>CM068840.1:92787682-93987682 GCA_028554795.2 Sinohyriopsis cumingii | reverse complement strand
CCTGTATTATAAATGTGCATTTGTAAAACTTCCTTGATGATTGGTTCAAACTACAAATGAATGCTTGTTCCAGAGCCCAATGTGCAAGTCAAATTTAGTTTAAGAACCATTCATGTCAAGCCAAAGAACCCAGATGTGAAACGAGACATATCAAATGCTATACCTCTAATGATATGACTTGTGTCATGACAAGCACTTTAATGGTGCAAGGCTGAATAAAAATTGTACACTGCACAGAGTACATTTTCATATGTGCAACTTTAAACTAATTTGCAGGCCACCTCATGCATCACTGGTCTCCATGCACTCAGATTCATAAAGACTTTGCAGGAATCACACTATCACACACCCCAGCAGCATCTTTACAAAAGATAATACCTGTGAGATCTGGAAAACTGTACATAACACCGTAAAGAGCCCAACATATTCAAGCTGACTAAGCTAGCCCCTTCAGACGGAAGCATAGAACAATATTCACACAGATAAGGAACAGAGTGCCCGCAGAAACAATCAACTGACTGATGCTTGTACAGCAAGAAGTGACATCTTTTAAAGATATTATTTCAATTGAGCCCTAAAAGAGCGAAGCTGGAAGAAAGAGAGATATTGAATTGTTAGGTAAATGTTGATCTATGGCTGGTTCCTCCTCCCCCTCCGTTTTTTCAACTGCCCCATTATTCTGGTGACAAGGTGGGAGGTTCCTCCTTTAGATAAAATCCTGGAAGCATCTCTGCTTAAATCATATATGGGGAACTAATTAAGTGACAGAACATACTGACAGGATAAATAAAATTAGCACAGAATTGGTGAGGGGTCAGATTTCCAAGCATACAAGTTTGTTACCTTGTGTAAAGTTTTAAAAATTTTTAATAGAATGTGAGTGGGTGTTGTCAGTACCATTTTTCACTAACGAAAACAAGTACATCTGGCTGCAGCAGTTTTATTGTATATGCAGAAAGTACAATGTGATAGATTTTGCTGGTAGTAACCCCACTCCCATGCCCAGACTTGTTCAAGATGAGATTTTTCTTGCATGTGGAAAATGCTGTTGTTGTTGTTGTTGTTGTAGGGTTTAATGCCATTTTTCAGCACACGATAGGCTATACATGGCGGCCAGTATTAATGGTGGAGGAAGAACAGGGGAAAATCCTGGAAAGAACCACCGACCCACAAGAAGCTACTGGCAAGCTTTCTCACATACCCACATTAGCCGAATCCAAGACTCGAACCCATGCAGACAGAGTTGAGATGGCAGTGATCCGTAACGGAGAGTGCTTTAGACCACTTTGCCACTCGGGGCCCCCGTGGAAAATGCAAGATTTCTTCTGTTTTGAAGTAAACACCATAATGTCTTCCAAGTTTAAGAGAGACATAAAATTGGTAATATTTTAAAATCTATCATGCTGTACAAAACAAAGGGTGTGATGGTTAAAGTGAGTCCTGCATCTGATCAAATGGAGCCTGCCTTACATGGCCTAGAACACTGAATAAAACTCACGGACAACTAACAGGTAGTTAGTGTTCTAAGGCATTTTGTTATCTTGTCTTCAATGGGAATGGTATATAAATATGGCTAAATGAATGTCTGTCTGTAATCTGCATACTGAAAACACAATCAGGATGTCAACATACATAAATGGGTGTGACTTACAACTTAAAGACCTTCAAAATATATAAAGTCCATCAAGTGCATATATGTATTGATAATGTATCATACTGTAGACTTTGCATCATGAATCATATAAAAAAGCAGCACAGGTTTTATCGTTTCACCCCTAATGGCTACAATGAACATCATCATGATGACAATCTAGTTTAAATAAAAATGTTAAAATGACATTTTCGGAACAAAATACAAGACACTTACTGCCATCCAATAATCAGATGCATCGTGCACAGCTAATACCAAAGTCCCGACACGAACAAAATTCAGGACCCAGGAAAAGTAGATAAGTAGAACTGTCACTAAATGATGAATGACCATCTCATAAAAATCCTGCAGAAGAAATGAAATGAAAAATTTTATATTCTAAATGTTCTTACATTAACAGCAGTTGATGCAATTATTATTCATTTACCAATAGCATTTATGAATAATACCTATTTCAATAGCATTTAGGAATAGTGCCTATTTTAATAGCATTTATGAATAGTACCTATTTCAATAGCATTTAGGAACAGTACCTATTTCAATAGCATTTAGGAATGTTGCCTATTTCAATAGCATTTGGGATTAGTACCTATTTCTATCTATTATTAATTTAATATTCCCATAAGTATACATCTTCGCTAGCCAAGGTTACAATATACACCTTGGCGTATCAAGCAGATATTTCTGTCTTTTAGGTATGTGAATTTCAATGGATGAGGCAGCAAGCCACCACATCCAATCAAAATTAAGTTTTTCAAATTTGACTACTGTTCTAACAAGATCGAGACAAGGGGAACACACAACTTGAAAGGACTGATAAATAAGCAATTTTCGATTGCCGATCCGTGTTTGTACAAATACATTTCACTCAAATACACTTGTAATGGCTTCCCTCTGGTATGTAGTCATATTAATTAAATTAATCTCTTTTCAAACTGTTGCAATGTTATCAAATTTGTCTATATAACCTGTGAACAAAAATGTACAAGTTTTAATTTGTAATTTATCATTTAACAGAGGGTGTGTGAAAAAAAAAACTAAATATCGCTCTCAACGAATTTTTTTAAACATATTGCAAACTAGATTTGTGTTTGTAAAATATGTACAACAGATACCAGAGACCAAAATCATCCATGTCCCAAAATGTCAAAACAATTTTATTTTTTATAGAAATGCTGAAGTGGCATGAAAATCTAGTCATTTTTTTATGCATATAAACATACATACCAAATTTCATTTGTCTATCTCACATGATCTTTGCTAAACTGTGCAAATAATGTTTTGTTTTGTGTTTTTAAAAGTGAAAATAGTGTAAAATATGTATTTTACAATTTGTAATGGCCTGAAAATCTAATAGGTTACCTATAAACATCTATGTCTAAGTCAAAAATAGGAAAATGCAATAAATGATGAACTGTTGTAATGACCTGAAATCCAATCTGGCCATCAACGTATCTATGTATGTGCCTACCAAGTTGTCTACCTGAAAATGGTCTTGCTTAAGTGCACAATGGTTTTACAACAATGAAATTTCCAACTCCCAAAAGTTTTGAACGTTGTCAAAACATGATCAGATTGCTGTTTTGGCCTGAAAAAAGTCAGTTCATCAACCTGCTTATAAGATGAGTCAAGCTGCAAACAACATGGACCCTGTTATGCCATGGCATAAAGTGCTGGCAGATCCATGTCTATGTTGTTTGTTCCACTGACTACTCCTAACCAATTGCAAAAATTCAGATCTGCTGGCACATTATGGAAAGGCAGATCTGGGTCTGAACAGTTTGAAATTGGACCCTAATTATAAGCATATATATATATATATATGTGTGTGTGTGTGTGCGTGTGCGTGTGTGTGTGTTACACATGTCCATGATAAATTGTAAAAACTTATATGGATCCAAGTCCAATAGTTAATGTACAATTATTCTCAAATGGTTTAGTGACAGACGTATGGAAAGACTACAGCAAAGTTCTGTGACCCATTCTGCTACTGCAGAATAAAAGCATAACAAGAATTTTTTTCCTTCCATCCTACAATACGTACTTTCCTTTTGTGATCCACTGCCAGTGTATAAACAAGACTCCAGTAGAAACCAAGTTCCAATACATAGTACCAATATACGTCCCTATCAATCCCCTGAAATTATAGGAAGGAAATTGTCTATTAATGTCATATATATAATGGCAAAATAAATATATACTGATTAAAACATGGCAGATTTCTTTTGCCTGATGTTGGTTGATGTTTTTTATTTTGTTCATTTTCTTGCTGACTGAAATAAAATAGACAAAAGAAATTCATTCATTCATTCATTCATATCCATGTATGGATAGCCTAACATCATTTGAGTGGGTTTTGTGGCCAGCGCTTTGATGTTTAAGACAGAAAAAAATAGACATGTTTGCTGTCCAAAAACATATAGAAAATACAATACATATATACAATTTATTGACATGAGAAGGCCATCATTGTGCAAAAAACACTGGCACCTGTGATTCTATCTGTCCCAGTGTAGTCAGCATTAATTCCTGGGTCTGTCATCACCCCCTTGAGTTTATAACTTGGAACAAGTGAGATCCCCCTGAGCCAAACAGTGCGAGTTCAATTTCCACCATTGATCAACCCGCTTCAATTAATAGATTTCTCAAAATGTTTGCAAGGCTATGGGTTCTTTGCTCTTTGTAACTAACTTGGAAACATTTTCAAAAGAAAATTACATTGTTTGTTTTTTTTATATTAAAAGCTTACAGAAGTAAATAATATAATCTAATGAATATTTGACTTGTGACACTGGATATATGAAATGCCATAAAAGAATCCATACACATCTTATAACATAATGCCAACTAATGTTGCAGGAACTTTAATATGGTAATACATACCATTTTAAGGTATTGTTGTTCTACATTACTAAAGGAAGCCATACTTTGCCCTGTGAATTTAAATGTGAACCATGTGTTTAGGTATTAAGCACTAATGTCCCAGTTACAGGACTGAATATACATGTACACAACTAATTACTACTGGGTTGTTCAATTCTGACGGCATATGTACTATAAGGGACTGGCCATGTAATTTATGGGGCTAACTGTTTCTTTCCGACTGGGATATTTGTTATTCTTTTCATCATAATTTGTTGAAGGCAAGTGGGTGTTGTCAATGGTTTTTCTTTGTTACTGACATAAATAGAATAAAATGGCAAACAACTAATAATTATTCATGACTGCTCAAGAATAAAGTAACCTACATTGGGTAAGTATCATTTTGTATTGATTCTTCACCTATTTTATTGATATGTAAAAAAGAAAAATCCACCTTGGATGCAGGGAGGTCGCATATTCAAACCCCAGCTAAGTCATACCAAAGAGTTATAAAAATGGTACTAACAGCTGCCTCCTATGTGCTCAGCATTAAGAGGTTATTGGTAGGGCAAGTTGGCCTGGTGTCAGGATATCTGAGACTGGCATGATGCCACAGTGCTACATATCACTACAAACTGCAGATATTATTAGCTATGTTGAAAATCCAAAACACACACACACACGCTCTATTCATGTATCATACCAAACAATGACAGATAAAAAAAACTGTTAAAAACTGCACTTGGTGCATATGAAAAAAAAGAAATTTAGTATGTGTGAATGACATTTAGCCATGGACTGAGTGTGTGTGTGATTTGGATTTTTAGCGTAGCTTTAACAATTTTTCAGTCATATCACTATGATGTGCCGCAGACATGTAGCATGATGTCCCGCCCAGTTACATTATCCTGACACCATGCCGACCAGTCCTAATACTAACTTCTTAATGCTGAGCGCCAAGCGAGGCAGCTGTTAGTACCATTTTTATAAGTTTTTGGTATGACTTGGCCAGAGATCAAACCCACAACCTCCCGCATCCGAGGTGGATGCTCTAACCACTTGGCCAACAAAGCAGTCCTGCCACGGAATGAAATGTTTACCCCTGTCATGCCAGGGTTTTGCAGCTTTGTGTCATTGGTATCCATTAATACTGCATAAAAATACAATGAAAGGAAACAGTGTTTGTATAGTTTCTGGCCATGTTTGAAACATGTCAGAAAAAAAGCAGGCTGATACATATTTGGATCAATGGGTGGAACCAAACTCTATGTAAACATTTCAAAATAAAAGTGAACAACAATTAGAGAAGTTAGATCTATGGGTCATACATTTTTGGCTAGATCTTGACTTTAATGCCTGCAGTTCATCTGTAAGAATAATATGAAAATTTCAATGTTTAAATATATATCCATACCAGAACATGTATTGAGCTCACTCTATAATTTAATTAATCTGATAACAAATGAATCTGCCTGATGACAGAAAATGAACCTATTCGCTGATACAAAATTAAACCAATAACTTAGAAGATGAATCCAACAGCTGACAGAAAATGAATTTGATAGCAGACACAAAAAAGAGCATATATTTCATGACATAAAATGCTTCATGCAGCCCTCAATAATTTTCTTAAGTTGTCCTTATTTATCTTTCTTTATCAATGCATAAATAGGTAAAAAAATAAGTCATTGTGCCACAAGAGCAAAGGGACACTACTCCATCTGGCAACTAGTAGTGTTGTGTGTCTTGCATACCACCCAGTTTTACCCCATTTATTTTTTAAATATTTTGCAAAATTACAAAAATAGGTACTCTGAATTTAGAAAGCTTGATTCAGTTTTAGCTCTGAGAGAGAGAGAGAGAGAGAGAGAGAGAGAGAGAGAGAGAGAGAGAGAGAGAGGATACTTGTGTCTACAAGACTCTATGTACCTGTATTCAGAGGTATATTGTATTTTTAGCTATTGGAGAGAGAGAAGGGTTACAGGTGATTCTGATCTTCATTGTTCAGTTACCTGGTGATTGTGTTCTTTCTTATGTACACAGGTAACAAGGGCACTATTATATTTTCTGTTGACAATTAAAACCTGAATAAATCTTTCAGTCAGAGTAGTCACAGGTAAACAAGGCAACTTACTGTATGAGCCAGCATTCTTACAATCAAAACGGGACTATGCTACGAATTAAACTGCTGAATGTTTACGTGTAAAATGTGGTACATACTGTAATTACAGACTGTTATAGTTGCCTCATTATGGTTTTGAAGGCTGCCAGAGGGCAACCAGTTGAAAATTTCATAAGCAAAATCAGCATTCTTATTTACAAATGTACCACGGGGCCCCGAGTGGCCGAGTGGTCTAAAGCGTTCGCCGTTACGGATCACTGCCATCTCACCTCTGTCTGCGCCGGTTCGAGTCTCAGATTCAGCCAATGTAGATATGTGAGAAAGCATGCCAGTAGCTTCTCGTGGGTCGGTGGTTCTTTCCGGGGTTTTCCCGGGTTCTTCCCCCACCATTAATACTGGCCGCCATATATAGCCTATCGTGTGCTGAAAAATGGCGTTAAACCCCACAACAACAACAAATGTACCACATTTTGTCTATGATTGGAGCACCGCATGGTCAATCATTATTTGGTGGTGGGTGGCCCAAAGAATTACTTGAGGATTATTTAAGGTCATAAAGTACCGGTATGTTTTACTGTTAAAATAGGTTACAATAAAATTTGTTCACAAATATTACTTAAATTAAGATTCTGTGTTGTTCATCCCTATATAGCCCCAAGAAATCTGGTTGTTTAACATGTCAGCATACTTTGCATTGTCAGCATACTTTGTAATGTCAGCATACTTTGCATTGTCAGCATACTTTGCATTGTCAGCATATTTTGTAATGTCAGGATACTTTGCATTGTCAGCATACTTTGTAATGTCAGCATACTTAGCATTTTCAGCATACTTTGTAATGTCAGCATACTTTGTAATGTCAGCATACTTTGCATTGTCAGCATAATTTGTAATGTCAGCATACTTTGCAATAACATCAAACTGTAAAAACCTAATAGATTTGAAGAAAAAAAATAGAGCCACCTCTGAAATATTAAGTCTTTATAAGCATGTAACAAGATTCTATGACGTGACCACTTAAAAATTCTTAAGATTCCTTAAGACATATCTTTCATTCTCTCTCTGCTGGTGCATAAGAGGTTAGAGCATCCACCTCAGATACTGTAGAGCTCGAACCCCTGCCAAGTCAAACCAAAGATGTATAAAAATGGTACTAACAGCTGGACATGACACTACATGTTTGCAGCATGATGCCCCAGTGCTACACATCACTAAAAACTATCACACTGCAGACATGGATTTTTAAAACAGCTTTCAATCACTTATATCGCTAGGATGTCCACAGTATGGCCGCTAGGATGTCCACAGTATGGCTGCTAGGATGTCCACAGTATGGCCGCTAGGATGTCCACAGTATGGCAGTTCATGTAGTGATGTCTAGCACTGAGGCATCATGCTGATAACATGTGGTGTCATGTCCCATACAGTCACATTACCCTGACACCAGGGCAACCCATCCTAACACTAAACTCTTAACGCCGAGTGCCTAGCGAGGCTGCTGTAAGTATAAATTATTATAAGTCTTTGGTATGACTCGTCAGGGGTTCAAACCCATGACCTCCCACATCCAAGGTGGATGCTCTAACCACTAGGCCACTGGAGCAGTTGGTTATCAATATGTAATACTGTTTCATACATAGTTATTAATATGCAATACTGGCAAATGTTTCATACATTGTTATTAATATGCAATACTGGCAAATATTTCATATAAAGTTGTTAAAAAAGCTCTAAAACTGAAAAGTCTCTATTAGAAAGATGTTGGCCCCTGCAATTTCAAACTTGGTGATTTATTTTCTGAATCTGATGTGGTTACCTTGAGAAATCCTGAAGAAATATAATGTAGCATACCTGTTTGGGCCAACCAATCCAGCAGTGTTTGGTCTCGGAAAACCATGGTTTCTGTGAAGAAGAAAAACAAAACAAGAACTACTAAAAAACTCTATTTGTACATTATGTAATACCATTTTACTTGACTAGAATGGATTGATACTGGGTCATGATGTGATGAAAAAAAATGTTATCAGGGAAGAACAAAATAATTTCTGAAAAGGGCTTTCTGCCCCCAATATCCCGTTTAAAAAAATTCTATGTCCAACTTTTTAGAAGAAAAAAAAAGAACTAAATGTATCTATTATACTAGTTGAAACAAATCTATCAAAGTAAACAAAACAAAAATACTCAGCTCAAAATAGAATTCCACCCCCACACCCCCTCCCATCAATCCTCCCAATAAATTGTTGGTCCTTCAAAAGGCTAGAAAATTAAACTGTAACCCGTTAAAAATATTTCAGCCTGTCAAATGGCTTCATAAACATTTTATTGCAAGAACAAAATAAACTATTATCTGCATTATATTAGTTACAACAAAAGTGCTTTGAAGGCACTGATGTTCTACTGACTCAAAAGAATTAGATTCTTATTTTTAATTGAGGAGTGTTGAAATCATCTCCGATATTCTTCAGTGCTAACAAGATTGTCACGTCTGCTATGGTGGATGTGCTGGATGTCAACCTGGCACCATTTCATATCATTCCAACAGGCCATCATAAAAGGTCTTCTCGTGTAAACTCTATGTTGATTATGAATGTCTGTTTTGGTAGAATTAAAAAAAAAATGCATGCCATGGTGGCCACATCCAAAATCAGACTGGCATTTTTCCTAACAAGTACCAAGTAGACCCCTAACTGATATAATCATTTATTCTGGGGAAATATTGATGAGAAGATTTTCAAGATTTCCAATGTGACAGGCAAACTGAATTTATGAATGTTACTATTAGGTACAAGTAGACATAATAAGACATTGTTTAGAAAAAAAACCAAATTCAGAAAAAGCAGTTATATTTTCCAGATGGCTGCTGTGATAGCAATACTGAATATCAGATCCATACCATTTTTATTTTGGACATCATAAGAAGTCTTCTGGGTAAAACCCCATGGCAAGATTGCTTTTAATTCAGGAGGATTAGCAATAACTTGATTTGTAAGATGGCAGGGCCCCGAACGGCCGAGTGGTCTAAAGCGCTCTCCATTAAGGATCACTGCCATCTCACCTCTGTCTGCGTAGGTTCGAGTCTCGGATTTGGCCAATGTGGGTATGTGAGAAAGCTTGCCAGTAGGTTCTCAAGGGCCGGTGGTTCTTTCCGGGGATTTCCTGGGTTCCTCCTCCATTAATACTGGCCGCCATGTATAGCCTATTGTTTGCTGATGCTGAAAAATGGCATTAAACCCTACAACAACAACAACAATTTGTAAGATGGCCACATTAGTGGTTATAATGGACATGAGATTGGCACCATTATTATATAAGACCAACTAAACATCATCAAAAATCTTTTCATGAAAACCCTTTGGCAACCTTGCTTTTTGTTAAGGAGGAGTAAGATTTTCAACAAGGCCACTGTGGTGGCCATACTGGACATCAGATCAGCACAATATTCATTTAGGATGAACTAGACATCATAAGAAGCCTTTCAGTGAAATTCCAATGATGATATGCAAGACCATGTAGGAGGAGGTGCTATGACAAGATTTCAAAGATGGACACAGTGGTGGCCATATTGGCCACAACGTAAGCACCAATTTCAGATAGGACCAACTAGAAATCTTCTGGTGAAAATCCCTTGTCAATTTGACTTTCGGTTCAGGAGGAGTAGCAAAAACAATATTTTCAAGATGGTTGCCATATTACACATCAGACTGGACCTATTTTCCTTTAGGATTGACTAGACATTATAAGAAGTCTTTCAGTGAAAACCTCATGTAGATATTGGCATCCATTCTCATTGAGTAGCAATAACAAAAAAGGTGGTCATATTGGGTATCAGTCTGGCACCACTCAGGACTAACCAGACATCATACAAGTCTTCTGGTGAAATGTCTATGTCAATATGACTTTGAATTCTGGAGGAATAATGATAAGAAGATTTTCAAGATGGCCACTCTGGTGGCAATATTGGACATCGCATTCCCATTTTCATTTAGGACCAACTAGACATCATAAAAAATCTTCTAGTGAAAACCCCATGCTGACACAACCATTCTTTCAGGATAGCAATAGCAATATTTTCAAGATGGCCACTGTGGCAGCCATACTAGATGTGCAAGCAGCACCATTTTCATTTAGGGTGAATGTGTATGTAAAGTTCCATGGGAATCCTACAAGTAGTTATGCGGAGAAACACTATCAAACTTGGACAGACAGACAGACAATGGAGAGCAGACCACCCATAAGCTCTTATGGTCTATGACTAGTAGAGTTCAACATAATGAGTGCAAGAGTGTGAGAGTCGTAGTGTTCAAGTTGTAATGCTTTGTTTCGCATGTTTTATACTCTGTGATCTTGTCACAGTATAAACATCAGCATCTTTTAGACTTTATATGTTTTGCCTACTTCTATGTAAATGCTCACATTTTCATTCATAAACTGACCCTTAATTTTACACAATACACTCCCAAATTCTGCCCCCCATCTATAGAAGTGTTAAGTATATTTGATTTAATTTGTGTTTGATTTGATTTGATTGTGGGTTTTGGAATCTTTTTATTTTCTTTACATGTCAATGTAATGTAATTTTCTTTACTGGGAATTTGATATTTTCCAGAAAATTTTGTTTGACATTAACTTTTCATAAATGCCTAATAATACAAACACAGTTTCTATTTTTGACTTAGTTCCTGGCCTTGATAGAGGGTCAAGTAAACAACTTTTATTCTCAGAGTAAAATGATTGGCTCTTATCAAGCACATACATGGGTTACATGATTTTTATTTGTAAACATGATCACGTGATCCTCTATTTTGCAATCAGGCATTTCCAAAATTGCAAAATACTTAGCATTAATAGTGATGTTTAGATCTCTCTCTCCGAGTTTTGGGCTTTTAAAAACAATTGATGTCAAGTCATTTCCTTCTGTTGTAGCCAGCTTTTGAGTTTCGAGTTTCTGAGTTTTATTTTAATTTTTCAGATTCTAAAAGAATAATTCTTTTCTCTGGAAATATTTTGTCCTCATACAGAATTCTTGAACAAAGACATTGCTTAAAAATTTTATTTGGATTTCCAAATCCTGAGGATTAATTATTGTGTTTCTAGAAGGAACTGTAGACTTCAATACAGTACATGTTACAGCATACGTCATCACCTTTCATCTTGGATTCTTCGTTGGGACTCGAACTTGAATTCATTAGAACGTTTTATTATTAGGACTTCTAAAATATTATTTGTGGATTATTCTTGGATTATTTTTGGATTTGATTTTTGAAACCATAAGTTCTTATTTTTTTCCATTTTTACAATATTTTTCCAGGGAAATAAATTATTATATTTTTCAAAGCTTGTTGTTTTCTCTCTTTCTTTTGTTACTGTTTATTCGAGGATAAACATGTAACATAAGAGAAGTCAAAAGTCAAGGTCAGTCTTGCATTTGCTCATGCAGGCATAATGATGTGAATGCTTGATATTTAAAACGAGTTTTGACAAATAAGGAATAAATATTTATAATTAACTCCTATCAATTACATTTTAATCTTAATATTTTTAAGTACAAGTAATTTGATGCCTTTAAGTTGTAATATTGTTTCAGGCAATGGGTAAGCAGCCTCCTTCCTAATCATTATTCTGGCCACTCCTTCCTAATCATTATTCTGGCCAATCCTTCCTAATCATTATTAAGGCCACTCCATCCTGATCATTATTCTGGCCACTCCTTCCTAATCATTATTCTGGCCACTCATTCCAAATCATTTTTCTGGCCAATCCAACTATACTGTTTATTTTCTAATGTAATGAAATCTATCAAGCTGGCGGAATCTCAAAAGTCAGCTGGTGGGATAATTATTAACAATGTAAAATGCAAGATTTCTGCTGCAGGCAGATTTGGAAACAAAAAGTATTCATCTCTAATGGTTTGCCATGTATATTTATTAATGTCAACTATTAATATGATCCAAGTGATGTCAACCATTGTGACCTATGAAATGTCAACTATTAATGTAATCCATCCAAGTGATGTCAACCATTGTGATCTAAAAAATGTCAACTATTAATGTGATCCATCCAAGAGATGTCGACCATTATTGTAATCTAAGAAATGACAACTATTAATGTGATCCAAGTGATGTCAACTATTGTGATCTAAGAAATGTCAACTATTAATGCAATCCATCCAAGGGATGTCAACCATTATTGTGATCTAAGAAATGCCAACTATTAATGTGATCCATCCAAGAGATGTCAACCATTATTGTGATCTAAGACAAATGTCTACTATTAATATGACCCATCCAAGAGATGTGAACCATTATTGTCACCTGAGAAATGTCAACTATTAATGTGATCTAAGTGATGTCAACCACTGAGATCTAAGAAATGTCAACTATTAATGTGATCCATCCAAGAGATGTCAATCATTATTGTGATCAAAGAAATAGTCAACTATTAAATGTCATCCATCCAAGAGATGTCAACCATTACTGTGACCTAAGAAATGTCAACTATTAATGTGATCCATCCAAGAGATGTCAACCATTATTGTGATCTAAGAAATAGTAAACTATTAATGTGATCCAAGATATGTCAACCATTATTGTGATCTAAGAAATGTCAACTATTAATGTGATCCATCCAAGAAATGTCAACCATTATTGTGATCTAAGAAAAATGTCTACTATTAATATGATCCATCCATGAGATGTGAACCATTATTGTGACCTAAGAAATGTCAACTAATAATATGATCCAAGTGATGTCAACCACTGTGATCTAAGAAATGTCAACTATTAATATGACAAATCCAAGGATGTCAACCATTATTGTGACCTAAGAAATGTCAACTATTAATATGATCCAAGTGATGTCAACCATTGTGACCTAAGAAATGTCAACTATTAATATGATCCAAGTGATGTCAACCATTGTGATCTAAGAAATGTCAACTATTAATGTCATCCATCCAAGAGATGTCAACCATTATTGTAATCTAAGAAATGTCAACTATTAACGTGATCCAAGTGATGTCAACTATTGTGATCTAAGAAATGTCAACTATTAATGTGATCCATTGAAGAGATATCAACCATTATTATGATCAAAGACATAGTCAACTATTAAATGTCATCCATCCAAGAGATGTCAACCATTATTGTGATCTAAGAAATAGTCAACTATTAATGCTATCCAAGAGATGTCAACCATTATTGTGATCTAAGAAATCTCAACTATTAATGTGATCCAAGTGATGTCAACCATTGTGATCTAAGAAATGTCAACTATTAATGTGATCCATTGAAGAGATATCAACCATTATTATGATCAAAGACATAGTCAACTATTAAATGTCATCCATCCAAGAGATGTCAACCATTATTGTGATCTAAGAAATAGTCAACTATTAATGCTATCCAAGAGATATCAACCATTATTGTGATCTAAGAAATAGTCAACTATTAATGCTATCCAAGAGATGTCAACCATTATTGTGATCTAAGAAATGTCAACTATTAATGTGATCCAAGTGATGTCAACCATTGTGATCTAAGAAATGTCAACTATTAATGTGATCCAAGTGATGTCAACCATAGTGATCTAAGAAATGTCAACTATTAATGTGATCCATTGAAGAGATTTCAACCATTATTGTTATCAAAGACATAGTCAACTATTAAATGTCATCCATCCAAGAGATGTCAACCATTGTGATCTAAGAAATGTTAACTATTAATGTCATCTATCCAAGAGAGATCACCCATAGTGATCTAAGAAATGTTAACTATTAATGTGATCCAAGTGATGTCAACTATTATTGTGATCTAAGAAATGTCAACTATTAATGTGATCCAAGTGATGTCAACCATTGTGATCTAAGAAATGTCAACTATTAATGTCATCCATCCAAGAGATGTCAACCATTATTATGATCTAAGAAATGTCAACTATTAATGTGATCCAAGTGATGTCAACCATTGTGATCTAAGAAATGTCAACTATTAATGTGACCCACTGAAGAGATATCAATCATTATTGTGATCAAAGACAGTCAACTATTAGATGTCATCCATCCAAGAGATGTCAGCCATTATTGTGATCTAAGAAATGTCAACTATTAATGTGATCCATCCAAGTGATGTCAACCATTGTGATCTAAGAAATGTCAACTATTAATGTCATCCATCCAAGAGATGTCAACCATTATTGTGATCTAAGAAATGTCAACTATTAATGTGTTCCATCCATGGGATGACAGCCATTATTGTCATCCATCCAAGTGATGTTATTTATGTACAAATTTCCAAGTGATGTCAAGTTTTAGTGAGATCCATCCAAGAGATGTCAACTATCAGTGTGATCCATGGAAGTGATGTCAACTATTTTGTGTGATCTATGTATTCACTGGAGTATTCACAGTACTTTTTGTAGGGGTGGGTGGGAAGAAGCCACAAAGGAATATATTACACAATGGATGTTTAAAAATTTGAGAGGGGGTACAACTGCCCTACCTTGCCCCCTCCGCTGCAAACACCCATGCTTGTATGAGTTATCCAAGTGAAGCTAACTATTTATGTGATCCATCCAAGGGATTTGTGTGATCTATGTCTGGTTATCAAAGTGACATCTGTGTGTGTGCAGTAACAGCCTTAGCAAACACAGGGCCCAATTTGGATCATTTTGGTGGGGCCCCCTGGATTTATGCGCAGGGCCACCTGTGAGCACAGCATTTGGAAATAAACTTTGAACTAGTTTTTATACGATATTGAACATAAAATTTTCTTCCATTGCTTTAAAATTAATTTCTCTCTAAAGATTTATTTTTTAAAAGTACTAACAGGCAGGGCCCTATGAGTGTGGGGCTTGATTGTCCAATCAGCCTAAGGCCATCCTTGTGTGTGTGATATATGTCCGAGTTATCCAAGTGACATCTATTTGTGCCATCTGTCCAAGTTATCAAGTGACATCTGTTTGTGTGATCAATGAGTTATATTAACTAGTTATATGATCCGTGTCCAAAATTATTTAAGTGTTTTTGTAATATCCAATAGTACAAAATGTTGAAGATAAACAATAATGAATGAAAACAAAGCTTGATGTTAAGCACAAAAATGTAACTGAATGAGGTCTGCATATAACAGGGATGATTGAATTTTATTTAATAGCTATTTTAAATCACCCAGCAGAGGCCCAAATTAACAAACCCAATGCACAACAAGATACTGAAGTCTATACATTTTTAAAATTGTTCCAGTAAATAGACAGGTATATAGGTCACTTTTCAATACATAGAACACTGCTTGATATCACTAACAATGCAAAATTAAATTGCTGTACACAACAGGGGGAGCTATTTGGCAATGTGGTTTGTAATGTGCAAACAGGTCTAAAAACTGGACAGTGTAGTATCATAACAATGTCAGAGATAACACAGGATCAAAGTACATTTTTATTATATTCAACTGGGAGACTTCCTATGATTTGACTAGAGATGAATAAATGTGAATTAGTGCATGGCCCATTCAAATATAAGGATGAAAGATAAGTGTCTGACGAAATTAACAAAACCTACAACGGGTACTTCTCCACCATTCTCAAAAAGGGGCCCTGGGCTCAAGAAATTGTTCAACATATAATGGCAAAGTTGTTCATTCTGTACAACATTAATTTACACAAATTTACATGGAAAAGTTTCCTGACCATTTAAATATTTCAACAGCGTAGATTATTTTGGTTTTAATGGTCCCTTGAAACAGTAATTAAAGTATATAAAAAATGGACACATTTTTGGGGGCATTTGGAATTATTCAGGTCAAACAAAGAGTGCAATAGGAAGGCAAGACTAGCAAAAACATGAACTCCCCTCAATGCTTTGTTTTAAAGAAATTAGACTGTTAAACAGAAGAAAAAAAAAAAAGTATTCTGTTTAGCTTATAAAACTCACTTTAATTTAAAAGGTATCACTATGAAATGGACACAAAGCATAACATTAAAAGTGTATGAATAAACCGTTCACTTATTTCCATCATCATATCTGATTACTAATTATATGACATCCTGAACGAATTAAAAATAGAAATGTGAAAACTCATACATGCAAATAAAGTTATGGAGAAATTCCAGCACAGAATTCTTTCTAAAATGATATCATGGAGATCTAACATGGAGCAAATATCAAATATGCCATTAACACAATCTGTAAAGAAAAAACTCTTAATGCATGCATGATTTCTAAACTTTTTGATATTGGGTTTAAAGTTAAGATCACTAAGGAAATCATTCAAACATTTACAAGCGGCATGTATATAAGTCTTTGCACCAGAACTTTATCTTTGATAGCAGCAATCATAAAGTTACATGTCTCTCAGCTAAAAGGGGTAAAATATTAAAGTTTGTAATAACAAATTTAGGTATACCATATTTACTAGATTATAAGCAAGTATATGTGCCATAAGTTTAGTCCAACTGCAAACAATATAGACCCTGACCTGGTGTCACATAATGCGCTAGAAGATGAGGATCCATGTTGTTTGTTCTAATGATTACTCCTTACAAACTGCAGAGACCCAGATCAGCTGGCGCATTATGCAATGGCAGATCTGGGTCTGCAGCCGGAGCTGATTCACAAGTGTATATATGGTATATGAAGGAGCTACAGCACCGATGGTTTGAAGAACATGATTTACTTTCTATTTTACATACTCTATATTCAATTGGCAGCCAGTGTATTTAAAAGAACTTATCAATGTCAGTATGCAGCCTTGGTGCCAAACCCAGAACAAACTGGATAATTTGGTACACATACTGAGTGGTTTTTAATATATAGCTGAGTTTTGATCATTGGCCTGAGTAGATCATGCATATTAAAAATGGTACCGAATTTGGGTACATGCAAATAATTGAGATGAAACTTAATCTTGCATTGGAATTTTGTACAAAAAGACAATCATATCAGTTGCCCAGTCAGACATGGGTCAATGCTGGCATGACACTATCTGAACAACTGCATGTAATATTTAAACAATGTTTCAGCAATTAAGCTGGACAGATGAAGTTTTGCCAACATGAACGGATAATTTCTTATGAAGAAAAAAAAAATAACTCGTCAGTTCAAGTCACATAATTATATGCCTAATTAGATACATTTTCTGTCATAAAAAGAAGAGAATCATCAGCAAACAGAGTAGTTTGATGCAAAAACCTCCATCCTGATCACTAACATATATGAGAATGATCAATGAACAAAGAACTGATCTTCTAGCAGCATTGATACTGAGCAACATAGACACTGATTTCCCAACATGGTAGACACTGATCTGCTAGCAGGGAAGGCAGTGATCTCCAAGTATGCTACACACTGATCTGCTAGCAGTGTAGTCACTTTTCTGTTAGCAGAGTAAACACTGATCTGCTAGCTATGATCTAGGTCTGTGATATATGCTATTCTACATCAGGGGTCTCAAACACACAGCCCACAGGCTGCATGCAGCCTGCCAAACCATATCCTGTGGCCTGCAAAATGATTGGCATCACAAGGTGTCATGAATGATAACAAACTGGGTGCAGTCCTTAGGCCATCAAAAATGCCCTCATGCAGCCCTCAGGGTGGTTTGAGTTGGAGTACCCAGCTCTAGATTATACACACAAAATGCTTTATGAATCTTATTATCAGAATAACTGCAAATCTGTACCTCTACATGAGAGAAACTTTCCAATCAATAATGTTTTATTCTCAGCTCTGCAGTATTAAAAGAGTTCAGTACAAAATTAACATTTTTGTACCTGTGGCTTATGGAAATTATGCACTAAACAAGGAATAAGTAATGTGTATGACGCACTAAACAAGGAATAAGTAATGTATGTGATGTACTAAACAAGGAATAAGTAATGTATGTGATGCACTAAACAAGGAATAAGTAATGTATGTGATGTAATAAACAAGGAATAAGTAAGGTATGTGATGCACTAAACAAGGAATAAGTAATGTATGTGATGTAATAAACAAGGAATAAGTAATGTATGTGATGCACTAAACAAGGAATAAGTAATGTGTGTGATGCACTAAACAAGGAATAAGTAATGTATGTGATGTAATAAACAAGGAATAAGTAATGTATGTGATGTAATAAACAAGGAATAAGTAATGTATGTGATGTAATAAACAAGGAATAAGTAATGTATGTGATGTAATAAACAAGGAATAAGTAATGTATGTGATGTAATAAACAAGGAATAAGTAATGTATGTGATGTACTAAACAAGGAATAAGTAATGTATGTGATGTACTAAACAAGGAATAAGTAATGTATGTGATGCACTAAACAAGGAATAAGTAATGTATGTGATGTAATAAACAAGGAATAAGTAATGTATGTGATGTAATAAACAAGGAATAAGTAATGTATGTGATGCACTAAACAAGGAATAAGTAATGTATGTGATGTAATAAACAAGGAATAAGTAATGTATGTGATGTAATAAACAAGGAATAAGTAATGTATGTGATGTAATAAACAAGGAATAAGTAATGTATGTGATGCACTAAACAAGAAATAAGTAATGTGTGTGATGCACTAAACAAGGAATAAGTAATGTATGTGATGTAATAAACAAGGAATAAGTAATGTATGTGATGTAATAAACAAGGAATAAGTAATGTATGTGATGTAATAAACAAGGAATAAGTAATGTATGTGATGCACTAAACAAGGAATAAGTAATGTATGTGATGTAATAAACAAGGAATAAGTAATGTATGTGATGTAATAAACAAGGAATAAGTAATGTATGTGATGCACTAAACAAGAAATAAGTAATGTATGTGATGTAATAAACAAGGAATAAGTAAGGTATGTGATGTAATAAACAAGGAATAAGTAAGGTATGTGATGTAATAAACAAGGAATAAGTAAGGTATGTGATGTAATAAACAAGGAATAAGTAATGTATGTGATGCACTAAACAAGGAATAAGTAATGTATGTGATGTAATAAACAAGGAATAAGTAAGGTATGTGATGTAATAAACAAGGAATAAGTAATGTATGTGATGTAATAAACAAGGAATAAGTAAGGTATGTGATGTAATAAACAAGGAATAAGTAATGTATGTGATGTAATAAACAAGGAATAAGTAATGTATGTGATGTAATAAACAAGGAATAAGTAAGGTATGTGATGTAATAAACAAGGAATAAGTAATGTATGTGATGTAATAAACAAGGAATAAGTAAGGTATGTGATGTAATAAACAAGGAATAAGTAATGTATGTGATGTAATAAACAAGGAATAAGTAATGTATGTGATGTAATAAACAAGGAATAAGTAAGGTATGTGATGTAATAAACAAGGAATAAGTAATGTGTGTGATGTAATAAACAAGGAATAAGTAATGTATGTGATGCACTAAACAAGGAATAAGTAATGTATGTGATGTAATAAACAAGGAATAAGTAATGTATGTGATGTAATAAACAAGGAATAAGTAATGTATGTGATGTAATAAACAAGGAATAAGTAATGTATGTGATGTAATAAACAAGGAATAAGTAATGTATGTGATGCACTAAACAAGGAATAAGTAATGTGTGTGATGCACTAAACAAGGAATAAGTAATGTATGTGATGCACTAAACAAGGAATAAGTAATGTGTGTGATGCACTAAACAAGGAATAAGTAAGGTATGTGATGCACTAAACAAGGAATAAGTAATGTATGTGATGTAATAAACAAGGAATAAGTAATGTATGTGATGTAATAAACAAGGAATAAGTAATGTGTGTGATGCAATAAACAAGGAATAAGTAATGTGATGCACTAAACAAGGAATAAGTAATGTATGTGATCACTAAACAAGGAATAAGTAATGTATGTGATAAACTAAACAAGTAATAGGCAATGTATGTGATACACTAAATAAGGAATAAGTAATGTGTGTGATACACTAAACAAGGAATAAGTTGTTGTTGTTGTTGTAGGGTTTAACGCCATTTTTCAGCACACGATAGGCTATACATGGCGGCCAGTATTAATGGTGGAGGAAGAACCCAGAAAATTCCCGCAAAGAACCATTGACCCTCGAGAAGCTACTGGCAAGCTTTCTCACATACCTACATTGGCCGAATCCGACAAGGAATAAGTAATGTGTGTGATGCACTAAACAAGGAATAAGTAATGTATGTGATGCACTAAACAAGGAATAAGTAATGTGTGCAAGGGTAAGTTGTTCTGTGCAGCAACTGGTGCAGGGACTCTGCATGCGTAAAATGTAGTGAACTTACATTCCAAAGAATTGCAATCCCATACACAAATATAGAGACATAGAACAGAAGATGCCAGCTGAAAGGAAAAATTACAGCATTAAAACAGTTCCAATACATTTCAAGTCAAGACTACATGAATCATGCACACATGATAGTAAGATTTAAGAACTATTAACAAATTGAAATAAAAAAAATGATTTTTAAATATGGTAATATTACATGCTCTGCACCAAAAGTTATTAAAAGTAGATCTTGTAGTGTTTGAGAAGAAATTTTAGACAAACAATGCATTACATTTTAAAAGCTGTTAGTTCACAAATTAATACACAAAAACATTCAATTTCACAAGGAAAATATGTTTTCTAAGGCTGTACAGACACTTAACATTGCATCACCTTTACAGTTGTGAACTATCCTACATTAGTCAGGAATTTTGCACCCGGATTTGAATTCTTAGGAAAAACAATCAACACCTTAGTAATTAATGTAGACCGTGAGAGTTATGCTGACATCTAAATAAAATCAAAATGCTCAAGTGTGTTTGAGATCGCTCCCCTGACATCTGCCTAATAGCCAAATTCAAGTGGGTTTGAGATCACTCCACAGACATCCGCCTAATAGCCAAATTCAAGTGTTTGAGATCACTCCCCATACATCTGCCTATCAGCCAAATTCAAGTGGGTCTGAGATCACTCCCCAGACATCTGCCTAACAGCCAAATTCAAGTGGGTTTGAGATCACTCCCCAGAGATCTGCTTAAAAGCCAAATTCAAGTGGGTCTGAGATCACTCCCCAGACATCTGCCTAATAGCCAAATTCAAGTGCAGTTTGTAAAGAAATATGGGACAGTAGGATGCTTTCTTTAAAGTTCTCAAGTGTTGTTGATTCCATATTTTATGGGAAAAGAAATCTTTCAATGTTTCTTCATTTTTTAAATATATTTCATCAGAGCTAGAACAAAATGTAACGGTCTTCATGCCATTGTGCTCTTTTCAAGTTTAGTAATAATATATTCAGCAGTTTTGGAGAAGTCCTGTAAAGGTTTTTATATTTTTAGTAAGGTGGCCATATTTAATATTGGCTACTGCATTTTTTTAAATACAGTTTTTAAAGGTCTTTATTCTAGAATGCTTTCTGTAAAATTTGATCAAATTCTTTTCAGAGATTCTGGAGAAGTCATTTAAGGGTTTTTCTATTTTCAGCAAAAGTGGACATATTTGGTTGTGTCAGTTATCTAAATAAAAAAAAAGAAGCTTGTATATCATAGACAGATGTCTTGCGACCAGCAACCACTCCCTCCCCCATCAACGATGCTGTTGACCATTAGACAATGCTTAAACAGCTTATGGCAAAGTTCTACTTGCATGCTACATGCATGGCAATAAACTCTCTCAATCTATTCAAAGTAATTCAAAGTAATAGATAAAGGAATACTTTGTCTCAAAAATTTGAAGATCATGGAAAATAGACAGGAAAGCCGATATACACTCAAGTTCTCTACCTGCATTCGCGAAACTTGTCAAGTTTACTTGGCATGTCTTGTAAACGCCTCCGTCTGAACCATACCTCAACCTGCCGTACTGATAGATCAGTCTGCTTGGACAACTCCTTCAAACAAAAGAAAATGGTCTATTTCCATTACGCTGCTTGTCATGAATGCATCATTTCAAAACAATTTCTTTCCTTCAGCGATTTTGATCTCTATACATGTATCTCTATGCATATCAGCATGTTGAGGATTTGGTAACTGAAGACTGTGGTAAGAAAGATGACCTTAAATAGTGTGTATGTATAATAATAAAATAGTTACTTATAAAATTGTAGTGGTGCTAAAACATTATGAAACAGTTATACATACCTGGTAGAATTTAGTATCTGCTTTCTTTGTCTGCAAATAGGCTTTCTCTAGGACTGGGTTTTTCTCTACTGTTATTTTTCTCCTTTCCTTCAGGCCAAACCTTTTGGCTACTGGCACAACTATTAAGCTGAAAAGATGACAAGATACCATTAACAAACAAAGTAGTAGTAGCAGTAGCACCAATCGCAAAAGTAACAGCAGCAGCAATAGTAGTGGTGATGACAATACTTATATTTGTATCAGTAGTAGACAAAGAAGATGCTGTATTAGTAGTAGCAATAGTGGTACTGTGGGAAGTAGTAGTAGCAGCAGCAGCAGTAGTGGCACTGTGGCTAGTAGTAGTAGTAGCAGTAGTAACAGCAGCAGTAGTGGTACTGTAGCTAGTAGTAACAGCAGCAGTAGTGGTACTGTAGCTAGTAGTAGCAGTAGTAACAGCAGCAGTAGTGGCACTGTGGCTAGTAGTAGCAGTAGTAACAGCAGCAGTAGTGGTACTGTAGCTAGTAGTAACAGCAGCAGTAGTGGCAATGTGGCTAGTAGTAGTAGTAGCAGTAGTAACAGCAGCAGTAGTGGTACTGTAGCTAGTAGTAACAGCAGCAGTAGTGGCACTGTGGCTAGTAGTAGCAGTAGCAGTAGTAACAGCAGCAGTAGTGGTACTGTAGCTAGTAGTAACAGCAGCAATAATGGTACTGTAGCTAGTAGTAGCAGTAGTAACAGCAGCAGTAGTGGTACTGTAGCTAGTAGTAGCAGTAGTAACAGCAGCAGTAGTGGCACTGTGGCTAGTAGTAGCAGTAGTAACAGCAGCAGTAGTGGTACTGTAGCTAGTAGTCGAAGTATTAGCTAGTAGTAGTAGTAGCAACAGTAGTAGTACTGTAGCTAGAAGTAGTAGTAGCAACACTAGTAGCATTATAGCTAGTAGTAGCAACAGTAGTAGTATTTTAGCTAGTATTAGTAGGTTCAGTGGTGATATTGTAGTTAGTAGTACAGAGACCACTCTGGTAGGTCTAGTGGTTAGAGTGTCCACCTTGGATACAGTATGGCATTAGTAGTAGTAAGGGAAGTAGTCTACAGTGTGGCATTAGTGCTAGTAAGATAAGTAGTCTACAGTGTGGCATTAGTGGTAGTAAGGGAAGTAGTCTACAGTGTGGCATTAGTGGTAGTAAGGGAAGTGGTCTACAGTGTGACATTAGTGGTAGTAAGAGAAGTAGTCTACAATGTGGCATTACTGGTAGTAAGGGAAGTAGTCTACAGCGTGGCATTAGTGGTAGTAAGGGAAGTAGTCTACAGTGTGGCATTAGTCTACAGTGTGGCATTAGTGGTAGTAAGGGAAGTAGTCTACAGTGTGGCATTAGTAGTAGTAAAGGAAGTAGTCTACAGTGTGGCATTAGTGGTAGTAAGGGAAGTAGTCTACAGTGTGGCATTAGTCTACAGTGTGGCATTAGTGGTAGTAAGGGAAGTAGTCTACAGTGTGGCATTAGTAGTAGTAAAGGAAGTAGTCTACAGTGTGGCATTAGTCTACAGTGTGGCATTAGTGGTAGTAAGGGAAGTAGTCTACAGTGTGGCATTAGTAGTAGTAAAGGAAGTAGTCTACAGTGTGGCATTACTTTTAATGGAAGCAGTCTAAAATGTGGCATTGGTGGTGGTCTGCAGACTACAGTGGAGCAGCAGTATTAGTAATTTCTGTAATAATTGGTTGCTTAGTGGTGGTAGTTGTAGTGGTCTGGAAGACCTTGATACTACCCAGAAATATCTCTTATACACTTCAGTTTTGTTTAGTAATATATTTAATTTACATCTGAATCTTACAGTGGCAAATGGTGAAGAAAAATAATCCATTCTTCCATAAAATTCACAAACAAAATCTTGTATTATTGTCTATTTTAAACCAACTTTATGCAGACAGAATAATTCAGAAATAGAATGCACCTATTGATGTTCACTGATTTCCATTAAAATCTATTAGAACCAGTTTGGCCTATTGATCTCCAACATAATTCTATAAATAAACTTTACATTAATTTCATATGTATTTTAATTTCTCCTCTCTGTTCTTGTCAGTTACATTACTTTACATACTATTTATTAGCAATATTAACATACACTGGGAATAACATAATGGTACTGCTCTGGCTTCAACAAATGTAGAAAGTAGGGGGAAGTAATTCATTATATTATACCTTAACTCAATAAAGATTTCCACCCTAGCTATTTCTTTAACATATTTGATGTTAACACACCACCTGTACTTATGTGTATGTCCTGATGATATCGTAAAGTGCCTATCCCTACCCCCTTCCTCCCAGTATATAGATTCTTGACCATCAAATAACTAAGGGACTGATCATTTAATGGGGGGGAATATTATTTTTTCTTTTACCTCAAGGTCATTTTTATTCATGCCAACTAATATAATGAATATAATGGGTTCTTTTTTATCAATAAATCAGAGCTATAATATTTTTGAAGCTAATTCAAGGGCAGAACTTTTCTTTTCTCTCAAAATATATCCCAGGCTCTCCCACTTTCTCCAGAAATTTAAACATAACTGAGCCAACAGTAAGCAAAAAATCATTTAAACTTTTTAAAGAACTGAAATGTGTTCATGAAACTTGAATGTTCCACCATCCACTTTATTGTATATCCATAGTCAAATGCAAACATGTATATAAAAAAAAAACTTAATCTTATAATATAGTTATTAACCCTGGTTACTGAAATACCAAATTTAGGTGACAGTAACCTACTCTTTGCAATATGGTGTTGCACCCATCAGTATGTTCCTGGATGCCATGCTGCATGCCACAGTGACCAATAATGGCTAAGAACCTAACCTAACTTCAATACTCAAGTCACTGATGCTTGAAATTTTTGTCACAGTGACATACTTTTATTAAGATGGTGCTATACTCACCATGATGCATATACGTGCTAAACTGCACAACTCTGGGGTCTACAATGACACGAAAAGCGAAATTTAGGTCAGAGTGACCTACTTTTCATTGATATTTATGGAACTTACCAAAACACATCAACACAAATGTTGCATGGCACCAGGACTTGCAGTAAATGAGAAATTTACATAAATGCAAAAACTTCACCAATGTGTGACAGATAGACGGACAAGGATAATACCATATACCCCTAAAACATTCATAGCAGGACATGCAAATTACAAAAATAATCTTGAATAAACTTCATTTTGGTGAAAATTGATTTTATGAATACCCACTTTCTTCCTTTACATCTACTTCCTCAATTTTTTTATTCTAGAAAGCAAAGCTTCAAGCCCAGATGGGACCAGCAAAAAAGATGAGGAAATATCTGATTCTTTAGCATAATAGTATTGGAGAAAAAGGGCATGAAATGAAACAACAAGTAGATCTATAATAAATAACATATTTTGCAATAAAATGTTATTTTCCTAAGGAGTTACTGTTGTCTCATCTACCAGTAATTCCCAAAGATATGTTTCTATTAGAGTCATACTAATAGCAATTTCCTATACTGAAATATAATTATTATTATTATTTACAAACCTGGCGTATTTCAAACAAAATGAAATGACACTAAAAATTACTTCTAATACGAGTATGCCATTACGTTATGACACGTGCAATGGTAAGCTTGACGGACATTCTGGTCTAATACTATTTTGCTATTTTGGCACTAGAGATCGCAACAGGTGCCAATGGCCATAACAATTTTCGGATAATGATTCATTTCAATAAAAACAAAAAAACTTGCTACTTAAACTACAGGTAAACCACCGATTTTCAGGCAGTGGATGGTCCAGCACCTCTTTTAATCTGGACAAAATTACTAAGGGCACTTGAAATTCCCGACACCACAAAATTAGTTTACTGGGCACGCACTCACTTGGATTGTTTACACTGCAGTTGTTGGTGGTGAGACTTGTATTTTGTGCGATTCTTAGCTTATTTTACTTACATTTAACCCTATCTATGGCTTCTAAGAAAGATGCAAGTGACAGTCCTGGTGTGAAGCGTAAACACCAGTCAATATCCATTCAAGCAGAATTGTTGAAAAATCTGGACCATGGTGTTTCCGTGCAAACGCTGTGTGACACATATGGTATTGGTTCACCAACTATCCACGATATAAAGAAGGAGAAGGACAAAATATTGAAAATCTATTCCGACAGTGATTTCAAGAAGTGAATGAACATTAGAAAAACTATAAAAGATGGTAAGAGTATTTGAGCATGACAGTGTGATGATGGAATGGTTTCAACAACGTCGGAGTGACGGAGTGGACTTGTCGGGCAGGATGGTAATGGACCAGGCTCAGTTGTTTCATAAAGAACTTAAAGTAGAACATGAGTGTGAGGACTTCAAAGGTTCAAGAAGAGTCCTAGAATTTCCATGCATAAAGTGTGTAGAGAAAAACGGTCTGCAGACCACGAAGGAGCTGCCGAGTATGTGGACAAATTTCAGAAGCTTGTACAGTAGTTGATGAGCACCTCAGTCCTGAGCAGGTGTATAATGCAGATGAAACTAGTCCTACTAAATACTGCTAAGCCTGACAAAGCCACACAAAGCCTAACAAAGCCCGACAAAGCCACACAAAGCCTGATAAAGCCACACAAAACCATGCAAGTCAAATTAAAAAAGTGTATTTATATTGTTAATTAAATTGATGAATAAATTAACCAAGCCGAAAGACTAGTTTTCAACATATTTATGCCTAAATAATTGCTGAAAACAGAGTTCAAATTTAAACAATGATAAAGTACATGTATTGATAAAGTCTTGATACAATTATATTTGAAATGCTTGTTATTATTGTATAAAGTGTTCTTTCGACTAATTATGGACAGAAAATGCAATTTTCCAATATATGTTAATATGAGTTATTAGTATTTATCGCTATTTTTGTCTATATTCAACACAACATAACAAAGGTACACAAAGCCAGAAAAAGTCATATTAGGAAGGTGTATTTATGTTGCAATACCAGATTGATGAATATATCAAACAAACCAAAAGACGAGGGTTATACACGTACCCCAATAATAGACTGCGAATTGGGAGATTAATTAATTTGGATAATAACAAAGTCAGACAAAATCATATCTGAAATGTTTTGTACTTTTATAAGTTTCTTGGATAAACTACTAAATTTTTCACACAGGGACACAATGTCATAAAATGGCAGACAAAATTATGCAAAGTCATCACAGAAAGTATTGTTATCATTCCTAACTTGAAAAGTACCCCCCCCCCATGCATACCTTTGAATACCTAACCAACTAAAAGCTGCAACATGCCAAATGATGCCTATTAAAATATTTCAAATGTTGTTTTTTCCAGACTTAATCAGTTTTTTATCATTATTTATAATTATGTTGAAAACTAGTCTTTCTGTTTGGTTAAATTATTCATCAATATAATTTACAATATACATTTTTCTAATATGACTTCGCACGGCTCTATAAGGCTTTGTGCGGCTTTGTCGAGCTTTGTATGTCAGGCGTTGAATAATTTGGACATATTGAAATATTGCATTTCCTTTCGATAATCACTCAAATGAACAATTTACCAACTGATAAACATTTTGCATACGATTTTCTTATTATTCGAATTCGAACTTTGCCGCCAAATTTTATTGATTTTTTAATTCGGCATAATTTCATTGAAAACTAATCCTTCAGTTTGGTTAATTTATTTGCCAGTATAATTTACAACATAAAAACACTTGTCTAAAATGACTTTTATGACTGTCAGGCTTTGTGAGGCTTTCTTAAGCTTTGTATGACTTTGTCTGGCTTTGTATGATTAGCATATATTGAAAAAATTGCATTTTCTTTCGATAATAAGTTCAATGAACAATTTATAATGTAAATAAATAGTTTACATATGATTTTGTCAGACTTTGTTATTACTTTGTCATTATTCAATTTCGAATTTGTACTCTGTCGTCCAATTTTCGGTCATATAATTTTTCATAAATATGTTGAAAACTAGTCTTTCGGCTTTGTTAACTTATCCACCAATATAATTAACAATGTAAATACGCATTTTTTATTTGACTTCGCATGGCTTTGTGTGGCTTTGTCAGGCTTTGTCTGGCTTAGCAGTATTTAGTAGGACCCGATGAAACTGCATTATATTGGCGGTGCGTGACCTTCGTTGGTTCGGCAAAAATGCCGGAAAAATGGTGGTTTACCTGTATAAGTGGCTTGTGCTGCTGTTGGAATTTTCTTCTTCCTTGAAATCATGGACGTCGACCTGTGTAACTAATTTCGATGATGTATAACTGCTTTAAGGATCTTAATTTCTTAACAAGTTTCCAAAGAAACTGAAGGCTCTTATATTTAAGACATAATTTTTTTTCTCGAAATAAATAAATTTAGTTTTAAAAAGTGGCAGAGGGAAAGAGATGAAGGGAAGAGAGCGTATGTCGTGAAGTGAATTGTATTAGCTCTATAACGATTTATCCCAACTTTCAAAGTGTAAAAATCCACCAAGGTGTTTAGAAATTACAAGCAAAGGAAACAACTTCAACCAAAGTCTTAACAAATATTTTCATGACTGTAACCTTGACCATAATGTCAAAAGGACAAATTTTCATGTAACAGAATGAATTGTCTTGGCTTCATAATGATTCATCCATGTACGAACAGCAGCACCTCGATGCGACTGACGCTCTTTTATGCAAAGATAATTCCAGGAATTCAAGATAAGATCATTTCTTTCTTTGTATTGAAACCGTCTCTAAATATTCTTCAGCAAGAATTTCAAATCAGATGCCGTGGTGCACATACTGGCTTACAGCTTGGCACCGTTTTCATTGAGGACAAAGCTAATATTATTAGACGCTTTTTGGTAAAACGACGTGTCATAATGAACATCTATTTAGGTGAGTAGTGGCAGCAATTATTTGAAGATAGTAGTCGTTGCAGCCATACTGGATGTACGACTGGCACCATTTTCATCTAGGGCCAATCAGATATCACACGAAATATACTGGTGAAAACAAACATGTTGATAAAGTCATCCGTTTGGAGAGGAGTAAAGGTAACAATATCTTCAAGATCTGACTTTCCATTCCGAAGGAATATCAATATCAAGATTTTCAAGATGGCCATGTGTCGACCATATTGGACATCGGATAGTCCTCCATTTTTGTTGAGGATCAGCTAGACATCATAACTCTTAGGTTCCGCTATATAGTTATTACCTATTTCTGAAAGAGGTAACGGTATAAGGTGAAGTTGTTTGCATTGTCAACATGCACATTCGACAGAATGTTGGCATACTTCCATGCTACTTTCATGTACTGTGGCAGAATTTCTTTACATGTGGCAATTACAGAAACTATACACGAGAAGCCAGCTCTGATAGAAATGGTTGCTCCCATGTGTTCGATAAATGATCGCGAATTAGTCCGAAGTACACTAACTTTAGCCGTTTTTAATATATGGAGAATTTAATTTAGCCAGATTAGACACTACCAGAATCTGCAACTGCTGTGAATCAGTTATTAAATACATAAAATGTAAATAAATTTTAAAAAAAGAGTTACGTGCATGTTATTTTTTTTCCAATTCACCTTTTGAGTCCAGGAAATGAAAATGACCACGCGAAGCTAGCATTTTTCGTTGTGTTTTTAAAAAAAATAGGTGTACATCTGCGGTAAGGTTAAGCTGTATACATTATAATCCAAATTACACCCATCAATCATACACCGAAGTAAAGGGAATTAAAAGTTATTTGAATAATACCTAAGATACACAATGTATTTATTATACACAAGGCATATTTTTGTAACTCAAAAACAGCCAAGTCGGTACAAATGAAAAGCTAAATCGACATCTCTCTCTCACACACAGCCCCCGCCCGCGCCCCCCCCCCCCCCCCATGTTGATGCTGCTTTTATACGTTAAGTTCATTTCACATTAGTTCGATAAAAATGCGGTGGGAAACTTATCGTGCCGAAACAACGTCATGCGTTCAGTTTAAGCGACCCTGACATTTGTATTTCAATGCCAAAGAGACCGACCATTGAATTGTCGGGGGAGAAGGTGAATGTTTATTTCGAGCCATGTAAATTTTATTTTCTATAAAACCAAGCAAGGACACTTTTAAAGCTATTTATGGGCGAGTCATTTTTTTTCTTCAAAAAATTCCTGTTCCCCACCCCGAAATGATCAATTCCTAACATCAGTTTGGAGCCGATTCTACTTTTGTGCAGTCAGCCTATACGGTTTGAAGAGAGCTGGGTGCAAGATTATCAAGAATGCGGATTCTGATGAATCTGGATCTTCAACACTTTGAATCCCTTAACCCGGTGTTAGTTGACTGCTGTTTAAAACGCCCGCAACCTACTCGTGTGAATTTTAGGTAAGCATTACCCTATCGTCAATATTAGCTTGCATCTCGTAGCTCAAACGCGTCGGTGCAAGCCGTGTCTTGTCTCTCCTGCACAGGCATGGACACTGGTATCACCCCGATGATGATGGCACTGTTTATGTAAGCATCAACGTTATATCTGACATTTAGCTCGGTTGCACTGACACCGTTACATGTAGTCGTTTTGGAGGGTGCTGCTCATTAAAAGCAAGAGGTGATCACAGTGGCCTACAGTGTATGCTGCAGTGATTACGCTAACAATCTGCATTCTGCTCAGTTTCTCTCACATAGTGCATAAACAGTCGTGTTTATCTAATGGATACTACTTCCTGCCGAGACTGCAAGATATGTGATTTATTCTTCCTGAATTCAGTTTGCTGCTCAAATGTCATCTTCGTGTATTTTTGTTTTGCCAACATTACCATAAGGCGGGACACAAGTATTATGTTTCCGATAGTGTTGTAAACAACGTTCCGATTTAAACTTTTGTGTGAACAAGGTTCTCTAGTCATACAATGTACATCAGTGTCGTGTTCCAAAGATTATTGGAACTCGGTCACTGACGGCAGACGCAGTGTCGTTGTGTTCCACATATTACTGAATTCGTGTTCACTGGTCCCAGATGGTAGATACATCGTGTCGTTGTATTGCATATATTACTGGAACTCATGTTTGGTAGTCATCGGTCCCGTTGTGTTCCAAAGATGCCGTCTGTGCAGTAGCATGTTGTCGTATTCAACAGATTTTTGGAATCCGTGTTCACGAGTAATCGGTCACAGACGACAGACTGATATGACTGCATATGTAACGTTTGGCCGAAAACTATTCGAAAATATCTGTTTATTAAATTGACTTATTAACATTTCACGTTTGACGCCATCCCATGGACTGTTGAGGAGGGAACCAAAAAGTATACCAACAGTCATGCTGCATATGGTTTGGCATATAAACAAGCAATGTGCCAGGTATTTGTTACATTCCTGATTCTTGTCGCGTGAGAATAGTATGCAGTGTGATTGGCTGTTAATTAGTTGCTGTTGTTGTTGTAGGGTTTAACGCCATTTTTCAGCACACGATAGGTTATACATGGCGGCCAGTATTTAATGGCGGAGGAAGAACCCGGGAAAACACCGGAAAGAACCACCGACCCACGAGAAGCTACTGGCAAGCTTTCTCACATACCCACATTAGCCGAATCCGAGACTCGAACCCACGCAGACAGAGGTGAGATGGCAATGATCCTTAACGGAAAGCGCTTTAGGCCACTCGGGGCCCCGGCGGTTAAGTAAAATTCAGTGTTATAAGCAAAGAAACAAAGGGTATCTATAAACAATTATCACCGTTTTATATTATGAAGAAAAATAGTGTGTGATTAGTAATGGAAACTTTCCAGTTTTATTTTATTTCGTTCATCTCTTTACTTGCTAAATCTCATTGTGATATGTGATATACGTAATTGTAGTATCATGTCATATAGGGGTGCGGTGGGAAGCTTATTTGAGTTTCTTCTTCAAAACACCGGGCCCCACTTTCCCAAAACTTTACTTAAGTACCTGTTCAGCTCAAAAGAGAAAAAGAAAAGAAAAAAACGTGCCTCAAACATGCATGTCAAATTTAAGACCACTATCTCAATCTAAAGCCACAAAATAACCATCTTAATGCAATTTTGTTATCGTAGTCTATATGTAATAGCATTCGAAAATTCCAGACGAGATTTGACTCTAAGTTGAGACATTTTATTTAAGTGGTACCAGTTTATTTCGCTGTCTTTGGAATGTAATGTAGGTCAATGATGTTTACGCCTTCCAAAAGTAGTGTTGTCTGTGTTTATTAATTCGCAACACTAAGCACTAAACATACCCAAGTTTTACGCTTGGTGACTATGTTTGTGTTGGTGACACTTAAGGGACTTGTGGCGAAAAGGAAATGGGGATGGGGGGAGGGGCCGAAAACAAAGAAATCGCTCCCAAAGTAGCATTTAGTGCTGCATGTTTTATAGAGATCCTAATCGTCACGCTTTCTCATTTTACAGCACTGAACAAAATAAATCTAAACTGATTCATAAAACTTTCTAAATATACAGAAATATGTTCAAATGTCTTGGTCTAAATGATCTTCTAAGTGATTATTACGCCTTAATTAACATTGCTACCAACCATAATATTGTTTTCATCCTCCTTCTCTTTCCCCTTTCCATTGGTCGGTTTTTCAGTAGTGTATATATATATATATATATATATATATATATATATATATATATATATATATATATATATATATATATCATTCATAAGTTCCGAGACATCGTCGACTACGACGTCGAAAATCTGCAACGTTCGTTTTTTCATGGATTTTGGCAGTAGCTTGCGACGATGGACCAGAGACAGAGAGAGACACTGTGTTTAAACTGATATGCTGATGGAGCAACCAACAGAGAGAGAGATATATATTCGTGGTGGTGGTGGTTTGAGAAGACTTGGCACATTGCTTGTTTATATTAAGTTTGCTAGTCATGGGAAGCGGTTTCAATCCATTGGGCTATTCAGCAATAACTGTATTTGCGCATCATTCAGAATGTAACGTGTTTAAATACACATGTAAGGGAGGCGCCTTTCGATTACAATAACCTGTCCAATTACAGGTGTCACAAAACTATTTGAATTCAATCTATTACGTCATATGAATTGTTTAACCAGAACAACAACAAAAAAAAAAACCCATAAAAAATAAAAAATTCTTCAAATATTTCTTGTACCTCACTTTTGGCGAATTTTTGCATGGCCCATACACTGGGTAAAGAGAAAACCTGTACAGTACTTTAAAGTGACAGCCTACTGGAATGACTCACTGTGAACGTAGGCATTAGGCAAGGTTTAAACTTTCTTTTTACACCTCACTTTGAAAAAAATCTACATTCAATAGTTTAACATCCTGCCAGGTGCCACACTAAAGTAATACTATTTAAGTATCTACTAATGAATGAAAATGCTTACAGCACTTAGAATCAATTTAGTCAAGCTAAAAAATAGATAATAAATAAAAAATCAAACAATGTACTATTTTGAGTTAGCCCTGTCCTAAAAGCCACCTCAAAAACCGAATCTCTTGAGTTGCGCTGGACAAAAAATCTCATGAACAAGACAACAGAAACGCTGTATACTATGCGAAACCTTGTCTTTGAACGTTATCCAACCCCTACTCTGATCTTGCACATAGTAGGGATTTCCTAAGTCTAGAAATCCAAGTACGGTCAACATGGACAAAACAAAGAGTATTCCGGATTAAAGTTTCGTTCTCTGCAAGGCAAATAATGAAGTAACTATTTAAGAGTTTTGGGGAAACTAATACTTGTCTTAAAATTTAAGATCGGTCATGTATGGACTATAAGGAACTCTAAATAAAAATGGAGCAAACAAACGAGTGACTCATGATATCGAAGCGCCCGCCTTACATGATGCCGACATCCATTCATCAGGTGTTCAAAATGCTATAATGTATTTGGAAGAATGAAATTAGGATTTTTGTAACCAACCCACACTGTCACCATAATAATACTTACTGGTCCCGCCAAACTTTTTGTGACCTACAAGACTCAAATAATTACTAAACAGGTCCGGTTATTAGTCCACATAATGACCTTATAACAGGCAATTGATGTATGCGCACGCGGCTTAATATGCATATCCGCTATAATGGTCGTGCCCGTTCATTTTTTCCACACACAAATGAAATTTTTTTATGGTTTTATAAATAATAAAAATGTCATCTCCTACAGGTTTTTAATTTCTCTGTCTCGAAGAATGATGCACATGCCTTTTTACTTCAAAGGATGTGCATTTAAAAGCAAACGACTGCATCATAAATTTAGACAGATGAACTCATGAAAAAAAGTTTTCTGTGCCATTTTTGTACAGATGAATCCTATACAATGGTATATTTATGTATCAAAGATGTTTTTATCTAGTGCAAACTAGACTAAAATTTGAAGAAAAAAAAGAACTTGATATTGGTTTCATGTTTATATGTAAATTAAAAGAATAGTCAAAATTTATATAAACTGTAAATTTCGTACATATTGAAATCCAAATCACAATCAAATTAAGTTCATGGCACACGCACACACAGGAAGGCAAAGTGGTCTCATGCTACCATGGAGTCAATAATAAACATCTCTTGAGCTTGAATTATGCTCCCTAACTTCCTCGGGCACTTCCTGGGATCATCCACGTCTGTAGATGTAGGAATTTGTCTTTGCCAGGCATTGTGATAGTAATTCGTCTCACTTCTTCAAATGGCAATGAAGCTGCATTGTAGATATTTTGACAGTATAAATCCTTTTAAAAAGAAACTTCATGCATCAATATTTAGCCTTATGGAAGAAAATGGCTCGTGTTTCTCATAAATTTAAATGTAAATGAGTTTGAAAGCTCAAGACCTTGCTTATAAATGGCCTTCATTAAAATCTTTTGATGTGAAATTCCAATATATCGTGGTAAGAAGCAATTTCTTCCAGTTCAGATAATGATGGCAATAAGAGCTGCTCTATACTTCCTATTTGGACATCTTTTAGTACTTTCTACAATTCTGGAGATATACCATGTAGCTTGTGAAGAATCGCCTTTCAAAGGTACTGGACTCCAACCAAAAAGAATGTCTTGAACTTCACACAGGCAAATTCTACAACTAAAGCGTGTTCCTTTATTATATATGGAAGAGCGCCAAATATTATGTTTGTCCCATCTGGCTTAAAAATTGACTGGAAGAGCTTAGCCAGTCCAAAATCGACATTCTTCACTTTCCTTTTTCGTTTTCTCCTCGTTTTCCTCTTTCATGCTCGTTCATAATGTATTTATTGGGGCCCTTTTAGTCCTCTTGACCTTTTCGACCTTTTTATTATTTTAACGAGATGGTCGGGTTCGTTTACTGATTCAGTATTCAGACAATCACCCAACAGACCATGTCAAGCTGCGTATCTGAAAAGCATAAATTTTCCTATCTCTTCTGTGGCTGCATCTAGCATCTCTTTCTACAATTCCAGATTCTTCTCGTGATAGACATTTCTCAGAAAGGGATCAAAACAGAATGACATTGCTTTTCTTCTATGTATCAGACCAACATTCTTACAATATGACTTATATCATTATCACCGGCCTTCTTCCCCATGTATCTTTCGGATATTTTGGTTGCCATCTCTTTGTCTTTTGTGCCATCCTGCATACTCTTCTATACATCCTCTCCTGCGATGACTGGATTACTGTATGCACTTGTCTCGGCTCGTCTGCTGTGGACATCTTCATTATTACATTGCTTAGTGTGGCCTCTCGGTCGAATTAATTTCGCTGCGTCTTTGTGGTCAGCCTCTCTAGCAGCTTCTAAGCAGATCTGATAATCTACCATTATGGGATGTACCAGACAGCATACTTCATTTGTCTGTGAAGCTGTCTTGAATAGTAATCAAAGAGCGTGCGCAAAATAAAGCATACACTGAACCAATTTCTTTTCTTCCGTCTGTATTATCCCAGCATCGTGTCTCTGTAATTTTCGAAAAATATTTTCTTGTTTGTTTCCTAGTTTTGCATCCAATAATTAGATTTAAGGAACTTCCATCTGCGTTTTTATTGACAAGCAGAGACTCCAGAGATGGTATTTTGATGGAAACCTGTTGAAAAAGTGAAATTATTTAACTACCTGACATTAATAATTCAGTCAAACTAGATATTCGTATAAAAAGATAAAGTTAATATTTTGGAAATATGTTTTATATATTGGAATATAAAAAGACTACAGTTACGACTGATAAAGGAGATACGAGATGGAGAATAATATAAACTAAAACTCATTTGACCTTTACACCAATTGCTTCCACGTTCCAAGTTCGTGTTAATTTTTATCGCATTTGCGACATTCTTTTATATACTTCCATGATTACGCTTATTTCAGAGAATATATACTAACGACCATAGTTACTTATATTATGCATTTATCCATGTAGTATTCTACTCACCATACACTTCTAATATACCCAAAGACATCATGCCTTAAGTAATTCTTCCTTTATGTACTTTGACCAAGAAGTGAAAAACATGAGAAATAACGCGACATCACATGTACGTGACTTGTGGAGGCAAGTGAAACTGACTGGATTCGATTATTATTTTTTTTGAGAGCGCTGTTACTGACTGAGATTAAACTGAGTCGATGCTGAACATTTACAAGTTCCTGTGATAAATAACTTTTTACATTTCTGTTGAATACAAATAATATAAAAGTCTTACCATTTCTTCATCTTGACATTATTGATTATATCACATACTCTTCTGCGTCTTCAAGCTAAAACTAAATTTTCTTGCACAAAAATATTACAAAACCGTCCAGACCATGTCTTTCACAAGCAAGACTCACTGAAAGTTTAAAGCTGATATTGATGTTTTGTACCCGATTCGCCATCATATAATGTCCACAAGGCCTAGTCTTTGGCCCTCTTTTTATTCTCCAGCAGCATGCCACAGCTTGATGGCATCTCTTGATTTACAATCCTTGATGTCTGTTAAGTTAAAGAGTACCATCATTAATGCGATTTCGGAGGCAATTTATGAAAATTTGTACACCCATCAACGAATCACAATAAAGCACCCACGTATTTTCGTATTTCTCTGAATACTCAGTGCAGAAAGTGCACAAGACCAGATCGTTTGCAAGGTCATACTTCAGCCATTCGTATTCACCCCACCCCACACCACTTTGATTTTGCTTCTTGTCTTTATTTCATGACATTTACGATCTTTCGTGTCATATAAATTCTGACGTTTGGGTGAGGTTGCACACCTTGCAAAAAACATTCCAACCTGGTTTGTTTTCTTCTTCAGACATAACCTTCAGTTGGCACCAAATAGCTCCTATTGTCATTTCCGCCGCGGGATTTGTTGTACTTCGTGAAGTGCAGGATGTTGGTAGGTACTGAATTAAGACAATACATACATCAATTAACTATGAATGAGAATTGCGTTTTGTGTTTTATTCTATGTAGCGGACCAGGAGTGCAAAATCCATTGTCCGTATTGTCCGAGTCGGAAATTTGTTCTTGCGGACGAGCAACTTTTGCAAGATTACTTGTCCGTGGACAAGTAAAGTGTGGCATGTAAGTGCAGAAGTTCCCGTTCTGTCTGAGCAGTTTACACAAGCGCCATTCATACTAATATCAGCGAATACCATACGGATGCGTTGTAAATTTACATAGTGTATTTTAAAATTTATCGATTAGGACTGCACTAACCGCAGCTTCTATGGATATAACCAATGGAGGCAGACAGGACCGGTTTTTTTTTTTTTAAAGACACAACTGACGTATTGTTTTACAAGTTCGTGTCGTATGCTTACCAATATGGAAATCGGCAACAGCTGGGTTTGTCTTCAGCCGAAGTTAGCCCTTCAAAGTATTCCAGAGCACCAGCTGATCACCAATATTCAACATTCTTATTTTTATCTAATGCAGGATTTTTCTTCTTATAAATAAAGCGGACTTGCCTCTCTTCGTTCTCTTTCGAATCGGTTTGTCCACCACGTGCGAATATTGTTAGATTAGTCACCAAAGGAATTTGTCGAATATATCACATCAATACTTTTGGCGCACTCCCGAATAAGAACGGATTACAAGCGACTTCAGTTACTGAATTAAAGGGGTGGTAGCTCTTAGTTCTAAACTAAATATCTAAACGTTGTTTAAACCTAACATCTTGACTATTTCACAGAACGGTTCGTGTCAGATAGCTCTTTTAACAGATCATTTCCGTCCTTCAAAACTTTAGTTACATTGGAAGAATGGTGAAATTTATGATATACGGAGGTATTGGGGCTTTAGGTAAATCTTTTGACTTTTCAATCACGTTAAGAAGGTAGTTAAATTTAAATTACCTTATGGTGTGAGGGACCGAAACAGTTTGATTGGCAATAAACGCAAGATAAAACGAAGTGTTGTGTACTTTCTAAAGATAAACGTCTGCAAAGATGTGATCCGATCATATTATTTGTAAATAAATGTTGATTAATTGAACTGCAATATGTTCTAAGACGGGCATACAAATTTGAAATTTCCTTCCAACCCAATAATAGTAATAGTGTCTGGGAAGATGAGTGTCGCGATTATTTAATGTGCTCAGTTGCTGTTGAAATTGTTTAAATCGGACGAGTCTCAAGAGATAATGTATTTCACTCTCAAATAGCTGAAGGAAGAAACGAGTTGTAATAAAGACTCGTTCTAACTTGTACTGATAGGAAATTATTTACATTACGTAATTTATTACGAATTATATAACTAACAGCTGGTGAAATCAGCTGTGTGATAGGAACGGATCGAAAACAGGTAATTTTATACAAAATACAAGTTTGTGGTTTTTGTTCTTGTCTGTGTTCCGGCTTTTCCATCCTGTGTAGCGCTTGAGTAGTTGCTAGTTTTGTTGCACTAGTTACAATTATGGATGACTCATTCTGCACATTTTCGAGTTCTCTTTTCCCGAGTGATGTGCAGTTGTTTCAAATCACATTTCCATATTCCAGAATAAGTTCTAAAACGTAAACACGATTTCTAAATATTTCCTGTCCATTTCTAATATGAATTTACGCTTTGCATTAATTCTTGACTATGCTTTTTAATTTATATAGTCTATCTATATCAAGAGCAATCACTAGCGGTCATTCGAGAGAGACAAAATTTGTGCGCGTCAACTTAGTTAATTCTATGGTTGAGCATGTACAGTGGTGAATGGAAAGGGTTTCATTTTTGTAGAGAATGTCGTGGACTCGTGTTAAGATGGGCTTAAAAATACAAAGAACTTATTTGCCAACCGATAAACTGTTTCCATGTCAGATTATGAATGGTAACGAGATTTTTAAATAAAAAAGACACTCGTAACATCTGCAAATAAATTGATATTGAAGTGTATATCATATACAATATCATTTATGTATATCAAGATAAGTAAGGGACCTAAAATGAATGCTTAGGGCACACAAGCTCTAATACTAGTAAACCCTAAAAACAAACACTTAAAGTATATCACACACTGTCTTCTGCTTTCAAGATAGCTAGAAAACCATTTTAAAAGGCCTCCTGCGATAACAGCAGCTTTCAATTTATCGACAAGTCCGTCATGCCACAAGCAGTCAAAAGCGTTACTTAAGACGCAAAACATAACTTTAATTTCCTTACCGGAAGTATGTGAGAGATATATTAATCGATTAACTGTAAAAATCACAGGTATAAAACTAGACTGGCTAAGAATGTTATTTTCAATAAATTAATAATATGTTTCAAAACCAGTCTTTCAAAAACTTTTTCACCAGTATCGACAGGCGACATTGTTCTGCAATTAAATACGATGGAAATATCGCTCTAATTCAAAATTGGACAAAAGTTTGCTTCTTTCAAAAGAGTCTGGAAATGTTGCTACTCTAAGAGATCGGTTGTAACGTAAAAAAATTGGATAAGAAACTTCGTTAGCCAGCACACACTTAATATAATCATTTACACAATCGGACCTTGCCAAGCGGAAGGCTTTTGAAAACATTGTGTACTTCGTCAGGCATTCGTTCCACTTAAATTTAAATCCGTATATATCTGTTTCATCTGGTACAGATTCCTCTATTTAAAAAATCATTACACGATTCAGCTTTGTCAACTTCATCGGTGAATGGAGTTTTCGGTGTAACGAGTGGGTTGACGTACTTCGTCAGCATTAGTTACACTGAAATTAAATTTAATCCGTATATATTTGTTTATCTTGTACAGTTTGCTCTGTTTAAAAAATCATTCAACAATCCAGCTTTATCAATTTCATCGTTGAATGAAGTTTTCGGTGTAACGAGTGAGTTTTCAGTGTAATGAGTGGGTTTTCAGTGTAACGAGTGGGTTAATGCATTGCTGAATGGAATTTTCAGTGTAATGAGTGTGCTGATTAATGCATTACTGAACTGAATTTTCAGTGTAATGAGTGAGCTGATTAATGCATTGCTGAATGGAATTTTCAGTGTAATGAGTGAGCTGATTAATGCATTGCTGAATGGAATTTTAAGTGTAATGAGTGAGCTGATTAATGCATTACTGAACTGAATTTTCAGTGTAATGAGTGTGCTGATTAATGCATTACTGAATGGAGTTTTCGGTGTAATGAATGAGCTGATTAATGCATTACTGAATGGAGTTTTCAGTGTAATGAGTGAGCTGATTAATGCATTACTGAACTGAATTTTCAGTGTAATGAGTGTGCTGATTAATGCATTACTGAATGGAGTTTTCGGTGTAATGAGTGAGCTGATTAATGCATTACTGAACTGAATTTTCAGTGTAATGAGTGAGCTGATTAATGCATTACTGAATGGAGTTTTCGGTGTAACGAATGTATTGATTAATGCATTTTTGAATGGAAAGCTCATTGTGATTTCATTTTCTGACCTGGGAGTGGATTTAGCATATTGAAGTGAATGTCGCCTGTTACTGATATCTCTAATCCCTGAGCCAATAGCAATGTGTGTGTGTGGATTCTTCTATCTCTGGAGTATGCCACTTGTCTGCATCTGGAGATCTACAGAACCAGAAATTGTCCCCAACTCACCCCTTCTTAACCCGAGTCCACGACAACCTCTACGAAAATGAAACCCCTTTCCATTCTCAACCATAGAATTAACTAAGTTGACGCGCACAAATTTTGTCTCTCTCGAATGACCGCTAGTGATTGCTCATGATACAGATAGACTATATAAATTAAAAAGCAAAGTCAAGAATTAATGCAAAGCGTAAATTCATATTAGAAATGGACAGGAAATATTTAGAAATCGTGTTTACGTTTTATTCTGGAATATGGAAACGTGATTCGGAACAACTGCACATCACTCGAGAAAAGAGAACTCGAAAATGTGCAGAATGAGTCATCCATAATTGTAACTGGTGCAACAAAACTAGCATCTACCCAAGCGCTACACAGGACGGAGAAGTCGGAACCCAGACAACAAAAGCACAAACTTGCATTTTGTATAAAATTACGTCTGTTTTCAATCCGTTCCTATTACACAGCTGATTCCACCAGCTGTTAGTTACATAATTCGTAATAAATTACGTAATGTAAATAATTTCCTATCAGTACAAGCTAGAACGAGTCTTTATTACAACTCGTTTCTTCCTTCAGCTATTTGAGAGTGGAATACATTATCTCTTAAGACTCGTCCGATGGATTCCATTAACAATTTCAACAGCAACTGAGCACATTAAATAATCGCGACACTTATCTTCCCAGACACTATTATTGGGTTGGAAGGAAATTTCAAATTTGTATGCCCGTCTTTGAACATATTGCAGTTCAATTAATCAACATTTATTTACAAATAATATGATCGGATCACATCTTTGCAGACGTTTATCTTTAGAAAGTACACAACACTTCGTTTTATCTTGATTTTATTGCCGATCAAACTGTTTCAGTCCCTCACACCATAAGGTAATTTAAATTTAACTACCTTCTTAACGTGATTGAAAAGTCAAAAGATTTACTTAAGGCCCCAATACCTCCGTATATCATAAATTTCACCATTCTTCCAATGTAAAGTTTTGAAGGACGGAAATGATCTGTTAAAAGAGCTATCTGACATGAACAGTTCTGTGAAATAGTCAAGATGTTAGGTTCAAACGACGTTCAAATATTTAGTTTAGAACTAAGAGCTACCACCCCTTTAAAGCAACCCACCTGTTGCCGATTTCCATATTGGTAAGCATACGACACGAACTTGTAAAAACAAAATACGTCAGTTGTGCCTTTGAATACAAAACTCAGTTCTTATGTAACCATAAAAAAGATCGCCTAAAGCATTTATTTCACAATCATGTCGTCTTTGGAAATGAAGTAACTCTTTTCGCATGTATTACGACACTACCGGTCGTATCGCCCAGACGATCTTTCCTACACTACCGGTCGTATCGCCCAGACGATCTTTCCTAACTGGGTTATAGTAACATTGGACAGAAAGGTCATCGCCAATGATATGACTTCTCACAAGAAAAGTTTGAAAATCGACTCTTTTCGCTATGTTGCTCATACTCTATGAACAACGACCTTGTTAGGAAGGTTTTAAGAGAAAATTCAGCATAAAGGATTCCATAAACTGCACCTGAAAATATCTCTTTTTAGAGAACAATGTATATTAATTACATTAAAGGAAAATTAAAGAACGAACTTTTTAAGCATTTTCATCCACTCCTAAAAGTTCTTGACTACCGTCTTCCTTTCAACTGTCGAGTACTGAAACCATCTGTGATATTCTTCAGCGATAACAAGATTTTTACATTATCTGCGGTGGTACACATAATGGATGTCAGCTTGACACTATTTTCATTCATGACAAAGTAGACATCATCAGAAGTCCTTTGGTGAAAACTCCTTGGCATAATGACGATTCATTCAGGTGGAGTTATGACAATAATAGTTTTAAGATGCTCGTCGTGGCAAGTCACACCTGGAAGCACGACTGGTACCATTTCCATTTAAGAATTCGTGAAAACCGTCTGCCATCATGATCATCCATTCAGGAGGAGTAGTGACAAGATTTTTAAGATATCCCTCGTGGCAGCCAATTTGAATGTATGACTGGCACAAATTTCATTTAAGTGCACTGCTAGGTATCACAAAAAGGCTATTGGTGAAAACCCAACGGTCATCTTACTCTCTGTTCAAGTAGAGTAGCGATAACAGGGTTTTCAAGATGGCAGGCACTGCAGCTATACTGGACATCAGATCAGTGCCATTTTCTTTTCTTAACAGCAAAACAATTGGATGAATGGGTCTCGAATGTTTCATGCAATCCGCCATGTAGTTTAGGAACAAATTTTTTTTGTGGTAACGGACGGAGGGGCCTCTGACGACGCACAAAAGGCCATCCCATAAGCAGGTCTGGTTCGTGACCAGTAGAGCTAAAACATAAGTGGCTTGTTCATTCAATACAGCTTGTTTACCCTCTGCAGTTTCTGCCAAACTACCACTGGATTTCAAACTTCCTCGTGTCCTAAAGTTTATATTTTTTTCAACAAGTATTTGAGTTACAATGTCCCATTTACTTCTGGATGCAGTAGATTATTTAGATAACTGTAATAAGATGTATGTAGTATGTTCCTTCATGATAAGGTGCTAGTTACTTGTCCTTCAGGATAAGGTGCTACTTCTTTGTCCTTCAGGATAAATTGCTAGCTATTTGTCCCTCAGGATAAAGGTGCAAGTTATTTGATCCTCGGGATAAGGTGCTAGTTATTTGTCTTTCAGGATAAGGTGCTAGTTATTTCTCCTTCAGGATACGTTGTTATTTGTCTTTCAGGATAAGGTGCTAGTTATTTGTCCTTCCGGATACGTTGCTAGTTATTTGTCCCTCGAGATAAGGTGCTAGTTATTTGTTCTTCAGGATACGGTGCTAGTTATTTTTCCTTCAGGATAATGTGCTAGTTATTTGTCCTTCAAGATAAGGTGCTAGTTATGTGTCCTTCAGGATACGTTGGCATTTATTTGTCCCTCCAGAAAATCTGCTAGATATCTGTCCCTCAGGATAAGGTGCTAGTTATTTGTAACTGAAAAATGACAATTCACTTATGAATTTATCCCCTTTTGCTTACTTGTAACAGTTTAGTGTGTGTGTTGGGGGGGGGGTCTTGTTGGAGTGAATTGCTACAAACAGTGTGTTTATAGCTAATATATTCGCGCTGGATGCTTTGTAATCATCAGGTCAAGTATACAACACGGCCAGGTGATCTATTTATCTATTCAAGATTAAATTCACTCATTATACCGGGGATATCGCTAAACCTACACCAGTTAATGCCGACCACAATGAATTCTCCACCATGATATTGGAACTTCTGTACAATGAACTGATTTTTTAAAACCTATGCTGACAATTTGTTTAAGAGTGTCAATATTAAATTATCGCTCATTAGTGTGGTCATATATGTAGCTGGTCTTTATGTGTGGGTTTGACGTGAACCCATTTTAAATCTCTCTCAGTCAGCGTCAATTTCCATATAACTAGGTATGCGTAATCTGGTTTGACCTTTAAAGTCATATATAATAACACTTCCACCATTTAGGCCCTAAAAATATGCACAGGTTTTAAAATTAGGATAGAGAGGTTGTTTGTTACATTGTATGTGTGTGTGTGTGTGCTAAGCGCTTCAAGTACAAGACAAAACCTGCTCAAATACATGCATAAATCAATTTCGGAATTTTTAATTACTGTTTTAATTATTTATCTTTTTTACTTTAGGAGCAAAAAGTGCTGCGGTCGGCACCGAAAAGCTGGGACGGTAACAAATTTTCCCCCCATGTATTCACCATCTCCATTTTATCATTCTTACATCATGAAATGTGCGACTGCAGCCAATGTATTACAGATACATCTTCTAGACAGTATGTGGAATCTTCCATTATGAAATATGCGACTGCAACTAATGTATCACATATACATCATCTAGTCAATATATGGAATCTTTCATTATGAAATATGCGACTGCAGCCAATGTATCACGATATATATTCTAGTCAGTATATTGAATCTATGGAATCTTCCATTAGAAAATGTGCGACTGCAACCAATGTATCACAGATACATCATCCAGTCAGTATATTGAATCTATGGAATCTTCCATAAGGAAATGTGCGACTGCAACCGATGTATCACAGATACATCATCCAGTCAGTATATTGAATCTATGGAATCTTCCATTAGGAAATGTGAGACTGCAACTAATGTATCACAGATACATCATCTAGTCAGTATACGGAATCGTCCATTATGAAATGTGCGACTGTAACTAATGTATCGCAGATACATCATCTAGTCAGTATACGGAATCGTCCATTATGAAATATGCGACTGCAACTAATGTATCACAGATACATCTTCTAGTCAATATATTAAATCTTCCATTATGAAATATGCGACTGCAGCCAATGTATGACAGATAAATCTTTTGGTCAGTATATGGAATTTTCCATCATGACATTTGCGACTGCAACCAATGTATCACAGATACATATTCTAGTCAGTATACTGAATCTATGGAATCTTCCATTAAGAAATGTGCGACTGCAACCAATGTATCACAGATACATCATCTAGTCAGTATACGGAATCGTCCATTATGAAATAAGCGACTGCAACCAATGTATCACATATACATCTTCAAGTCAATATATGGAGTCTTCCATTATGAAATGTGCGACTGCAACCAATGTATCACAGATACATATTCTAGTCATTATATCCATTATGAAATGGGTGACTGCAGCCCATGTATCACATATACTTCTACCGACAGCGTTATTTGATATACAGATAAACCGTATATTTCTACAATAAAAGAAATAAACAGCTGCATATCACAATTCTAATTCTTCAGTATCGACTCATTTTAAGATCAATCAATAACAGCACGCTTCAAAAACTTGTTCAATCACAATTTTCTCAGACTTAATTTTGATATCTGACTTGAATCAAAGAACCAAACTGTGACTGGCATGCAATTTTGAGGAGTCTTGAAAACTTGTTCCATAATACAAACATAACCAGCCCCTCTTTAACATCGTTTCCTCTGAAACCAGGCCACACACTTAAGTCCCAATAACGTCGTTCTGATACCTACCTCTGGCTAGCTCCAAGATGGCCAGAATTGTTTATCCCAACGGTGTCTGATTAAGCAATCTGATTAAAATCAGATTTCCGCTGTCCTACGTGAAGATCTGACGACGACAGCTTAAGGGTCATATTCTGGTGACCTTTGAATTAGCCAATGGAAATGTATCTTTCAAAACTCTAAGAAGAATTAAATCGTTCCGTATACTTCATGCTCTTCATCCACAGTGCCCAGTCTCCAAACGCAAAGATATAAGACACCTGATTGGTTGATAAAATTAGCGATTATGGTAATAACATAAGTTATCAGAACATGACCTCTAAGCGGTCGCTGTCAGATCTTCGTGTATAACACTGGAGAGATTGCTGATTAAAATAAGTGTTGCTGTGCTATATTTCACACGTTATTTAACCATATATTATGCGAGGTCATTACAGCTAAAACGAATACCACTGCAATTTTATTTAGGTAGATTCAGATGACTTGGTTTACAGTTTTCGTTGCGGTTTGAATGGGAATGGGTTTGTCAATAAAAACCAAGACTGATAAAAAGGCTGAATTTGAAACCTTTATAAACGTTCGACGAATGTTCGAATCATATTCGAGAATATTCGAACACGGAAACTTGGTCTTGGTTAAATGAAAATGCTGTGGTTTTAGGTAAATCTCCGAGGAGGAGCCCCGACTGGACCAGTGGTCTTAAGGCGCTCGCCTTTACAGATCAGTTATTTCTCACCTCTATCGGCGCGAGTTCCAGTCTCGACTTACCCAACGTGGGTATGTGAGACAAGTAGCTTCCCTTGCGTCGGTGGTTCTTCACGGGGTTAAACTGGGTTCTTCCTCTATTTAATATACTGTCATGTGTTGAAAAATAGCGTTAAATTGCACATTTTAATAAATAGATGATATCAGTCCATCAGTATCAACACAGATTCGGTGTTTGATTTATCTGACTAGCCGATTGGCTGCAGTCGCACATTTCATAATGGAAGATTCGATATACAGTTAAATGCGGGAACTATTTCAAAACTGTTATTCTGATACGTGATTTGTTAACAATAAAAATCACGCGAACAATCTGATTTAATTAAATTTGGATTACAATTCTCCGGAATGTTCTCATATTAATATATTCTTGACATGTTCGACCGTACTGGCTGGTTGGGCGACAATAAAATGCCAAAATCATATACTAGGATTTTCTGCTAACCGATAATTGTTGCGAGCCATGATCAATAATCCGCGTTCCTGTATCACCCGTGGGAAATATTTCCAGGTTTCACATTAATGTACAAAAACTGTTTCTACTGATTCTAGCGCAAGTAAATTTTCTCGCCATTGTGGCTCAACATAACCTTTCACGCAATCTGAATGAGCCAATTCAAGTTTATCCTCCAAGTACGGTCATTTGTCGATCGATAAAACGAGCAGTTTCACTGCGGTGTAGGGAACTGTTACAGTGGGTTGTTGACGTCATATTTGTATTTATGCTTATTCATGATAAATGTGAAGGTGAGCACGCGTGAGAAATGAGTGAACAGGATTATCACCCGTGGCTGGTGACAATTCTAAGACACCAGAAACAAACATCCAGGCTTGGTAACTACATATTTGAAGTGAAACTCAAAACATTGTCTTATACGTAAGATGCACAGTGCAACAGGTGTGAAATAGCCTCGTGTCTTCTGTCAACAGTATAATATAAACTCAACCAGGGTCAGGTATCAGGAACTAGTTTCCTGCCTCAACCATGTTTTAGAGTCGACCATTCCATTTCATGGGTAAAGAGAATCATAAAAAACAAGTTATCTTCAAAAATGCATATAAAAGAAAAAGTGAAACAACCAACTGAAATAAATGCTGGTAACTATAGATCTGTACTGATCCACAGCAAAACAGACAGTAGTAAGCTTTACTGTAAGAGCAAATGGAGTGGGGGTGGGAGGTAGAGAGTGGTAATAGTGGGGGTAATAGTCACATACATTTCGGAATACGGACTGACAGATACGTAAATGCTTTGTCGACTTTGATATTACCTCTATTCTATACAATGTTCTTCGTCACCCCGCCGTATGTATACCTTATCAAGTGTATAGTGAATGGAGATGTAAGCAACATGACTATTCAAAATGTTGACATCACGCTTACCTGGCGTGACGTGAGTATGAATTTTATGTGATTTATGGGGGATTTAAGTAATTCCCTTGTAAACAAAGTAACTCAAGTGTTGACTATTTTACGTTTCGCCTTATTGTTTCTGTTGCAAAATGCTGAACAACTTGCTGGGTAAACAAAGAAATATTCGAATACCAATTTTCATTTCGAATAGTCGTATTAAAAAGTATTCTTCAAATTCGAATGTTCGAATATTCGTCTCAGCTCGAATGGGTATATGAATCAAACGAGTGAAGGCTATTTTGTTCTCTAAAAAAACTGTATTTATCAATGAAGCAATCAGAGAAAGACCATAAATCTCTATTCTGTCAATTAACTTTAAATTTAAAGTTTATTTATAATAACTGGTTTACTTATATATATAAACAAAATACTTCGATCATGTTTTAAGATAATATGACAACATTTGAGACACGTGACCTGGTGTGCAAAACTTAATTTTAGGAACATTAGCTTCTATTTCATCTGGGACCCGGATGGACGAGTGGTCAATGGCACTCGCCTTTACAGGTCACTATCACATCTCACCTCTGTCTGCATAACTCGAGTCTCGGCTCGATCAATGTGGGTATGCCAAAAAGCCTGCCAGTTACTTCCCGTGGGTTGGTGGTTCTTCTCTGAATTTTCCTCCACCAGATATACTCGCCGATTTTATCATGTGCTGAAAAACGGTGCTAGACATTCCATTATGAAATGTGCGACTTTTGATCTGGTCCCTTTTACATCATGAATGCAAAATTATTCTTGACAAAGTAATAATAAAAATACAATTTATAAAAAAAAAACAATTGATTCTGTGCATGCATTGTAGATTCATCTTGGAAAGTATGTTCTTCTTGAAACACGACAGTTCTTTAAACATAATGGTAAAAGAAGATTCATGTAAAAAAAAACCTAATTAAGGAAACCAAATTGGCTTTATTTCTTATGATAGCTTCCAAAAATTCACGAAGTAGTAGGTAACGAGCTCTTGTAACGACAGAAGCAACGATGGAAAAGTGTTCCTCAGCAAGTCAACAGTATTTAAGAGTTAAAATAACAAGAGTGGATTCTGCAGTTGCTGACCAGAAACCTGTATGTTTGGTACAAGTCAAAACACTAGTAAAGTATGTTTGTACCAGTCAAAACACTAGTAAAGTAAAACTTCTCGTTGAAAGAATTATTCAAATAAAACTCAAAGAATAGATCAACATAAAAATGGGGAATACAGATTCGCAGTCGACTACAGGAAGATAAACAAGCTTACAAAACCGGAAGTATTTCCACTTCCATGTTCTGATGACCTGATGGATAGCACTGGCCAATCTTCTGCAGTATACTTGAGTGTGCGTGCGTGTGTGTGTCTGTGTGAGTGTGTGTGTGATTTGGATTTTAAACGTAGCCTTAACAATTTTTCAGTCATATCACCACGATGTATGCAGTGTGGCAGTTGACAGTGGTGTCTAGCACTGTGGCATCATGCCGCAAACTTGTAGCATGATATCCCACTCCGTCACATTATCCTGACACCAGGCCGACCAGTCCTAACATTAACCTCTTAATGCCGAGCGCCAAGCGAGGCAGCCGTTAGTACCATTTTTATAAGTCTTGGGTATGACTCGGCCGGGAATCGAATTCACGACTTCCCGCATCCGAGGCCGACGCTCTAACCACTAGGCCACCGGAGCGGTCAGAAATCAAGGGATACGCGTGCAACTGCAATTTCTCAAGTTACAAAACTTTCTTATTATATGTGTTATCTAAGAAGCTACGTATTTGGATACATAGACCATGGGACGATTGTGTGTAAAGTTTAATGGCAATCCTCAAAGTAGTTTAGGAGTGGCATTAACAAACTTGTGCTAACAGACGGACGGACGAAACCTCTCTCAACCTCTCTCTCTCTCTCTGTTATAATTAACCGCAATCTTTACTCATCTGGCTGCTAATTAATGCATATTAAGGCAACGGTTTGCAAAACATTGGAGAAAAAAACCTAATAAGATTAAAATAAAATCGCGTATGCAATATTACACAATTATCTAACAGCCTCTAAAGCACTTACAGCAGAAACATGGTATCGTATACTTAAAATACATGACAATGTTGGTGTTGGTGGGGTGGGGTGGAGAGTAGCTCTGGTGGTATATATGCACCGCCTTGAAAAAAGAAAAAAAATTCATTGACCTCAAGCGATTGTAAGGGGTCACCAATTAATCACGAACTTATGTCAAATTACCAAACTTCCTATCGTTTGGTTTCTGACAGTAACATACTGTGTACAGTCTAAGAGAAAATGCTCTGCAGTTTCTGGTTCACTGCCTGAGTACCTACTGATAAAATAAAAGCGTTTTTGAAAGCTAGTCAGCTCGTCATTTAATAACTAACAACCTGTTCGAAGTCTTCAGTGCCAAATATGTGATTATCTCTCACCTTCATAGTATAGTAACTGAATATGACCTTTTCTATGTTCCTAATTAAGTGTGACTGAACGGACGTAACCTAATTATTCATTGCTTGTTGATAAGGTTGTTCCTGTTGGTTTTGCGCGCTCTTTAAACAAGGTGGGACAGTATCGTTTTTCCAACGTTTACCCACTTCGTCTTTACGAGTGTGACAGTATGGCAGACGACTTGGGTTTGTCTGATTTATTCGACCTCATCGATGTGGATTTTATCGGCAATTTTTTTGATTTACAAAACGTTCCAAGTTTGACACTAGTGATGAATATCCCAACATAAAACTTAGAATTCCAGGATGTTAACAAAATCAATGTAGCTTTACACCGCTCCGATGGTCTAGTGGTTAGAGCGTCCGCCTCGGATGCAGGAGGTCGTGGGTTCAATCCCCGGCCGAGTCAAACCAAAGACTTACAAGAATGGTACTAACAGCTGCCTCGCTTGGCGCTCAGCATTACGAGGTTAGTGTTATGACTTGTCGGCCTGGTGTCAGGATAATGTGACTGGGTGGGACATATATACATGTCTGCGGCATGATGTACCAGTGTTAGACATCACTATAAAGTGCCACACTGCAGACATCGTAGCGATATGACTGAAATTTATTTAAAGCTACGTTAAAAATCCAAATCACGTCACATTAGTCCGATAAATCAACCACCCAAATCAGTGGATCTGATGTCAGATATTCATTAAATTTGCAATTCTGCTGCTTGCAAATCTTTCTTTCACAATCCTGCGTACACTTTAGTCACATACCGGTAATTGACAAATACCATATATAGCGCGAAATTCAAAATGGCCACAGGACAATTGGTTGTGATATTCCACGTGGATTTACAATCATCAAACATGGGATTTGCTCTGGAAAATATAATGTACATGTCACCAGAAGAACCCTTCAGCCGATGGTTTTTCCACAGCCGCGAGAAATACCGGTAAGTCTATAAAATGTACACCGATGTGCGCAGCCAAAATTGGCTGCAGATCTTTTTAATATTTTAATGAATAGGTGATATCATCCCCTAAACCGCCAGTCGATATCATCATGGGTGAGGGCTGATTTATCGATCTAGCTTTACATCGCCCCAATCTGCGAGTGATATAATAAGTACAACAGGAGAAAGGAATTCCCACGAAAAAGCACAAATGAACTCGTGGGGGGAGGAGGGGAAGATAAATATAGGAATTCTACGTCACAAACAATTCTTGAGGGTGGAATTTTAAAATCAATAGGTTTCACGTCCAGTGTGATTAAGAAACTTGTACTTGTTAAAAGTAATAAAAGAGTCGCTTATTTTTAATGTATTATTTTGAGAGGCTTAAATCGTTGTTTTATTCAGCATCTTACTCTTTGACAACTGTGTATTAAATAGTCTTTTAACCTCTGACCTAGATGTTTTGTACCTCGTTACAATGATCCTTGATATTAGCTGGCAGCTAATTTTATGACTCCACCTTACCAGCGAAGCAGATAGTCAAAAGGCCAAGATTCACTGGATAGTTTTAACCACCATGTATGGTACTTAAGGAGTCAAATAAAAACAAACGGTTGGTTGAAAAATTAGGTATGTTCAAACATTTTAAAAACAAAATGTTATTGCGTTTACTTTAAATAAGACTTTAATGAAATGACAGACTAAGCAAATAAACGGAGCAATTCACAAACTCTCACTTTCGCAGTGAATAAGGGCAAAATCCAGAGCAGGGGCGTGTTATCTAATAGCTAGTAGGCACTGTGACTATCGCCTACGAATACCATGTTACCGAAAAGTGTTTACCTGTGTGCCTGGGGCCTACAAGGGCCTTAATCCGGCCCTGATCCAGAGATCCTTTGACAAAAACAGCAATCTCATAAAGACAGAAAACTGCTGCTAGTTCGATAATCATCCAAAATCTTGACCGCTAAAGTTATGTTATCTTAGTCTATTGATAATTTTTTTAACGACATCATCCCCTGCCTTCAACCAATCAAACACAACAGCTATCTGACTCATTCGCCTAGGCGATTGACTCCATTGTTATCCTTTTAGACATTTGTCTTTGCTAGCGAAGAAAACCCATCTAGCTGCTATTTTTTAACTTAAAACTGAACATTTATAACCAGTAACATGCAGAAATGTATTCACACGATTTTCCAAGATTTTTATAAATTCTATGATGACGAAATTAGAAACTTACAAGCCAAGATGAAGGATTAGAACCAAGTAAACTAGGTTTTCCCCTACCTGAACCGGGCGTCAAGCCAACTGTAGCGCATATGCCGAAATTATCAATTCTTAGTTTATTAATGCGTCCGGAGGTAGTACCATACTTCCGAGCTCTGTAGCGTCATAGTCATTTAAGATACACCAAAGTGGGTGGTATTACAGAAAAGTAGAAAGATATAGCTCTACAATGATGCCAAATAATCTGCACTTTCTACTCGATTTACAAACAAATACGGAGGAAAAGTGTATTTTTTAGACCCTTTTTTTTATACCAAAAATTCATCCGTTGTCGGAATCGGACTTCGTGTCTGGATTTTAGACGTTTTGGCCTCAGATCTTAGGCAGACTCAGATCTGAGGCAGACCGGTCTGAAGTGTACACAGACAGGCGAAACTTTGAGAGAAAAAAGAATAAGTTGGGGATTTTGAGTAAAAAGTGGCCAGGAAAAAAAGAACTACAACTTTTACCCTTCTGCACATGCGAGAGCGAAGCAGCCAATGTAAAACGACTTTTCAAACACAGCTGGGTATCAGACTAAACGAAAATCTCTTGGAAGCAGTTTTATTTGGATGTATTCAGAAGTAGCCCCCAAAATGTGTTTCATACTCGCATTTCAGGCGAAAATGACAAAAATATGCAGGGGTTAATGAGTTCATGGTTTAAAATTGGTGGTGCCAAATTTATTTCTATTAATTCTTTTTCTTGTGAGCGAATTACCAACAAAATGTTTAGAAATAAAGCGAGTGTTTTGTCTTAACATTTACGATTTACATTATCGAAAATTGAGAGTACGAAATACGTTTTCCTTAAATCTCTATTTCCTCCTATTATTAAGTGTTCTCTCTCTCTCTCTCTCTCTCTCACACACACACACACACACACAAACACACACACACATGCTGATGCGTGCCACAAAATGCTACTACTCAAATGGTTGATACAAGACCCTTATGAAAAGAGTTCAGATAATGACTATATGAAATAAAAGATGAACTAAGACATCTGTCTCTTTACCTGGTATCGGACGAACATTACAATAACAATCCACAATTCTGCCTTACGGGTGTAAGTAATGTTTCCTAGATTAAATCTTATAGCTGGGCGATAAGAGACATTTGGATCTTTCCATCCCCTTTCTTTGTCTAATGGAATTTACCCACTACCTGAATCTTTCTAACATGGTCACTACTGAATGAATTCAATATATCCAGACGGTGTAATTTGTCCTCTGATCATTTGTAGCCTAGTGTGCCAGTCAAGTATTTCCTATCCGGTAAACTTGCGCCAAAAATAAGTTTCGATTGTTTCGCGTCCGATTCTTTCCCCTTTTCACAAGGTCAAGGTTCGCGTTTTCTATAATATGTGAACAGTCATAATGTATTTACATGTGTGATTTGGATTTTTTAACGTAGCTTTAACGATTTTTCAGCCAAATCGCTACGGTGTCTGCAGTGTGGCAGTTTATAGTGATGCCTAGCAGTGGGGCATCATGTCGCAGACATGTAGCTGTCCGACCCAGGCCGACCAGTCATAACACTAACATCTTAATGCTGAGTGCCAAGCGAGGAAGCTGTTAGTACCATTTGTACAAGTCTTTGGTATGACTCGGCCAGGGATCGAACCCACGACTTCCCGCATTCGAGGCGGACGCTCTAACCACTAGGCCACTGGAGCGGTATATTTACATGTACTAATCTACATATTTATTGCTGAAAATAAAATGAACACTTTAGTATTTCTTTTGCCGTATGTAAATAACAAATGGAGATAATTTGGTTTGCAACTATCTTTTCGAAAATGGAGCTCTTAATTTATGTCAAGCTTACTTTTTTTTCTGGACGAGTTACAGTCTTGTTAACATGGCAGGCGGGTAATTAACATTCAGGTGTAATTTATGAAGAAAAAAAAAACATTCTGAATGTATCTGATTTTTCCCACTGATATTCTGTCATTCTGTTCAGTGACAGAATTTGAAAGGCCTGTGTTCGTAGTCAACAACAGAGTGGATGCAAATTATGTCCACATGCAATAACATCAAAAGAGGTGGCTTAAAGTGTCTATATTCATCAAGTATCGGATAGAAACTTTTGTACGTATCTAAATATACCTCCTTGCATATATTTCATGGATATATTTGAGTCAAATTGAGTAAAAAGACCACGCCGATACCCAAGGTATCCGTCTATACCCCATGACAACCCACATGCGCATTCACCCACCGTCGTGGAATACCAACACGGAGCACAGCATTCAAATTTTGCCTCACCCTTCCTATATGAGGCGCCCTAGCGGACAAAAGCTGGTCCAATTAGAACGTTGCCGTTGCCATTTTAATGTCTTATGTCCAAAATTCCTATTTCACGCGTTATATCAAAGATTCTTGTCCTTAAAGTTCCATTTTCTAGGTCGAAATTTTAGATTGTATTTGATGAATTAAACAACAGTGGTTGAAAGTTATATTTTCCATGTCAAGGTTTTAGATTGTTTCGTTTGAATAACACGGCGGTGGTTGAAATTTCAATGTCATTACGTCGAGTATTCCTAATTTACATATTGGTTCAAAGAGTTTATGTTGAAAGTTCCATTTCATATGTTGAGTATTTAGGTTTCATCTGTTGAATTACACAGCAATAGTTGAAAATTCGATGTCCAAAGTCGAGTTTTTAAATTGCACCTTCTGAATTACACGACGGCTGTTGAAATTTTAATGTCATGTGATGAGAGTTTCAATTTAACATGTTGAATTTAGCAAGTAGTATAAAACTGATTGTTCTGAAAGATCCATTTCGTATGCTGAGTTTTGAGATTGTATCTGCTGAATTACACAGCGGTGATTGGACATTTTATTATACTTGTCAGAATTGTTTTTTTATGTGGTGAAATTATGTGTTAGTGTTAAAAGTAACATTACACAATGTTCCCTTTAACTATTCAAATTAATATCGAGCATTAAGATAATCATTCGTATATTAAAGTATGAAGCGCCATTGCCTTTCAAGCAGTTGCAGTTTGAAAGTTACCATTCACAGGTCGAGAATTACAATGGTTTTCTTTGCTAGAGGTCGCTCTGGTGAATGGACCGCGTTATTTTTAAACAAGAAGGCTGTGAAATTCAGCAGATGAAATCTCGCCATATGAAATGGAACTTTCATCACAAACAGTTGCATACGATGTGTGAATTAGGGATTCTCAACATATGATACTGAAAAATCAACCAACGCTGTGTAATTTAAAATATACACTGTAAAACGTCGACACAGGAAATAGATACTGGATTTCTCGACATACGACATCGAAATTTCTACTGCAACTTTCTCATTGGGCAAGTTTTTGTCCGCTACCGCACCTCACATTCCTACAGCCTTGATTTAGCTCCATGTGAGTTTTGCCCCGAATACTATTGTCAGTGATTTGCCGATGAGCAGACGATCTGAAAACTGACATGATACTTAAGTGTAATCTTCCAGTGAATGAATACCAAAGTGTGAATCGCGTTTACTTGACTGAAAATCCACACAGGTGAATGGGGAATAGTTAAAAGAAAAGCATTAAAGTAACGTTCACTAATAATTTTTATAAAATATTTAATATTATTCAGAACTTTTCAGATAACCCTTGTACATGAATATCCGGAGGCACGATAACGACTGTGGATCCACACATTTCCAACTAAACTTCAAGCATTAGGGAATTGTCGTCCGATAGAAAAGACGAGATAAAAGTTATTAAAAAATGACACTGGAAGCTACCCTGCACCCACCAAAATGTTCTCTTTTCAGACTTAATTAAGTACGATTCTGTTTGAGCCTGCCGATGTACTGTGTGCTTTGTTATATATATATATATATATATATATATATATATATATATATATATATATATATATATATATATAACACACCACACACATGCAGTGAACAACACATTCAACAATGTAAGCAGATCAAAACAAGGTTAGCCATAACTTCAAATATCTGGCTGTACATTATTTTTTACAATCCAATCTTTGTCATTAAAACGTGCATCATTAATTCATGTCATATGCGTGTGCGTATAAACCCTAAAAGGTCCCTAAGAGCGTGGGGAAGGTAATTTCAAACTTAAAAAAGGAATAAACGGCCTAAAATAAATAAAATACTCAAAAAAGTGTGGAAAGATTAGGAATCTCGTTATCCAAAACCTCTCTTGAAATCTATACGAATTGCAGAATACGAAGATAATTTAAACGGGAGGGGTAGCTACAATAAAATAAGTTTTCTTCAAATTATATTATTAAGGGAGTCGCATAAGCCCAGCATGTAGAGTCTGGATTTGTAATTCATGGTCGATGGTTCGATATCTGCCCATGCCATCCTGGGTAGACTGATTCTGTGTCCTATTTCCTCAACATAACAGTTATATAACGTGCTGAAAGAGCCATTACAACTAAATAATCACATACTATTCTCTCTCTCTCTCTCTCATATAGTTAAATGGTAAGCAATGATACGAGCCCCTGTACTCTCATCGAATCGAAGCGACTGGGTGGTTTGCTGGACTCTCGACCGAAAGGGTGAGGTTAACTCTACCATCGGATCAGTACAGGTCGACTAACGCGACTTGTCATTGCGTTCGCATTAGGCCCAAATAGTATCCTTATGTTGCTGTACCGTAAAACACCCTCTCTCTCTCTCTCTCTCTCGCTCTCACACACACACACACAGTGAGGTTCTGAGGAGATGCACGGGAGCTCTTCGACGTATGTGTAAAATAAGTAATTTCAAAGGTTGTGATGGATCTAAACCAACTATTAGTTCTCCGCCCTTTTTTTGACATTAATAATAGCAGTAATGTCAGGTGGAGAAAACGAAGGTCGCAAATCTACTTGTCGGTCTATGGTAGGGTCTAGTTCCTAAGGTGCCACGGATGGCTGGGTGGCACGGGCGTCATTTCAACTTTTTTTTTTTTTGGGGGGGGGGTAACTTGATTGGGGGTGGGGCAAAACTTGACGGGCTTGTTAATTTTCGTATATAGGCTACAGCAATTTCACAGCACATGCAAATCCCCCCCCCCGCCTCCCCCTCCAACGACGTCCCTGCTGGGTGGGTACAATAATAAAGTATGAACACTGAAAATGAATCCTCTTTCACTGCAAATTCACCTGTGGAAACAATCTCTCTCTCCCTCTCTGACCTTGACATCTTTGATACTCACTGTTCATATCCATAACGTATTCCCAAGAAAACAACACCAAGGAAAACCGTCCAATGTAGATCTTCTAGCTGGGGATAATACACGTTTGGGTCGGTATTTTGCAGGTCTTTCCATCCCCATCCTTTCTCTGATGGAAACCAAAACCACTCATTCCAAACCCACTGCCTGAATCTTTCTAACATGGCCGCTATTGAATAAATCCAATATCCATACACAATATAATAGTCCGCTATCTTTCTCAGCCTAGTTTACAGTGATGGCGCATCTAACAGGCTCGTTTTTCCGTTCGGTACACAATATAAGATGGATGATTTTATGTGCACAACCGATCTCACGTTTCGAATGTGTAGCCTCACTGGTAGATAACAGTGTGGTTTATCATCCAACAGCAATGCACTATTAGTTTATTAACAATGTTTACAGGCGTTTCACCGGAGGGCTAGAGTTCACTCACCGTTACGAATGGAAAAACATCGGCTATCTTTGAATTTAAATTCACAAGTAGGCTTATAGTCAAGCACACGTACATGTGTAAAACTGAAAACTCAAACACTACTCCGTGGGCAAATTGATGAGCACCTCGACCTATGTTTAGGTCTATTACTTTTGCTTGCCTTGTCCTGTTTTGTTACATCAGACAGTTCAGTAATGTTCCCCGAGCGAAAAACGACCTAATTCCTCCCTCCAGTAAGAGATGCTCTTACACAAGACTATTGATCAGTATTTCTCCGTCATCAGGCGCCACCTATCAGGCTTGTGGAAACGTGCATTCATGGGAAATACATGCCAATACTAAGTACAATCCGCTTAGAAGCTGCTCTAGGTATCAGAAGTATTTAATTCACTCAGTCACTCAGGTGAAGGATATTTATTGGCAGAAGTCATGCGTTGCGAACGAATCTTGAATTACTGCGTACAGACTGAAATTGTAGTAGGTAGCAACAATGTGTATAGTACGATGGCAACAGCGTGTGATCATCTAAATATAAATTGGGGGCACTGTCCCTCTTCCCGGAATGACCTACCCTCTTCCTTGAGCGACTATCCGCCCCCCTTGCGCTTCCAACTTCTTGAACTGAAACTAACTTTGGTTAATACCTTTCGATGTTGATGTAATACATCCCGTTCATGTAATTAATTAATGTTTTAAAACGAGTAAAGCTGAAAAGCTGACTCGCCTTTCATCACAAAGAAAGTCAACAGTCTTCATGAAAAAAAAAAAAAATAACCGTGAAAAATGAACTTCTTAAATATGCGCATTTTTCATGATTATTCCACATTTTTCACTAAATAGATACTTTATCTTTCGGGGCAATAAACTTCACCCATTTTTAACAATAAACTTCTTTTTTCGATATATTTACATAATGTATATTAGAGCTGGGTACCAATGAAAAGTTCGTACCGCGGCAATTCTGATTGTACCGCATAACGTACCACGGTATACGTCAATTATATTACGGACCAACGATTCAATTTTCTGGACAGGGGCCCGACTCCGTCTTTTTTTAATTTCCGTCGGTGAGTAACTGGAAAAATATATTGCTCTAATTTATGCATCAGGCGCCACCTATCAGGCTTGTGGAAACGTGCATTCATGGGAAATACATGCCAATACTAAGTACAATCCGCTTAGAAGCTGCTCTAGGTATCAGAAGTATTTAATTCACTCAGTCACTCAGGTGAAGGATATTTATTGGCAGAAGTCATGCGTTGCGAACGAATCTTGAATTACTGCGAACAGACTGAAATTGTAGTAGGTAGCAACAATGTGTATAGTACGATGGCACATTTTATCCATGATATTATTTGGAAAAGAAATATTAATAATTATATTGAGATAAGAGAAAAGAAAATATTTCAGCTCAAAAGAAAATCAAATTTTCTTGCCCAAAATGAAAAGGACAGTGCCTTATATTGGATGCATTTGCTATGTGTATCCATGGGTGTCCCCAGAAATCTTTCCCGGGGGGGGGGGAGGCATGTAGCGGTCAGCATTACGTTTTACTGATGTAGGCGTGAATGTTTACAGTTGAAATCGGGCAGAGGGGAAAAACAGGGGTGGGGGTGGGGACGAGTGACCCCATGCCCCTATGTGCGAGCGCCCATGTGTGTCTCTTGTTGTACAAGTTGCAGTCTAAAAGCTGTCACTAAAGTGGGATGATTACACAACAGCTGATACTTTGAGAGGCATCCTGATACTTTAGAAAACCTGTTTTTAAAAGCAGGAAGTTTTGATAATAGAGCCTATAATTTTCTGTCTTCACTACTGATATACTAGGCAGAGAAACTTGGAGAGGGAGGCCAACACTCAGGGAGATATTGACAAAAGATGGCCAATAAACATGAAGCCCACTTACTGAACAAACGAGATAATATTTGATATATTTGAGAAATTAAGTAAAGTTCAGACAAAAACACATGATTTTGAAAATCGCATGATGATTCACATTCTTACAAAGGAATACATACAAAGAACACATTCACATACACTAATAAATAACTGAAGCATGGCGTGATTTTTGTTTTGTTTGTTTATTTTTTTTCTTTTTCAATCCTAAAATTATTTCGAAAGTTGGATTTGGCCCGATGATGTTTCACAACATTTCATTTGGACACCGCGATGGCATACAAACATTATTAAAGACTCATAAATATAATCATATTTTTAATATTCGCTATTAATTTGTGACAGATGCAACCTTTTGTAAACAAAAAGAATTTTAACACTATTTTCTCATGAATAAGGAACACACGATGCAAGTCGTAACAAAATTCCTCGTGAATTTTCATACATTCCTTACTGACAGAAATTGTCAACGTACTGGTACAGCGAAAATGTACCGTGGTACGTACCCCCGAAAAAAAAATACCACGGTATACCGGTAATACGTAAAAGCTGTTTAAAAAAAAGCATATATCTGCAAACTAATGAGAGTTTATTGAAGTTATTAGTTACACCAATCAGCAAATGACTCAGGTAAATAGGTGTTATCACTTGTTTATTTAATGAAGTGTTATGGTAACTGCTTATTCCTTGAGAAGTCAGGTATAGGCTATCAGCTAATTGGGACACTCAAAAGAGAGAACACAGACAAACCATAAATCCCAATGCAAGGGACAATATGAGAACCATGCACTTTCTAATTAGATGGGGTTCTTGCAAGGATTAATTAGGCATCACCCAATGACCAACCTGAATTGACTGATGAATATATTTTGACTCAAAGTACAATTGAATAGATCTTTAATGAAGAATACGTGCAAAGAAATACAAATACAATACATACAAAGAAATACAATTATAATACACAAAAAGAAATATAAAGTCAATATACACGAAGAAATACATATACAATACACAGCAAAAATACAATACACACAAAGAAATACAAATACAATGCACAAACAAATTATTAATTGAGTTAATAACCCTCTGGGTGTATCTTTTATGTATGTAATGATTTCGTTCCCACTTGTTTCAATATGAAATCCTGATATGGCACAGCTGTTCTTGACAAAACTGCGAATTTTATAATATTATAAAGTCAGTGTTATTTTGTTTATGTTATCAATCTGTAAATATTAGAATACATGTATTTAATAATAATAATAATAATATAATTGCTCTGATTCTTAAACAAAATCCTGTTGATATTCTAATATAAAATATTCTCCGCCTATTTTTAAAGATGTTTTAAATATAGTAGAGAATGATTTTCTCAACATGAAAAGCATATTAAGTTTCTTTAATAGGAAAATTATTTATAGTGTTGGATGCTTTCTCACAAATAAGACTGTCTACGTGGGTTCGAATCTCGGATTCGGCTAATGTGGGTATGTGAGAAAGCTTGCCAGTAGCTTCTCGTGGGTCGGTGGTTCTTTCCCGGGGTTTTCCCGGGTTCTTCCTCCACCATTAATACTGGTCACCATGTATAGCCTATCGTGTGCTGAAAAATGGCGTTAAACCCTACAACAACAACAACAACAATAAGAAAATCCCTTCTTAGCTTAGAACACCCATATTTTTGTTCGCATAATTTGATAAATAAATGATCGGTAAAATTCAGTAAGTCACATCAATACATTTTATGGGCAAGTGTAAACCAAATTTAAAAAAATAAATAAAGATGCAATGTATAGTAAGGTAAACGATGCCCTCTTGCAGCTGCATTTGTTGAACTGTTAGTGTAGGTATACGGTAAAATGATAGGAGTACCATGTGTAGATTATTGTAATTACAAATAGATAAAACGAATATTTATTCACCTGTCAAAACACGCACTAAAATCTTAAGATTAAAAAAAGTATGACGTCATCTGAGAACTAACTCTGGAATGACCTAGGTCATATGCCATTGATTCAGAGATACGAGAATGACTAGATACATGACAGTCATTCCATGTGACTCATGTATCGATGGCAAAATAGTGTGGACCTGTTCACTGTTTGTTTTGTGTTGTCATGAACTTTTGAAACCCTTGAGAGCTCCCCAATAAAGCTGTGGCATGACTAGGATTAGAGTGTTATGAATATAAAATAAAGACACACACCCCACATACATATTCGTGCACATCTTTTGCAGCTTTTGAATTTCTAGTTTACATGATGTTTGTGCGGTTTTCTTTTGTTTTGTCGCAATTACCTCTCGTGCTTTCAAGCACAGAGACCTATCCATCCATCCTTATCTATCTACCTACCTGTCCGTCCGTCCATCCATCCATCCATTGATGGGTTCAAAACTTGGGGAAGGAGGATAACCATCTAAAGTGAAAATGGTTCACTTTTCCTACTCAGAAAAACGAACCACAAATTATTCAACATTTATCTAGGGTAGCCACCATAGCTCAGCTGGTACAACGTCAGAATAGAATTCAAGCGTAGAGGATTCAATACTCGCCAAGGCCAACCCAGATCGACAGCTTCAATACGTCCTTTGGTAAGGCACTTAACTCTCTTTTCCTCGATATGATTCAGAGGGAACATATGCGAGTGTACTAAAACCAACAACCCCACCAAAAATGGAATCAATCTCGACCTGGTTTAGAGCTTACTAAGATCAAGTGCAATCTCATATGTACAACATTTGTGTCTCAAAGAAAGAATTCCTCAGAGTTGTAATAAATGAATAAAAAGTCGACGATGTGATTAAATTAATTATTTTACAAGTTAAAATATAATTATGAATGCAGATCTGATAATAAGCTATCCCGTATGCCTATTTTAAGAAAGAACTGAAACTTTATTTTCTTTCATCAAAGTAGTTTGCATACATAAACCGCAAAATGGTAAATGTTGATAGAGAACAGAAGCTATAAAACAAATGAAAACTTGTTTCATTTTGCTATTCTATCCATTGTAGAGTATGTGTTGTTTGCTTGTATTATTATATAAAGCATACACCTCTATTTGCTATGATACTTTCCCTGTCCGCCCCCATCTCTGTTATCTGGCTTTCCTGTTGATCGGCGTATATTTTGAAATAAATTAGACTGTTTAAATATAGATATACACACACACACACACACACACATATATATATATATATATATATATATATATATATATATATATATATATATATATATATATATATATATATTGTTTATTGTCGCAGCCTTACAATGTTATGGGTGGTAGCGCTGCCAAAATTAATGTTTCTATGTCATGTACACATATGTGTACGTCTAGGTACTTACCGCTACCGTGGCCTAAGCAGTTAGAGCGTCCGCCTCTTATGCAGGAAGTCGCGGATGCAAACTCTTGCTGAGTCATACCATAGACTTATAAAAATGGCACCAACAGCTGCCTCGCTTGGCGCTCAGCATTAAAACGTTAGAGTTTGAACTGGACGGTCCGGTGACAATATAATGTGACTGGGTGTGACATGATGCTACATGTCTGTGGCATGATGCCCCAGTGCATTTTTTTATCACTATAAAATGCCACATTGCCCACATCATAGCAATGTGACTAAAATTGTTTAAAGTTTCATTAAAAATTCAACTCACAACTTACATGTATGTATGTGTATGCATGTTTATTTGTATCTTTGTTTAACTTATAGATATGTATGTCCTATAGATTTTTAAAGGTAAGTACGGATATATGCGTGGAAGGATGGGTGATTGGAACCCCATTTCCAAAATCAAGGTCGCGTTTCCAAGGTCAAGGCAGCATCATATTCGCTACAGTAAATATCTGTGAAACGCAACCCAAATTATCTCCTTTGCTATTTTACATATGACAGAGTTTACAACAAATATATAAAAGCAAGTAAGAGAAAATTTTTGTTTGTTTAAACAATAAATGTATTGATTAACAAATACATATAAACATAGACACTGATAAAGACTACACGTTTATAATTTATTTAAATAAAACATTTAGAATTGAAATATTAAGGAACTATCGAGCGGCCTAGGAAATGCGACCTTGACTTGGGGAAATGGAGTCGCACTTAATTTGTGTCATGTTGGACTGACAACGCTTTTTTGGAGGGGGGGTACTTTGGAACTACCGTTATTTTATAGTCATGCTACAATAGCGGACTGGACATTAGCATTCATGTTTATAGGAAAGGTACGATTTGAAGAAAAAATATGAATGGCATCGAAATATGTTTACGAATTTCAATATTACACTCCTACCCGTCTGTAATAAAAGTCATACAGGTCATGCAGGCATTCAACACAGATTATTTCAGTAATGGGTGTTCAACACAGATTATTTCAGTAATGGGTCTACTTTTTTAAGTGGATTTTACACACTTTTAAATGGCAATTATTCACTTTATTTGGATCCTCATAAATCCATATTCCTTTGGAAGGTAATTATTCACACACCCTGAGAAGGTCATATCGCAAAATCAATGTTAAAGTACGTGGACATCAGCCTGAAGATGGGATCCAGTACAATCCGGTTTAAATGTCACGCGCAGTGATGTCAAAATAAAAGGACTGAACAGACCAAAGTTAAATAAAATTAGTATATTTTAAAACAACCATTTATATTTAATTTAGGATGAAATGCGCATAAATGGCCTGTGTGACTTTTACAACTGAGATCGTCTTGCCAATCTTGCCTATATCGCAAAAAAAGTCGTCTTACTAAAGCAGAATTCCACAAATACTCAAACACTGCAAAAATATTCACGCCTTGGAACTACCGTCCTACCGATAGAAGGCAGCAGAAGTTGGTCATGTAGGCGTTCTACGCAGATTATTTCAGGAATGGGTGTAATTTTGTAAGAATTGATTTCACACACCTTTAAATGGCAATCATTCACTACCGTAACTTGGATTTCCTGACTTATTTATCTTGCCTTTTAACCTTTAAATGTTTTTCATTTGTTTATTTTTCATATAACGAAACAATTAATTAAATATAGCGGAGTTTTCGAATTTTACTACTACTACTACTACTAATAATAATAATGTCATTATTTTATAAGGGAGATGTAATTGGTACAACACACACACACACACACACACACACAGAGGCAAATAAAGTACAGCAGGGAAACAAACATTGTACGAAAAAGGTATAATGGATTGGTTTATACTAGAGCAACTATGTACGTATTCAGCACAGAGAGCATTGTGTACACCAATATGCATGACTGAAAAACATGCAAGCGTGCGCGCGCGCGTGCACACACACACACACGAGACACCCAGAGACATTTTATAAAATATATACCTATACAAATATACCACAAAGTTGGCCATAACCAGTTAAAAAAGCATTATCTGGATTGCATCCATTTCAAGCATCTATAATGAAAGGAAGACACTGATGATGTTTCTTTAACATCTGTAAGTAGACAGTTCCAAATGATTGGACCCAAGAAAGCCAAAGGAGGGAAAATGTTATTAGATGACATATATAGACAGGACAATATGTTGATATTATTTGTCTTTTTACTGAATATGTCAAATATATAGCTGGGCATAGAACCATTAGAAATTTTATACACAAATTTAGCTTTTCTAAAACATATTCTTTCCTAGATAGTCATGATCTACAAATCCTTCATATTTTCGTGGAAAATAAACTTTGTTGTCATTTATAATTATGATGGCTCGATTCTGAAGTCTTTCCAATTTTAACAAATTTGTTTTAGAAGCATTACCCCATGTATTGTTGTGGTAGTTCAGATCAGGCTGAACATAACTTTCATAAAACATTATCATGTGGTATAAAAATTTTTTTTATTGTAACCAGATGTTAGCCATCTTTTTGGTAACATTACTGATACGTTCTTACCATAACATCTTGTTATCAACTTAACTCCAAACAGCTTAACATTTTTTCAGTTCCAGGTCATTAAAATGGATGTGGAGAGTATTATCTTTAATTCTGTTATGTGTCTGTTAAGTGATTATCAGCATCACTTTGATTTTGTGTAAATTAATTACTATTCCATTATGTTTAAACCATTCAGAGAGTTTTAGCAATGCATTGTGCAAGTTTCGTTCGACAGCAGTTATAGATGAACTAATATCATTCAAGGCGGTGTCATCAGCTTCGAGGTCAGTTTCAATATTGACTGTATGCAAATAAAGATCATTTATAAACATAACTGAACAGTAATGGCTGGGAAAGCTAATACTTTTTACTGACTATTTCCAAAGAATCTGTTGGATATCTTTCTCCATAGTACTTAATCCAGAAAAGAAAGTCACGCTAAAGCCACAACAAAAATCAACGTAAAATAAATCAACAAAAACGTGACAGGAAGAAAAAAAATCACAAAAAATCTCATTAGGGTAAATTCAGTTTATCCAGCCCTGCTGTTTATTGAGTAACTGTGATGTTAATGATTGTTTTTTTTCTAATATAATGAATACAAGAAACATATTGATGTTTGCTCTAAAATAACATTCTGAGTACCGGTAATACAAAAATGGATACCCATAATACGAGTTCACATATGGTGCATATTTTTACCAATCTATATTATGTTCTATATTCCTTGATTTCTGTCTGAGCAATCCAGGTATACCAGCGACAATGTTACATCCATTTTTTGTAGGTGGTGGTGGTGGTGGATGTGTGCATGCTTGAGGGGATTTAAGGACTGGTGTGTGCAGGCATGGCGATTGTTGCCGTAATACGCATCTGGGTCTGAGTCTCAGTAGGGAACGAATGAAAAATAATGTCTAAAATTTATGATAATATTCTTTCTAGTACATAATTATTACATTCTATATTATCACATATCCTCATGTAGAATTCAGGGAAAACACTTTCCGCACGCTCTCTCTCTCTCTCTCTCTCTCTCTCATATAAACTGTTATATCATAATTTGCAATTCCATTTGTCAATGAATATCATTCGTATTATCAAGGGTGGTCATAAAACTCAAAATTTTCTTCCCACGGTTTTATGTACATTAATCTTGCTACCAGAAAGACAATGCAACATACGAAATGCGATAAGAGATCTATTTCATCTACTTTTTCCCTGTGTCTATTTTCTATAGACTTTTCCTGTGATATTTTCGCAATGTTAAAACGTGAAATTTTTCGCAACGTAAAAACATACCAATGTCAGTTTTATTTTTTTGTGAATTTTTACGGGTTACATAGTATTTAACGGGGATATGAAACCAGTAACAATCCGCCTAGTTCAACCACAAATCTCCTTCCCCATGTTTTGAACCCACCGATGGATGGATGGACGGACCCAAACAATACACCCTCATAACAGGGTCTTGGTATTTGTTCTATCGATTGCTCCTAACAAAAATATACAGACCCAGATCAACCGGCACAATATGTGACGGCACTTCTGGGTCTGTGTAGTTTGCTGTTGGACTGGACTTATAAGCTAGTACATATGGTACACTTGTGATCAGTTTAATTAAAATAGAGATCCCCGATTCTTATTCGTAAGTAGATATCGAGTTCATTCAGACTGCACTCATAATTATCCTCTCCTTCCAAGAACAAATTTGAAAGTTACACAATTTTAAACTCTCACTATTTTCATTTACCTGTCGATGCCGTTAATATTGAGACTGTTTTCCAAGTCATTAATAACGGTCTTACTGTCTTAGTACAATCAATGGGTGTCATGTGTACCACTACGTCTTGTTTTGGGACTTACTTTGGGCCCATGATTAAAAGCCGTACAAGGGAATATGCTGACTACTTCTTTATGTCCATGTCCGTACCATGTAAGGAATATCTTCTTTTTAAGAGATTTTTCATAAATATTTCTTTGTAATATTTACTTTGTATAATCTGTGTATACACACGTATGTACTAATTGTTATTGACTATATATTAAGTTAAGATGAAACTACGATCATTATTATAATGTTCTTTGTGGTTTCAAAATTAAATCGGGTGAAATCGCTTTCCGGCTTTCTTTTTATTTCAGAGATTTTGTAGAACTTTCAAGATGTCAACCATGCCTTTTCTGATTCTATTAGTAATAAAACGAATCAGAAACCAACTTTGCCTAACTAAACATCATTAAGTCATGACTAAGTAAGTTGTATACATATGTCTTCCGAGATGACGCATATATTTAATGTGATCCTTGATGTCAGACAAATCCTGTTATAAGTACAATTTATGTCAATAAACCAGCTCGTGTTGATTTTAACAGTATTACCTAAGTAAGTATGTGTACGATTATAGTTCCACAGCGCACAGGTTATGAAGTTAAACTCAGTTGACAAAACTGACGTGGGTTCATCGAACACAATAACTGCAGATATGATTCAAAATATTGTTAAAGAAAAATAAAAAAATAACGAGATTTCTGTCTGAAGCAACACATTCATTTTATTCTGAAGTAGACAAAGTAATGACAGCTGTTATTGATAATTTCGACATGCCTGCTACAACAGGCTTGATGCACGGTTCCGGTGGGGGGAAACTAGGCCGATAAATCAGCCCTTCACCCGTGATGATATTGATTTTCGGGTGAAAACATCGTCCATCAGTATCAACACATATTTGTGGGGTTGATTCATCGGACTAGGGGGAAATATTTAGTTTACTCAGATCTTATCTTTCATCTTGCCTTACAAATGTCTAATTTCGTCATGAAGAATAGCTCAAAATGAATCTTGGAAAGTCTTGGTAATGCATTTAATGATGTTACTGGTTACAAATATTTAGTTTTAAAACAAAAATAGCAGGCAAGAAGGATTGTTTTGTTGTTGCCATCAACGACAAAGGTCTAAAAGGATAAAAACTGAGACAGTCACCTACTCGAATGAATCAGATAGCGGTGTCTGGTTGACTGCCAGAGTCGATGTCATATCGAAATTATATGTGATGTGATTTTGATTTTTAACGTAGCTTTAACAATTTTTCAGTCATATTGCTACGATGTCTGCAATGTGGCAGTTTATAGTGATGTCTAGCACTTGGACATCATGCCGCAGACATGTAGCATGATGTCCCACCCAGTCACATTATCCTGACACCAGGCCGACCAGTCCTAACACTAACCTCTTAATGCTGAACGCCAAGCGAGGCAGCTGTTAGTACCATTTGTTTTAAGTCTCTGGTATGACTCGGCCGGGGATCGAACCCACAACCTCCTGCATCTGAGGCGGACGCTCTAACCACTAGGCCTCCGGAGCGGTCATCGAAATTATAAACAAAGCTGATCTGGAACCCCCATTTTTAAAAACAGTTCATCATGATCAGGAATTCTTGGCTGATGTAGCATACACAGCCTTGTCAACTTGTAATATCAGAGTAACTTCTGACAAATACTGGTGCAAGCTCATCTATACACAGCAGTAACATACACTATTCATACAACAGTTTTACATTAAGATCGCACGAAGCACGTTTATTAACCATAAATGCTGACTATCGCACTAGAGTTTTAATATTTATTTTTATATCGATACCCACTAACTGCCAAATATTACGATTGATATTGTCTCATGCGACGTTTGACCCGTCTGTTTGTTTTAACGTGTCTATGTAAATTGACCCATCCTCTTTTTTTTTTTTTTAAATTGTGTCTATGCAATCATGGGCATGTATAAATGAAGAGATTTTCGGGGATTGTTTACGCACTGCTTTCGTTGAAATCACTGATTAATGACCTGCCGAATTCTACAAACAATTTGTGTCCCCCCCCCCAGGTATGTTGTTTTATTCGATGATTAATCTTAGGTACTGATACTTATTTCTTTTTTTATAGGCTGGCTGGAAGATAAAAGAAGGTAGCAGGGACACCAACAAAATTATGGGGGGGGGGAACTGTAGGAGTCATCCATTAAGCTTTACCACATAAGAGGTAGGTAGGTAAGTTGGTATGCCTGTTCCTCGATCACTTCATCTTCAATAAAATTTAACATCATTGGTAGCAATCAATGAAGCTCTGTACATACATACATACATACATGCACACAAACATACATGCACACATACATATATACATACATACATGCACACACACATACATACATGCACACATACATACATACATGCATGCATACATACATGCACACACACATACATACATACATGCATGCATGCACACACATACATACACGCATGCATGCATGCATATTTACATACATACATACATGCATTCATACATACACGCATGCATGCATACATACATACAGAAACCATGTTTTATTCCACTCTTCAATGAGAAGTCAGGTAAGTACATTTACTCATGTACTGTCTATTTCCAGGTCGCGACCATGAAATTGTCTACTTTGGTACATGCAAGTGTCTCCAACAGTTGTACCATTCGAAGTTATCTCCCTTAGACCTATCATTCTTACAAATGACTTGACTGCAAGTCAGTTAATGATTATCAGTTTTAAAAACAATATCTCTTGGAAGTGACATAACTTGTTTACTGTCAATTAAGTAGTTTCCTTCATGTTAAAGAAAGATCAAAAGAAAGAAAGAATATGGGAAGGAAGAGATAATTATCTTAATTATCTCTATGGTAACAACTGACATGATTCACCTACTACTCTGCCAAAAAATGGGGGATGGTGTGCTGCAACATACTTGAATCTCCTTCAACCATCCCTTTTCATGTGTTTGCAAGATCATCACCACAAGGGTCTGCCAAAAAATGGGGGATGGTGTGCTGCAACATACTTGAATCTCCTTCAACCATCCCTTTTCATGTGTTTGCAAGATCATCACCACAAGGGTCTGCCAAAAAATGGGGGATGGTGTGCTGCAACATACTTGAATCTCCTTCAACCATCCCTTTTCATGTGTTTGCAAGATCATCACCACAAGGGTCTGCCAAAAAATGGGGGATGGTGTGCTGCAACATACTTGAATCTCCTTCAACCATCCCTTTTCATGTGTTTGCAAGATCATCACCACAAGGGTCTGCCAAAAAATGGGGGATGGTGTGCTGCAACATACTTGAATCTCCTTCAACCATCCCTTTTCATGTGTTTGCAAGATCATCACCACAAGGGTCTGCCAAAAAATGGGGGATGGTGTGCTGCAACATACTTGAATCTCCTTCAACCATCCCTTTTCATGTGTTTGCAAGATCATCACCACAAGGGTCTGCCAAAAAATGGGGGATGGTGTGCTGCAACATACTTGAATCTCCTTCAACCATCCCTTTTCATGTGTTTGCAAGATCATCACCACAAGGGTCTGCCAAAAAATGGGGGATGGTGTGCTGCAACATACTTGAATCTCCTTCAACCATCCCTTTTCATGTGTTTGCAAGATCATCACCACAAGGGTCTGCCAAAAAATGGGGGATGGTGTGCTGCAACATACTTGAATCTCCTTCAACCATCCCTTTTCATGTGTTTGCAAGATCATCACCACAAGGGTCTGCCAAAAAATGGGGGATGGTGTGCTGCAACATACTTGAATCTCCTTCAACCATCCCTTTTCATGTGTTTGCAAGATCATCACCACAAGGGTCTGCCAAAAAATGGGGGATGGTGTGCTGCAACATACTTGAATCTCCTTCAACCATCCCTTTTCATGTGTTTGCAAGATCATCACCACAAGGGTCTGCTAAAAATCATTTCTTTGTAAAGCCAGAGTGAAGCTTTCCCATAATTTGGAAAAGCTTTCTGATGCTGTGAAAACTGCATCATACTTTCAGTGCTCAAGAAAGCGCTGAGGGGGTGCTCTACAGACTGACAGGGTAATGCAAAGTTGTTCGCATTTACAACATGCATGGGGAATGAATGTTGGTGTACTTCTATACTACTTTTGTGCACAGTGGCTGAAATTTTTTAACATAGTGTACTAGTGGAAACTGTGCATGATCTAAAAAACACATCTAACCAATATGGCCCATGTTGTCAAAAATTCAGCCTGAACTAGTACAAAGTACTCGCACTGTAGCAGGTATTAAAATAGTGACATGAATTGTGCCAGAGTAGGAAATAATCACTTCTGAAAATACAGTGAATGAATGAGAGTATATATATATATATATATATATATATATATATATATATATATATATATATATATATATATATAGCCATTGGTTTTATTTTTCGAAAATGTACCTTTGAAGATCAGAAATGGAAATGACAAAGCTATATGCTCTATAACCCAAATTACACCAACCAAAGATACATCAGAATGAAGGGAATCAAATATTCTTTTAAAACTCCCCAAGATATAAAGGTCTTTTTTTAAAAAAAAGCCAGGTTAACCACTGAGGTAAACCTGGGAAATTATTTTTATTTAAAAAGAAAACCATACGCAAAGCATGGACAAAACTGTAGGGTACCAACAGATAAATATAATCATTCATCTTAGTCAAAGATCATATTTAGTTGGAATGTTCTCAACCTTTCTCATAGCATGAAAAATCCTCTAATGTAAATAGTGGCCATTTTGAATTACCTTCAAGCCCGTGGTTGATACTGCATTACAATAAGTGCACAACGTCACAATAAACCTGTCATCACCCTCACCAGCGCAACCAGTAGTTGCAGACAAATGAAATGGAATGCTTTCTTAAATTGTTATTTTTATTATAAAGTTGCAGGAATAACATAAACAATTTCATGTGCAGGTATTTCGCTGATTGTTGAAAATTCGTGGAGTTCTAATTTTAAAACCAATCATGTTATAAAACTTTTCTTTGCAAATTTAGCTGGATCCTTTGCCCATAAACTTACCAATTTGGGAAGTATTACCTCCAAGTCATTTTCTTAGAGTCGAAGTTCAACTCACATCAGAAAGAAAAGAGGACGTTCTCACTGAGATGCACTTCCTACATCAGAGTTGTTTATTTAAAACAAGATGCTGAATGATATCCTTTGAAGCTTACAATAGAATCATGGCTTAAAGGCACAGACACTGAAATAATCCAAATCTTAAGAATACTGATAGTTTGGTAGGTTAGAGAAATACGGTATATTAAACATGATCACAGGAATGAAAATAAATTGCGACTCTTCATGCACTTTTTTATGAACATAAGCAAATACCAGTACACCTCTAAAACGTATTATTGGAATTTTAAATGTTTAAATTTTTTTTTCTTTTTTCTCTTAACAGAAAATGTACTATAAATCCATAACATACTGATAAAACATATTTCTGGAATTACCTTTCATGAGCATTTTGTACTGAATCTGACAAAACAGGCTGTCAAAGGTAGAAATCCACTTTAAAACTATATAATCAGCAGCCCTGACTCGTACATGTTTTAGCTTTCAACACAGTGCAATCCTATTCAGTTATGAGGAAGTAATCAATCAAAAAGAATAACAAGGAAGTTATCTGCTCTGAGTATAATCATCTCCTATTAGGATTAAAAAATGTTATGTCCCTAGACTCACTTTTTCAAGGCAAAAAGCCTATTGTTAGTAATACAAACTATTCTTAGTAACTGAGAGTAGACAGCATGCCATAGGCTAGAGAGAGATAAATCTCCCCAAGCAAAAGATAAGGATTTTGTCATAAAAAAGCCACTGCTCTATGAGCAATCATGGAATTTATTACTTGTGAGCAATAGATTCATTTACATATTTAAGTATTTCTTGTATGAAAAAATATATGAGAATAAAATTTCTGTTTTATGATACCAAAACTTACGTCATTATTTCAATTAATTCTGAAATAAATTAATATGTATCCTAATCCATATACACATCTACAATTTCAGTTTATCAACTGTATGTCAAATGTCCACTTACTTTTTATTTCTCATCTGCTGAGTATAATCCATGCTTTATGGAATGACACCATGAAATGCTTTATGGAACGACACCATGAAATCCTTTATGGAATGACACCATGAAATCCTTTATGGAATGACTCCATGTAATCCTTGTTTCAATGCATTTCATTATTCACTGCTGTTTAAAATTTCCATGAATTTTATTTTCATTTCAATGCACTTGTTTTATACTAAATAAATTATTTATAGAAAACAATTTGAATAAATTCCTTGGTCTTGAAGAACAGTTGTGGGCTTCGGTGTTGAAATTAAGTCTGATCCATGCTCCATGAGGAATGTCTATACACATTTATTTTCAAAACATACCCTTTCAAAAGCACACAATGAGTTTGAATTTTCCACCCCCAAAAAAGAGAAAAATCCCCACAATTAATAGCCATGTTAAAATTAGCAAATAAAGCAAAAACTGCAGTAAAAATGTATGCATATAAATTCCTTCTCCAATTAGAAGTAATGATGTATGCATATAAAATTCCTTCTCCAATCTGCAAAGACTGCATTTTAAAAGAAAAATAATTTATCACTTGACAAAAATCCACCTTAAACACAAGTACATGTACCACTGGAAGAATAACAGTTGCATTAGTGCCTTTTAAAAAAATTGTATAGTAAGTTAGGCTGATGTACTGGGAGAATTTTAGCTTTAGTTAATATTCTGGCCTCAACATCAGCTTACTAACATCCTGTGAAGATGATGGAGTTCCATTGAATTCAGATGAGCAACTGTCTCAAAGTGAATAGTACTGTTTAAAAAGTATTCTTGCAAATTGAGCCCCAAAATCTGCCACCAAACCTGTCACCATCCACAAATGAAACACTGGCATTTTATTTCCAAGTAACCAATCTCAATGCTGGATGTAGCAACATCACCACTAATGACTCACCTATTGAGCACTGACATGGTATGTACCATTTTGTTCTGGTATACTTGTGCCATTTGATTCTTTTATATTGTTTTTATCTTCCTCTGTTTCTACTGAATCATCTTCAGAATCACTACGAACATCCTCTACCTGTAATAAAAAATAATGACAATGATATTATTTCATAATGCCACGTGAATATTGATGACACTCATAAGAACTCACACATGCCCAGTTTTGGAGGGGTACTTCATTACCAAGTTGTCTAAAGTGCTTACATTTACCGAATGCTCACATCTCACCTTTGTCCATGCCCAGTTTTGGAGGGGTTGTTGTTGCTGCTAAAGAATCTCTCTCTCTCTCTCTCTCTCTCTCTCTCTCTCAGCGCATGATAGGCTATACATGGCAGCCTTTATAAATGGTGGAGGAAGAACCCAGGAAAACCCCGGAAAGAACCACCGATCCATGAGAAGTTACCGGCAAGTTCTCACACGTACCCACATTGGCCAAGCCTGAGACTCGAACCCATGCAGACAGAGATGAGATGGCAGTGATCCGTAATGGAGAGCGCTTTAGACCATTCGGCCAATTGGGGCCACTTTTTGGAGGGGTACTTCATTGCCAAGTTGTCTAAAGTGCTTACATTTACAGACTGCTCACATCTCACCTTTGTCCATGCGGGTTCAAGTCTTGCCTCGACTAATGGAGGCAAGTGAAAAAGACTGTCATTAGCGTACTCTTCATTGGTAGTTCTTCCCCAGTTCTTCCTCCAACAAACATACAGGCTGCCATGTATAGCCTATATGCTGAAATACTGGTGTGAAAGCCCACCTCAAAAAATAAATAATTTTTTAAAAAATACATGTTTTGACTGGAAACCAATAATATCATTCATGCCACCAAAAAGGTCTAATGAAATTCAAATCATGCATGCTCTTTTAGAAAATCTGACCAAATGTACCTGTCACAACATGTCTCTGACTAACTTTGCCATTCTTTTGAAAATTAGTCACTTCCATTTAAAAAAAAGTTGATAATTTTAACAAACTACTAAATTATATGTACTTCTACAAGCTTTGAAAATCTGAATGGAACAGGAACACATTCTAACATATTCTAACATTACAAATATTTTACCATTGCAGCAGTTTCATCTTCCACCCCCACCTTCTTTTTGCATAGTAGAAATCTATTTAATTCATGAAAAAGTACAATACAACTATTACACAATATGACATATCATAGTATATTTGGCAGAGGCCATTAAAGTAAAACATTTCTTCAGTAGGGAATATAAAGCAAGTCTATACATGTATTTATCTCCTAATTTTCTTCATAAGCACAGCAAATACATGCAACATTAAATTCATCTTGAACCACTTGATATTGTGTTGTTGAGAAATTGGAAATAGTTTATCCTTTTTCAAGTTTTTTTTTCTCTATCAAACACTGAATTATAAGATCATGTTACAAACACCTAAATTTTGTATCTTACTAAAAATATAAATTGGGATTATATTAAATTTTAATTGGATATTAAATTTGGATACTGGTGTTAAAAGCCACCCCACAAAATAAAAATGAAGTTTTAAAATCTTACTATACCTATCCAAATTTATTGATAATGTTTTACAACCTTTAATGAAATCACTTCCTTCATACATTAAAGATACTACTGATTTCAATTAAAAGTTCAAGTCTATTCCACAGCTATCTGATAACTCAATCCTGGTATCATTAGATGTAACATCACTATATACCAACATTCCTGATACAGATGGCATTGAAGTGTGTAAATATTTTCTTGATAACAATCCTAATAATAGCACACTATCTAGTGAAGATATTTGTAAGATAATAAAACTTATCTTGGAAAATAATTATTTTCAATTTAAAAATGCAATCGGCAGTCCTATGGCTCCTTCATACACTTCCCTTTTCATAGGTAAATTAGAAAACGATTATCTTCAAAACAAAAAGTTTAATCCATCTGTTTAGTTTAGATTTTTAGATGATATCTTTATGCTCTGGAACCATTCAAATGATAAACTGAAAAAACGCACTGATGACCTAAATCTTTTTCACCCGATGATTAAATTTACTTATACTGCATCTAGTATGCATGTTTCATTGTTAGATGTAAATGTAATAACAAATATTGATAACACTATTCCTACAAGTATTCATGTCAAGGAAACTAATATCCACCAATATGTGGAATATTCTTCATGTCATCCCATGTCATGTAAAAATGGTATACCATATAGCCAGGCCAAAAGATACTGACGCATTATTTTAGATGATTGTTAATTACAAAATTCGTTGAATGAATTAAAAACATATTTCCAAAATAGAAATTATCCTACACATATAATTGACTCTGCTGAACAAAGCCCATAATCTTACTCAACATGTGGCTTTAAACACAGCAAAATGTAAAATAGAGAAAAATATAATTCCTTTCACAATACAATATAATCCTTCATTACCTAATATAGGCCTTATAATTAATAAATATTGGAGTCTCCTAAATTTATCAAATAAAACCTGCATCAAATCACTTTACAATAATAAACCAATTCTTGCTTTTAGAGGATCCAAGAATTTGCAAGATTGTCTAATTAAAACTTAACAGACAGAAAATAAAAAAAAACAATTTTCGTCATTATATGTAACAGACACCGGTGTTCTCAATGTGCAAACATAAGAGAAAGTACTTCTTTCAGTAGCACTAATACAAAAGAGGTATTTGCTCTACATTATAACACTGTGTATCAACTGATGTGATTTATTTGATAACCTGTACAAAATGTTGCATGCAATATGTTGGATAAACACTTCAACAAGTTTCTAGGAGAATGAATAATCATCGCTTTCATATAAAAAAATTATAGAGATCCTCAGTTTTCTTCTAATATTTCAACACACTTTCATACCAATAATCACTCTCTCCTCGACTTTTCTTTCATGCCAATATATATTGTGCATGGTGACATGAATAGACTCATAAAAGAAATTTACTGGATTCATAAGTTCGATACTTTGTATCCTAATGGCCTTAATACCAGTGCACTCTACTGTATAATTTTTTTTAAAATTGGTAAATTGTATATCCTTTTTAATAATATAATTATATGTATGACTGTTTGTCTTTATTTTATTCTATTATTTTACTGAAAATATATAATAAATACAAGTGAGAGATATATTTGACAGGTACAATGCATGCAACAAATTAGCAACATATTTTTCACAGGTAAATTGCATGCAACATATTTTAAGTAAGTAATACATGATGGATACATTTGCAAGAGCTTATTTATTTTAGATTTGCACATATATTTTTAGGATTTTTTTCCATCAGAGTTAACACTCTTTTACTGTATTATGAGCCAGTGGCCTCAATTACAAATAAAGAATTTTCAGTCTCTCTCTTATACAGATTTTTTTTCGATAGCATCAACTGTAAATTTCTACAATTTAACTTACCTGTCCTTTTATGAGTTTCCCGATGACAATTCTAAATATCATGACGGACCAAAGTATGTGTAGAACTTGTAACAACATGAGGAAAAAATTGAAGAAAAAATGACATCCACATGTTCTGTCCATAACATAGTAATATGGCTGTATTAACGTGGCATATATACACCTGCAACAAAACAAATAAAATTAAATGAAGGAAACGGTATTTTACTGAATTGAGAAAAATGAAAATATAAAATTAACACTGAGATAATAAAGCTTTTGATTTAGAAATCAGATTGAAGATATCTACTTTAGACTTTAAGACTACCAATGCCACGGACAGGATTTGAGGGCCCTAGGAAAAAATCTCCAGCAGGCCCCTATGAATTACAAATTGTGACAGTGGTGGGCCCCCTGGAATTTTCTCCCAGTTGTCCCACCCTGTCCACAGCCCTGAAGATTAAAAGTGTATACTACTATACATATATAGACATGTATTACTATATGGTTACTGTTCAGGTATTTACTGGTATATTAATGTCTTACATCTACATTATATGATATGTAAAACCTGAGTGTTTTTTAATCTTGGTTGTAATATAATTATCTGAAATGAACACACAGCTAAATTAAACTGTGCTGCAGTCCTGCAATAAAAGCAATACTAAAGAAACAAGTGGGTATTTGTAACTGAGACACAATGCTTATCTTGTGTTGTTAAAGTAGAGTGTAAATGTGTAATTATTCACATGTCTGTCAATTATACTGCATATGTATGAAATAACGTGAAATTCCACAATGTGTAATGGCCATAACTGCATAATAAATGGGTACATATTCATACTTGGCCCATGATTGACAAGGCCTGTTTTGCAGGCTGCCATTGGTAACTATCTGACAACTGATTGACAGCTTAAGCCTTCACACTTGATTAATTGATATAAAATTCCATTTGGCAGTAGAGAGGGGCTAACTAGCCAACAACAAAACACAAAACAAGAGATAAATAAATGGTTTAGGTTTTTAATACCTTCACTGATGTTGTAGCTGTTTATAGGTTTAATGCCATTTCTCAGTGCAAAATAGGCTATACTGTACATGGCAACTAGTATACATGGTTGAGGAAGACCGTGGGGAAACCCCAGTAACAACCAACAACAGAAGGGAGACTACTGGCAGCTTTCCCACATACCCACAATGTCCAAGCCTGAGATTTGAACCCACTCTGACAGAGGTGAGATGGCAGTGATCAGTAAAGGGAAGCAATTTAGACCACATGGCCACCTGGGCCCCTATTACATACCTTCACTGATACGACCAATCAAGTCATGTGCAACATATTCTATATAACTTTCTGACCGAAATGGACAGTTTGCAAAGTCAATGTTTTAGGTTTAATCAGGCAGTTATTTTTAACTGTGGTCACACAATATTTTGTGTTGCACATAAGAAATTAAAGACACTGAAAACAAAAGCATGAACAAAAGGAGAAATATTCCACCATACAAGAATATGTGCACATAGAGACAGAGAATGAGAGAGAGAAAAAGATTTACTCACACAAATGGGAATATTCCAAGTCTGGATACTATCCATACAACCAAGAAAATTACAAACAAACTATCTGTTAACTTTTGTTTCTTGCAATAATTCGCCATTTTCGCTGCCTGAAAATAAAAATATGTTCTTAACATAAGTACTTTGAAATGTGCGAATGTAATTTCTAAGACAAGATCAGATCATTTCTTCCTTTCAACTGCTTATTGTTGAAACCATCTCTGATACCTAAAATAATCACTGTTGTGAACATATTAGATTACAGATTGGCACCATTTCATCTAAGACAAAAAAGACATCATTACAAGTTTTTTGGTGGAAACCTTATGTCATAATGATCATCCATTCATGGGGTGTTGTGACAACCAGATTTTCAAAATAGCTGTTGTGGCAGCCATATTGGTTGTACAACTGGCACCATTTTCATTTAGAACCATCTAGGTATCACAGGAAGTCTTCTGGTGAGAACCCCCATGTTGATAGCGCCATCAATTTGGAGGAGAAGAGATAACAATAATTTTAATGGTCATACTGAGGGTTAATCATTGTCATTTAGGACAAAACTAGACACCATATAACTCTTCTGATAAAAACCCCATGACATCTTCATATTTAAGAGAAGCAGCAAAAACGTGATTTTTCAAGAGGGTCACATCCTGGATATAAAATCAGCACCATTCTCATTTAAGATACACAAAACATTTTGTTATGTATATTAAATTTGTATTATATGTTTGCTTTTCTCATGATTATATATTATGTCTAAAGCTCAAAATTTTGGTAAACATCTACTGGGTACCGATTGATCATAATGATTGATTACCCGGATATCTGATCAAAAAGAAATTGTATTAGATGTGTACAAGAATAATTGACAATCAACACATGCTTTCAGCGTGTATATAAATTTTATTTCAGATTTTGTGAATATCGAAAAAACATGTGAAAACTACTGTACTAATCACTGCGCAAAGAACAACTTGCATTTGTGAACTTGCTTTTCCAGAACGGTAAAATATTTTTTAAAAAAATAGGAAATTAATAATGACTTCATAAACAAACATAATACCACTGTAAAACCCGAGAACTAAGTGCAGTAGACCTGCAATGGTCATGAGTCACGTTTAAAAAATTTATAAAGCTGAACTCATGTACAATTTCATACTCTTTCAATTTCCAGCTAATAAAGACGACATTATTTACTGGTCAACTGAATGTCCAATAACACCGCCAAGCCCAACAAACATCTTGGCCGCTTTGTTTTTTTTGTATGTTTATTGAATTGTGAGAATCTTTTATCAACCACTACATTGTCAGCTATTGTTTGAGCAATGACTGTACACAATTAATTGAAGACAATCACAAAGACGACTTACTGGCTTTACTCATGGATCAGTAATAAGTAACATTTCCGATAATGTTTATTTTGGCATAACACTTCAAGAACCTGGTGAAATTGTTAAATTTCAGAAGCTAAGTATTTTTCCGGGTACAAAAAAAATACACATATGCTATTTAAAATTTCAGGAACCACGCCACGATCGTATTATATTCGAATTTATACACGATCTCTTCCCCAACATGATAATAAATTTTTTTTGCGCAAAGTGCAGAGAACAAATTGCGTTGTGAAAATAGGAGATTAATAACAAATTCATAAGAAAACACCAAACACATGTAAAACCCGAGAACTAAGTGCAGTAGGCTGCAATGGTCACTTATATAAAACCCCACAACAACAACAACAACTTATATAAAAATTTTACAGTTGAACGCATGTACAATTTCATACCCTTTCAATTTCCAGCTAATAAAGTGGACATTATTTACTGGTCAACTGTTTGCCTCTAATAACACCACCAAGCCCAGCAAACATCTTGGCGGCTTTTGTTTTTTTATGTTTATTAAACTGTGAGAATCTTTTGTCTGCTGCTTGGTTGTGTATGCAGTTAAAGAAGAAACACGTTAGCTATTGTTTGAGCAACGATTGTATACAGAATTAATTGAAGACAATCACAAAGATGACTTACTGGCTTTACTCATGGACCAGTAATAAGTAACATTTCCGATAATGTTTATTTTGGCGTAACACTTCAAGAACCTGGTGACATTGTTAAATTTCAGAAGCTATGCCACGATCGTTATATATTAAAATTCATATGCGAACTGTTCCTCCAAAATGATAATAAACGTTTTACACACTATTTCTCATACTTAAACAAAAATGTTCTTTCCCAGTGCAAGAAAAATACACATACATGTATTTAAAATTTCAGGAACCAAGCCACAATCATATTAAATTCAAATTCATATGTGATTTCTTTCCCATAATGATATCAAATTTTTATACAATATTTCATGTACTTTGAACAAAAACTATTTTTTCATGTGCGAATGAATATACAAAATTTTGGGGGCCACACCCCGACCATGTTATATCCAAATTTGCGTTATAGCGGGGCGCATTATAGCAGGGTTGCACTATATATATATATATATATATATATATATATATATATATATATATATATATATATATATATATATATATATTCAGAGTGAGAAGAAGCTGCTTTAATTTGGAGATGGAGTGCTCTCTTTTTTTGAGTTTGTACCTTTAAAATTTTGGAAAGTACTTAGACAAAGTCCAAATGTTCCTCATGACTAAATATGGGGATATTTTGTCAAGGAAACATTTTATATTAGTACACTGCACATTTGGATTTACTTACCGCCATCCAGTAATCCGACGCATCATGTACAACCAACACAAGACTTCCAATTCGGACAAAATTGAAGAGCCATGAAAAATACAATAGCACAATTGTGGCCACGTGGTGTGTGACCATTTCAGTAAAATCCTGTAATAATGATAAAAACATGGCTAGTTTATAAATCTGCTTCAGTTAAATGGTATTTTTGTTTCATGTTCCAACAGCAATAGTAGTATTGTACATGTATCAGTAGTAATAATTGTTACTTTTGCTGCTTTTATTGTTACAACATTAGCAAATTATCACTGTAATACTAATTGTAGTGCTAATTATAATACCAGCTGTAATACTAACTGTACTACTAATTGTAATACTAACTGTAATACTAACATAATACTAACTGTACTACTAATTGTAATACTAACTGTAATACTAACATAATACTAACTGTACTACTAATAGTAATACTAATTTCAATGCTAACTGTACTACTAATTGTAATACTAATGTAATATTAATTATAATACCAATGTGATACTAATTATAATACTAACTGTAATACTAATGGTATTACTAACTGTAAAACTGATTGGAATATATCTGTAATACTAACTGTAACACTAACAGTGATACTAATAGTAATGGAATACTAACTGTAACACTAACAGTAATACCAATAGTAATGGGATACTAATGTAATACTAACTGCAATACTAATTGTAAACTTGCTAGTCATGCTGCTTATCTGACATGAAATTTATGACAAAGTTGATTAATAATTTTGGATATGATAGCCTTTGTGAGCCAAATATACACATTTTCATAGGAACCTTAATGTGTGATTCAACTTTAACATACAATGGAGCTGGAATTTTGGTCAATTAAGTTAAATAAAACACATGAAAGGCATAACTTTAATTGTATATGGATGCCTTAGATATCACATAAAATAAACAGCATGTATGATGTAAACACATATTATATATGCAAAGTGTCACAAATATGAAACTGCTCCCCATTTAAATATCATGATTAAAAAATTCCTAATTAGAAAATATATAAATCTAAGTAATTAAGAGGAAAATTTCCTCAAAAGTCTAGAAAGATAAGTATATAGCAAAAGTTATTCTAATTCTGTTGAGAACAAAAGGCTGCTGGACTAGTGCTTACCTTTCTCTTGTGATCCGTCAGCAATGAAAATACTAGAGCCCAGTAAAAACCAAGTTCAATCATATAATACCAGTACAAATCGGATGTCACATGCTGTAAAATATATCAAACAATACAATAAAAATTTAGTTTAGACTAAGACTTTTATCTTAAACAATGTATGTACATGTAAATATGCATGGCAAGCCATTTGGGTTAATCCCATGTACATGTAATACAAATATCGTTTCAGTGATTTCCATGAAGAGATGTCTCAATTTTGTCTTAAACAGAGGTATCTCTATATTTAGAATTGGATGAAGATAAAGATCTCTCGATCAAAATTTTAGAGATCTCTATTTCAAAAATAAATAAACATCAGTTTAAGATAAGAGATATCTTTATTTCAAGTGAATGGATTATTGGCAACATCTCTATTTAATATATATATATATATATATATATATATATATATACACACACACACACATTTATATTAAAGATCTCTGCATTTTAACTGAGATAGCTCTATTTAAACTAGACATCTCTTTTCCAAAACAATGGAGATATCTTTATACTTCAATTCGAAATGCAGATATCCTTATTTATCACAGAGATATCTTACCTCAAACTGCAATAAATCTATTTCAAATAGATATATCTAAGTAACGACAAAACAGAGATACCTCTGTTCAAAATAAAGATATCTGAAATCAGAATATCCCTGTTTTAACAATAAACAAAAATCCTATTTTTAATAGATATCTGTTAAAAAAATATCTCTTTTAAAATACAGATATCTTTATTATATAGATATATATGTAATGAAATTGACATCTCTATTTTAAATAGAGATATGTCGAATTTAAACATACATGTATCTCAAATTAAAGCTATATGTATTAAATGACTACTCCAAAATGGCTTGTCATAACTATGTCTTGGCAGCCATAAATATTTCCTTATATGGGATGAACACTGCACTTGTACAAGCGAGGCCCAATTCAAAAGGAAGCATTCCTTTTCATCTTTCATTATTAGTTTTTTTCTACTATAAGAAACTCTGGGTGGTCAAGTGGTCTAAGACGCTTGCCTTTACAGATCACTCACACCTCACCTCTGTCCACGTGGATTCAAGTCTCAGACATTGTGGGTAGCTAAAAAAAGAATGCCAGTAGCTTCCTGCTGGTCAGTGGATCTTCCTGGGGTCTTCCAGGGTTCTTTCTCCACCAAATATATTGGTTGTCATGTATAGCCTATCATGTGCTGAAAAATGGTATTATAACCATAATACAAAACAAAACACAAACTAAATAACAAACACATGGAATGACAGTCATGTATAACTCACAAAGACCAGAAAATATCCACTGATGAATGGATACATGATGCTAAGTAAATTCTCATTGAAAGAACACAGTTTATTGCATTAAGCCACAGTTGGCCAAGAAACAATTGTCATATACTTTGAAGTTTTTGAAGACTATAAGACTTGCAGAAGAGCATGCCTATCATCAACAGCAGAACACCTCAAATACTGCAAAAGCCCTACACCTCTACAAATGCTGACAATTCTAGAAAGTAATTTTCTGAAATTTTCTCATTTTCTCTAAAAAAGAAAGACACATGAACACCAAGTATTTTGTGTTGAGGCATAAATAAAAACCAGTAAATCTGTATTAGAAAGTTTCTCCTACCTGTCGAGGCCAGTTTATCCAGCAGTACTTTGTTTGGGAAAACCAAGGTTTCTGAAAAATAAAGAGAATTCATTTTAGACACACTGCTGAGGCATGCATTTTATCTCTTGATAAATCATTTAACTATTTCTCCTAAGTTTTTTCAGGAAACTTTTGTACTGAAAAAAATTAAATAAGGAATATTCTTTTAATCTTTCTAGTTAGTGATAACAATGTCTGTCTGTCTGTCTGTCTATCTATCTATCTATCTCATTGTTGTCAACTTGATGTGTGATGGCATATCAACACAAGTAGTTATTTAGTGCCTAGGCACTGGGAGTAATATGCCTTGTCCAACCCAGACTGATCCAACAGTAGGATTTGAACCTGCACCCTTTTGTTCATGAGTCCAGCACACTAACCACTTAGCCAATGCACATCTCACACACATGCGCATGTGTTTGTGTATGTTTTTATGTGAGTATGTGTGTGTTAGTGTGAGTGTTTGTGTATGTGTGCACATGCATGTGTGTGTGTGTGTGCACACACATGCACATGTATGTATGTGTGTTTGAGTCTGTGCATGCATGTGAGTGTGTGGCTATAATAGCACTTTTGTTCAGATACGGTCTGTAAGTAATATTTAGCTGCTAAACCTCTGCCATCATGAATACTTGCAATTAGAACTAGATCTGTGTTTGTAGAACAGGTATATCTCCATGCAAACCTAAATGTCAATGCCAAAAAAAATCTTTAAAAATTGCCATTATAACATGATAATAGAATTAGGTCATGTACACAAACATACAAGCTAGCATGGCAAAATTTAATTTGTCTGCCTCAAGTGCTACATCAAACAAAAACTAAAAAAATTGCACAAATGTGCTCTAAAAAAAAGGTAGATGATTTTAATGGTCTGAAAGTCTCATCAATTTCATCAATATACGAATACAAATATGCCTAACAATTTCATCTGTCTGTGAAGAGCAGATTGGGGGCAATTACGTTAACAAGCTCACCCGAATGTACTGAATGACAGGACCAAATGAAGATTCCCTTTAGTAAAGCATGGGGTGGGAGTGTAACCTATGAAACGTCATGGTCATTATAGGCAATGACTAGTGATGATGCTGACTGGTGTGAAGAGAAACAGAACTTGAGAATCAATATATCATCAAAGCGACAAGAAAAGTACACACAGTAAAGAGCAGTAGTTGAAGAAAAGGAGGAGCAGCAGGTGAGGAATTCTAAAGAATACTCACATTCCACAAAATAACCATTCCATAAATAAACATCGTTAAGTAGAACAGAAAATGCCAACTGAAAAGTAAAAGAGAATTGTTAGTCAGAGTTTACAGAATGTTAAATATACACATAAACTGCTCTCTCTCTCCCTCTCTCATTTGAATGAACAATTTCTCTTCTTGACTGATTTACAAGCTCACTATGATTTGCAAGATAATAATATTTGTTTTCAGTCAAAAAAGTTAGAAAGTTTGGTACATACTGTATCTCTTTCCTGTGAAGACAGATGGATACATATTGTATCTCTTATGAAAACAGATGAATACTCCGGTTGCAACAAATAGGGACTCCTCTTATTTTATACTGGTTTTCTTGAGTTTTGTTGCATTGATTAGTGTCAATGGTCATTTTTTAAAAATCTATCATGTCCTTTCTTCTGGTTTTAATTGCTACATTGTTTCCTTGCTTTTATGAATGTGGGTACCATTTTCTGTCTCATTCTATGCATTGACTGTTATAGTGGAACAAATATACAACTGAAAAATTTAAATTTTTAATATCCCAACAAATCAATAATGATCATAGTTAAATAAATGCAGATAAACATTACACTGTACATACAAGTATGTTGTGTTAATGGAAATATGTGGAGAAAGCAGCAAAGTGTTATTACACAGGATAGGTATGTTAATCACCTCTATTTCACATTGTAAAATGAACAGTATTAAATTCTATATGTTGTAATTACTTCCATATGCATAAATCTTTTTCTTCTTTTCTTCAAAACAGAGAAACTTTATCAACAATGCAACTGAAACTTCATCCATGTCTATTAAGCCTTAATTGAAGCCAACAATGCATATATTATTGAAAAGAGTTGAAGATAAAAATGAAACATATTACACCTTAATTGAAGCCAACAATGCATATATTATTGAAAAGAGTTGAAGATAAAAATGAAACATATTACACCTTAATTGAAGCCAACAATGCATATATTATTGAAAAGAGTTGAAGATAAAAATGAAACATATTACACCTTAATTGAAGCCAACAATGCATATATTATTGAAAAGAGCTGAAGATAAAAATGAAACATATTACACCTGAAAAGGGCGAAAGAACTTTTATGCCTCAAGTTATATGGAAATAAAAACAGGGTACATGTATCTTGATATAAACAGGTTATCTTGATATAAACAGGTTATCTTAATATAAACAGTGTATCTTAATATAAAATTGGGTATCTTAATATAAACAGGGTATATTAAAATAAACCTGGTATTTTAATATAAACAGGGTATCTTAAATTAAAATTGGGTATCTTAATATAAACCTGGTATATTAAAATAAACCTGGTATTTTAATATAAACTGGGTATCTTAATATAAACAAAGATGACAATGCAATTAAAATCTGAGTTTTCAACTTATGAACTGTTAAAAGACATTGCAGGGGAGGCAATCTATCACAACCTTATTGCATTATTCTGATTCTGATGACTTCACGGATGAGGAATACATGTACCAATTTAAAGTAAAATTTTCAGTAAGAGTTCTTATTTTTCTGTTTTTTTAACTAAAAACATATTTAGATTAACATTAGTTTTCTGATAAATAAATTTGCAAATGAGAAGGAATAAATATTATTTATATTACTGACAAAATGGAATTTACATTTAGCTTTTAAAACAGGTAAGGTTTCTGGCAAATTAAATGATACAAATTCCAGTTTCAATATATTCTTACTTTGTTACACAAGGCTGTTTGGTCATAAGGGACATCAATTCCATGATTACTCACATTCTAAGTACATGTACTACATTTAACATCTCTAATGTACTACCAGAAGGTCTGCCAAAAAGCCAAAATTTAAATTTTAATTGCTGCTAAAATTGTCAAATAACTATCAATATGTGTAGTATCATCTTCCATGTCATTCAGCATTTTAAAAAAATCAAATTTTTTTTCTTCAAACAAAATCTGTTATCTTTTCCATCACAAGACCAGAACTCATGAATATAAACTGAGAGTGGCCAAAGTTATCTCACATGGAATGTTTTAACTCATTAACCCCTGGCACAGTGTTAACATGGCAGGAGGTAGCAGCCTACTGCCAAGCTCTGTAGCATCAAGGTCATGTAAGATACACTAAAGTGGGTGGTATTATAGAAAGGTAGACAGAAGAAGCTCTACAAATATACCAAATAAACTGGAAGTTCTAGTTGCACTACAAAATACAGAGGACCTAATTTTTTTCCACCTAAAATTCGCCCGTGGTCATAATCTGATTTTGTGTCTGGATTTTAGACTTTTTGGTCTCAGATCTAAGGCAGACCAGGCTGAACTGCACACAGACAGATGAACCTTTGCAAAAAGTAGGATAAGATGGGCATTTGGAATAAAGAGTGGTCTCGATATGAAAATGATGGGTCCGTTAAGCAACCAAAAAAAAAGAACTCCAACTATTACTCTTCCGCTCATGCGCGAGCAAAAAAGCCAATGAAAAACAATGTTTCTAACACAACTAGGAATAAGGTTAATGGAAAATCACATGGAAGTTGATGTATTAGGATGTATTCAGATATAGCCCACAAAATGTGTTTCCTACTTGAATATCAGGCGAAAACGACAAAAACCTCCTGGGGTTAATGAGTTAAACTTAAATATGTTGTGAAGTTCTAGACCAATTCTGACAGACTTTTCACTGTCATTTATGCTAAGATGTCCTATTTATTGTGCCACCATAACCATATTATGGCTGAGATAACAAGTTTCCCTACTGACGCCTAAGCATACATATCAGATTAAGATGTCCTATTTATTGTTACTATATTTACTTCTATAAAGTTCAGTACCACCTTAACCATATTTTGGCTGATATAATAATTTTCCCTGCTGATGCCTAAGTGTACATCTTAGATGAGCACTGGTAGATATACATATATTTAGCTCACCAAGCCATAAGTGCAAGTGAGCTTATGTTATGGACCTTCATCTGTCTTCCATCATGAGTCACCCTTTTACATTCACTATTTATAACATCCTCCTCAAAAGATGCCAGACCAATTTTCACAAAATTTTACATAGAATTCTGGCATCAATGCCCTTCTGATTTTTTTTACTGATGCCAATTTGTTATCTAATATGAATCTCATTACTAAATTCAGAAAAATGACCTTTAAATGAATTCTTCTAAAAAATCAAAAAGCCAACAAAAAGAATCCTTAACAGAATTTTAGAAAGCATCCTGACATGAAGGTCTTTCCTGTTTATACAAATGATCCTAATCTGCCATTAACTATGGCCACCACTTCAGATAAAATTAGAAAGACCTTCAAATGACCTTGCAAAAACCAGTTAACAAATATGCAGAAAATGCAAAGGAATACAACCAGGCATGAAGTTGTGTGAGCTTTTTCCAAATATAATCGATTTGCTTTCAAATATAACTTCCGTCACAAAAAATAAAGATAAAACCCTTGAAATGACTACTCAAAAACAACCCAGTAGAATCTGTCCAAATTGGAAGGGAAGCATCCTGGCATGAAGATTCGTCCATTTTGAACAAATGATAACAATCTACCAGCTATTATTACAATTGTTACTTAAAACAAAAAGATCTTGAAATGAATTCTTCTAAAAACTTTAAAACATAATCTGACCAAATTTTACAATAGAGGTCTTTCAAATTTATACAAACTGTGCATTCATCACCCAATATTGCAATAGTTATCAGAAAACAGGGTGATGTTTTACCAAAGATAATTGATAGATATAACTCAGATCAGTACACATGCCTTTGGCTGAATCAAGTAAGAAAAAAAATAAACCTGTCAAATGTCTGGATCAATATATTCCATTAGTTGATAACAGATATGGAAGGTGTATGTTCAAAATAGGTGAAACAGTAAGAATTTTGAAATGCAGGAAAATGTTTGAAAAATACCTTTAAAAATGTACTGATGAAATATTTAGAATCAGACCAGTGAAAACATTTTCTTTGTTATTTAAAACCAGATAAATGATGGACTGAATGATCAATATGAATGTTATTTCACTAACACCTTTAGGTTTTGTAAAATGTAGCATTTAACAAACAATAAAAATTTCATCCAAGTAGGTGCAAAGAACTCGATGAACAACACAAGCATACCTCACTGAAGCCAAAGCAAAGAATGATACAAGTTGAACATAAAGAATTAAAATAATGGCTGTTTAAGTTTTGGAATATCTATTTGTTTTCCTATAGAAATATTTCACATAAGCAAACATAAAATAAATGCCTTATTTATCAAGAGATAAATAAATGATGCAGACTTTGCAAAGCAAGATAACAGTCAAGATAGCTAAATAACAATCTATATAAGAGAATATCATTACACAGACAGACAACTTTGCTGATGGATATCATGCTATACTGAATTAACTCAAACACAACATCCTGGCGAATATGAAACAACGACTGTTTTAATTCCTGATGTATATGAAAAAGTCAAAGAGGTTATAACTGCACATGGCGGCATCAGAGAAAGCTATGATGTTGAATATTTGAAAGACAACCAGAAAAATTAACAAGTACACTGTGTATTATACCAACTACAATGTTAAAATGTTAGGATTCAAGAGACATCAAACTGTACTGAATCAGTTTGTGGGTTATTAAAACCCAACATTTACAAATTTTCCTGAATCAGATCTAAAACATCAACAATCTTTACAATGGTAATTATTCATGCTTGCTAGATTACACACGAGTACAATTAACAGTTTAACAACAGCATCAGAGATGAAGATGGAAAAATGATGGAGTCTCATGGTATGTTTGTAAAGTATATTTTGCATGTACAGAATCATTGGATATGTATATCATAGGGACAGTTGAGGGTTTTTATCTTTAAACATTGCATTAAAAACAAAAAGAACTGTTAAAAGAATAAATATCAGTTTAAATCTAAAACATAATCATATTATTTATGTGATGCTGTTAAAGAAACTGTTCATCTGATATCAATTTTGTACAAAGATGATTTGATGGCCATAAAAATCAATAATAAAATCTAACAAAGTGCTTGAGAAATTATCAAGGTAATGAATTATGTTAGCACAAAAGTCACTTATGTGAACATGATACATTCCGATGCTTACACCTTATCGGAGCCACAAATGTAGAATTGTTTCATGGATATAACCCCTAAATGGACTGCAAAAACTAAATGGACTGCAAAAACCTAAATGGACTGCAAAAACTAAATAGTATTGAAAACACCTAATGATTATACACTTAAGATTTTAATGATAAGATCAAAAACATGTCACATTCACTGAATTTGACAATAAGTTACATGCTGGGATTGAACAATCAAAAACAGATACAAAAGATTACATTATTAAACAAATTTTTAAGAATGCAAGACATGATGTACGAGTTGTTAAAGATAAACTATGGTAGCTCAAAGGCAACAAATGCTAAAGATTTAGCATTTACAGAAAGAAACTATGTTCAAGTTATTTCATCCTAATGGAGTCAATGAAAACATAATTAGGCATAGTAAAATGTCTATCGAACAATAAAGGCGAAAACTACAGAGTTCAGTGAAAACAGCTCAAAGATAAAAATAGACAGGACAATGTTTGGCAACTGAATATTTAAGTAGCCAGAATTACACTTTCACTCTGTACCCTGAAAATGCTGTAAAACTTTAAAGAAAAAAAAAAGAGTATTAGTGTGTATGCTGGTTACAGTTTCTGAAGGTAACTGCTCTTTTTCAGCACAATAAAGGGCAATATATGATAAACACTTAACACCACACAATGACAAAAAGATAACACAAGAAATTAAACAGCTCAATCTAATATCACTGCATCACAAAATACCACAACCATCACTAAATCAGTAAAAATCTTGTATATAGAAAATCTAAACCTAAACAAAAATATCTCGATTGTTCAGAATAGTTTCTTTCTGTCATTTCAAATGAAGGCAAAAGGAGATGTCAATAAAACAGTTGTCAATACAACTTGGGTAAAATGCTTGTGAGACATCATATAACCTAGGAAAGTGATGATCTTTTCAAGCTGAATTACCATAGCATTGTCATGATATACAAGAATTGGGAGTTACCTTTCTTGGTCAGGATAAATAGAATTCAATATGGCATTAGGAATGATAAATTAAGAAAGTAATGATCTGGGGGCAAGTTCTGCATAAAATACTGGTACTGAAGCTAAACAGTTGGCAGTGTACAAAAGAAGGTTAGAATACCATTTTAAACTGCAGATAATGGCAGATCATTGTCTGCTGCATCCATGTGGTCTTTCTCATAATTTTGTGTTTAACATAACACTTAAATTTCTGAAGTGACAGAAAGTAGTAACCAAAATTTGAACCCTTAAACATCTTCCTCTAGGAGGATACAGTTATTTCAAAATCAACTGCTCAAAAGTTAAATGACAAATAATCAAGACAAATTTTGCAGCTCACTGATAATGAAAAGGCTTAGTGACTGCTGAAGGTCTACCAAATACAGATTACTCGTAGAGTTTAAGACTAATGCAACAGTTTGAAGATGCAGGATGCCACAAAGTATTTCATTGATGAAATCAAAGCAAATAGAACTCAGGAACACAAGTAACTCTGACCAACACTGAGTATGGCTTGATTCAAAACTTGCACATGATAATGTACTGCATGGTAATGGTCTCAAATTACCTAACTTTCAACAAGCTATTAACTTTGAAATTAACATAATAAAAATATAGCTGTTTACAAAATTTATAGTTATTTTGGGTATGATACACAGGTGACTATTCCAAACAATCAGATTAAATCAATAAAACTTTCAGCATCAAAAAATGTATTTCAGATAGCCTCATAACATAATAACTTGCTGAGTGACTAATTCTCCTAAGAGTATCTTTGCACTAACGAACACAGAGACATTTTTTTTTACGTCATTATTATCTATCCAGCTTTTCTGTTTTACATGACTTACAATAAAATGTAGTCATTCAAGGATGAACATGTGACAGTGACAGATCCTCTTGATAAATTAGGTAATTGGTTAGAGATAATGTTGATGTGAGCAAAGCGATACTATCTGATGTGCACAAAGAGAGATACTGCTGATGTGCACAAAGAGAGATACTGCTGATGTTCACAAAGAGAGATACTATATGATGTGCACAAAGAGAGATACTGTTGATGTGCACAAAGAGATACTGTTGATGTGCATGAAGAGAGATACTGTTGATGTGCAGAAAGAGAGATGCTGTTGATATGCACAAAGAGAGATACTGTTGATGTTCACAAAGAGAGATACTGGTTGATGTGCACAAAGAGAGATACTGGTTGATGTGCACAGAGAGAGATACTGTTGATGTGCACAAAGAGAGATAATGTTGATGTGCACAAAGAGAGATACTGGTTGATGTGCACAAAGAGAGATACTGGTTGATGTTCACAAAGAGAGATACTGGTTGATGTGCACAAAGAGAGATACTGGTTGATGTGCACAGAAAGAGATACTGTTGATGTGCACAAAGAGAGATAATGTTGATGTGCACAAAGAGAGATACTGGTTGATGTGCACAAAGAGAGATACTGGTTGATGTTCACAAAGAGAGATACTGGTTGATGTGCACAAAAAGAGATACTGGTTGATGTGCACAGAGAGAGATACTGTTGATGTGCACAAAGAGAGATAATGTTGATGTGCACAAAGAGAGATACTGGTTGATGTGCACAAAGAGAGATACTGGTTGATGTTCACAAAGAGAGATACTGGTTGATGTGCACAAAGAGAGATACTGGTTGATGTGCACAGAGAGAGATACTGTTGATGTGCACAAAGAGAGATAATGTTTATGTGCACAAAGAGAGATACTGTTAATGTGCACAAAGAGAGATACTATATGATGTTCTTAAAGAGAGATAATGTTGATGTGCACAAAGAGAGATACTGGTTGATGTGCATGAAGAGAGATACTGGTTGATGTGCATGAAGAGAGATACTATATGATGTGCACAAAGAGAGATACTGTTGATGTGTACAAAGAAAAAGAAATATTTTATTACTGATCTCTTGACCAAATAAAACAAATTAAGCAACTAACTAACATATGAAAACTGTTCATGTTTTACTCAAATAAGATGTGTGCATGTTAACTTAAAAATATAGAAGTTACAAATAGCAATAATTTCTCAAACCAAATTTGGTAACAATGCATTCTGTATGTTACATTTTTCCTATACCACACATATAAATCTTAGGCATAAGTGCTTCACTAAAACAGGGCCCTGGACAGGAAATTAACAGCATGTACTTCTGTAAAATGAGGCCCTGTGATGGAAATTAACAGAGCATGTTATATCTTTACAATTTAGATGCTGATAAGTCCACAGCCAAAGTGGAGTGGAAAATTTCTGTAAGCATTACTAAGGAGTCCAGTACTTAGATAGGGCACCTGATTTCTATATATTTTCTCATTACAAACTATAGTTGTGTGAACATGCCTGAAATTCATGTCTGCATTCTTTTATTCTAATTTTAAAATACTGTTTAGATCTTCTTTCATTGTTTTCCATGAAATCAGGTTACTATACCCATTACACTGACAATGGTTCGTGACTTTCATACACAATACTGTCACTAGCGATTATAAAGTCTAAAATGGTCGAGAATTATATAAAGGACAGGAATAAATATATAACGTTCATATGTGACCCTGAATTCTTGCTTGGCCAATTAACTTGATGCAACACAACGTTAATTATGGACACAGATGAGGGTACTAAGTTTAAGCCTTAAGTCCTCTTTTTCCCTGTCAAGTCCTTCTTTTTGGTCCTTAAATTGACATAGATAAATGATACACCCACTCTCTGGAGTGTCCTCTTTTTTGAATGTTCAAACATTGTAACCATCATTAGGTTTAATCTCATTATATCCAACATTTTGTGATTTACAGGATGGATTGTGGACAAACAATGTGTGAATAATGGGCTACGAGTGACTGGTTTGGTTTTGTGGGGTTTAATGCATTTTTTCAGCACAAGATAAGCCATACATGGTGGCCTGATGTTTTGCCAGAAGAACCCAGGAAGAACCATGGACCCACCAGATGTTACAAGCATGCTTTCTCATATACCATGTTGGTTGATCCAAGACTCGAATCCATGTGGACTGGGGTAAGGTGTCAGTGGTCTGTAAAGGCAATCCACCTTAGACCACTTGGCCACCCAGAGCCGCACTGGCTAATGGTGGGAAAATATATACTAAAAAGTAATAATAACGTTCATGAGCATTCTTACCTAACTTCTCTAAATTTCTTCATAATACTGGGTGCATCTTGAAGGCGGCGCAGTCTGAACCATAGCTGTATCTTCCTTACAGAAAGATCTGTTTGTTTAGAAAGGGCCTAAAATAAAGAATGAAATGTAAATAAATAATAATAATAATAATAATAATAATAATAAAAAAGCAAATATCGATAACACCATGGAATTCTTCAAAGCTGACATATAGAAAACTATTAAATGTAGAACAACATTTTATCTTTGAAATTTCTGATAGATTTGTTGTAGCTAACTTGGGGGGTAGGTGGCAGCTACATTGGGGAATTAGCTGGTAGAGCCAACAAACAAACATCTAAGTTACATATTTCTTTAATTCAGATTCAAAAGCTCCCCTAACCAGTGCTGCCTCTGGTATATATATCAGCCGCTCGGACTTCACAGGAGACATCCTGATATCGTATTTCTGTAACTGGCTTGAATTGTTTCTGGTACATAGATCTGTGTTTCCTACATTTAACTAAACATTTGATATCTCACTAATGAGTTGTCTAGAAGTTGATATAAAAACATATATATGATTGCTACATATCTGATTAGACTCACACTCACTTTCAACCTCTCCCTCAAAATACAAATGTTATATAAATGTAGTTCAAGTGTAAAGGTTGGCAAGGATTATCAGAGTTCAAGTATAAAATATCTATTTCTTTAAAATCTATATATGAGATACTCTTGCTAATTAGAGAAACTTAATCTAATATCTTGTCTCTAATATCATCAGCATTTTCAAAATCTAAAACTAATTGTAAGTCCTGTAAATAATCATTAAATTAATTTGCATAAACACAAATGCCTGTTCTCACTTACATAGACCATAGAGCTAGACCTGTTAAACCAAATGTTTAATGTCCATAAAGCCATGGGGTGAGTGTGCTGTAAAGATTCTGTTTGTATTGTTTTGGAAGATGTGGATTCTATTCAACATGACTATGTACCAGACTAGAAAATTGGAAAACAGTTAAATCATATAAAAGTCCCTACTACAGATTTATGTACAGAATTTTCCAGTTTCAAGATTTTTATTAAAGAAAGTGTAAGTTTGGACAGGCATCCTCCTGTTTTAGTTAGCACAATCAATTTGTGACCTGATCAGAGTACCATCAATCCTGCAACCTTGGCAATTTAAACAAGTTTTTAAAGTATTGTCTGTATGAAAAGCAGTCCTAAATGCACCATTGTGCAACAGAAGTCGTTGAGGCTCAGTGGTCAAGGCTCTGGATTTCCCAAAGCATACGGATAAGATTGGTTTGGCTATGGTGGTGTTTCCTGAAGCAAAGTACTTTACCAGACTTGCCACAGCATGAGACAGCCTTGGAGGTATTGTTATGCTATTAAAAAAGTAATATAATCCAAAAGTATTTTGTAATCTTCAATTATCTAATTTTCTGTTTTTACCTCAATCATTTGGTGATCCGGCTTTTTGTTTGTCTTAAATATGTTCTCCAGGACCGGATTCACCGCTGGTTGTCTAATTCGTTTCTGCTGCCTGACTCCGAGACGCAGAGCAGTGGGAATGACTATATACCTGACAAAAGTGAAGAAGACAAATTACCTCAAGATAGATAATTTTTAAAAGAGATGCAGCATCTTTGCAAAGTCCAGCATTATTCATTCGCTTTTCAGACTGAGGTTAAAAATGAAAACAAACATTTATATCTGGTGCACTGTTTCATGTCTACCTTTAAACAGAGTTACAATTTGATTTTGATTATATTGGCTACAGCCACATCACCAGATCCGACAAGAGGGGGTGAGGACAACCGGGGATATATCCCCGGGGTCTGGGCCTGTAAGGGGGCCCAGACCAAGCAACACTTTTTAATTTTATAAAAATTTTTTTTAACAAACTAGGAGAGGCCCGAGTGTTTCTTGCCAATGGGCCAGTGATCGCTTTCTACGGCCCTGCACATCACCTGGGACCATAGCTAACTTTTATCTCAAATGTTACCACTTGACGAATCTGCCTCTCTTTCATGCATGCTAATAAAAATAACGTTTTAATACACAATGCAACCAGTACATAATACACTCAGCATGTCTTGTTTTAAGTCATATTGGCCTTATTCTTGGCATGATTCATCCATTACTTTTACATCAACCCATGTGATGAAGTTTGGTAAAGGAATGCTCTGTAGATTTCAAGTAAAACTGTACAAAGTTTCTTTTACTGAATTTGAGATTTGACCAATGGTTGTCAAAATTCATACACATCTTTCCAGAAGGACAAATTATCCATGATGCTTGGTGAAGATACACTAGCTTGGATTGAAATTATGTGAAAACCGTTTAATTTCTGGGCACATAGAGACCTTAATATCCTATATTTTGACAACCCAACTCACTCTGATTTTAAAAAAAAAATCTATGTAAAGCAGAAGACACGCTGTTCTATGATTATGATAAGTATTTACAAATTTTGCAATGATTTATTGGTTTCTCGATCGGTAAGAGTGAAAGGAGGTCAATGTGATCCTTGTAATTCTGACAGTTGATATCCAGATCGTCTGAATGGAGGAATTAGATTTATTCTTTTCCCAAAATATAGAAAAAACCTAGATGGATAGAGGCTTTTTCTTTTTGTGTGGTCACGTGTACGACCAGTTGAATATGGAAACAAATGATGACAATTACATGTTTGTTTGCATAAAAGTATGTAGAACGGCATGTCCCATTGATGGTTAAAGAAGGGAAAAGAAACTGAAATTGAAAAATGCATGTAAAAGTAAACGTTTATAGAATATGGGTGGATAACTCCCTAAATTTCGGTCTTTGATGTATCTTATTTTTCTTGTGTAGGAAGCACTGAATCACATACTGCATTATTTGAAAGTTTGAAAATGTACACTTTAATGTTGGCTTGTCAGACAAATAATGATTTATCGTCTCGATCTTTCAGACACTTGAGTGACTCTTTACTTTCTCATTGGGCTCAAGGAGGGTTGGTGATATAAAAAAAAATGTAATAATAAAGAAATACAAAAACAACGGTTTCAGCTAATTTTCGTCCGATATGTTAAGCATGCATTTACATGTTTCCATCAACACATATCATCGATCAAAATTCCATCTGAAGAACACAGTAGAACTTTCAAATTATGTACAACAGTATACTTCTGAACAGTAATTATATATGATTTTGTCATTAATTTTTAATTCATTAACTTCCAAGGCAACATAAACATAAGCCAGATAAAATTAATAAGGATAAAATTATATATTAAATACATTAGCATCTTTTGGAGCGAATTTCTTTTTACATGAATACGTTCTAGAGCAGCGTTAAAATTGTTTTTTATTTACTGAAATAAAACACTTGGTTTATTACAATACGAAACAGAACTACAAATATGAATATGGTCTACTGCAGTATAATTTATACAACTTTGTAATTTTACATTTTTAAGAATAATACAAATCAACTTATCACTTAAACTGAAATGTATTTCTTTGCCAAATACTGCATGTTTGGGGTGGCCGAGTGGTGTAAAGCTCTCTCCGTTACGGATCACTGCCATCTCACCTTTGTCTGCGTGGGTTCGAGTCTCGGATTCGGCTAATGTGGGTATGTGAGAAAGCTTGCCAGTAGCTTCTCGTGGGTTGGTGGTTCTCTCTGGGGTTTTCTCGGGTTCTTCCTCCACCATTAATACTGGCCGCCACGTATTGCCTATCGTGTGCTGAAAAATGGCGTTAAACCCCACAACAATAACTGCATGTTTGTTGGAGCTTATCTGGTGGTCATGTCACGTGATTTGGTGGGCGGAGCGATCGATCATCTCGCGTACGGTCAGACCTCTAAATTGTTAGAATGCACGAGCATCGCGAGCGCCCTATGCAATGTTACTACGTCAAGTGTCCTGGGGGTGGGGGTGGTCAACTTTAAGAGGGCAACAATGAATCCGAAAGACTGTATTACCTCTTGCTTCATGCAGAAATCTTCTAAGGTCAGTGATAAAAAAATGAGTAGAGATGAGTCTCGTTTACAAAATTCCACACAAAATATATTCAACCCATCAGAGAATGTGGTTTTCCGGAATAAGAAAAATGTTGGTAAAGAAGAGAAGAATCAGTTTACAGAGAGAGAGAGAGAGTGTGTGTGTGTGTGTGTGTGTGTGTAATTTGGATTTCTAACGTAGATTTAACAATTTCTCAGTCATATCGCTACGATGTCTGAAGTGTGGCAGTTTATAGTGATGTCTAACATTGGAGCATCATGCCGCAGACATGTAGCATCATGTCCCAACCAGTCGCATTATCCTGACACCAGGCCGACCAGTCCTAACACTAACCTCTTAATGACGAGCGCCAAGCAAGGCAGATGTTAGTACCATTTTTTTATAAGTCTTTGGTATGACGGCCGGGGATCGAACCCACATCCCCATTCCGGCATCCGAGGCGGACGTTCTAACCACTAAGCCACTGGAGCGGTGTCCATAAAGTGTGCTCTATATATAATTTCTGGTACCTTTTAACATTTTAGCTGGACGTAAAACAAAACTGAAAACAGACACAGCCTAAGTTTTCGTTTCTCTGCTTGTCACAGGTATCTCCCTGTTGCGTCTCTTGCCCCTAGCGCGAAACTGCTGCATCACCTAAACGAGTTGAAATAATCCGATAAATGTAAATTACTCACGTGATTAAAATTATTGGAAACCAAACTCTTTTTTTTTTAAAAAAAATAGTACATATCATATGGCCATCGCAGATGTTTTTTTTTTCTGATAAGATGGTGATCTAGCTTTATCTAAAAATTTGGCCGTTTTCGATGGATAGGACGAGAAAGACGATGACATTTATATCATTTCAAGCTGTGTATCTTGTTGAAGGGACTGATTTAAGAAATAGTTATAATGAGCATACAATGAAGATGAACTAAGTTTCCAGTGGTAAAGTTACGACATCGAAGCTCGAACTAGCCATAAAGCCATTGCCGGTGTTCGTATATAGGCAGGAGGCTGTGATAAAATGTTGCTGCACATTTCAAACATTTTCAACTGAACCAAGACTCAGGAAACTCTAAACTCATTAAGGCCGAAGAGATACCCAACCAGAAGAACAAACATGTACCATTACAGGAAAACTGTGCCTTGACAATGTGGAACTTGACCAATCCATTATAAATCTGTCTCACTAACGGACAAATTGCGTGTTTAACGTTAAAATGAGATAGTGTTGCAGAATGTCAAAACGTAATTTCGGGATTATATTTTGGAGTGATTTTTAATATGGGAAAAAGAGTCGAAAAAGATGCAGTCATACTATAAATTGATTTGGCTGGTACGACATCATCCTGTGTTATTCAACACGTGTCCTAATTATATTATCAGGCACACGTACAAATAATACCTGCGTTGTTACGGGATTGATATATTTACCCATAGTTCATTCATGTCTCGATCACATTCAATGAATCAGAAAACAAAACGGACGCAGTCTTCAGTCCCCTAAGTAACAAATGCTTTTGACATAACTCGGTTGCAATGACAATTCTGAGTTTACAGTGATGGTTTCGCTGATGCAGAGAGTAATATAATAAAAAAAAAAAAAAACAATTGTCCAAACAGTGCTCATTAAATAAAACGAGCTTTTGGTATCTGATGGGTCACACGTCAACATGAGGTTATCTTGTCCAGGGCGTCACAACATGTCAACAGGAGGCTATCGTGCCCAGGGCGTCACAACACGCCAATAGGAGGCTATCGTGCTCAGGGCGTCACAACACGTCAAAAGGAGAATATCGTATCCAGAACACAGTGACGAAATAGCATACTTTACAAAATGTTCACGCAGTATATTTGGTTTCCTTGAAATTTATTGATAACCTAACAAATTTAACCAAGAATGGTGTTTAATTTATAATAATAATAATAATAATAATAATAAAGTCTTTATTTTATGAGGGCGACACAATAAATATATAAACTAATCTCCCTTGGATGAGGGAATATTTTCATTTCACGAATATAGATAACTGATCCATGAGGCATGTAAGGATTATCTGTTATGTATCTAATTCACGAACGGCAAGTAAAGCTGAAATTTGTGTATCGAAACTCTTCAGGAGAGACGAAAAACGTTCTGATAAAATGGAGTTCGTTCAAAACTCCTGAAGTTGTCAAGTTGCAATACCAAATATGCCCACGTGTAGTCATACATGTGATGAAATTATTCATTCTAGTGAACGCTTGGTTGCGAATAGAAGAGCTTAACTTTCAGTGGAAAAGCTATTTATTTCACATTTAATGTACAAAAAGTTAATAGGGCTGAAAAAAGTATCATCGACGATTCGGAGTTTGACGTGAGATGGTCTTTGAGGTGGAGGAAAGCAAAGAACAATATCGAACCCTGTACCACACAAAGTATCATCGACGATTCGGAGTTTGACGTGAGATGGACTTTGAGGTGGAGGAAAGCAAAGAACAATATCGAACCATGAACCACAGAGGTTCATAACGAACTTGTTACCGTTACTCTATTCATGCATCCTGAAGATCTTGAAATTACATTGACATCCGCGGTGACTCAGTGGTAATCGTGCAGAAAATGCGAATATAAGAGAGCAGGTTCAAATTCTGTCTAGACAAGGCCGGTTTTAGCCAGTGTGGCGTGTCCCCGAGCAAGGCACTTTATTCCTATAACATCCATATGATATAACCAGTGTTGATGTGCCGCTAAACACCAAACAAAGAAACAAATGTATGTATTTACCCAACCCATACCGCTAGTAACATTCCATTGCCCTACACCAAAGGTGCTCGACGCGATCTTAATGTTGATAAAAGGCACACGAAGGAAAAAAAAAAAACATACCGAGTGACAAAATTACCTCAGATTACGCCCATGACACATTCAGACACATGACTCTGTCTATCATGCTATAAAAGAGACAGACAGGGTCCTATGCCAGAACTGGTCATGGGGATATAATCTGAGGTAATTTTTCACTAGGTATGATTTTCTTGTTCCTTCAGGTTATTACAGGTTGTCTTTTTTTAAATATTAAGCTCGCCTCAACACCTGTGCCCTAAACCCGCTCTCAGAGAACAGGTAAAAGTTAGACGACCAATAGTAAAAATTTATGAACATATTATCTCAGTAAATTGAACTCTGTTTCGACGGTGTATAACAGAAGTACAAGTGAACATACGTACGAATAAATATTGGAATGGTCGAGTAACACAACCGAAGCTCTTTATTTTAAATCCGCAAGGAACAGAAACATCACACAACTTCATTAAAAATGTAAAAGCAAAACAATTAAAAAATATAGTTACATCTTTGCGAAACCCTTGAAACTGTACCCACAATATGAACTTGTAAACTGTATAACATCTATAAAAGAACGACTGATGCGGTATAACTATATACTTACCCTAATACTACACAACCACTTATTGTCTTGCGCTCATCGATTGAACGGGAAGAGATTTAATAAAGATATCAAATAACCACAGTTTATCCGGATTTTCCACTCCGATTCTCTCTGGGGCATTTCCGCTGCATACATGATAAGGAAAATATGTATATTTAGCTCCCCCTCACATACCCCCCCCTCCCCATCCCGAGTGGTTCAAGAAACTCAACTTCATATGGTATAAGAAAAGACTTAAAACCAAAGAAAGAAATCCTTCTTATATAAAAAGAAAACATTCTATTACATTCAGTTTGATGTATTTTAATAATCTTTGCTTCAACACACTTTAAAATGAGATCAACATCTCCAGACATCAGTCTTTGAAGACGATGCACAACATAGTGCCTAACTTTAAAGGTCTCACCAGAAAAAATGGCCGCAATATCCAGCTAAAAATATTCAAAATCATTCAATGCCAGATCAAGGTCTGATACTAACAGTTTAAGAAAAAGGACGTTCCATAAGGGCTTTTTAATCCCGAAACACGGTCTATACTATAATACCTCCGATATGCACTTTTTCCTGCTTGCTAAACAACCGACTTAAACTAATTATTTTAAATATGATAAATTATTCTTATAGTAATCTGTGTATATTACTTTTAATTGCAGACTATTATTCAAATTACATTGTCAACGAGCGGCTGTCCACATCAAAAGAGACATATACAACTGTTATGAATCCTTGGTCTTAAACCCTATAACAGAAAGAAGCAACACCAACAATTTCAGTCAAATTTAACAAATAATTTTTCCCCTGGAATACAATATGAAAATTTAATAGGAACTTACAGTATTTTGAATTAAATCCAAAATAATCCAACATGTTCTATCACAAGTCCAAAAGTATAGAACATTCAGAATGCTCATTCACCAAGTCTTAAATGCGTTCACATACCACTGGTCTTGGTGTATCACAATGATATAATCTAGAATTATCTGAATTTGTCCTCTATAATCTCAAAGCAATGTCTGAGTCCAAAAAGTCAATAAGCACTTTGTAATTCCAATGAAAAAATTAGACAAATGATTCGTCACAAACTATACATGAACACAACTAAAAGTGATTTCCACAGAATGATATCAAAACAGGAGTGAATACTTGTTATCTAGTTCTTTATACACAGACTGTCACCTGACCTATGAGAAAACAAAATGACCAGGATGTGGGTCATTTCAAAGAACCTTCAAAGTTCGTAAACATGGTTCAAGTCTTGAACTCAAATTCAAGTAAACATCTTCAAAAAATTACAAGAGTCACGTAGGCCCAGCTCTAGCCTCAATAGCGGACAAAGATCAAGAACACAATATAAATCAAACATGCACAAGACACACACAGTCATGCACGCACACAGACACATGTCTGCCATCAATAAAGTTCATTTCCATCAAAACGTCTATATATAATAGTAGTCACAAGAATATCAGGTTGCCGGCCAGCTTCTAAGTGCACACGTCATCTGATCTGACCTAAAAATAGCATATAAGATTATAACTTTAGGTCTCACACAGAAAAGATGAGATCACTGGCCGAAACAGCCTCCTCCGATACAAAGCTATTTCTGCCAACAACCGTATCCCTCTTTAAGCAACATACCACCCAGCTGATCCAGACAGCACAGCTTGACCGGGGACACTGATACAGTATGTATTCCTATGTGCATAAAATGGAGGTCTTCAAAGAACCGTCTACGGTTATTTATAAATGACCGAAAACTAAAAGACCACAATTTTCTTGTCTTGGTACAAATACCGACGTAGAGGATTTTTCTCACTCAATTTTGTCCAATAAAATTAAAATAATTCTGTACTTTCGCAATATAGTTAGTTGATTCAACACATATTATTCATCGGGTACTATTATTGCCGCCTCTCATTTTATATAACGGCCATAATCTCTTACACTCTTGAAAATCTGAATAATTATCTAAGTCGAATGTACCTATACCTGCCGCTCTTCTACATAAAAAAAAAAACTAGAAAAAGCCAGTTATAATTGTTACGTAATGTAAGTACCGAAACATGAGCGTATGGAACAATGTGCTATTATCTGTAGACGCTGTGTATTAATACCAACAAGTTAGTAAGGGCAGTGGGGTAACCTACCGACACTAAGTACACATGTACAACACATGAGAAAATAGAAACTAAAATATTTAATATTATTGCTGTATTATCACATTTAATCGATGGATGTCGTATGAAAATAACAATAAGTAATTAATGTCTTTTAACTTTCATTAGATCCAATTTGGAAAAAGTCCTATGTAGCCAATGGTACTGTGTACATAGCTGTAACCAAGTGTGTAATCACTATGATGAGATTTCGAATTCATTATTTTCTTGGAAATTAACGTTTCCTGGTTTATTGTTGATATCACGTGACAATATGACTTCTGATGTCATTGACATGTAGGTTGCTAGAGTTGTGTAGTCAGGTGACTAGGCATGCACACTGACCAGATCCGGGTCAAATTTCAGCAACAATGTACTTTCGTCTCGTCTGTCCGCGGATTAAAGACATAACGAATGCTATCCTCGCAGTTTCTGAGAAAATAAATCTTATTCCTATCGATTTCATGGAGGTATATCTTGATGAAAGGTCGTACAAGTTTGCTAGGCCGGCTAGTAAGCGGCTACCCCATTCCGACACCAAATAGTGTCGGCGAATTCCAACTTTTCGATAGGCAATGGACTTTGACCTAACACCAAAACATAAATGTCCAAATATAAAAAATGGCGTGGCAAGGATCAGAGGAAACTCAAACTATCACCTCACTTAATGTTTCTGCGTTCTTCATCCCCGCCCCCCTTTCCCCAAAGTGCAACTTATTTTAAAACCATAAGGTGTTGATGGCGTGTTAGGACCCATTAGCGAGGATTCAAACAGTTTATTCATGTGATCAGCACTGATGGCATTTTCAATTGTGGGATAGGCATATATGATATGCTTTCACTAATGAGTTATACCAAATAATTCGATTCATGTGCGTGTCTGATTCTCTCAGAATGTTTTGTATGGTGTGTAATCAAATTTATTGAGGCCTTAAGTTACTTTATGAGTGAAGTTCTTTTTGCTATATATCTATTGTCGTTGATGTTGATGTTTGACTTTATCAGTTTTATAACAACACCTCTGTCTGGTACAGCAGAAGACAAGCACGGTTTCTTCTTTCTTCAAGTAGTTCCTTGCGCGTGGACACCGTGGATGAGACGACCTGACTGCGATAACAAGACTGTGATAAGCCAAGTAATGTTAGCAAATCATCTAGATTTCTCTGTCGCTTCGGTGAGAAAACGTTATCTAATCTACAGACAAATGCCATAGACTATAGCTTTCTTCAACAGGAGTTACTTACACTATCAACTAAACATTAGGGCGTGTCAGTAAAAGCGTCATTATGTCCTGATAAACACTACCTGTGCCATAAAGTATGTTGCCGAAAGCTGACTTTAGAAAAATATGGAACAATCGTAAAAGCCACACCAGAAACGAGGTTAATATAAAACTCGCCAACCATTTCAACACAGTAGGACCCTCGTACCGGTCCCTCGAAATATTGACCATCGAGTCAAATAACATATGAACTTTTTTCTCAAATTGCCTTAAAAAGAAATATTGGATACTGCAGATGCAATCACGCAGCCCCAAAACTGAAGATCTGACAACGGAAGTTCTAATATAGGCATGGATAAATTTAGGTTTAGGAAAGAGAATAAGGCATGAACACATTTTTTTACGAAGAACTATATCAGGGCATATATTGTACTGGCCTTAACAAATCACGAAAATAAACACACTGATGGGGAATACGTGTTTGGAGATATTTGGTAACTCTTAACGAAGAAACGTGTCCTTCAAGTGGTGGGCGTGTGGATAATATCCAGAAATGGATATCAAGTGGCCTGATAGTTTACTTAGCGGCGATGTTGGAGCGTGCCACGCGCCGTGTTAAAACTACAATGTCATGAGGGGATCTTTTGTATGTAGGTAATGTTTAGTGAACGAAATGACACAATTTGGAATAAAGGTGACTGATGACCTATAATTTCGTTATTTTCTCAGTAAAAAGCTGGGGAAAAAAACCTCTTTCATATATTTATTCTAAACTAAATACACATTAGAAAAGGAAATAAATAGAAAATAACAGTTTTAAAGAGGCGTTTTATTGACCTCGAGAGAAGCCGGGGTTGGAGTGGGGGTGGCTGTATGAAGTCATTGGGAAGGGCCTTAAAACAATATTTTTTAAAATTCAGATCAGAGATCATTATAGAGGCCAGACATTCTGAAACCAACAAGAAACGCACACACACACACGCACACACAAACACACACACACACACACACACACAATAATTATATGTTATGTATATAAGTAATTTATAACTGACATTAGTCCAAAATCAAGTGGATGGTCTACCTGACCAATGTTATTTATTTTGTAACCAACATAATACATAGCTGGTATAGCTCTATGATTGTAGATTAAATATTCAGATCATTATTACTTGTAAACATGTTTACTTCGGTTTCAGTTAAAGATAAAGTCTTGACTTTAACCATAAAAAAGTTCCGGATTTTAAAAAAATTAAGTTGACATAATATTTCAAGATAAGGGTAATTGCGACCTAGTTCATGTGAAGGGGTATACAAACTTGATTACTGAAGAATTACTCATTATTACCTTAACATCCAATGCAGAATCAGCCTCATTGTTGTGTTCAATGTTTAATTTGGGTTCAATTATTAATTCAATTTATTCTTCACTGAAATTACAAAGTGTTCAATAATATTCTTGGTCTAAAACATTAATTAGGAATTAGAGTAAATTTATACAAAGGTCAGTTTTGATTATATTATTGAGATACATAAAAAGACTTAATATATTTCCACATTCTAGGCCAATGGCTCATTAGCACATTCGAGACTATAGGTACGTCAACACATTTAATATTGGATTTACTTGGAACATCACTGGAATTCAATTGGAACTGTACACATTTGGACTTATGATAAGACATTTTACTATTTGGTATTTGATTCAAAATACTACAAGTTCTTTTTAAATTTACGCTTTGTTTTCTGGGAAATAAATTATTACTAGAATTTTACAATATTTTTAGTTTTCGCTCATTTATGTAACTTTGCTTAAGACCGTAGAGTCTTTGTGCATCAGGGAGCACCGTTTAATTTGACCCACAATCTTGGCATCAATGTTTGTTTTTTACTCTGCTTGACCCCCATTTCTGACACCAAGGGGATTTTTGACTCTCAACATCTAGGGGCTACAGTGATGCATACAAATATACATTGTTTCTTTTCCTTTTGTTCTACTTTAGATCTTTTCACTATTCTGTAAAGTTTTATCTTCTTTGTGACAAAAATGTAAACATATATTGATATTTGTGTTACTCTGTGTGTGTGTGTGTGTGTGTGTTTATTTGTTTCACTGTCCTCTGAGGAAGTCGTATCTTTAAGTCAATGTGTAGAGAATCTTTATTGTCACAATGCCGTTTTGCAACTCTGACGGCGTGTGTGTAATTGTGTTTGTGTGTGTCTTATGTTACGTGTTTAGGCTCTAATAAACAGTAACAAAAGAATGAGTGAGAACAACAAGCTTTGAAAAATTTAACAAATAATTTATTTCCCTGGAAAAACTGTAAAAAATGAAAAAATATGAACTTAGGTTTTAAGAATCAAATCCAAAAATAATCCAAGAATAATCCATGAATTAAATTTTAGAAGTCCTAGTAATGAAATGTTCTAAAGAATTCAAGTTCGAGTCCCAATGAAAACTCCAAGATGTAAGGCTGTATCCTTTGTGTTGTAAGGTCTACAGTTCTGTGTTATTTACAAACAATAATTCGGTGTATGAATTAATGAACTGTCTTTGTCTAAGAATTCTGTATGAGCACTCAGATTTTTCCAGGAAAAAAGAATTATCCTTTAGAATCCAAATAATTCGAATAAACATTAAAATGTAATTCTCGAACTGGTCACAAACAAACGAACACCTTGACATCAAGTGTTTTAAGCCCAAACTGAGAAAAATCTCTATAAACAAAGATTATACAGTAACTCGAGACGCAAAACAGATTTCCGGATGAGAGTCACCTTTTCAGAGTTTGTCAAAGAATGTCCGAATTGTTGCTAAATGTTCTTTCCAGGTGTCACTGTAGAATATTGCAAGAGCTATTTGGGAGTATGAACTTTTCTGAAAACTGTTCAAGCTATCGCCGGCTGCCCATCACCTCCGAAAATTAAATGATCGACCCCAAACGAGGAACTATGTTACACTTGATCTGTAACAGAATTGCAACTGCCTTGTGCATTTCTTGTTAGGTGGATCTATAGTGTATTTCCTACACACTTATAGTCAATGAGCTGAGGCAAGAGATTTGCCGATAAAAAGAGTTTATAAAATCTATTTCCAACAATTCACCTCGACGTCATTCAAACACAAGACAGTGACGCGTGAATGAACTTTTAATCCGTCGGGTAAGAACCCGTCTGTTTGGATAATTTATACATCAATTAATTTTAGAACTTACACTGTTCTTTCATCATTCATTTTTCTGTAACACATGTTTATTATCATCTACGAATAACAGTTTAAAACGAAAACCACATTATCAAGCACGAGATGACTGATTTTGCCGATAGAAGGCTGATGCGAGACAAAGGTCGTCGATCCTGTTCGTTCAAGTCTGTACAAGAAATGAAATTTTTCCAACAGAACATTGCCTCGGTTTTTTTTTCTTCTTCATGGTCATACAAAATACGCTCAAAAAAATCGTTTTCACCATACAATTTTTAAAAATAATTATCAATAAATCAAAGCCTTAAACCTACATTTGCTAAAGTGAGATGAGAAAAAAACCAAATTGCATATAATCTGTGTACAACAGACGATTGCAACACGAGTTTAGAAACTCTTGTGCATCCATCCGATGTCTGATGATACATGCTACTTTCGATTATAGATTTGCCAGACTGCAGAGAGAGTGAGATTCACATTTTGAAATATATAATTCGGCTGATGTGGCCGGTATAAAGGATCATGGACGTTCATGCTGTGACTTGTTGACAGTTTCAGCGGCAAGTTTTCGCATAAACAATCATTTGCCATTTCCCACATGAAAAAAAAAAAAAAAAATCCTGTGACGCTTAATTTTAATACAGACAAAACATCCGGTCCCTTGCATGTACACACAAAGTGTTGATTGCGTTTTACTTACACTGGTACAGGCCGATAAGGCTTTATATCCAGAAGGAAATGTAGACTCAGCAATTTACAAGTCCAACTGAACCTTAAATAGTTATTCAGACGAATGCAGGCCAATCTGTGGTAGTTTATTCAGTTTCAATATAATTCGAAATTGCTCGGAACTTTCCCGACTCGCATTATACATGTGAGTGGGATCAACATAACTGTCGAAATATCCAAGATAGGGGTAAGAAAGGTAACAGAAAACTTAAAAGTTTATATGCAATAACAAAAACTCTCTCTCGTCTTGAAAAATTCCTAATTTTATAAAGATCTCTCGCATAAAAGACAATAAATAACCCATATTGTGTACGTAATATCGGTGAGATGGATTCAATAACACTAAATAGTCTACTTTTCATGGAAAACAAGAAAGAAACCGGTCGTCATGTTTAGCCGAAATCAACCAGTACCCTCTTATTTATTTCAAAACCGCCCCCACAGTGAAAACTAGTCCCTCGAAGTGACCGAAGCTCTACTGATGGAAAACAATTTATATCGTGGCTGCCATATTGGACGTCAGATCTGCACAATTTCGTTTAGGGCGAACTAACAGCATTTGAAGTCTTTCAGCGAAACCCCCACGTGTTAATATGACCACCCATTCAGGATGAAAGGTGGTAAAAAGATTTTCCAAATGGCCACCACCTTTATTTTTTGAACAAACTAGGCAAGGAATGAATGTATGTGTATCATTTGAAGTTAATCCTTTAAGTAGTTTAGGAGTAGTGATAACAGCTTGTGCTAAAGGACTGACAGACGGAGGACAAGAAACCATCCCACAAGTTCTTCTGGTCTATTGCCAGTGAGCTATTAGCTGGAAAATGTATAAAGAACTTAATCATTGTAGTTATCACTCAAAGATCGTAAAAAGTACTGGTGAATGACAAGAAGATCCTATTTACCAACAGAGAACCCATTTTTGAGTCAGGAAGCTGGTAGCGGGCATGGGGAGGACAGGGGCGAGGAAGGAGGTTGTCAACGTCCTTTAACGTTTTCCAAGGCAAGGGGAATTAATCTTTGCATGCAAATGCATATGAATACTGATACCCTGGCAATGCGTTATGTTAGCGAATCAACAAATTTCTGACATGGGTATTTAATACTAGCAACGACACGACAGCATCACATTGGGTGAATGAAAAATAATAAACTGCACATTAGTTTTACCGGTAGACGCTATACCACCCTGGGGATATTATAAATCTCAATATAAAAGGTGGGTGGGGGTAGAAAATTAGTGTAAATAAACTTCTACTTTCGTTGATGGTCTTTTTCAATTGTTTATCCTCTGCACATTACCGCGAGGGGTGTGTGTGTATGTGTGTAAAAGGCCCACTTACTACGTGTGCTTGAAACCCACTTTATGGTTAACTCAGATCTGTACAAAAGGAAACCTTAAACCCTTAACCTAAAAAGGCTTCGTCAAAAGATCCCCCCCCCCTTCTGATGTTATTCTAAATTTTCAGGACACGTGTTTTTTATTTTAGTCTCGTATACAAGTAGATTAATTTATTGTACTTCTCATACTGGAACCTGAAATGTATATGTGTGAGAAATAAATTAAATCGCTATTAACGTGGTATCGCCACTGTGCCAGTTTCATATCTGAAACTACGTTCTTTTCACATTAAGGAAATATACTTGCCCTTATGCATGTTATTCAGATTTCATGACAAATTTATGCCCAATTCAGTTGCCTTATTTTAATCTCCATCTCTCACTCCCTGTACTATGCTATGAAGTCCGTTGGATGCAACATTAACAAGAGGACCACGCCTCAATAATGTCCAATGTATCAATCCACGCAACAAAATATGTTAACGACAATAAATAATTTCCAATGAAAACAGTCCTTAATTTGACAAAATACACAACTGGAAACATTATATGTAGTAAATAAATGTGTATAAAAAGACTGGTAAATTATCTAAAATTTCAAAATCTCTTCTTATCGCTCGTGACAATACAATGTTTCCACTTCACTCGTGAAATATTTCCTTGTATCAATTCAAAAAACATCGATATCCGTTATATCTATAAAACTTAAAATTGATTCTCATCAAACACCGTGTCGTGTGTTGCCCGTTTTGACGCGTGTACTGGATTATAGTGTAACAGCTTGTTCGCAACGTCTAGATTTAACAAATTTCTTTGTTATGCTGGGTTGTTATACTGGGATATAAAGAAAAAAAAGATAAATTTTCTACCAACCTTATGAATTACCTAACGTTTGTCAACCGGCCGTAGAGCTGACTGTAAGCAGTGTCACGTTTTGGATATTCAGCGCAAATATACACTTTAAAACTATTTAGATAAAACAATGGAAAACGAGTCTGCATGTTGGTGCAAATCATTTACCATATGCATTTTGTCTTTAATTTTTATTGTTGTTCACAATGTGAGAAAACAGGAGGCCCAAGTGGCCCTGATATCATTCAGTTGTTACGTAACTTAAGAGCTGATCATTTCACTAAGCAGCTTTACGTACTATTGTAAAAACAGGGTGTGAATTATCTCCAAAACATTATTTCATGCTGATCTGACGTAGTTTACAATATCTTCAAACAAATTCCTTTTCTAAAATAAATGTATAATTATGTAAAAGTCTCCTACTCATGATCCAGATCTTGGTAATAATAAACATAACGGATAAAAAATGTGGCTTCAAGCGTGGAAGCAAGATCAGCCAATCTGATGCAAGTTAATCTCATTAATATGCGTGGATCCCGCTTACTTTCAAAAGTGCACAAGATTTTGATGATATAAGCCCGTATTCAAATTTAATCAGTATAGGATTATACTTGTGGCTTCCAGAGCGGCAATAAACTTGGCCAGTCATATGCATGATCATCTCATAAAAATGAATAGATCTCGCTCATTATTGATAAAGTCAAAGATCTTGATGACAGGCTTATTTTCCAAGTTTAATAAAAATCGGACCACAAATATGCTTAGCCAATCAGATACAAGATTACGTCATTAATATTAGCGGCTTATTTTCCAAGTTTAATAAAAATCGGACCACAAATATGCTTAGCCAATCAGATACAAGATTACGTCATTAATATTAGCGGACCTCGCTCATTATTGAAACCATCAAATATATTGATGATACAAGCCAATATTTTAAGTCTGATTAAATGGGATTAGAAATATGATTACCAGAGAGCCAACAAGCTCAGCCAGTCAGATGCAAGATCAACTCATTAATATGCATGCATCTGACTCTTAAACGAACGTGTACAAGAGCTTGATGATATAAGCTGATATTCCAAGTTTGGTCGAAATCTGATCAGACATACGACCTCACCTGTGGTAACAAGTTCAGAAAGCGTATATTTCAACTGCTCAAACTCTGATCGGAAATCAGGCCAGCAGAATGGTTACAAGGTCAGCCGATCAGATGAACGAAAGCTTCATTAATAAGCTTGAATCTAGATCATTATCCAATTCTGAACCCATCCAAGATCTTAATTATATATAAGCCCACGTTTCAAGTTTCATCAAAATCAAAATCAAAATCAGAAATATGGTTACCAGAAGCTTGACAAACTCAGCCAATTAGATATAAAAGCAACTAATTCAGATGCGTGGATTGCGTTTTTTATCGAACTCGTCTGAGATCTTAATGATAAGCATATATTCTAAGTTTCTTCCAAACTGAATCAGGCTGGTTTGGTCGTGTGCAGTTAAACGACATTTTAAAGCACATTATAACTTGTTGTATCTCGCTCAATATTGAACTCGTTCGAGATTATGATGATATGAACAAGTATTCAAACTCAACTGAAATCGGATCAGATAGGCGGACTCCAGAGCAGTAACAAGCAATTGTTGACGTACGGAAGCACAACGTACGACGGACGACGAATGCCTCACGACGGACACATTGTCATACCTAAAGACAAGGTGAGCTATGAACGCAACACGAAAGAAGTTTCGACATAAAATATTGTTATTACATGTTAAAAATGACTGCATATTACAATAAGGAAGGTGAAGTGCAGCGAACAAGAAATATGTCTGGCAATCAAATTATAAATCACTGGCTGGTGACGAGGAATGGGTTTACCGTTTCAATGCTCCGAACTGTCAGTTTCAAACAATACCGACTTGTAAGCGATTAGAGGTCTTTGATAAAAACTTCTAATTCTAAGCTTGAAATTAAATAATAACACTGAAATATATGATATTATTTTTTATAATTATTTATCCCAACCTCCAACCCCAATCTTTTAAATGAGAGTTTGGCGATTTCATTCAAAATATACAGAGTCAGGGTGAAAGTTTTAATACATGACATCTGTACACTCTGCATTGATCGTTTAATATTCTATCACTGAGGACTACATGCAAGACAGGTTGACTGATTCATAAACAAAATTATTATCATCAGAAAATAACGGCTATTATTATTATTGCGTTTGAACGCAATGTGTATGGGTATTCATTTGCTACACTGGGTTTCGCAATTATGACGGCGTCTGACATTATTTTTTTTTTTAGCATTTCGATTTGAATACTATAGTTCTTTATAAATTTGATTTTACAACATAACTCAAGGTATGTCCAATAAATAAATAATAATTAAAAGAAGCTTATCCTTGGAAAGAGACTGACATACAGACAGACAGAGAATCTTAAACTTGTAGATTGTATTCTAAGAAAATCTTGGAATAATTAAGATTTGTAAGTATTAAAGGTAATAATGATAATGAAAAGCAGATCGCGCTGCAAAAATGGCCCTATCCCTTGAACCATATGACTTTAAAATACCATAGACTGATTTTAAACCTGGTATCAAAAAGAATTTACGTGGTAAGTGGCAAGCGTCGTGGAATAACAATCTGATTAAAATCAGATCTCCACTGTCCTACATGAAGTGGAGATTTGATTTTAATCAGATTGCGTGGAATGATGCCGTGAATAACCAACAACATGCGATCAAACCATCCATAATTGACCTGGCTCCATCCTACAGAATCATCGGTATGAAAGAGGCAGCGATTCAAGCATTTGAATTAAAGATACTTATATCACTCACTCCTACATAATAAAAGGCGAAGACACGCCTGAGTGCGTTTCTTGCAATGAACTACTGGTATTCCAGTGAAGTACTTTATGATGGATTGTTTAGATCTCCAACATACACGCGATCGTTACTACAACATGAAGGAACTTTTTTGTACGATAAACGTGCCTTGGATTTTAAAATTCATAAAAAGTAAACCTCTATTCTGTGATATAACTTCTGTGCAATATATTTGTAACCCAAGATAGTCATCCTAAGTACATTTGTTTTTATAATTATTCATTGACACACCATTTACATTCACCGTTTATCGGGAAACGTTATCTATTACCTTCACCATCTCATCGCTTTGCATTTAACTGTTTGATTTTATTATCGCTGGTCGAAAATCAACCATTCATCACCTGTAAATAATATAACATACAACCTTTACCATGGTATTAAATAGCTTTATAGTAATTGTGCGCCGTAAAACCACAATCAATCAATCAATCAATCGATCGATCAATTAATGTTAATCAACCGATCACTTCAGAGAACAAATAAAGACAGTCATATACCATTTTTGTAGAGAGGTCATGTAATGGAACAAGTGTGGACGAGATAGGCTATGTTTCTGTAGTGGTCTGGTAATGAAATCAACGCAAACATCATAAGTTATGTTTGTTAAGGGGTCAGATCGTGGAACCAGTGTAGACAGGCTATGTTTTTGGAGGGGTCAGTTCATGGAAAAATTCTCGACATCATTATGTTTGTTGAGGGGTCAGGACATCAAACAACACTTCATCTTCAACCTGCGATTACGGCATGCCATGTCACTGAAAATGAATGAGCTGGAGCGATCGTAGAATGACCTGAAGCAATCGTAGGATGAGCTTGGAGAGATCGTACGGTGAGCTTGGAGAGATCGTACGGTAAATTGGAGTGATCGTAGATTGAGCTGAAGTAATGTTAATGCGAGATTGGCGATATCACTGGGTGAGATGAAGTAACCGTACGGTGAGCTTGGAGAGATCGTACGGTAAATTGGAGTGATCGTAGATTGAGCTGAAGTAATGTTAATGCGAGATTGGCGATATCACTGGGTGAGATGAAGTAACCGTACGGTGAGCTTGGAGAGATCGTACGGTGAGCTTGGAAAGATCGTTAACTGAACTGAATTGATCGTAGATTGATCTTAAGTAATGGTAGGGCGAGTTTGGCGAGATCATTGGGTGAGATGAAGTAATCGAAGGGTGAGCTGAAATAATTGTAGGTTCAGATGGAATAATCACTGGAGAGATGTTAGGGAGAGACATAAACTTAAAAAATGTTGCTTAATAATAGTTTTAAAGTGCTTTTACATACGGTCCTAACTTTTAATTAAGCATAACAATCAAACAGTGAAATAAGACTAGAACCCTATGTCGAATATGGATCCATTTATCATATTTCAAAACAAAAGTAATCAAATTATTCTTGTTATATAAACCTTGATGTTTTCAGCATGCCTAGTAGTAATAAATCTTCTTATATTCCTCGCAATTCGAAATCAAAGAATTGAGACTACTGATTGTTTGAAGAGTTTAAGTTAGACTAAGTTACATACATTCTAATGGCAGAGACGAAGTTACATAAATTCTGATGGCAGAGATTTGTTATATACATTCTAATGGCACAGAATACGTTACATAAATTCTGATGGCAGAGAAAATGTTACATAAATTCTGATGGCAGAGAATATGTTACATAAATTCTGATGACTGAGAAAATATTACATAAATTCTGAGGGAAGAATACAACTCTAGAGATATTGCTATTCGCGGGCCTTTGATCATCGTAAACATCCTGCTCTGAATAATTGTTGCAATATTTTTGTTGAATTTTCTTGTCTGCATATGTCAGTAGAGAAATCTATATCAACGTTTGAAACATTAGACGAGAAATTAATGTTCTACTATTCTTGAAAGTATTACTGCAGGTGAAACAGTTTTGAACCAGAACCATCCATCCAAGCAGTACAATTGGTCATACTTATATAACCCACTCCTACATAATAAAAGGCGAAGACACGCCTGGGTGCGTTTCTTGCAATGAACTATTAATCACTGTGAAGCACTTTATGATAGTTTCGATCTCCAACATACACGCGATCGTTACTACAACATGAAGAAACGTTTTGATACAATAAACGTGCCTTGCATTTAAAGATTCCTGAAAGACGTAAACAACCCTAAGGTGAGCTTGGAGAGATAATTAGGTGATCTATATTAGGCGACGTAGCGGACAAAAGCTGGTCAATCAGAACGTTGCCGTTGAAATTTTAATGTCATATGTCCAGAATTCCCATTTCACGTATTGTATCCAAAATGCTTGTTCTTAAAGTTCCATTTTCTAGGTATAGATTTTAGATTGTGCCTGTTGAATTAAACAGTAGTGGTTGAAAGTTATATTTTTATGTCGAGGGTTTAGATTGTGTCGTTTGAATTACACGGCGGTGGTTGAAATTTTAATGTCATATGTCGAGATTTCCTAATTTACATATTGGTTCAAATAGTTTATGTAGAAAGTTCCATTCCATATGTTGAGTATTTAGATTTCATATGTTGAATTACACAGCGCTTGTTGAAAATTTGATGTCATATATCGTGAGTTTCTATTTAACATGTTGAATCACATTGATTGTGCTGAAAGTTCCATTTCGTGTGTTGAGTTTTTAGATTGTATCTGTTGAATTACACAGCGGTGTTTGGACATTTTAATGTGCTTGTAAGAATTGCTATTTTTATATGGTGAAAAATTGTGTTGGTGTTTAAAGTAACATTACACAATCCCCACTTTACAATTAAAAATAATATCGAGTATTAAAATACATCATTCGTGTATTCAGTTATGAGGCGCCATTACATTTCATGCATTTACATTGTAAAATTTTCCATTCACAGGTCGAGAATTACTATGAATTTCTTCGCTAAAGGACGCTGTCATGAACGGTTTATTTTTTAAACAAGAAGGCTGCTTCTCGTTGCTGTGAAATTCAACAGATGAAATCTAAATACTCGCTATATGAAATGGAACTTTCATCAGTTGCATACAGTGTGTGAATTAGAGATTCTCGACATATGATATTGAAATTTCAACTACCGCTGTGTAATTCAAAATATGCACTGTATAGCGTGAACACAGGAAATAGAACTTTAAACCATCACTGTATAATTCAGCATATAAAATCTAAAATCTCTATCTAGATAATCGAACTTTAAGGACATGCAATATGATCCATAGATGTTAAAAACGTTAAAATTAAAATAAAAAACGTAAAAAAAAACGCTTTTTTTTCTCAATAAATAAAAACGAAAAAAAAATGTTACAGTAGATTTTAGGCAACACAAAAATCAATATTTTACTTATTTACACGCAAAATACCAGTTTTAAAGTTTCAGTGATACAAATATGAAAAAATGTCAAAAGTTTTAAACCGTAGTCTAGATAACATTGAAAATTTTTTCACTCAATGTCGTTATCACCATCTGACTGATCTGACCACTCCATGGTTTCCTCCATATAATTTATATTGTCCAGCAAAAAATGAAAAACGTAAAAAAACGCGTTTTTCGAGGTAAAATAAAAAAAGAAAAAAACGTTTTTATCATCTATGATATGATCCAACACGTGATATAGGATTTCTCGACATACGACATCGAAATTTCAACAGCAACTTTCTCATTGGACCAGCTTTTGTCCGCTACGGCGCCTCATAGATCTGAAGCAATCGCGGGTGAGCTGAGACAATGGTAGGGTGAGTTTGGAGAGATCGTTGAGTGATATGATAGAATGGTAGGGTGAGCTTATATAATCGTAGGGTCAGCTGGAGTAATCATTGGAGACAATGTTTCTAAAATCAGATCTCTACTGCCCTACGTGAAGATCTGACAGCCACCTCTTAGAGGCCATTTTCTGGTTACCCATGCTATTACCATAATCTTTAATTGTATCAGCCAATCAGATGAATCTTCGCATTTGCGAGACTGGGGAGTATGGCTGAAGATCATCCATGTGTGCCGAACGATTTGATTCACTTTCATAACAGAATATGAACCCTAAGCGGTCGCTGTCAGATCTTCACGTAAGAAAGTGGAGATCTAATTTTACTCATACAGCATTGGAGAGATCTTGTGGAGAAACATAAACTTACAAGATGTTAATTAATATTAGGTTTAAAGTGCTTTTACATACGGTTCTAATTTTTAATTAAGTATGTCAATCAGTGAAATAAAACTAGAACCCATGGTCAAATATTGGATCCAATTTTCATATTTAAGAACAAAAAGTAATATAAATTAATATTGTTATATACACCTTGATGTTTTCAGCATGTCCAGTAGTTGTAATTGTTCTCGTACTCCTCAAGATGCGAAATCAAAGAAATGATTGTCAAGCCAGAATAAACACATTGGATGTATGAAGCGGATTGATTTTCGCATTTTTGAAGGGAAAAAAAAATTGATACAGTAAAAAATGCTTGCACAACAAAACAGTACAGCCTACGATCTGTTTTCTGAATATACATGGACTTGTATTACTTAAATACAATTGAGTATTTAGATTACAAATTTAACCGTTATTTAGTTAACGTCGATTACGAAATACGTTTCATCATCATATCGGAGGCGATCTCGACGGCTCAGATTACGTTGTCATGACACCCGCATCCAAGAAACTTTGTTGAAGAAAAAGAAACCCAAGCTCAAGCTCAAAACTGGCATTCTTATACTGAAAATGCAAATTATTGGAGGCATTAAAGTAAAGAAGTTCCATGATCTTAATTTTTATCGAGTTTGATATGAACTTGAGTTTCTTCCCTAAATAATTTAGAAAATACATGACATGGTCTTTAATGTGTAAGCCACCACAAATAAACAACGTGTCCAAACAAGGGAATCTAACTAACAACTACAGAGGTGCATAGTGAGTACAGTGCCGTCGCGCCATCTGGTCCCAAATGAGATATAAAAAAAACAATGTTGTAAAAGATGGATATGTTTATTTCAAATGAAAAGAATCTAACTCGATGCATGAAATCCTTCAAGAAATGTACACAATAAACGCTATATATGACGTTTCTTGATAAAGTCAAAACCAGTAACAAACAAAATTAAAAAAATAAAAATAAAACGTTACTGCAAAACAGAGTTGTACACAGGTAACAAAACCCCTCGGCTTCCACTTGCGTAGTAACGTTTCATGTCTGTATAGACAAAGGTGCAATGATATACTGCTATACCGGTATACTGCGGTTTGTTGTTCTGGCAATACACACCGTAATACGATTTACTTGTACCGCGATTTTTTCATGGTCTTGTTTTCATCCAACAAATCTGTGTATTTCCTCAAATTATTTCTGATTTAATTCACCAACCATATAATCTGTTTTCTTCAAGATCAACGCTTTGCACGAGACTGCAACAGAATTTAAAACGCGATACAAAGGAATGGACCATGATTTGGGCAAAGTTGTTGTTGCTGTAGGGTTTAATGCCATTTTTCAGCACAGGATACGCTTATACATGGCAGCCAGTATCAGTGGTGGAGGAAGAACCCGGGAAAACCCCAGAAAGAACCACCGACCCACGAGAAGCTACCGGCAAGCTTTCTCACATATCCAAATTGGCCGAGCCCGAGACTCGAACCCACGCGGACAGAGGTGAGATGGCAGTGATCCGTGACGGAGAGCGCTTTAGACCACTCGGCCACTCGGGACCCCCTGGGCAAAGTTTAAATGGGGGTGTGGTTGGGTGGCAAGACAAGACCGGGGTATATTTTGTCCAATTAAAAATGATAATACGCATCACTTTGCCTCGCATAATTTATGTTCTGTTCGTAATGGTACTAAATGAACAATATTCGAGAGCCCGTACGCAGCAAGATATAAAATCCTCTGCAAAAAATATTGTTTTATCCAAATGCCCAGGAATGTACATTCAACAAAGCATACATCTGCTGTGATCAGTGATATTTTCGCTTCGCAGTATAAAATGACAACAAAGCATTTAAATAAATAGCGGCAGCATCTGATGTTTTCCGTGTTAAATAAATCAATGTGCTTACGTTACGTTAACTTCGTTTCCTCGAGTTCAAATACTGATTAACGTTGACTCATTTTTCAAGTTAGTCGGCAGGCGAGTAGACCTGAACTTCAATTTTCAGAGAAAAAATTCTTCAGATAATGGATTTTGAAAGTATTCCCAACAAAAAGCAAAACGTGCCGTGTTGGAATTTTTCGGTTTAAAGAATAGAAGAATAGCTGCGTCGATTTTGGCTGACGTTATATTTGTCAGGGAGGACAAGCCGACCCAATCCAGACTTGACAAACTGAAGTATAAGGCTGACTTATTCAGTAATGAATCCCGAATAATGTTGGAAAAGGATCATGTGAAATTGTGGAAAGCTCAGATGTACAATTTTCCAATCTTAGCACAGGTAGCTAGGAAAACACTATGCACTCCTGCAATTTCCGTTACGTGGGAGAGAGCCTTTAGTACAAGAGGAGACACTGTTACCACAAAGAGGGTTGTATCAGACAGACCAGAAATGGCAGAGATTTGTATTTGCTGACAACTTGACTATTTCAGGTGTTTGTGTTATGCTAATGGTATATGTTTAACTGCCTACCATATGAAGCCTCACAGTGTTGCATTTTTCAAGAAGTACATTATTATATTACAATGTGTATTCCAATATGGGTTTGGTATATCGCAATATGGACGTATCGTTGCACCCCTAGTGCTGACAATGGCTGACAAATAACAAATACACGAAATGACAAAATATACATCTAATTTTTTTTCGGGGTTTGGGGTTGAGGTGAAGTTATGGCGCCATGAAAGATATTCAAAGCTGGAAATGTTAATCGATAAAGGAAAATCTGGACAACTTAGATAACGTAATTGCCTCAATATAAACTGCTCAAAGTCATTTTTGTGATAGTTTTTCCATTTGAAATATGCATTCATAAGGGTTATTAAGGCGAATTACCAACATCTTGTCCAAAAGTCTCGTCATAATAGTATGTTAAACTTATGTCTGATAATATTACAATATTATACATTTACACTTTTTGGAACAGGCCCATAACCTTCCCCAATCTCTGTGTACTTTTAAATAAATACAAATTAGCCATATATGGTATTCACACTCATCGTATAGCTATATTATTTGGTCATTATTTACCCCTTTGAGCTGTCAAAGGAACTCATTTTCAATTTTGGATCTCTCCAGCTCGCCCTACGATTAATCCAGCTCACCTTACGATTACTTCAGCTCACCCTACGATCTCTCCATGTTCACCCCACAGTTACCCCTACGATCACTCAAGATCACCCTACGATCACCCTGCGATCGCTCCAGCTCATCCATTTTGAACGATATGACGTGCTGTAATAAGTGGGTCGTTGTTGTACTCACCATTTAAAACGCTATAAAATCATAATGAGGCCAGATACGCAAGATTTGGGGTATCTGCTTTGCATAAATACCCAGAATTATATGGGAAACTTGTTCACATGGTCACAGGGTATGGTGCAAAAAAAAAAAAAAAGACGTGTTTTGATCTCCGGGTCTAATGTTAATTTTCAAAAGCATATTAGAGTTATCCCCTTCCCCTTGCTTGCGCATAGCAACTGTATCATACAGTGTATGTTTTGGTAATTATGCATCATCCGTCTTTTAACGCCCACATTCTTGAATCGCGTCTATAAACCATGTAGTCAAGGTGACTGTATACAATTATACTCATATATATGTATATTCCACTTAAGCAATGAAAACAGCAATGTATATCAAACAAAGATCTCCGGTGAGCGTTAAACTATGTAATGTTGACAAAATAAGTTTGCATCAACACTGCATCATGGTTGGATAGAAATTAACGAACATAAACAAACCCCCGTAACAGACTTGAAATCCTTAATGTAAATAAGATTTTGTGGCATGTTGTGCGAATTATACTCTAAATGACGTAAAATATTTTGTATGGTTAAATGACGTGCACTATGTCATTAATAAATGTATGGCAGAACGAAAGGTTGAAAAGGTTTTCGTTTGCTTTTTTAAAAAGTCTATTGGTAAAGACGAAATAGGTCGTGAAGGGACCCAATCAGCGGAGTCTCAGGGAATACAGAGAACAGCAGACGACAAAGAAAGAAAGAATTAGACAAGCTGAGGAAAAAGAAAGAGAAAGAGAAATCGAGTCAGCCATGGAGAGACTAACGATCGAAGCGGAATCTAGGAGGGGCGAAGAACTGAATGAACATTCAGGACCCATAAGCAAAAGATCAGAGGATAGACGTACCGTCCAGATAACAATGCCAAAGTTTAAGGACAGAGACGAAATCATCGAGATCTCTTTAACTCAATTTGAAAAGTTAGCTTTATTCCATCATATACCCAAAGACCAGTGTGCCATTAATATTTCTGCATTTTTGCAAGGAGCTGCCAAGGATGTCTATCATAATATGGCACCGACTGAAGCAGATGATTACGACGCTCTCAAGAGAGTGCTGTTAAGGCACTACGAGTTGTCGGCTGAAAGTTTTCGCAAACTTTTCAGAGAGTCGTCTAAGCTAACAACGGAGACACGCGCAATTTCTTACTCGCGTATGCGTGCTTTTAGATAAATGGATTAAAATGACAGGCGTATCGGAAAGACCTGGTCATAATTTTTGCCGAGCATGATTTCGCGACCTAAGGTCTCACATCGCCCAGTACCACTAGGAACCACCCCTCTGATAAATAAACCTTTGTCGAGGGTGGCGATGGACTTGATAGGTCCGATAAAGCCTGCGTCAGAAAGTGGTAATTGTTATGTGATAACGATCAATGATTACGCTACCCGATACCCGGAGACCATTGTGTTGAAAATAATTGATTCAGTTACGGTGACTGAGGCTTTGTTAGGAGTTTGGTCCAGAGTTGGTGTTCCTGATGAAAAACTAACTACGTAAGGAACGCAGTTTGTTAGCCAGGTGATGGAAGAAGTGAACCGGTTACTTTCCATTAGGCACCCGACTACTACTCAGTATCACCCGCAGTGCTATGGCCTAGTAGACCGTTTCAGTGGAACGTTGAAGCAAGCTCTGAAGATGTTCAAGGGTCGACCCAATGACAGGGGTCGATACCTGATTGCGATGCTTTTCGCGTACTGCGAAGTACCTCAAGCTAGTCCAGGATTTTTACCTTTTGAACTTGTTTATGGGAGGACAGTGAGAGGACCCAAGGCTGTATTGAAACAGTAATGGACGGACGAAAAGGCACCAGAGGAAGTGCGAACAACGTATCAGTATGTTGTTGATCTCCGTAACAAGCAAGAGCAAGTTTGCAACTTGGCCCAGAAGAATCGCCGTGACCCACTTCTTGGAAATAATGTGAATTTAAAGCGAAGACATTGGACGAATTCTTTAGTGCAAACATCCTAAGAAAGGAGAAGTTTGGTTCCATGGAATCCTAAAATGAATAGTGCTTTTCTCGTTAAACAAGAAAAGGGGACCAGGTGGCTGTTTTGTAAGAAAAGACAGGGTTTAGTGCTAGGACGCAACATTTCTTAAAAAGAATAGCACTAATCTTTCTGGGAGAGACAAGACAGTCTTTAGACGGAAGTAGGAAGTCCGGAAATAGATGACGTGTTCAGAATAAAGGACTAGGAAGTCCAGGAAAAGATAATCTAGTGTTCGGAATAGGAAGACAAGAGAATAGGAAGACGTGATACACGGGTCACGAGGGAAGGTAATGCAATTAGTCGTGGACATTGCGCTCTTTACACCACTCGTTATTATGATGAAATAAATCCAAATCAGACACTATTATTAAATTATGTGACATACCTTAGATTGAATTGGGGTTGCCGCTATTAATTGTTATTGATCATTTCTTCTTTTTTTGTCTAAGTAGGCTTGTATTCCATTGTTTCTTCCCAATAGTCTGCTCAATTCTCTGTTGATATTCTATTTCTCCACTCCCACCGGGCTATAAAATCGAGGGAGGTCATCAACAAGATAACGCCAGCCAAATCCAATAAACAACCCCTCTTACTAAGAGGGCGACGTTACACACACACACACAGAGATATATATATATATATATATATATATATATATATATATATATATATATATATATATAGAGAGAGAGAGAGAGAGAGAGAGAGAGAGAGAGAGAGAGAGACAGAGAGAGAGAGAGGGAGAAAGACTGTTTAACAGTGAAACTTATTGCAGTAATCACTGATCACGGTAAGTCTTTATACAAAGACATGATATTAAAGCACTTCAAAACCAATACAACCACGAAACAAATTTTTTAAAAAAGTTTTCACGATGAAACCACGATAAGTTGTATCGTTTTGTTTTTGATAATGACCGAAACAACATTAAACAATTCTGTATCAAGCTGGTTATGCATATACTCTTTTATAAACAAAGGAAATGTAAAGTTCAATGATAAAATCTGGCAACAACTTGCATCACCTTCTCATTATTCTGCATAATGGCTTTATAATGACGAGGCTTGCCGAGTTTCCTTTTGATGAAAATTTATGCAAGTGGCATATCATTGATACAACATACATACGATACATATATCTTATTTATATCACATGCTATTGCACATATTTGCCCTTTGAACGAAAAGAAGACAGGACTGAGATGAAATTGTGTATGATGTTGAATTCATTTATAAAACGGGGATAATTTATACTTTGTATCGTTCTTTTCATACTCACTTATGTTTAATGACTGGAAATGCATCATTCATCTTTAGGCCTAAAATTAACAGCACGCAGTTCCAATGTTTATGTATGCGTAGTCTTGCACATGGGCCGATCACGATTCGATATACCAACAGTATAACAATGGCATATCAAATTGCTTAATAATACAATTTTAAAGGCCATGTTATATATATATATATATATATATATATATATATATATATATATATATATATATATATATATATATATAAAGTGACAGTGACCAAGATCATATACCCAACATCAATTAGCACTGCTGATTCAATTGACTAAGATGATATATACGGTCGTCATGGTGGTTCTGCCAACCAGGGCTCTGCCAACGCTAAGTTGTGACGTCATATAGGAATCTCCTATTTTCCCTTTTAAAAAAAAACAGTAGTCTTCCAATTATGGACAATAGCCACATCATTATGCCTGCTTTACAAGAAAGAAGAATCCGGCGCCATGCGGGCGCTTACACACACACACACACACACACACACTGTCTGTGATGTAACACGAGATGTATAAACGTGCCGAGTTTCTTTTTTTATATAAAAATGTGTCAGTTGCATCATACATACCGTACATATATTTTAGTTATACAGCATACAAATACACGTAACTTACAACTGACAATCGATGACTACGACAAAATGTGTATTGCCGTAAAAGTCGTCTGTTCATCGTGCAGAATGTGTCCCTGCAAAATGCAGATCTGCAGTTATTCCCTACTTGTTAATTTGCTGTACGAGAGGCTTTTTCTCCCCCTTTAAAACGGGTTAAAAAATTTTGTAGACGTTTGAGAGTCAAACGTAAAAGTTGACAGTGAAAGCGACCACTTGTGTCGATCGATCTCCGTCGAGTACATCGGACCATGCTAAATGAAGAACCAACAGGAGGTAAAGGTAATTCAAATATTTAGTGTTATTTACATCCTGCGCATACGAGGCCACGCGCGCAGGCTGAATAGCCAGCCAATGCTTGTGGCGAAGTTCAAGATGGCGGAATTAATATATAAATGTGTTGGCAAATAAGACGTTACATTACACAACTCATTTCCAGCTGTGTCGCCGTATGTTTGATATTTTAGGACTGTGTTAGTCACAGCTGTGTCCATTTACGAAGTATTGAGTGTTGCTTTAAAGTTGCATTATACAGTAAAATTTTCAGTCGTCTATGTGTGACTGAAGGAGGGATGGGATTGTTCAATCGCATGGTTTAGTTGTGTCGGAGATTCGTTACTAGAATTAAATAGCTCGATCTATTATGTTTTACAGTTACTCTTCATTACGTTCAACAGATTCCTATATATCGATATTCATGTTATGCCGATTACATATATTTTAGAATGCATTATTCCAGGTCTTTAACATTTTATCACCGTAATAAGAAAATATCAAAATATACGAGTACAAAAAACGAAAAGATCTGAGGTGACTATTTGACTTCTGATGTCACTGACATGTAGGCTGCTAGAGTTGTATAGTCACGTGACTAGGAATGCAATGACAAGATCAACATCAAATTTCAGCAACGATGTATTTTCGTCTCGTCTGTCAGCGGATTAAAGACATCAGGAATGCTATGATCACAATTTATGATAAAATAAATCATATTCCTATCGATTTCATGCAGGTACATCTCGATGAAAAAATGATGGCGAATTCCAACTTTTCGATTGGGAATGGACTCTGACCTTACACCCCGACATAAATGTCAAAATATGTTTTTAAAATGGGGTGACAAGGGTCAGAGGAAACTCGGACTAATGGTGTGTGTGAGTGTGTGTGTGTGTGTGTGTGATTTTGATTTTTAACGTAGCTTTAACAATGTTTCAGTCATATCGCTATGATGTCTGCAGTGTGGCAGTTTATAGTGATGTCTAGCACTGGGGCATCATTCCGCAGACATGTAGCATGATGTCCCACCCAGTCACATTATCCTGACACCAGGCCGACCAGTCCTAACACTAACCTCTCAATGCTGAGCGCCAAGCGAGGCAGCTGTTTGTACCATTTTCGTAAGTCTCTGGTATGACTCGGCCGGGGATCGAACCCACGACTTCCCGCATCAGAGGCGGACGCTCTAACCACTAGGCCGCCGGAGCGGTCCCGGATTAATGGTACTATCGTTAATGAAATGATATCAAGATGTAAAATTCCAAATTTTTGTTGTACTACGCATTCTAGGACATAGCCCAGTTATATTTACATTGCAGCTTGTGAATTACCCTTTGTGTGCCAAATCTTTAATCACAAACATGTCGACAGTTTTAGTGTGGTGGGCATATTAGTATTGGTACTCACAGGGTCCTGGGCCAAGCGATTTTTAGAATGTAAACATTTGGGGGTCATCTTGAGGAGTGTACAATATTAATTAAAGTATATTCTACACAGCTGTACAATTTATAAAAGGGTTCAGCATATCTGAAGAAAAAAAAATGTATAGATATTAATGCATAAATAACTGAGATAATAATGTATAACATATATATTTCATATAACATCCAACACGTTTAAGTATCATAATATGCTGAACACATCATCAGAATTAATCGGATATGGAATATTTGTGTATCTCAGTACACATTTAATATGAAGTGCCGTGCAAAAGCAAAGCAGACATTACTCATCCCAATTAAAAGTTCATTAATTTTTTTTAATGCTTTACATAACATCATATGGTTCATCAACTAAACGTGACATCATCTTCTTTTAATAAAATTCAAGAAGACGCAATATCTGATTTTGCACAAAGTGATCGTCATATTGAACATCTACAAAACTGGTTGTCTTCATTATGCCAGATAAAAAGTTTATACTTTCTCAACCCTGTGCAAAACATAGTTACCTGAACTTGTAAATAAAATCCTTTGCCTCCCTTTAATGCATTTCCATTTTCACTCTTTACGTCATATTTGCCACTATCAAAGAGTTACGCTAACACTGTCCATTTAGAATTAGGAAACTGACTTTTAATATCAAGCGAAGTATCTCCACTTAAAATCCCTTCCTGACTTGAACATAACCATTTCTCCTCCACTGACACGTGCAATTCAGTCACAGTATATACATATAAATTTAAAAATTGTTTTGCTTTAACCTTACTGTCCTGTCCATGTTTTGTAAATTTGTTACCAATAAATTGTGAAGACACATTATCCCTTACGAAACTGACGCAATTAGTTGTCTCTTTAACGGGTACTTTGCGTGCTCTGCTAACTATAATTCTCAATTTTTTAGAGTCTTTCCACAAAGGACATTTATTCTGACTGACAGTTTCATTTTGCAGTTTATTAACATGATCTGCATCCAGGCATACATACCTTTTAAAAAAAATGTTAAACATTTCCAACAAGAAGATAAGCTTTCATAATGAAGTGATGTATCACCTGTTTAGTTCGAAGGTTCACTTGTGAAACTCTTGTTCATTCCTTTCATTTGAAATAATGCTTTAAGTTGTGAACTGTCAACAGTGGTTTTAAACTCTGCCTTTGTCAAATAAAATAGTGTGTTTCGGGCAATGAGCACTTCTTCTCTGTCATCTTTAATGGGACTGTCAACCAATTTTTTTTAAAATTTAATATTTACATGGGGTTTCGGTTCAACATTTCTCTTCGTACCTCTGTTCAACTTAGCTGTCTTATCAGTACAACTGACCCCAGTAAGATTATTTTTCACAGTATGTTCAATTTTCCACAACAAAGCACCGACATGACTGTACGAGTGTCCTTTTTCCGCCGTACATGTACACCACTCATTCTCAACAACCCTCTCCATAGTACAAATAATGTAAGCTTCGTTTACTTTATTTACTGACTGTGATGAGCGTATTTCTTCTTTCACGATCATTTTAATCTCCAAGTTCGATGTATTGTGCAAAATTGTATCCATATTTCCACTCTGGAAGTAAATATAACTTTGTATGCTTTTAAAGTTCTTCATTTATTTTCCATCTACTGCTTTCTACGAGATTAAATTGTTGTAAATGTCGACATACACGACATTTGGCCACTCTCTCATGTCCTCAATAAATTCATTTACACTGCAAAATATATCAGGCTTTAAACATCTCGCTTCCGACCAGTGGCGTCGGTAGGGGGTGCGGACCGCACCGGGTGACACCATCTCAGAGGGGTGACACCAAAATGAAAAATTGCTAATTTTACAGAGCACACACTACTCGGTCTAGTCGGATTTCATAAGCGGATAACCGATCATAGTTAAATACATGACCAGCAGGCACAGCAGTGGCGTCGCTAAGGGGATGCGGGGGGTGCGGACTGCACCGGGTGACACCATCAAAGGGGGTTACACCAAAATGACATTACTAAGGAATCTGTATGGTCTGTTACGGAAGGAGGACCATGGGGGTGACACCATGAGCTACCGCACTGGGTGACACCAACCCGAGTGACGCCACTGCTTCCGACATTATTTCACTTTCCAGTGTAAATTTCAATTTGTTTACAGTGATTCGTAGTAATGTAAGGGCAGACTCAGCAGTGGTGCTCCAAGCGGAACCAATCGATTCAATGGGTGATAACTGAAAAAAGTCTATATACTATAACAAAGCACATTCTTCCATGTTAACAATGCAGTTAATAGATCCGCAAGTCTAATAATTTGTGTGACAAAACGAATCAGCTATCTAAGCTATAGATCTATTGTCTAAGCATGTAGTAGTGAGAGAGAGAGAGAGAGAGAGAGATTTGGATTTTAACGTAGCTTTAACAATTGTTCAGTCATATCGCTAAGATGTCTGCAGTGTGACGGTTTATAGCAATGTCTAGCACTTGGGCACCTTTATCACCCCATTTTTGAAATCGAAAAGTTAAAATTCAATCTCGGAGTCTCCTATATTTTTTCCTCTTGCAGGAAAAAGTAGACCTAATTTTTGCGATGGGGAATAAAAAAAAAAAAACGAAGAAATTTCGAGTGGGAAACACGCCCTTTTTTTATAGCATAACCAAGCACGATCGAACATATCTACCGCCTTCTATATAAAGGAGGAAAAATTGCGGTCAGCCTTATTTCCAAATAACTGATCCTTGACAATTTCAACTCTGACATTTCGATACAAAGACAGAAGTTAACCCTTTCCTTCCATCTGTCCGACGCTTAAATAAACGAAGGTTTAATTAAGAATCACTTCCTCTCGCGACACAAACATCAGAAATCATGGGAGTAAAACGATTTAACACGCACATGTCCCCATAAATCTAATTATCTTGCCCAAATTAATGTACTCTTTATAAATCGACAGAAAATTTGCACCTTTACATCACGTGATATCGACAATAAAGAAATTTCCAAAATTGTACATAGAATTTGGACATACTAATTAGAATTCACTTAATGCTTGTAAATAAATATAATGCACACTTAATTCTCAACATATTTATTTAGAGAATAACGACCAGAAACATATCGGTATCGCAGCAGGGTGGACAAAACCATTTTCAAGAAGTATCGAGCACGTGTCAGCGATAGTATTGCTGGTGTCACGTGACTACCACACTGACATGTGCTCTCTGTGTTGTGAATCTGGTTTTCTTTAAATTGCTCAAACATTTACAGATCTTCGGTCATTGTTTTCACAATAAATACTTGGGAAGTTTCATTTATATGTTCTATTTGTTTTCCTACAGCAACACTAGAAATTGTTTATTGCTGGTATCACGGGACTGTATGACCTCTGATGTCATTAACATGTAGGTTGCGAGAGTTACGTATTCACGTTACATGGAATGCAGATGGCAAGATCCAGGTCAAATTTCAGCAACGATGTACTTTCGTCTCGTCTGTCAGCGGATTAAAGACAGAATGAATGCTATAATTGCAATTTCTGAGAAAATAAATCGTATTCCTATCGATTTCATGCAGGTATATCTCGATGAAAGGTCATTCAAGGTTGCTGGGCCGGCTAGTAAGCGGCTAACCCATTCCGACATCAAATGGTGCCGGCGAATTCCAATTTTTCGATAGGGAATGGACTCTGGCCCTACAAATGTCAAAATATCAAAAAAAAGGGGTGGCAAGGATCAGAGGAAACTCGTTCTTTTGGACATAATGACGCAGACATATAGCATAATGTCCCACCCAGTCACATTATCCTGACACCAAGCTGACCAGTCCTAACACTAACCTCTTAATGCTGGCTGTCAGAACCATTTTTATAAGTCTTTGGTATGACTCGCCGTGGTTCGAACCCGCGACCTCCCACATCCGAGGCGGACGCTCCAACCACTAGGCCACCGGAGCGGTCCATGTATTTTATGCAGTACTAATTTTAAAAATTGACCTTTCCTGATTTCCAGTAGTGAATATCGCATTGTTACTAGTAAAAGATTATTTTTCTAAACGAGAAAGATCAAATGACGAATCTGTAAAACGGTGGAATCAACGCATTCTAAAAATAAACAAGTATGTTGCATGACACTTAATTACGGTAGGTTTCTTCGTGAATGTTGTAACTGAATGAAAATTAACGGTAAAACAAACTGACCAAAATTTCATTCAATTAACACATCCATGACACAGTACAGACACAACCATAAGATTACACAATCTTTCCACTCCACTCGCACACAATGGCTGAAAATTGTCAGTAATGTGCATATGGACACTTTGAATCAACACTCAGTACTTCGTTAATGGACACAACTAAAACAATGGACGCGAGACAGCAGGAAGCAACTAACTTAATCCGATGTCTTCCACAGGCATCGGCTATTCCTGCGTTCCTGGCCTCGTCTGGTGAACATCACGAGAGGCCCGGGTACAGGGCTATATTTACCGTTGACCGAAATCGTTTATTATGCTCGACTACTGACAAAGAGGCTGCAGTCTCTTGGTTTCGGATAGCACCAGAAAAAATAAAAAATAAACAGTGTAAAGTGTATACATGTGTATATGCGTCATCATTCGCCATGGGCAAATCACAACCTCAGATACTGATATGCCTATACCAAATTGCTTTATACCAGTACTTCCAAAATCCACATTACTTCTAATGTGATATACCTCATTTATAAATCTTTCACCTGGCCATCACCCTCGACTACGACTTTATCTCTTTCACTGTATCTGGTGTACTTGCAACTTGTCTTAAAACTGGTTCGACTTGTCGTGTGAAAGGATGTTTCAAGGTCAGCACAACTAAGATTAGCGAATCCTGTAACAACATAATGATCTATATACTTTTCCTACTTGTGGTTTTTGAAGGTCTCAAAGCTTGGTAAAAGATATGTACAAACCATCGTATCGACTTCTGAGTCTGTCGTGTCAGAGTAGATTTATTTCAGGTGTCATCAGATGTCATTAGGTGTTGATTACCGTGACCGGAAGTGTACTATAAAATCATACTCAACTATGCAAACTAATGCACGTAAAACGACCAAGTAAAATGAGGTCATTTAAAAATGATCAAAAATATAAATATATTACTTCAAAACATTGATCTGCAACAATAAAATCAAGCCAAGGGAGGTTAAATTTCTGAATTTACCTCATGAGGTAACCGATATTAATTAACATTTACCTAAAATTGAATTGTTTGGATATGTAAAATGCGTTAAAGTTTACAACCCATTATAAAACATGTTTATCCTCACAGGCACTGGTTTCTATCAGTCGAAAGGGGGGAACTAAGGATAACACCGTCCCCTCCTACCAATTAACACAAAGATAACTCTCGCAGTTCACTATCCGACCCCTACATGACTACGTTATAATTTTCCTACACTATATTTGCATTTAGACACTCATAACTTCCGCCACTTTAAAGAAGACATTCCATATATATCCACGATGTAAAACTGAAGAACAGTACTGATTTTAATGGTTACTTTTAAGTGAAGTTTATCCGTTGTACCCGTCTACTTCGGAGTAAATATGACTATTCGGCAATATGTGTATAAACAATGAATAACCAAAATTAATAATTTTTAAACAAAAGTGTTTCTGTCACGATCATGTAGAAAATCAAAAGTGCATACATTTGTTTCATTTAATCTGTTCATTTACTATACTGTATGTGTATAGTAGAGGTTATGACCCTCATAAATTTACCTTATTAGGCTACAATTGGTGCCCATGTTTCAAAAGACCCGCTTAAGGAAATAACCAATCACCGAAGTAATGATGGTCTAGGCATAATAGCCGCGTAAGTCTAGTTGCACGTTGCGGTGATAAACTTAATGTATGCTCCGAACCCATACTAAAATAATCCAAAGAAATAAACAACTCAAATGGAACAATCAAAATAAAAATGCACGTAGATACTGCGAATACCATTAAAAACATGGAGACTAGCAAACTACAACAATCTAAACAATAAAACTACAACAATCTAAACAATAAAATAAACAAACAACAGAACTAAAAATTTCATTCAGTATACTGTACATGAGTAACCTAATTTCTGTGTACTAGCTTTTACTCGCTTTTAATTAGAGTCCAAATGCAAAAGGTACAGGTACGTTTATGCAAAGATGCTGGGGAAACCGAATATATACTCGGGTCCACGCTCGAAAGGTATAATGCACCCTCACCCCCCATCAAACCTAAAACGTATATTTCGAACTTCGAAGAAGCCAGTATAGCTCAAGATCGTGTTAAGAGAATAAATAATTCTGCCAAGGCCAAATGAAAAACTCTTTAAAAATTCATTCAATTACTATGGAGTCCAATCATGAAATTTCATTCCACAGGAATTCCACAATGACTTTATTATTTTTTTTTTTTGGAACTGTCATTCTTACAGTCATTTTAAATTATAGGTAATGAAAGAGGTACTAGCCGCATGGCGAAGAAAGTATAGGTTAACTGACCGAGTATCGAAAAATATTGGTCCCGAGTTTATGTGGTAAAGGACGAACGAGCTTGCGAGCTTTTTATTACATAATTAAAAACAATCATATTAATCGTTATATTACATGAAAATATACAATTGAAAAAATAAACTTTATTTTGTTTAGTTTCATATTTTACATAACGTTCTATTTATGAATGAAACAAGAGCAACTTGTATTTATTATACACTATTTTAAGACTGAACGCACACGTCAGTAGTAAAAAAAAATTAAAAAGAAAAACAGCTTGCAAAAGAAAATAGAATGTTATGTAGCCAAGGAAAATCCACCATTAATACTGGCCGCCATGTATAGCCTATCGTGCTGAAAAATGGCGTTAAACCCCACCACAACAACAAAAGCCAAGGAAAAATAAGGTATATTTATCTGAGGAAAATTACTCAACACATCAATGGAAAGTGACGGTGCAATTATGAGAAGGTGCCCCCCCCCCCCCCGAAAAAAAAAATCAAAAAAAAAAATCCTGCAATGTGAGAGGGGGAATACATTTGGAAAAGAGTGTGAATCAGGACTGAAGAATATTCCTTCTGCTCATTCACACTTAGTTTAGAATCGTATGCCTGGTTGTTGAAGTACGTTTGTGTCCTGTGAGCTGCATGATTTTATTTGGTTGACACTACGGCTTTTGATAGTGTAGTACTTTTGTTTTCCCTACGGAATGATTCGTAAATCTATTCTGAAATCCCGCATTTTCAGTAGCAACATTCACCAACGTTCCCAATGTATAGTGTGTCCCATCGGTCTTGGGTAATACATGTACCTCCAAATAAGTCGCTGTATTTCACAAGATTCTAAGTATGGGATAAACAATGTTATTCCGAGTGACTAAAAGTGCACCTTTTATGTGAAACAGAACATGCTCATGCACCCTCTGATTGGTACATTGTATCAAAGGTTAGTGTGACGTGCTCTCACTCTCTCTCCATTTTTTTTTTCTTGCAATTCTAAGTCTGGATTTTGATGATGGCTACATTAGGTATTTTTAAATTTCGTTCTGTATCAGAGCTGTATCTAGCCGTCACACTTGCATATAGACACAAAACGTTCACTAACATATTCAGTCAATAAATGTGGATGGGTGCTTTCTATTGTACTATACAGTATGCTATCTCTTCACATCCCATAACCATCACTGGCCATTTTTTACATCTCATTGTGCTTTTCCTGATTTTCAATGAAATTTTTCACGACACCTGGATTTATGTATCGATCTCCTGCCACCTTTATTTCTTCCTCAAACGGTTGAAGCAGCAATATGTTGGAAACGTCAAACTTTTTAACGCGGTAGGGGTTTGTTACCATTTTTATTTCGAAATAGATAAAAGTAGTTCTTCGAACGCGGGTACGTAATTACCATATAAGGAAGTGGTCAATAGCTGACCACTACATGTCACCCGCCCCCCAAAAAATTTTTTTTTTTTAAATTCTGCGGGCTCCCCTGAAACAACTTTTATCAATTGTCGGTTATCCCTGGAATCATATTTCGCACGTTTCTGTTATTTCCGCTTCTGTCTGCTGCAGGTAACGGCACTGTCCGGGACATTCAAGCCTAAAATTTCTGATTTTTTTTTTCTGCTTACGTACGTGTGATTCTCCCTATACCTGTTCATATACTTGTGTCTCATCGCCTGTAAATTTTTTTGTTCTTTTATGAAATTGCATACCACATGATTGTTTGCAAATGTTTCAGGTATAATTCAATCTCATAATATTTACTTCCTGTGAACATTTGTATTTATATCGTTAAAGAAACATGGTCAGTCATGTCATCTAATGACTGTAACATTGACCTTTTGTACTGCTATCAAAGACCCGGATGTAAACACGTTACGTCATATCCATCCTATCACGAAATGGCCGTATCTGATTCTTTGCGGTACTTAATGTTTCATAGAAATATAGAAGAAGGAAAATAAACTGATTTATGCCTACTTACGTTTCATACAAGTATCTGAAACCCAGCAGAAGAACACCGATAAACACAGCCCAATTTAGGTCCCTGGTGTTAGGTATATACAGTCCATCTTCGTTGGCTTCGTAACTTTTCCACGTCACTCCACTATTGTTCCTAAACCAGAAATCATCATCCCATATTGTTTCCCAAATTCTATCCAATTTATCCATTTTAAAACTCAAAAAATTATGACAAAATCACTAAAAAAAAATTCCTTTCTCTTGGACACTGTTAGAAAGCAGAATGATAAATTTCCACGGATATAATGATTGACAAAATATTGAGAGTACAAAACTCATCACAACGCAAGGCAGTGTTATAGTTGTATCCTATCAGGTGATCAGAGACATCCGACTGACTGCTATCGTTGTGTACATGTTTGTGTTAGATATTTTCTCCGCTTGCTACTCGCGTGATGCCCGAAGGTAAACTACTTGAACAGCTCCCACTGGCGGTACATATGTCGCATATCAAATAGGCGTTGTTGGATGCAAAGTTGAACGACTCCCTCTATCGCTCAGCTATGACTAAGTTGCCACGGCTTGTACCATAGCAGTCCGTTTGGCAGTTCATATAAACATGTGCATAAACGCACAATTGCACACATACCAATACACGCAGATGTGGAAACGTAGTGAAAACACAAAGCAACAAATTATCAAGCATACATTGAAACCACGCGTACTGATACATACATACATACATACGCTAGAGAAACGGCGATCTTTGCATTAGGTGCCAACCCCAACCCCTAGCGTTTGGCTCTCTCCCCGCTTCCCTCTCCCTCCATCGTGATATCATGTGTGGTGGCACGTTGTTCAACCCTTAGGGACGGCTGTGCATACATACATACATACATACACACACACACATACATACATTACACACACACACACACACACACACACACACACACATACATACATATATACATACATATCAGTTCCATGTGTTTGTATGTTTTGATGCCGTGCTAGATTTGAAATATCCAGCATTTGATGGATCGTGAACTTGTAGATCATTGAACTGCTCGCTTTATTAAATCCTATGGGTTCAAATTTTCCAATGTAAGCAGGTCGGCCAGGGTTGGGGTGGGGTGGGGGTGGTGGGTGAGTGTTAGTAGACGAACCCTGGACTTTCTAAAGATTATTTATCAACTTTGTTACGTCAGCACAGATTCACCGGATGAGCAGCGGCTAAATTAAGTGAGCTGGGGAATTTGGTGAAATGTAAATATAAACATGTGGCTTCCTGTAGGTATTAATGTTTGAGCATTTAGAATTATATCACATGACACCCCAACTGGAAATTGCCTGGAATGAAAAGGCCTAAATGCAACAGACTGGGTTAATATAGTTAAATTTTGGACTAAAACCTTCCCTGGACTGGCGCCTCGTGACATCTTCCCCGGGTACTTGTAATAAGCCAGAGAGTTTATGTTGCTTCTTTCTTCCATTACGAACAAATGAGAAGAAAAGGCCTCCGAAGAGTGTTTTCTTATACTGCATCTCTCTCTCTCTCTCTCTCTCTCTCTCTCTCTCTCTCTCTCTCCTTGTTCAAGTTGATGTTTTAATGCACCGAAAATGACAAAAGTTTATAATTTGGAGGAAGTTAAGTAAACACCAGAGCATCATATTCAATGTTTAAAAACGTTTTTGATACGTTACGCATATATGCATTTTCTACTTCAAGAAAATATCTTACAACTTACATTGGTAAATGTGCATCAATCAGACAATAAATAAATAAACTGCCATCATTTTGCCGTTTGAACTAAGTATAATAAAGTGAAATTTTTCAGGAACCAGTTTATTAATGTGGGCGGAATAGAGAATTATTCTAACTTCGAGGGGCGTGTGTTAATTTTTGGCGGTTATATAAACTTAGTCCTGATTGGCTAAGCTAAATAACAGGGATAGGAGTATTTCCCAGATGGAATTCAGTGTTTTTAAGTATTTTCACTTGCGAAATAAGTTTCCACAGAAAGGCAAGAATTTCTTAGCGCCGAGAAAAAATAGCAAATATCTTTTCTCGTTAAAACTGAGTCTCAGAAAGCACGAGGTAGTTGTCTCAGTTCCATGCAATTTTCGTGATATGAATTCGTAATTATTTGTTTGAACTGATATGTTTTTCAAATATCAGTTCTCCTTTAATGAGTTCGGAAGATAACTGTTTGCATTCATTCGTCTTGTATAGTTAAGAAGTGAGTTCTGTTAAGCGAGAATCAATGATATTAGCATTTAGAGCGCATGCCGGCTGACATTTAGCCCAGTTAGTGATTTAAAGTCCACAGCAAGGCGTAGTAATAGTTTATTAAGAGGTCTAGATTATGTCAAAGTTCAGTTAGGAATGCTAAATAACCGTTAGGGAGATAAATTAATCTTATGTACATGGGTTTGTGTAGCAACTGTGAAACTACGAACTGACCGATAGTGGCCTGTGTTTCTGTTGAATTAAGATAAGACGAACGATATCTGATGTAACGAGAGAGAGAGAGAGAGAGGGGGGGGGGGAGGGATAGTATTCGACCCCAAAAGAATAAGAAAAACCTGACAAATATTTTCGTTGTCTATAATTTAATTTAACAAGGGGAAGTGGCTTCATATAGGTATCCATGCAGAAGCAAAGTGAGGATAAGAGAGAGAAAGAGAGAGAGAGATTACATCGACTCTAACCTGTCACCAATGTTGAATTTGGATCGACCAGCGTGGAACCAGGTTATACAGGCATATTGGGCAATTTGTGTTCGATCGTTCGCTCGATTTCATGACAACGTTTGTCTTATCGGTATAAACAGAATGGTTAATTTTTATTTGCTACATTTTTATGATTTTGGTCATATTATTTCTAAGAGAATGCGTATCATTCAAATGCCGTGTTCAGTTTCATTTTGTTTACATAATTGATTAAATTTGTTATATTCTGCATTGATGACTCTCGTGTTATTCTATTCTATATCTCTGATCAGGTCTCTGATTATTCCACCCATGAATTTTCTATTTTATATTATTATTTACTCGATCCGGACAATAACGATAGTAACGATAGTCGAACAACCACGTAACACTCATGTACTGATTGCTTAGTTTTAACAGCCTATTCTGTCAATTACTGTCATTATCCTCCCCATAAAATGTGCTATAATCAACAGGTGCATGACAATGGTTTCGTAGATTACTCAACTTCATGTTGACAAAGGCAGCTAATGCTATGCTTAATTCGAAACGATAGTACGATATGACGTGCTATGATAGCAACATAGCGTTCATGTCGCAATTTTTGACCAAAGCTGCATGTAATAACATCGAAGGACGAGGCAATAAACATCACACAGTAGCACTTGTTTGCTCCAAGTAACACCTAAGTAGATTACAAATACTTCATGTCTGAAACATTCAGATGATACATTCTCACTAATTAATGCTGTTGTTTCTTCTGTGTTTTTTTTAATTATTATTTAATTTTTATCTGCCTCATGCAGAAAATCAGAGCAGGTTAGATATTTATTTAGGGTTGAGGCTTAGAGGATACGCCTTTTCAGTTCTTTAATGAAGTCCATACAGTTATTTAAAATATCAAAATAACATTGAGTAGCTTCTCGTGGGTCGGTGGTTCTTTCCGGGGTTTTTCCTCCACCATTAATACTGGCCGCCATGTATAGCCTATCTTGTGCTGAAAAATGGCGTTAAACCCTACAACAACAACAAAAAAATCAAAATAACATTGCTCACATACCCCGAGTGTGTGTATATAACTATATATATATATATATATATATATATATATATATATATATATATATATATATATATATATATATATAACACAAGAACAACAACTAGGCTTAACTGTGTAGTTACTATTTTCCGATTAACCCATGACTATTTCCGGTATTTTGTTGTTGTCAAGGATCGTGTCGAAGGTTTCACGGTACTAATCATAAACAAATCGTAGACCAGTCAATAAATGGGTGAACAATTAAAAAGGATAAACGGGTTTGTGAGTTCACAATTAATTGATGATGAGAGGTAAAAATGAAGTCAAATTATTTTGAAAAGCTAGTAATTAAATTGAAATGAGATGACGGAAAGGTTATATCAATGCACCCTCAGTTTAAGTACTAGCTTTCTTTGAGAATCCCAAAGATATGAAGTACAATTTATTGTTTAGGTACAGAATAGATGATTCCACATTCAAGTACATGTAGTTCAAAAAGAATGCCGCAGCTTGTATCCCTTAACTAGCAAAGGGGCATTCATCAAGGCTGGTTCCATGCTACGAGATACAGGTTGGGTACTGAGTACTTAGAAACTGAAAGACTTTTAATTATCCATATTATGATGTTTCCACGAGTTTATTTTAGTAATTCAATCAAACAATGTACGAGTTTATTATAGTAATTCAATCAAACAATGTATCCAGACATAAGGCACACGATATAGTAATTCAATAAAACAATGTATCCAGACATTAGGCGCACTATATATTCCCACCCCGTCTTTGCCACGAGTAAGGTTTTTGTACCCGCTTTGATAGTTACATAGGGCATTTTGGCCATCGAGTCTATAGTTTAAGCCAGTTACAAACTGTACTTTTGTGCTGTATTCTACATGATATAATTGCCTAGATTATATGAATATAATTGTATGAATGTACACATATTTAATAAACTGCCTCTTGAACAAGCAAAATAGTTTTGTTGGTTTCCAAAACTTCATCCAGTCAACGAATAATCCCCCTTTCAATATATTTATGTTGTTGTAAGGTACGGTTACACACCCGTAATGTGACATTTGTGCACGAGTTCTCCATAATCCATTGTTTCGAAATATTGTTTGTAATGTTTGGTCGTATGTTTTGGTCATTTTAGTGACGTTTTAGAAAGTAACAACAAATAAACTACTTGTTCTAATGTAGTTTATGAAATTTATGTACCAGTTAGTACTTACTTTAGTGTAATCTCGGTATTCCTGAAAGCTATAATTAATTACAATTTATAGTTTATGCTGTCCTCGTTGGATGCTGTCATGACAAAGTGGGTAACTTTATCTCTCGCTCAGCACTGGATAAATGCTACTGAAATTTGTATGATAATAAAAATGCTTTGAATGATATAGTAGTTTTAGTCCTAGTGGTGTAGATCATGAAGCCATACAGGTAAATAAAAGATAGATAGATCCGATGACTAAACTTTTTCTTTCCATTTATTTATTCATAAATTCAACCCCTTTTCATTTAAGGCATCTTTCCACCCAACCTTCTGCTCATTATTTCATGCATCCATCGTCCCAATGATACAAATTATTATATGCAAACAGACTCATGCATACAAACGGTAAGTGTGTGTGAGTGATTTGGATTTGTAGCGTAGCTTTAACAATTTTTCAATCATATCGCTACGATGTCTGCAGTGTGATAGTTGATAGTGATATGTAGCACTGGGACACACACACAGTTGCTTCCCTACGCTTTGTGAGTAGACAAACATAACGCAAAACCTGTTGAAGGGAGATTTTAATGTTTTGATCTTTGTAAATGATAACCAAACCATATGAAACTCTTCATTCTTTATGTCAAAGATGTTTGCTATTAAGATAGAATAATGTGAGAGATCAACTATTCACTTTTGCTGTAATTACCTATTGTCTTGTACATATTGCTTCGGTATCTATCACAAGACCCCTTTTTGGATGTCTTTCATTAGTCGATTCTGTAACTTTGTCAAGCCGTTTTAAAGCTTCTCATGCTTGCTGGACAATGTTTGGAACGTAATACATCAGGTGTTCCAATTGTTGATTCCTATCTTCTTATTCGTCCTCGAGTTTATCTATCTCATCAAATGGCTGTTTCTTCTTCTTCTTTCTTCTTGCCACCTAACATTTCCCAACAATGCATGTAGACCTCCTCAGGATACCTACACTGAACGTTTTGAGTTCACTTCATGAAATAAATTTATTTCTTCATGTGCATCCGCAAGATAGGCCTGCTAAAGGTAGTCAAGTTGTTCTATGCTTTGACTTCCCTGAAAACATTTAGGAGAGAAATGCAACAATGGTAGGATCATTGTTTCTTAACAAGAATTCATGCCTCACAAAAGCCTTGTTTATACTGAATGACATATTTATTATACCAAAATCTCGTCAAATTATTGTTTCTGTCCTCGTTTTAGTTCTTTATGTAACTAACAAAATCACCTCGAAAGTATACTACATCTGGTATTTCATATTTGTACGACACTATAATCTTAAACTAAGTACTCATCAAAACCGAAAAAAAATGTACAGGTATTCAATAAAGACCGATTTTTTTATAGTCCATAGTATTTCTTACTAAAATTTCGATTCCAAATGTCAATTTTACGCCACAAAAAAAAAAAAACAAGAAAAAAAAAACACCCACCCCAAACAAAAAAACCAAGAACCCATAACACCCAACTCAGTTCAAATTTGGAAACGCATTTTATCTGCTAAATTCCTGACACATACTGGAACAGATTAATCACGGTTAGTTACATCTTCGCTATCCAAGGTTCCGATATGTTAACCCGATCTACCCTCTCTCTGACTACGTACCAGAGAGATGCAGTTACAGGTGTATTGGAGTGAAAGGTATTTGTACCAACACGGACCGGCAGCTGAAACTTGCTTATTTCTATCATGTAGGAACAGTGTTCAAATTTTAACAAGTTTGATAGGATGCGGTGGCTTGCCATCGAAGATTTCTCAGGATCGCAATCTGCACCTTATATTGAAACATGCAACGACTCAAAATCAGCATAAATTATAAATGACACACGTATCACAAGAGAGTTCTCAAATTCTGACACTTAATTATTTTTGTCTGGCGTGATTGCTATCGCGACATTGGCATAATCTCTGCCATGATCACTAATACGTTTTTCGTTGGGTTATGTGGGAGACACATTCGGTAATTATAGGTTACTGCATTTGTATGGGAAAATATGAACGAGTTTGGAATGCGGCATACATTCATTTACGTTGTTTCTTGTAGTGTATTTTGTTTATATAATTAAACCTTAGGTAGAATTAAAAAAAATGAGCATATAATAAAAAGGTTACTGCATTTGTATGGGAAAATATGAATTCGTTTTGTCGGAAGAATATACTTCACTCCCAAGGTCGTGCAGTATTCCATCCAAAAATACTCGTTTATATTTTCCCATACAAATGCAGTAACCTATAATTTGTGTACAAATCAAAAGTGCTGGCGTCTGCGTCCATTGTTTGTTTACAAATAGAAAGTAGTTCCTATATGCACGTGAATGCTATATGTGTATTGTCACGCGGATTCAATATCGGGTAATACTGCACGATTCTGACAATGTAAAGTTACGGGAGAAAAAATGAGCATATAATAATGATACTTACTGCACTTGAGCTCGTTTTATTGACCATACATCAAAAACCCGAAATCCAGCAGTTGTAACCGTCCTTGGTGAAGTAGTACACATAAAGCAAATCAAGCTCGCGCTCAGATGCCACTGAAAAAACGTATGATGGGGCCACTGACAAAAGATAGGTAGCGGATAGATGCTTTCACTATCACTAATACTCAAAATATTTAGTGAAATATATAGTATCTCAAATTTTACATATTTACTGAAATGTATAGTAGCTCAAATTTTGGCACGTCATTTACTTGCACAGGAAAATGTAACTCTGTAAAATTCAGCGTATCTTGATTGACGGCATAGTTTGCTCACCCAGTCTGAATTTTTGCTTTAGGATACAGCGCAGATAACAGCACACACGACACATTTCGCGTCACTATTTTTTAAAATATAAACACAGTTATGGCACGCCATACATTTTTCAGATTTAATCAAGAATCTATTTTGACGTGCTTACCGAACATCTTGATACGCCAATTAGAATCAAATCAGAGCTAGAATGTATTGATCTTGGCTCTTAGTGCAATATAACGTTATTGATATTAGGTGTTTCCTTGTCTAATGATTGCGCTGACCTAAAAATAAAACGTGCTTTTGTATCAGTATCATATATCTTTGTAAACGCAATACTAACACCAACAACAAAGATTTAGCTTGTAAATGGCCCACCATAATCTGCTAAACATACTTCTAGGCACCTCATATATGTCTTTGGTATGAATAATCACTTGAGTACGTTCCAATTGCATCACATTTTTGTGTCAGTATGTCATGCTTTTTTCTTGTGCTTGCATCTTAGTGTCATTTTGAAATCTCCATATCTATCACATCGTAATTTCTTTTATCTAAATTTCACTGAGCTGTAAAATTTAAAAAGTGAAACAAGATTTAAAAGGGAAACATGTATTTTTTTCCAGGTCTAGCCTAGTATCCGGAACAAGATGGAAGAGTTGGATTAGCTTGGAAGCTCTAATGTAGTCATATGGTGATACCTAGGACTCATTAAGACATGTCCAATGTACCCACCACAATTCACCAGGATTAGCTTATTCTGCCACACTGATGTATAGCACATGAAAGACATGGCTTAGGTCTTCATGAGAGAGATCAGCACGATTGCTCAGTAAGGTAGAGCGTCCCTGGAGCTGTATTTTTCTATTACATCGTCACTTTTTGTGGCTATTGATATATAAATGCAGTGCAAGTTTGCCATGGAACATGATACTGGCCCCATCAAAATGTGAAATTTGAGTGCGCTGTTTTTTATTCCAGCAACTGGCTGAGTACCTGACAAAACTAAATGTAGAACACAGCACTTTTCATAGCTATTTTAGTATGTGTACCAAAGTCCATTTTAAAAGGCACGTTGCAATTTATGCAGACATCACTGTGAGCTATCTTCCTCACTACTCCTTGACAAAATGTTGTAAGTTGTACAGATTCAAGGCACCAATTGTTTTAAATGCCATTCATTACTCAACTTTTGCTGTCTAAAACGTGTCAGTTTAAATATTAAAATTTGTATAAAATGTAATTTTACGTTAAAAATTTAGTTTACTAAATTGAAATATTTATTTGAAATTCTACAAAAGTTTAATGTATCAGGTTTTAATATTTAAACATACTTTCATATGGAAATTATCCTGTATTACATTAAGTTTATACTGCATTGAAAAAGTCCTATAATTAAGAAAGATATAGCAAATATATTTTTTGGCATCTCAAGAGTACCTAGCCCAACATTTGCTTATTGTGCAACACCAACACTGCGCACTTTCTGACAGCTGTCACACATATTGCTTGCTATAAATTCAAAGATACATTGTGAGTGAAGTTGAAATCGGCGTGGCATGTAAATACACAAGTTTAACTAAAATTGGTCATAAATAAGTTGATCTGATAGGACTCGGGTTACAATTGTTACTTCCGGTTCAGTACCCACGATATGTAGTCCCCGTCTAGTTTTAGAGCATTTCTTCCTGTCTCATTCTTGTGGTGATACACGAGTTAGATTTAGGCATTCTTGGCATTGATTTAAAGGTGACTGTTTAGTTTTTAGAATATTACCATTATGGTGTGGATGTTTGTGTGCATTTTGACGATTGTGCACAGTGAATAATGAGGCAATGAGGCATTGTTGCTGGTCTGGATGTGAAATCTGTGACCCACTGCACATTGCTTTGTTTACAATCCAGCCTATCAAAACGGATGACCAATAACGTATGATAAGAGATACACTTTGAATTCATCTTTGAAGGTACTTTTGATTAATATTATTGGAATTTGGGCACAGTACAAAGTTCAGTATCAAGAAATAAATACAGAGACTGTAGAGGAAAACAATGTTTTTGATCTGAGCCCTTCTGGGACAGGACAGAGTCTCGCAAGACATCGTTCTCGTTCATGCTACCGGCTGCGGGATCGTGATCTTAGGTCTCACCGGACAAGTTTGTTTAGTGAATTTTCATGAGACTAAGAGAGATTGCAGAAAATGAGAATATTTTCTACAATAACGATACAAATAAAAACTAACCAATGCTTGTGTGGAAAGCTTGCTTGTCAGATATTAATTAAGGTATTCAAAATAATTATTTGTACAACTGATAGCTTTAACACTTGACTAACACTAGTTCAACCCCTCCTATTAGCGTTCAATTTTGATAGTAGAGAGCTGTATGGAATATTTTCTTTTGAGAAGACGGCTCAAACAATCGGTATGGATCTCGCGCATGTTGAAAGTTCACTGGTATTATGACAAAATCGGAATGCTTCTAATCAACCCTTAATAATCTCCATTAGCAGACATACATAGATACGTAAACCATGTTGGCTGCTCATTTGCAGCCCAATTTACGAATGTAATCTCCAATGCAAGTCTAACCGTAATAGGTAGTCACCAAACAAACCAACACATTTTCAAGCCCAACTCATAGTAAATATAATCTAACTTGCAGATTTTGTTTCTGTGTGAATTTATAAAGACAAGACTCATGATTTTTAGGTTCATGCCCTTTACCTTGAAGTTATGGTGGTGATTGTGTCAAAATACGAAACTATCCCGTGAGACCTAGTGACAAGCTTGCCATTATGTTTTAAAACATACCAGTCTGTTTGTCAGGAAGATGATTGTTGGCATGCGTCGCACTTATTTGCATACATAATGAAATTAAACCTCGAAGCTGGCCCAACCCTGGCTCACTAACTTCAATAAGCGGGGTTGTGGTATTTCAAATTATTTCTGAGAACTATTAAATATGTTGCATCAACAACGATATAAAGCATTTAGACATGGGCGCCCGCACACAGGGGCAAGGAAGAGGAGTACATGCCCCTCCCCCTCATCCGATTTAACCTGTAAACATTTTTTGGTCTACATTCGTAAAACTTAATAGCTGACCACTGCATGTTTGCAACCAATTCACCCCCACCTACCCCGAAAATAATATATATATATATATATATATATATATATATATATATATAGAGAGAGAGAGAGAGAGAGAGAGAGAGAGAGAGAGAGAGACATGCACAGTAAACTTAATGTTGCCGAAAGATTGCAACGTGGATATCTACTAAAACTGAAAAAAAAACTTAAACCATCTACTCATCCTTTCTAATAAACTTGGTTTTAAAATAAGTTTCAACATTGTTAATATCGCATTCAACATTGTTAATATCGCATTCATGCATATGAAACAGTTAAGACAAAATAGCTAATAACAGAAATGGTTGGGAATATTGTTTTACTTTTGCGTGACACTAAATATATCCTCGAAGAGACTGCTGTCGCCGAAAAGTCGCTTGGTTTTCGAAAACGGGTATCATATGTACTACTATATCCTCAGGCATTGTAATACTATAATATGCACTACACACACACAAACATTAATTATGCCACTTTTGAATCGACAGCTGACATCATGGCGATGTGACCGAGAAATTTTTAAAGCTATGTTAAAAGCCTCTCTCTCTCTCTCTCTCTCTACATACCATTAGTCCACGAATCAGACGGGACTATTAGCTATTTGTTGTATCTCCTTAAACCTGCCAAGAAAACCTGTAATGATTTGACTATTAAATGTGTGATGCCAGTTTTCGTGGTTTCCTTAGTTATTGTAAAGATAAAGAACGAGTGTCCGTCTATGAAGAAAACGACATCCCATCACAGTCAGATGCATACATATACGCAGTGCCCAATTACCCACTAAACACACGAAGTGCGTGCTTCGGGCGCCATCCCAACAACGGCACCAGAACAAATTAAAATTTATTGTTGATGATTAAATGTAATGAATTATATACGACCATTTCGATCTGTACGTACGAGTTGGAAAGATGGCAACACTGGTATTTCCCCACCTTTGTAGCTTTTGATTGTTTGTTTTTTCTGTTGGGGGGGGGGAAGTTTCACATTTTGTAGGAGGGGGAGGGGGCATCATACTATTTTCAGTACTTAGTGCTCAGGAAGGCCTTAATCCAGCACATGTATTTATACAACGATGAAAAAGGCATATTCTGCAAACGATAGAATTTGATACCCACCAAAATTTATGAAGTGACATAATTATTGACAACTATGCAGTTTTCGGAAGACAACGTCTGTTATAGTAATGGGAATTTACAGCGAATTCAAAACAAAATATTAACAAAGTACATTAATATAAATATCGAGATGCAGGTTATTTACCTATTGGCACAGTGTATGCCGGATATAAAGACTGAATCAAACAATACCTGTATACAATACCTGAATGCCAGTCTAAAAAGCAAGAACTCACTCTAATTTAAATTTCAGATTTTTTTCCAGCTGAACATTCTCGAGACATATGCTCTGCGCAAAGGAAGTATTTGGGGTCTATTTCACCGATGCATTGCTTGCAGCACGCTCAGAGTACAGATGAATAAAAGACAATTCTTTCTCTTTTCATCCATCAATAATTTAACACTAAAATGACGACTTTACTCACCCTTTACGAGTTTTATTGCAAAAATCTCCACACCCCATCCTCTTATGGACGGTGAAAAACTCAGTTTTAGCTCTTCCATCTAGCAACGAACCAACCGAATTTCTAAATTCCTGATGGACACATTGGGACCACTTGGTTATTTCTGCCCGACAAAAACATTTCTCAGGTGCATGTGGCGCAGTAAGTTTTAGAAAAGTCATATCATTTTGTAAGTCCTAAATTTTTTCACGAAAAGGAATCCACAGTCGGACCGCCTCTGCAATTTCTACATTGGACTGATTTTACCGAGAAGCTGCGAGCGAACCAAAAATACGATTCATTCGCAACTTCTCGGTCAGTTCTTGTCATCAATAGCTACGTGGTCAGAATGGCAGTTATACATTGGAGGTATGATGAGCAAGACTTACATCGAAGTTGCTGATATGATAGCGCATAAAATCGTGTGACTTTAGATCATCAACAAACGTGTTTCGCAAGTGTTTTATCCTTACTATAGTGCGTATTTTACTGATATCTATGTGTGCATTGTCGTAAGGCAAGAGCGAAAATCTGTTATATACTTTAGTAGTATAGTGGGATACCCTAGCGTTAATGGGAAAATACATTACAGACACACACCCCCTTGGGGACGTTTAGCGTCAACCTCTTTTTAGCACACCTTGGGAACGTTTAGCTTCAAGGGGAATTGAACATAGGGAATGGATTGGGCCTGTATAAGATCATTTAGAATGGAACTGGGGTGACGTCACGGTGCTGAACACTGGCAACAATGTTGTAACAATGTTGCAAGTGGCCGACCTCAATCGGGTCAACGAGCGGGACAAAAACCCTAGAACGTTTGGCGGGACATATACATAAATAACACATAGAAGATACAGACATAGATTGATGAATATCAATCTATCACACAAACAAGTATACAACCGACTAAAAAATGTTTAGACAAGAAAACAATTATTTTCGAGGCATATGAGTGGCCCTGAAAAGGGCCTTTGGTATTTTTGTTAACATCATTCCATTAACATAGAGAGCATCGTATAGGAGGTCTTCTTGTCTTCCTCAAACGTCTGACTTCTGGGCCGTATATGAGGACTCTCTTCAGACAGCCTTGTTTCTCCACATAGATTTGTCTTTTTCAAACGCTTGTATCGGTGATCCGGGTATTTGTCCATAGTGATTTCACATACATGGGTAAGTCCGTGCGGAATTGCATCAACGATACGAGGGTAGATGATTGTACTGTGTGGATACATCTTAGTCTCATCCCAACACATTTAGTTGGTTAAAACTTAGAAGTGGTGGTTAGAGCGCCCGCCTTGGAAGCGGGAGGTAGTGGGTTCAAACCCCGGCCGAGTCATACCAAAGACTTACAAAAATGGTACGAACAGCTACCTCGCTTGGCGCTCACCATTAAGAGGTTAGTGTATGGACTGTCGGCCTGGTGTCAGGGTACTGTGACTGTGTGGGACATCATGCTACGTGTCTGCGGCATGATGCCCCAGTGCTAGAGATCACTCTAAACTATCACACTGCAGACATCGTAGCGATATGACTGAAAAATTGTAAAAGCTACGTTTCAAATCACAATCACACACACACACGCACACACACACACTTAGAAGTGACACCCTGGTTTTCTAATGGTGTTTTGTGCTTTGTGTATCCCTGTCAACCCATAAGGTGTTATAAGTTTGTTTGTCTCCAAGAAGAATAAAGATAAAAATTTAGTCAGGGTTAGTCTAAGTTTTGTTCATCATATGATAGAGATTAAATTATCCCATTAAAGTTTAGTCTTTTATACTCCCTTCCCTATGCCTGGGCTGGCATTGGGCCTGGTTTCTATCCTTCCTTACTTGGAACCTAGGGGAGTACTATCCCCCCTGGGAACTATTTAATTCCGAGGGTAGTTTTCCTTCCCTTTCCCCTGTTGTTTTAATACTGAGTAGTGACTCTGCCAGTCATTTTAGTCCAATGTGATGTGTGCTTATATGTGTTCTGTTGTATTGTGTCCCCTTTTGCGCGTATGGACGGCTCTATCTAGGTCAAATCTTCATTAGTTTGTTCTCGTATTTAGTCCTGTCTGTGTATAATTTTGAATCGTATCCAAAAATATATGCGTTGAAAATAATAAAGTGTCTATATGCGTAGTATTTTTGTACGATGAGTGTATGAGTTGCATTTTGTTATCTAGTTTTTCTATATGCCATGGCATATTGTTGTCCAATTATTTTTGTATTGTTGTACCTTAGTTTGTGCTTTAAATTTTTACTTGAAAGTTGGTCGGTTGGTTTGTTGAATTTTCGTTGTTTTCGCCCGAGTGAGCATGTACGACGTTTTATTCCAGCGAAGCTGGATGTTTAATTACTCCTGGGGGAAGAAATTAGAGCCTCATCCCCCAGGCATTTATGTGTTCAAGGAACACTTATTAATTTGACCATCAGGTCGTGGAACTAATTAGTCCCTAACGACCCGAATATAGGGCCGTCATGAGTGGGAATAAACCAAACACGCACTGATGAAAAAAATGAAATTCAGTTGCAATTGAACGCACCAAGTGTCATTTCCAGTATGTAAGGTTCGCTACGATTGGTCAGCAGCGATGACGTCACATTATGACATGTTTTTTAGACGGGTGGAAATGGTTCCACATTCAGTCATGGTACGATGTCCGAGAGAGGTCAGGAGGCAAGGGACTCGGAAAGCCAGCCATGGATGTCGTGTACTCTCAAAGCGCCAGCCCGTACTTATTTAAAATCTAGTCCAGTTTTTCTAATGGATTGTAAAAATACCAATAATGTGTTAGCTACCTATGCAATTAGATCAAATCCAGCAAGTCTAACAAATTTCCTACTTCTTAACAAATCTAATTCTAGTACATAGTGTACATAAAATGTCCTAATTGTCCTATTTAACTAATATGTCTAAGCGACACATAACAAGTTTGGTCACTATTAGGTCATAAAAGGTTTTACGTTTTGATGTTCTCACCTCTGTCTGCGTGGGTTCGAGTCTCAGATTCGGCCAATGTGGGTATGTGAGAAAGCCTGCCAGTAGCTTCTCGTGGGTCGGTGGTTCTTTCCGGGGGTTTTCCAGGTTCTTCCTCCACCATTAATACTGGCCGCCATGTATAGCCTATCTTGTGCTGAAAAATGGCGTTAAGCCCTACAACAACAACAACAACAACGTTTTGATGTGGCAGTCCAATGGATCAAGTTTGTGTAAATATAGTTGTATCAAAATGGGATACCAAGCCAAAATGATTCCCTAAATATAAAAGGTAATTCAGGCCCTTAGAAGGGCTATTTTTGTGGCTAGAAGGTGCCACGGCGGTTCTCTGCAATCTTGACCTTTTCCGCACATCGTCTATCTTGTCCATTAATTTGCGGGAAAGCGTATTGATGCAGGGTGGACACGAATTCTGCAGCTTCTACTAGCTGCCAGAGGGGATAATTGGTCTAGGCGTGGTAGTAGCACTGTGTGAGTATCCGGACCTCGTAATACGATCGAGCATGATTTGGCTTGTAGGTTTCCAACGATTTATAGGCAATGTATTTCACAGAGTTAGTGAAATGTCCTGCTTTCTTTATATCTTCCATCGTTGATACTAGGCCCATTTCTTTGTACTTAATGGTTAGGGGTCAGTTTCCTCTTCTTCCTCCGCTTCTATATCTATTTCTTCTCTTCGCTCTCATCGTTTGCGTTGTAAGATTCTTCTGGACTGTCGTTGGAAGTTGAAGACATGTCCAGGTCAGCTGCAAATGTGTCCTCTGTTTGGCACGCAGTTTCTTGCTCTAGTGGAGTTGTCTGTATTAAAGGTGTGTGTGCTACAATACTCGCAAAAGTCTCATGTGATGTTTGTTGCAGTCCAGCTGCGAAATTATTCCGGGCCCCATGTTGTTGTACCACTCTTTCCGGAGTAGTTTTTTTGGTTGGCAATGTCGGCTGTTGATTGCTAATTGTCTGTTGAGTCGACCTAGGTGGGTTGCATACTGGCTGTGTCTGCACTGTCTGCTCCCTCTGCTGTTGCATATTCCTTCCACCACGGCGACTCCTGAGCCTTATTTTTGTATCTTATTATCTCAGATTAAGAGAAGCGTTGTTCTACTTTGTTGGGCTCTTAAACTCCAGCCGGAAGCAACAGATAGGCCTAAGCCTTTTATTGAGTTCAACGCCCTGGGGGGGGGGGGGGGGGGTGCGTGTGTTAATTCCGTCGCTGCTCCATTGTCTGTGTTACCTCTTGCTCTCTTCCCTGCAGACTTTATTAAGAGTTTTTTTTGGAAGTTTTCTTTTATTGTGTTTTGGATTTTACGTTGTATTTGTTGGATCTAATACTTTCAAAATCTTGTATTCTTTAGATCAGAGAAAATGATTTGTTGGTATAGTTTCGGCAAATTGAAAGCTACACCACGAGTTATACTACATTGTTTTTGGTTTAAGTGTTATAGCATCATAATGCTTATAAAGTACCGAGCTTGATAAGAAAAACGATTTGAAATATGTAAGGGCGCGGACGTGATTGAAAACATCATATTATTGGAAGTTTCAATATTGAGGTACCTTAGCACCTCCTATACATGATGGAAAACATATTTATTCAGTCACGTGCCTTTTTCTTGTTCTTACTATTAAGAAGTTTTGAGGAAAAGTTTTCTTTTATTGTGTTCCAGATTTTGTGTTGTATTTGTTGGATCCTTCAAATAAGTTCTAAAGTACAGTTACAAGGCTATTCCTGTGATCTCTTTTTAAAGTGCATATCTTATCAATGGCTTAATCACCTAAAGAGCCCTGCTTTTGTTTCTTCTTTGTGATCATTTCCATTTTGGATAAAATAAATTTGGAATAGAGTGCATTAGCAAAGTTCCTTTCGTAGTTTCTCTTCTGAGTGCCACTTTCATGTGGCTTAACTACTCTAGGACCCCTGCCTCTGTATTATATGGGTTGATTACTCTAGGACCCCTGCCTCTGTATTATATGGGTTGATTACTCTAGGACCCCTGCCTCTTTATTATATGGGTTGATTACTCTAGGACCCCTGCCTCTGTATTATATGGGTTGATTACTCTAGGACCCCTGCCTCTGTATTATATGGGTTGATTACTCTAGGACCCCTGCCTCTGTATTATATGGGTTGATTACTCTAGGACCCCTGCCTCTGTATTATATGGGTTGATTACTCTAGGACCCCTGCCTCTTTATTATATGGGTTGATTACTCTAGGACCCCCGCCTCTGTATTATATGGGTTGATTACTCTAGGACCCCCGCCTCTGTATTATATGGGTTGACTACTCTAGGACCCCTGCCTCTGTATTATATGGGTTGATTACTGTAGGACCCCTGCCTCTGTATTATATGTTTTTTTTTTCTAATACAATCGAGTGTTATTTAAAGTTAAGGTGACAAAGGTGTTTTCTCATAGGTTCTTTTTAGATAGCATGAGCTTTCCCATGAGTATGGCTATGACAATTCAGCTATGGGTTCCATATTCTAGTTGTGGGTATTCAGTTTTGGGTTCTTTTTAGATAGCTCATTTTTCAATGGCTTTCCCATGTTGTGATTTTTGTATTTTTTATTATTCCATTTCAGTAAACCATGTTTTACTTTTCCTGGTTTCAATCGCTAATATTATAAAGTCTATCACTTTTTGATATAGTTCTTTATCATTAATTAAATTTGTATATAGTAAAATGGAGTCTTCAAAATAACCTCTTTTTTCATACTTTTTATAATTTCTTTTTTTCTTAATTATGTTATTATATAATGATTTTAGTAGTGGTGTTATTGAATCTTTGAATTTCTTATAAAATTTTGCTGTTAGGCCATCAACACCTGGAGATTTATCTTTGTTGAGTTCATCAATTGCTTTTTTTATATTTCATTCTCTGAAATTATGTCATCACATTAATTTTTTAAAATTAATTTCACTTAATTTTGGGAATTGTAAATTTTTAGTATAATTTGTTATTGTTTCTTCAGGAATATTTTGTGACGTATAAAATTTAGCATAAAAGTCTCTTATATACTCTAAAATTGCTTATTTTCCTTCTACTTCCTGATCATTATCTTTTAACTTAGTTATGTTCCTTTATGTTCCTTTGCATTCCTTTCCTAATTTCTTCTCTTTTATATATACATTTTCCTATATTATATATATCTTGAAAGAGACCTGCTCTTAATTTGTCTCCTTTAGTTCTTATTTCATTTATTTCTTCGAGTGTTTTTTTTATTTGCTGCTTTGTTATTTACTTCCTGTTCTGTTCTGTTATGTTATCATTTATTATTTTTATACACTCTGTCTCAATAAGTTTATAATTTTCTGCTTGCATTCTTGAGTTTTTTTTGACTGATTCTTTTGTATTCTTGTTTGATCTGTTCACACAGTTCATAAATATGATATCCTTTTTTATTGTTAGAAAAGTTATTGATTTCTTCTTGATATTCTGGTAAACTTAGTATTGAGTTGTTTAATTTCCAGTGTTTTTTTCCCCATTTGGTTGAGGATAATATTTTAATTTCAAGCGTTATGGCTTTATGATCGGATATTTTTTTCTTCTAAAATTTCACTATTTAAAATAAAATTTTGTAGATTTTTTGTTACGTTTGAGTGGTCTATTCTTGAAGCTGTAAATTCTGTCATATGTGTGCATTCTACTTTGTTTGGGTGCAAAAATCCTATAAGTGTCTATTAAATTGTGATTTTGCCTTATATCTTTCATTATTAGTGTAAATTCTTTTTCCGATCTGGTGATACCTTGTTTTCTATCAAGGTCACTGGTTATTGTGTTAAAGTCTCCAATTATTATTAAGTTATCTAGATTAAATGCATGTATATAATTAGACAATCTGTAATGAAATGCTGTTTTTTATTTTTATTTAGGGGGACATAAACATTAATAATATTTGTTGTACTTGTGTAGATATGTATGACTCTACCTTTGCATTCAATTGGTACGTGCATTAATTTCCAATTGTTTTGTAGTGTTTTGTTCTTAATAATTATTGCAACTCCTGAAAACGGGTTATTTTGGATCTTTGTCTATAATAAATATTAGTAGTAAATGGGGATACCCTAGCCTCAATGGGAATTATCATTACAGGACCCCCTGGGACAATCTAGCCTCAATGGGAATTTAACATGGAGAAAAATCGTGGGACAATCTAGCCTCAAGGGGAATTTAACATGGGAAAAAGTCTTGGGTCACTCTAGCCTCAAGGGGAATTGAACATGGTGAAAAATCGTGGGTCACTCTACGTACAAGGGGGAATTTAACATGGGGGGAATAGAGTTTGGGTTTGTCTAGGGACAAGGGGAATTGAATATGGGATTTTTTTTTTTTTTTAAAAATTTAAATTTAAATTTAAATTTAAATTTAAAAAAAGGGGTAGGCAATGGAAAGGCTATCTCTTTTCGAGAAATATGGCTGGCCCTGAAAAGGGCCTTTGGGTTTTTCTTCTTCTTCTTTTAACTTCTTAACTTCTTCCACCATCCTCTTATTTTGTCCATCATTCCTTTCTTCTTCTTCTTTTCTGTTTCCGGCAACCAGTCCGGGTGGCCCATGGCCCGGAACTTCTCTTGGATTTTCATCCAGTTTGCGTTCAGTTTTTCTAGTTCATCCTTTTTTTTTCTATTTTCTTCTTCTTTTCTTTCCTTTGACCACTTTTCTTTTATTATCTTGACTTGTTCTCTCATCACTTTCTTCATCATCTCCTCTGCTTTCATCATTTGGTTTAAACCCCATTTCACATAGGACCACTCAGTCCACTCCAAAATATCTTTTAAAAAACACCTCACTTCAATAGCATAATCAAGGGCCTCTTTCAGTTTACCTACTTTCACATAGTCAAGTTTTATGAAGCCTCTTAACTTTTTAACTTCCTCTTCAATCATGTCCACAATCAGATCCCTGGCAAGTTTTAGACTCGTCACTTGACTTTTGACAAAGTCCTTAGTAACTTCATGCATCCACTCCTTCTCTAGCCTTTCCACCACATAGGTTGCATCTGTCATCCAGTACCAACTATCCTTTAGCTCATTAAATAGTTCAATACTCATTTTCTTGGGTTCTTCCGTAGAATGGTTCCAACGACAAACTTGGTGGGTTCTTATAGTGAAAGCGCGGACGTGATGGAAAACATCCCCTAAAAAACATAAAATTGATCTTACCTAGATCATGACCAAACAACGCGCGGACGTGAAGGAAAACATCCCCTACTTTCTCATTTCATATAATAAAACCCAAACTATACTCTCCACATACGCTAAGAAACAATAAACAAAATCCATAATCTACTATCCACACAATCGTACGTGAGCGGTTACAAAACCCAAACTATACTCTCCACATACGCTAAGAAACAATAAACAAAATCCATAATCTACTATCCACACAATCGTACGTGAGCAGTTACAAACACAAACACACAAACACATACCCTCGCACTATGAAAAAAGAGTTAGTGTTTATAACCACACTACTCTACCTACACACACACACACACACACACACACACACACACACACACACACACACATTGGCAAATCGATAGTTATTTCTTTTCTAGAGTATTGGGTAGCCCTTAAAAGAGCTGTTTTTTTTTTAAACTCCAGATGCACCTATCTAATGGTTGCACCTTCCTGGCCTGGCGCCACACACGCATCTTCTTCCCCAGTCTCCTTTCACCTTTCTTCTGGGGAGCGCAGAGGGAGGATGATTCGCTTCAACACCCCAATCCTCTGTCTCGGGAATATTGTACGACATCCTCTCTTCTAGTTTCTTTTCCTCCTCTTCCCTCTGTCTTCTCTCCTCCTCTTCGTTCTTCATTCTTTCCTCTTCTACTATAGCCTCCGCGGCCAGTTCATTTAACAGGCGCCTGACATATTCCAGATGTATCTGGAGTTCAAGAAGTTTGCTTATTCTGCTATTCATTCTTGTGTTGATCAATTAACAAGGGTAGCTAGACTGCCCAGCGAGTTTCAATTTATAGTGAAAGCGCGGACGTGATGGAAAACATCCCCCTAAAAACATAAAATTGATCTTACCTAGATCATAACCAAAAAACAACAACGCGCGGACCTAAAAGAAACACTCACTCACTTTTTTATGCTACCCATCACTATTTTAAAATTTTTTTATAAATCACTTCAATAGACTATCCACATACGCAAAGCAATCCAATCTAACCCCAAATTTACACCTCAAACACCAAAAAAAAGACATCATTTTAATCTACTATCCATACCAACTTACTTAACCACTTACAAACACAAACACACAAACACATACCCTCACATTTTTTAAAAAAAGAGTTAGTGTTTATATTCACACTACTCTACCTACACACATTGGCAAATGGATTGTTATTTCTTTTCTAGAGTATTGGGTAGCCCTGAAAAGGGCTGTTTTTTTTTTTGTTTGCTATGGCATTCTTTTTTAGTTTCTAAGAATGCGATGTCCTCTGAGGATAGACTTTCTGGCGATAGGTCTGCTTCTTCGAAAAGAGAAGAAGAACTCTTTGGTGTCAATACGACAATCGACAAAGCCTCTGTCAGCTTCAGGTTGCTGCTGCTGTTGTTGTTGTTGCAGCTGTTGCTGCTGTCTCTGAAGTCTGTACTTCTCTGTCCATTCTTCTTTTTCCCTGTTCATTTCTTCTCTGAAGAGCTCTTCTATCAGGTCTTCAGTGATTTTTAACATTCTCACATTCTCTATTTCTTCTGGCTTCGGTATCAGACTGTGTCTGACCCTATGCAAATTCACGTAGGCTTCGTTGAGCTTAGCTAGATTGGAGCACATCTTCGTAGGAGGATGAGTCGACAATGGATGGTTAGACTGGAAACAACCCCGGTTCTTAAAGTCAAAGCGCGGACGTGAAGGAAAACATCCCCCACACGGTTTTGAGTCGCAACGTTTAGTGAGTGTCATGAGAGGGATAGTAAGAAATGAAAGAGCATCAATCCAACATTCTTATAGCTAAACAAACCACAAAGGCATTTTTTTCAAAACACAACATTTTTTATGCAAAAATCACTTAACACTAAACAACAACTCTAACATTTTTAACAATAATCCAACAATATAACATCAAACAATTTTTTCAAAACACAACATTTTTTTATTCAAAAATCACTTAACACTAAACAACAACAACTCTAACATTTTTTAACAATAATCCAACACTAACAGTTTCTCCACTAGGTAAAGAGGGATAACAGTCTTCCATGGTTTCTAGTAATCTAGGATGACTTCTCTCAAACTGTTGATTTCTATGGCATTATCGAATTCTGCATACAGGATGACGTTCACCGTTTCATCAGGGTCTCGGTCTTTAAACTGAATTTCCACACGAATCTGGCCGGATTTTATAGGGTGGAAATGTCCCTCGTCGCTGCCTTGGTCTGGAGTGAAATCGAAAGCCCACAAAGCGTAGCCTCCTGCATAATCCTCGTACGTAATACCGTGACTGGTATTGGTTCCTAACTGTCCGGTGGCTTCGTACAAGGACAAGTACGATCTCAAGTAATTCTTCTTTTTAAAGTCAGGTTCGAAAGGTCGGGTACACAAGGTCTTGCCATCGCGACTGACTTCGATTTTGGACACGCCAAAGTGTTGAAAGTAGAAAGGATTTTTTTCGGCAGCTCCGTTGAAGGCTGTATTCTCGACGATACCAACGATCAAACGTTTGGGTAACTGTCCTTGGAACAGATGATCTTCGATCATGGATCGCTGTCCCTTGGGAATGGTGAAGGTTTTCACTTCCACGCGTCGTATGGGATACTTGGCAGTCGTTCTGCTCAACGTCTGACTGATGTCGTTTCCCACTTTAGGTAACACTTCCACACGGCGTACGTAGAGTCTGGCTTCTAGGATTTTGGTTTTGTAACCGTCACTATCAGCCATCAAATGGAAAGCGGCACTGCTACGATTCAGTCTCAGGCGGACATCCACCCCGTTCAGCAAATACTTTTCTTGCAACCACATGTCCAAATGCAAACGATCCATCAGTTCTAAACTTGTGTCGGCTCCCGTGATTCTCTTTCTTCGTTCTAGAAATCCATCATTGTTGTCTTTCTTTTCATCAGTTTCCAATATTTCAAACTTGGTAGGTTCGTCAGCTTCCCATACCACACAGGCATTGAGATGAGTGTTCTTGGCATCTATTCCGTACGTCAAGAGATTTTCCAGGTAGGCACGATAAGGGTAAGTATCCATGCTGCTACTGACCAATTTGTTATTCAAGTACAAGTCCACTCCACTGAACAAGGAATGCATGAAATTGTTGACGGGAGCTACTGCTTCATCGTCTATAGGACCTCCAGTCTTATCTAGAATTTTGACTTTCAGGTACAAGTAACTGCTATTCAGATCGATGTAATCTTCGGGCTGTCCTTTGATTTCAAACTCGATGGGAGCGGAATCGGTCAGTGAGGAGACGGGGTGAAATTCCACCCATTGGGATTCTTGCATCGTCATCATCGTGGGGGGCATGGCAAACAGATCCAGTTCCGTCTTGGAACAAGCGCAAGATTCTCGGTGCATCACTTTTTTGTCTCTTTTCTCAATAATCGAAAACGTCTACGTCTCGAACGGTTCTTCTTTTCTTGGCCTTTCTCGCTTGAAGTCTGGTGAAAGGGTGTTTTCTTCGTCGTCTCTTTCTGCCTTGTCCTTGCTGAATGCCTGATTCGGTAGCGTGCAGGGCATTTATAGGTGTGTCTTGTCGGCCTAAAATGTCTTTGCCCGTTTGCAGCAAGACATTTTTGCCTGCCCTCATGAAGGCTTCTTTAGGGTTTTGTTTGTCGATGATGACATTTTGGAGAAATTCTTTGCCTTGCGTCAGTGCCGCATCTTTCAAGGCGTGCAATCCGCGTGTCACCATCGGTTTCAACACCGGGGCCACCGAACGAAAGGCCGATTTTAACATGTCTCCTAAACCGTGTCCTCGCTGTCGAGCAACCCCTCGGTACACTGGATACATGACTTATTTACGAGTCGTGAGAGAACCGTTTTCGAAAATGGAGTTTCACCGTGACTTTTCCTTTGGTGAATGAAATATTTTGTCCCAGATCTCCTTTTATAGCAATGTTGACCGTGTCCAAATACGACTTACTGACAGGCAAATAGTGAGGATGGACAAATTCGCGGTGAACGTGGTAAGTGTTTCCACCTTCCTCGTCAGCGTTCGTGGCAGAATCCACTTTGAAAGGAATGACACGCAGTAACGGTACGCACGTGTGTCCCACCACGTTGTACTCCACCACATCGGAATACACGAACATCAAATTCAGTCCTTGGTTCAGTTCTACCGGGGCACGAAATAACCTGCTAAAAGACTCGTTGTCGTAAACGATGGGTAATTCGTTTTTCTTCATCATGGTCTTTCTCATGTCCATGTCTCCGCCCAACATGTCAAACAATTCAGGACAAAATAAAATGGACATGATTTTACTTCGTTCAAATTTTATCAAGAAGCGACGAGCTGCTTTGTGGTACTCCATGGTGACACTTTTGTTGACATGCTCCAAAGCTTTCAGAAACACGGCATTAAACCTGGAGGTTATGGTGCTGACCAAATGTTGACCACTAAAATAATAGCCTGGGGGAATGAACAAGTGATAGGTGGTGTACTTTTGTGTACGGGTTTTCTTGTCATATTTGACATTGCTATCCATCCACTGTTGCATTTGCTCGTCATGAAATTCCACATCAAAAAAATTTTCATTGGGAAGGACATTGAGGACTTGGGTCGGGTGAATCATTTCTACTAAAGCCACTTCCCAATGGGCTTCGTGATCTAACTGGATGGCTTGAGGTAATTTGGCCGTGTAACAGCACAACGTGTTCTTGGGAAACACCTCCATGGAACTGTCACTGGGTAAAGTTAAGTAAAATTGGTTTTGGTGACTCATAATTCCAGAGTTCTGTGGCTGTCCGAGGGGTTAGTGGACGTCAGAGGCGTGTCTCCGCCCAAAATGGGGTTCTGGTTGTGGTTGGAGTGGTGACTGGCACTGGCACTGGACACAAGGTTCCCGGGGTTCCCGTTCGAGGTGAATTTCAGGAAGGGATTAGGAAGCAGGTAACCGATGCAACTGCTCAATAAAATGGTCCACAATTGTTTGTCTCCTTGTTGCAAACTCAAATTGGCGATGGCTGCCCCGATGACACAATACACCACGAAGATTTGGCAGAAAAAGACGAGTTGCGTTTTAGGCACACGTTCTCCACACCACACCCACAAGGGTTGTTTTTGTAAATCTTGCACAGAAGAACTGGGTGAAGGAGGAGTGGTCGACGTAGCTGCGTCTGTGTGAAAAGGCATGATGGTCACTTCTTTTTATAGTCGATGACTTGCGAAGCGTCGATCCAAGAATCAAAACTGGGCGGATATCCTTTCCAACGTACTTTGACTTCTTTGACACGTCGTTTGCCCACTTTACGGGTTCTGCGTTCGAGAATGCTTTCGATGTCGTACACGTCGTCTTCTTTTTTGGTGACACGTTGTAACTTGGGCAAATAAAACGTTCCTTTGAGCACTTCTCCGTTCATGTCTTCCAATTTATAGACGGCAGGATGACGGCCATGCACTCGTCCAGTGACGCGAAACAGTTCGGTCGTCCAGTTAGGTAAGTAACCTTTGTCAAAAGTGCGTTTGGTTTTGCCAATGCGCACCCAATCTCCTACGGCCAACTCTCCACTTTTCTTGGGGACAGCCCTCGTCGGGGACGTACCAAACAGACGCTCAAACACCAGCACTTCGTTGTCGGGAGTCACGTCTTGCGGGGCACGTCCGATGCTTCGATGGTAAGATTGGTTGTACGCTTGTACCAGGTGCGGTAAGATGTCGATGTACTTCAGAGTGTGGTGATGCGTAAAATATTTCCACATGCGTTCTTTCAAAGTGCGTTGAAAACGTTCCACGATGCTGGCTTTGGTTTCGGGATTCTCGGTGGTAAAAAAATGAATGTCACGTTTCTTTAATTCTTTTTGGAAAGCTTGGTTCAGAAATTCGGTACCTTTGTCCGTTTGCCATCGAAGAGGGTGACGACCGCTTTGTTTCAACACCCGTTGCAGGGCTCGCACTAACTCGCTGCTCGATCTGGAAGTCAAGTGTACGACCCAAGCAAATTTGGAAAAGACGTCGATGACACAAAACAAATATTTGTAGCCACGATTGTAGCTGGCCAAATGAGAGACATCGGCTAAGTCGGCTTGCCATTGATGATCGATGCCTTCCACTCGGGTGCGACTTCTGGCAAACTTGCGTCGAATGGGTTTGTGTAAAGTGTAGGTAGCTTGTTCTTGTAACCATCGTTGCACTTGAGGTAAACGGAGACTTTTCAGTTGCGTTTTGGCAGCACGATACAATTTTTGAACTCCTGCGTAACCTGCAGGATGCGAGGGATCGTAGGAAATGCTGGCTAAGACTTTTTCCATTTTTTTGTGTTGGTTGGTGTGTTAATAAGGCACCCACTCTTGGAGGATGCTACTCTTTTTCTCTTGGGGTATTTTCTTGGATTGCAATGCTTTGCGTGTGCGACCGTCAATAGGTGTTGAAGAGGAGGAGGATGTCTGAGCGGGGGATATCGGTTCTTGTTTCACTTCTGTCTTCACTTCTGTCTTCACTTTCTTTTTCTCTTGTGATGAAGAAGGGGTGGCCATCATCTTTTTAATCCATCCAATTCTGGAGGTAGGTGGTGTTGTTAACTTGCGTACTTTTTCTGGTGGAGTTTGAAACCCTTCTTCTTCTTCTTTTTCTTTTTCTGTCTTGGTCACTGGTACTGGTGGTACTGGTACTGGTACTGGTGATGGTGCTGGACTTTTCATCAAGGTCTTAAAATCTTTCAGAGTGGGTAGAGCTGTTTCGTCTAAAGCTTTCTGGTGAAAGAGTTGCAGTCGTTGCAAGAGTTGACCGTACTTTTGCGATTTTTCTGTTTCGGACAAATCTTGGCGATCCATCAAGGACTGCAATTCGTGTTGTAACTGGAACATCTCGCTCAAATGGGGATTGGGAGGTAAATGCGGGGTGTGTTGTTCTTGCCACCGATGGTATTCCATCCATCGTTTGTAAGGTACTAAAGCTAGTTTTCGTCCTTCCATGGGGTTGTCAGGGGTCGATTCTGAGATCTTGGAACTTCCGAGGCCTTTTTATCTTGCTCCCACCAGTCCTCCCAGCATGGTTCCCAAGACTCCTTTCAGTATGGGGCCTAACAAGAGAGGTAAAATACCTCCACGTTGCACTAACATCTTCTTTTTTTTTTGACGAATGGGAATTTTCTTTTGAACCATTTGGCGAAGAACGTGACGATGTTTGCCTAAGCATTGTTTCTGGTGTTTGGACAAAGGGATCGTGCCTTTCAAAACGTTCAAACAACATTCGCACACGGTATCGATGACCACTTTGGAGGCCGTTTGAATGAGTTGTTTTCGTAGGGGTGGAGAAGCTTTGGACAGGACAGATAACATGTCCCCATGTTTGGCTAAACGTGGTGGCAGTCCTTTCCTTTTGTTTCCTTGGGGTTTTCTGGAGGCTGACATCTTTGAGTCTTCAGGAGCACCAAAAAACACTGATACCCCGACTTGGTCACAGGCCTTTTTTATACTGGAACGCGTCGCCACTGATTGTCTTGACGTCGTATTAGTTTGAGGACAGGCATGACACGTCGTGCAGGGGTACGTAACGGACTAAATCGAGCCAGTTCTTGCTTGGACAAATCCAGTAAACTTTGTAACATGCCCGATCTTTCTTGAACTAAATCGAGCCAGTTCTTGCTTGGACAAATCCAGTAAACTTTGTAACATGCCCGATCTTTCTTGAACTTTGATTTTGGGAGAAGGTACTTTGTGAGCAGCAGCCACTGCCACTAAATTGGAAGGTCCTGCCACTGGGGAAGTTCTTTTGGGGGTCATCAACGGAGAAGTTCTTGGTGTGATCAACGTCTCCAAGTACTCTTCAGTTCTGGGTGTCATTAACGGAGAAGTGGACAAACGTGAGGCTGCCGGAGACGCAGTCACCGCCGTGGCAGGTCGTGGTTTGCGAGTGTAAGGTTGCGTCCTGGCCGAAGTGCCTCTCTTGCGACTAGTTTTCTGTGGACTTTTCTTTTTCTGGGGACTTTTTCTCTGTTTCTTTTTCTGGGGGCTTCTTTTCTTTTTCCGGGGTGGTGGTGTCTGGTCAGAGGAGGGTCCTGCCACTGGAGAAGTTCTCCTTGGGGACCTGGTCTTTTTCTTCTTCTTGGAACTTCGTTTGACTTTTTTCTTGGGGAGAACTTTGGAGGCATTAGGATCCCATCTTAAGAGAGAGCGAATGATGACCCCTCCTAGAGTACCGCTCCCTCCAGGTTTCAAAATGATTTGTTTTTTTGTTTGAGTGTCGATGCGGGGATCGGCCAGTTGGGTCAAAGCGACTTTGTTTCGATCAAAAAAGCGTTTGGTTTGATGAGGAATCTGAATGATTCCTTGGAGTAATTGACGTGCCGTCACCGTGAACCATCGTAAGACTTCTTTGAGACTAGCTTCTAAGACACGAGCTCGTGTTTGTTGATCTTTTTCTCGACTGATGCCATACAAGGCACGAATCAATTTGACGGGAAGATGCGACTGAAGGGACGTCATGTTCGCACTGAGAGTGAGACAGACGAAAAAGGGTCTGAGATTTTTATAGATTTTTTTTATGTGGAGTGAAATGAAGTCGAGGACGGAGACGTGTACAGGACAGGCCCTCCGTCTTGGCACCAGTGGTGAAACAAGTGGGTACGAAATCGCAAATCCTCGGGAGTCGTAGGTTTCAAATCGACGAGTAAATAGGCGTGTGGAGTTTGAGTGGCATCGTCGTACGCCTGAGTCAGCCAAGGCGTTCCTAACTGTTTGGCTAAGACTTGCACTTGCGATTTATCTCGAGGGCTTTTAAACAAGATCACGTAATGCGCATTGAGACTGATGGTGCGATGGGCTTTACTTTGTTGAAACAAATTTTGGGTGATGTAAACGACACTGGCATTACGGTGATGCCCTTTGCGCGTGAACCAAAGTTTAATTTCTTCTTCGTCTTCTCCTAACATGTCGTCAAAAATGACCAAATGGGTTTGACGGGAGTCAGAGACGATGCCGTCGTCTTCTTTAGGAATGCCTTCCACAAACACGATGGAATCGCCTTGACTTTCTCGCAAGAGGCTGTACGCCGATTGCCACTCTTTGTAACACCACACGATTCGTTGAGGTGGTCGATCGATCAAATGATGTTTATGTTCGATCAAACGTTTGACGAATTCGGTTTTGCCAGAACCGCTAGGTCCAGTAATGAGCATGTTAAAGGGATGGCGAAGATACAAAGCCTCCCAACTGGCACGATCTAAGTGTTCGTCGATGACTTTGACAGTAGAGGAAGAGGGAGCAGAGACAGCAGAGGTAGCCATAGTGTGAGGAATGTCACTTGTGACACGAAAAACAAACAAGACAAGAGTTTATATACTTTTTTAGAATACGTTTATTGAATTTTTTTTCAAACATGAATACGAAAGACAAAAATACATAAAAGCCAAAGGCTTAAGTACAAGAATGAAAGGCACATGATAACCATGAACGTGGAATAAAAACAAGTGTCTGTACAACAACCACATGTTTTGGGTAAAGTTCTAACCAGTTCTATAGTAGGGGGTAAGGTCACACAAGTGTCCTCCCAAAAGGGTCTTTCAGGCCTGTCCACGACAGTCCCGTCCTGGGTGACGGGTTCTTCTGGCACCGTCACTAACACAGGTTGAAAAGTAACCTTTTCCTTGAATAACTCTCGTGCATACTGGGCCACCTCTTGTGTCCAAGCCTCAAAACCCTGGTCTCGGTGATGTCCAACATTTGACTCCTAACCAATCTGGTTTCTTCTTCGTCAACGACATGGTAAGTTACTTCAATGAACAATGAACTATCGATCTTGCCTAGGGTTCCTTTTCATATACAGACCAATACCGACGTGACCGTACGGCAACGTAAAGTGATTGGGAAGTCTCACTCGCTTCTGGTACACGATTTGATAGACTTTTTCTAGGGGCCGACTGACGATGTGGTGAGTGGGTAAACGTACAATCTTGTTCGGTTGATAAGTGGTCACTTTAAAGTTTCCATCCTCTCCCGATTGCAAGGCTTCTTTCAATACCCCAAAGTTGACCACTCGACTGGTACGATGATTCAGAGTCAATCCTTTCACTTTGCACGTCGTGTGCACTTCTCCTTGTTTGTCCCGGTATTCGTAGCCGTAATTTTTGGGACCACCACTGACGAAACTTAGAATCTTGTCGTCGGGATGCTCGTCTGTCCAGGCTCCTAAACGGTCTCCTTCGATGTCAGGGTGATATTGACTCGGGTGATGGATGTAAATGCAACTGTCCGTGTCAAAGTACAGGACGCGTTCTTCTAACAGTTCTAAAGCTTCGTACAATTTTAAGCGAGCATGAGCTGTCACGTAAGCCGCAATGATGACATTTCCAAAAGGGTCGTCTTGTACAAAGTCCAGATCTTCTTCGTAATTGACCAAGATTAAATCCTCGCGAACGACGTCCACGTGTTTCATGTATTTGGTTTTGTCGTGAATCATCTGGAAGTAGCGGGAAGGTTCTGTCAAATATTCCGTCTTGGGTAAACACGGTCGTTGTGCCATTTTACCCCACAAGCAATTTAACATCACTTTGGCAAACGATCGCCTGCCTTCGTTTTTTTCGATGTGGTCTAAAGAGATGCCTTCTTGTTCGTAGTATTTCTCTTTGAATTGTATTTGGTCTTCGGGAGTGTGACACCAGGAAGGATAGCCGCTGGCTTCTTGTTTCAGTTTCAAAAAGGCATCCACGTAGTCGGCGAAAATGCCTTTCTGAGTAGGGTCACCCTTGTGGTACTGTTGTGTCTTGGGAAAGTGGCAAATTTCGTACACTTCTAACAGTTGGTATCCCATGTCCAGAGCTTTGAACAATTCCACGCTGACCCAGGTTCCCGTCAAGGCCCGTTCTTCCTGGCTGTGATGGCAAGGTTGGTCCTGGTTGCACGTTTCGGCACAAGTACGGCACAAGGGAAACATCAGTTTGCCTTGACAATGGTGAGGTATGACGGGATGGTATAGGTTCGTGGGAGGCAAAACTTTACACTTGATCAAGCCTTCGTATTGTCGAATGTTTTTCAGGTCGATGTGTTCCGTCAGCAATTGCGGGTGCCCTACGGGAAAGCGACAATATTTGCACACGTAGGGATACAGCGAACACACGTCCAAGTATTTGATTTCTTCTCCTTTCTCTTCGTCGGCTTGGTACAGCAAACAGGTGGCATTGGTCCTTCCTCCGTACAAACTATCCCTCGGGTTCAACGGGTCCATGAACTGGTAACTCTCCACGAGGCGTTTAAACTCGGGATCGGTTTTCAAACGGTGATCGTACTCGTGTTCCCACATTTCCACCACTTGGTATCCTTGCTGTTCTAACTTTAGGCGTCGCTGACAAGTGTCCTGGTACAAGTCTTCCATGGTTCGTTGCAAAAACTGATTTTTAGTGTCACGGTCAGGGTAACAGACGGGACATCCATGAAATAAGCAACCGTTAAACTCGTACACGATCTTGGGGTTTTCTAAGTCTCAGCCATCGACCGAATACGTTCCGATGGTCTTTTCGCCTCCTCCGTTGCGGGCATGCTGAATCCATTTGTCTTCCTTGTCGCACAAGTAATGTAACCAGCGTAGGGCTTTGACCGAGTATTGACGCTTGACATAGTGGGTCGTTTGAGGGCTGATGACAGCCACGGTGTTTTCAGGCATGAATCGTTGTCGGTACACTAAGGAACACGCTTTGGCAATGGTGCAAGCTTCTTTCAAAGGATCGACCCCTCCGTGTTCCATGAACAGTTCTCGAAATTTTCCACAGCAACGCCGTAAAATGTCCACGTCGGAACGACAATACTTTAGCATTTCTTCCTGAAAGTCGAAAGGGTCCGAGGCGTGAGCCTGGTACCAAGCGTAGAAAGCTTCTCGTTGTTCGGTACGCATGTTGTCGGGGTCGTAATAGTGAGCCTCAGGCAAATGGGGTAGAACGGCATGTTGATTGGCTTCCGTATTGAAAAAGTGTGGAAAGTACCCTTTAGCCATTTCTGTCATTCCAAACGTTTTAGGCATTCGACTCAAAGGCATGGCCAAATAGCTCATCGAATCTTTAAACTGTACTTGTCCCACTTGCATGAAAATGATTTTAGCTCCGTTCAAAGTGACTTTAGGACGCTCGGTGCCTTGTTCCGTATAGTACCTCAAAAGAAACTGTCCATCGTATCCGGAGAAATTGTGAGCCATCACTGTGGCATGACGATGACAATCTCCGTAACGTTCGATGTCCTCTTGGCTCCACGTCTTGTCGATGGGGTCTAAGACCCATCGGGCAAGATCGGCTAACGTGTTCGGTCCCCGAAAGATTTTTTCACGCCCTCCAGGAATCTTGCTGCAGTGAGGGCAATGACTGAAGATAGGTTCTTGAATGCACTTCTTGCACGCTCGATGAGCCACGCAGAAATTAGGAATGTGAATGCCGGTCTCTTGCATGCATTCGAAATCGAAAAAGATGAAATTGCCTTTCTTCTTGTGACCGTCCTCTTCCTCTGGTGGGGGTTGGTATTTTTGCACGTAACATTCGTGTTCCAAGTCCACGATGTGGTGACAAATGTGACATTTTTTCTTTCCTCGACATACGTGTGCCTTGGTACTATTGGTACGTATGCCTTGTCCACACGTAGGGCACAATCTCAGCAGTTGACAAGCACATTTCTTCTGTGAACCTTGTGTTTTCAAATGTTGCTGGAACAGGTAGGGCTGACAAACGTGCGCAGACAAGTTGAACAAGGCACTGGTCCTTCGCTCAGACAGGGTGGAGAGGCCAAACATCCTGGGCATTTCCATCCACAAGACTTGTGTTGCTCTCGATTGTTATAACCATAATCACATTTCTCACAATAATAACCGTATCCCAGGAATCCAGTGATACTGGTAATGGTATCGAAATGTTCATCGTGATAATAGACATGAATGTATTTTCCGTCCTTAAAATCTTGGCCTCGAAACAACAGAGACCCACGCATTTCTTGAGGGTGCACTTTCAAGGTGTAGCGTGGAGCTAGGGCATCTTGCAATTTTTGCATCTCAGGAATGCCACAGAGTGTGTCTTTGGACAGGCCAGCTTGTTGCAACAGGAGTTCTGCTTCGTTTCGTTGTTTGGCTCGGTCCGATTGTCGAATAGTTTTCCAGGCTCTTTTCCATTCTGTCGTGTCGTTCTTGTTGGCATAGGTTCGTCCCACCACGATGGCTCGAGCTAAACACATCTGGTCTTGAGGGTTGTTAATTCGGACGAGACTTGTTTTGGTGTTGCGAAGGTCGTCCACCAATAACATCTTTTTGCGTCCAGTCCCTTGAGGAGGAGAGACGTGGGCCATTTTCAGTGTGGCTTTACCATCGGTGATGTCAAACTGGTCATTAGATTGTTGTACGTGTTGAATCTTGTCCATGACTTTGGAAGGGGTTAGTTCTGCGGGTCTGCTAAACTCGATCCAAACAGGGGATTTCAAACCGTCGTGATCTATGGATAGTGTCAAGCGATCGTCTTCTTTGGCTTGACATTGTCGCTTGAGTGCGGTGAGCAAAGAATCCCACATCTCGGTGATAAACCCTTCTGCTTTCTCTAAGGGTACGTCGGCCTTGAAATCTTTAAACTTCACCGTGTATTTGTAAGCCGTGGTTCTAAATTTTCTAGAGGAGCGCTTTTCCGTCTCTCGAATGGAATAGTACTTTTCAGGGTTGACTAAGGGTGGTGAACTTGGTTTAGAGGGTTCTGATTCTGGTTCACTCATGTCCTCTTCAAAATCACTGGCATGAATTTGTGCCAAGATTTCAGCCCTGGTACGAGGCGATAGATCACGTTTCTGCCTCTTACTTTCTTCTTCTTCTTTCTTCTCGAATGAATAGGATCGTTTCATCTTGAATGAAAAACGTCAAATAACTAAAGTTTAAACACCATAGACTAATTTATAGTCATGGCAAACCAGCGTATATAAAAGGGTGTGTGTCTTGTCCTTTCACTATTCATTTCACTCTCAAACCGAGCACAACGATGGAAGAGACTACCCAGATGGAACGTTTCGTCAGAGCTTTGCGAGGGGTCATTAGAAAATTCTCTTCAGACCAGCCTACGGACTACTCTCCTTCCTTTCGAGATAAAAGTCAGGATACTTGCTATATCTGTCAGAAGAAAGGGCATTGGTCTTCAGAGTGTCCAGACCGTCAAAAAAGAAAAAAAACAGGGGCTAAAAAAGACAAAAGTCAAGATACCTGTTATTATTGTAAAGAAAAAGGACATTGGTCTCCAGATTGCCCAAAAAAGAAACAAGAGGAGTCAGAAGAAAAGAAGGATTCTTCAGAAGAAGAGATGGATTCTTCGGAAGAAGAGAGGGATTCTTCAGAGGAAGAAGAGGAAGAAAGAAGTCAATTCTATTTAAAAGAGGCAAAGAAACAGGAGAAGAAAAGAAGAAGGGAAGAAAATGAGGAAAAAACGGTGAAGAAATTCAAAAAACAGAGAGACTAAACAAGGAGAAAGAAGAAGTCAATGAACTTTTAATTAAAGTGTTCTGTTGTGAATTGTGAATTGGATTGTAACTATGGAGAAAAGAATACATTAATGATATAAGGTAAGTGTCTTTGAGTTTTGATTTTAAAATAAGAAGCTACACTCACGCACTCATACACAGACACGTACTATAAGGGTAAAATGGGTGGGGTTTATTTTTGAGTTATTGGCAAATTGAAATTGTATTTCTTTTCGAGAAATGTGGGTGGCCCTGAAAAGGGCCTTTTTTCTTTATGGTGTAGGAGTGAGTTTAACCAATCAATTTTAACTGCCTTAAGCCTTTGCCACGGCCAAGGCCTACTTCTGATGATTGGGTTGAAATCACTAAGGGTGGTACGATAGGCTTAGTCACAGGGTTGGCGTGTTTAGCTCGGGAAGGTCGTATTCTCTTCGGTCGTGATAAAGAAGTCTGATACATTTGTTTCAGACTTCTTAACTCCGCTAAAATGTCCAACAGTACCGTAGCCGTTTGATTTTCACCCTCTTGTTTCTTTGCTGCTACTTCTTCTTGCTGTTGTTGCTGTTGTTTTTTTCTTACCTCTTCTTGTTGCTGTTGCTGTTGCTGTAGGAGAAAAGCTTGTTCCGCTTCCTTTTGTCGTTGCATAAATTTCTCCAATTCTTCTTTCTGTCTCTGTCTAAAATTCTCCACTTGCGGTAATGAAGAAGGTAACGAAGGTTCCGGAACAAATTCTTGCGAGGTAAGAAAATCCACAAAATCCCAATGTACCTCTTCTGAAAGTAAGTCCGGGTTGCCTTGGGCAGTCTCCCCTGCTGGTGCACCCCAATGAATCGTTTTCTGAGTTTCCGTCATGTTGAATCACTGTCGCATAGATTGACTGCACACAAGCGCTAGCGAATCTATATAGACCACGTGACGTCACAAACTGCTCTCTTCGGATTGGATGCGAGCTGACTGAATTTTGTAACGCGTGTTCGGATTGGTGAATGAACTCAATCCGTTTCAATCCTACCTCTGCCTATAAATAAGCGCAGTTCACTACATTGATTCACCTGTTCTCGTCGCTTCAAGATGTGGACCACAGTTGAGTCATCCACCCTTGTGTCTTCCATGATGTTTAGGACGGACATACCCATGTATGTCCGATCCAAGTGGACCGTTGTCCACAGGACAAACACCAGTCTGTGGATACGTAGGATCTATGTTGAAAGACAAGGATGCCTGAAAAGAGTGCTGATTTACGGACCAACAGTGAGACGCAGCCTAAGAACAAGAAGAAGAAGACCAATGCGGTGCCCTTTATGTTAATGGATACATTAACATAAACCCAAAGGCCCTTTTCAGGGCCAGCCATATTTCTCGAAAAGAGATAGCCTTTCCATTGCCTACCCCTTTTTTTAAATTTAAATTTAAATTTAAATTTAAATTTAAATTTTTAAAAAAAAAAAATCCCATATTCAATTCCTCTTGTCCCTAGACAAACCCAAACTCTATTCCCCCCATGTTAAATTCCCCCTTGTACGTAGAGTGACCCACGATTTTTCACCATGTTCAATTCCCCTTGAGGCTAGAGTGACCCAAGACTTTTTCCAATGTTAAATTCCCCTTGAGGCTAGATTGTCCCACGATTTTTCTCCATGTTAAATTTCCATTGAGGCTAGATTGTCCCAGGGGGTCCTGTAATGATAATTCCCATTGAGGCTAGGGTATCCCCATTTACTACTAATATTGCATCGAGTTGTTCTTCTTTGTGTTGTATTATTGTTTTATGTTATGTATTTCCTGTATACAAAATGATATCGTAAGACTAAATTATCTGAGTTAAAGATTTTGATTTTTCAAAATCAAAACCATTTACATTAATTGATATGATTTTTAATTTTTTCCGTTTATCCATTTTTTGTTGTTGTGAGTTTACATCTTTTTAATTTAAATATTGTTTATTTGCACTGTCTATCTGTATGGTAAAACACTATTGTGTTTTTATCTGATGTGGGTTCATTTTGGTGAGTGCTGTTGTTTTTTCCACTTTGTTTTGCTGTCTGTTTTATGTTTTGCTTTTTTCCTGCATTTGGTTTGGTCATTTTATCTGAGGCATTTTTGTTGATTGTTTTGGATTGGTTGGATTGGTGTAGCAGAGTGAGTGTCCTGGGGTACTTTGTTCTTGTTGCTTTGTAATGTGGCTTTCTTGGTTGTTTCTTGTTGCAGACTAGGAATTAGTTGGGGGATTTGTGTGATCTCTTTTAGCATTTTTTAAAATATTTTTAGTTCCAGGTGATTCATTTTGCTTTTTAGGGTCTATTTTTAATGCTATATTTCCTTTGTTTGTTGTCTTTTTTCTAAGCTTCTATTTGTTGTTGCTGCTGTTTTGGAGTGTTTGTTTCCTCACTTTTAGATACCTGCTCTCTTTCATTTTGTATCTGTTCATTCGGTTGTTATCATTTGTTGTGTTTCTTTTGTATTCTGTACTGTTTCTATCCTCTTTTCTTTTTCAGGCTGTTCATCTGGTGATGTTATTTCAGTGTTTCTTCAGCAGTGTGTGGCAGTGTTGTTTCTTGTGTTGTTGTTATTTTTGTTATTACTGATGTTGTTTGTATCAAGTCCTGTTGTTGAGTATCTATTTCCTGTGGTATATGATTTTCATCCATAAACATGTCCTCTATTTTTTTCTGGTTCTATGTTTTGTGTTGCTGCTTGCGCTTATGTTTTTGTGTTGTTTTGTTGTAGCTGTGTTTCGGGCGTTTGCATCCCCATGTCCAACTATTGCAACGACTGCAACTCTTTCACCAGAAAGCTTTAGACGAAGCAGCTCTGCCAACTCTGAAAGATGTTAAGACCCTGATGAAACGTACATCACCACCACCTCCAGAGGTCAAGACAGACACAGCCCACGAATGCATGAGGAAGAAGATTTACGAGACGTCTTTCAAACACCGTCAGCAGTTCCCATTCTTAGTAAGATTGCAGCATCCTTGTTGACCCCTTACCCCACTCCCCAACGAGAAGAAATTAAAGCTTGGGTTAAAAAGATTATGTCCACTCCTCTTTCGACAGAAGTGAAGAAGAAAGAAGAGACACCAGAAACGAAAAAAGAAAAGAAGACCAAAGTCATCCCATTACCATCCTCACTACCACCACCACTACCCTCGACTTCTACTGCAGTGACAGATCGGACATGTAAAGCCGTTTCCAAACTACCATTTTGTCCCATCCAAAGCAGCATCAGCGAAGAGTGGATGACATATTTTAAAAAAATGGAGGTGTTAGCCAGCAATTACTACGATCCATCCCATCCTGCAGATTACGGAGGAGTTCAGAAATTGTATCGTGCTGTCAAAACCCGCCTTAAAAGTCTCCGCTTACTTCAATGCAACGATGGTTACAAGAACAAGACACGTACACTTTACACAAACCCATTCGACGAAAATTTTCCAGAAGTCACACCTGAGTGGAGGGCATCGATCATCCATGGCAAGCCAATTTAGCCGATGTCTCTCAATTTGGCCACCTACACTCGTGGCTAAAAATATTTGTTTTGTGTCATCGACGTCTTTTCCAAATTTGCTTGGGTCGTGCCATTGACTTTCAAATAGAGCAGTGAATTAGTGCGAGCCCGTCAAACTGATGTTGAAATAAACCGACTGTCACCCTGTTCGATGGCAAATTAACAAAGGCACCGAATTTCTGAACCAAGCTTTCCAAAAAGAATTAAAGATACGAGACAATCATTTTTCCACCACCGAGAATCCCAAAACCAAAGCCAGCATCGTGGAACGTTTTCAAGGCACATTGAGAGATCGAATGTGGAAATAGTTTATACATCAACACACTTTCAAGTACATCGATGTCCTACCGCATTTGGTTCAAGCGTACAACCAATCTTACCATCGGAGCATCTGACGTGACTCCCGACAACGAAGTGAGCGTTTTGAGCATCTGTTTGATGGGTTCCCGACGGTGGCTGTCCTCAAGAAAAGTGGAGTGTTGGCAGGAGGAGATTTGGTGCGCATTGGCAAAACCAAACGCACTTTCGACAAAGGTTACTTACCCAAATGGATCACCGAATTGTTTCGTGTCACTGGACGAGTGCGTAGCCGTCATCCTGCTGTCTATAAATTGGAAGACATGAACGGGGAAGTGTTAAAAAGAACGCTTTACTTTTCCGAGTTTCAGCGCGTGACCAGAAAAGTGGACGAAGTGTATGACATCGAAAGCATTCTCGAACGAAGAACCCGAAAAGTGTGAAAACGACGTGCAAAGAAGTCAAAGTGCCTTGGAAAGGATATCCTCCCAGTTTTGATTCTTTGATCGACGCTTCGCATGTCATCGACTATAAAAAGAAGTGACCATCATGCCCTTCAACACAGCCTCAGCTACCGCTACCAGCGTGACCGCTCCTTCACCGAGTTTTTCTCTGCAAGATCTGCAAAAACAACCATTGTGGGTTTGGTGTGGAGAACTTGTGCCTAAAACGCAAATTGTCTTTTCCTGCCAAATCTTTGTGGCATATTGTGTCATCGGTAATGCCAATGCCAGTTTGAGTTTGCAACAAGGAGACAAACAATTGTGGACCATTTTACTGGGCAGTTGCATTGGTTACCTTCACCCCAGTCCTTCCCTGAAATACTCCTCAAACCGGAACAACGAGAGTCTTGTGCCCAACGCCAGTCACCACTCCAACAACAACAACCGCCAAAATAATCCTCTTTCAGACTGATCCCTCAAACAGCAGCAGAATTATGAAAAACAACAATCAATTTTACTTAACGTTACCCATTGACAGTTCCATGAAGGTGTTTCCCAACAATTCTTTCTGTTGTTACACGTCCAAATTACCTCAGGCAATCCAATTAGATCAAGAAGCTCTTGGGGAAGTAGCTTTGGTGGATATCATTTACCCTACACAAACAAAAACTATCATCGAAAATCAAATATAGTTTTGAGGTCGAAATCTTTAATGACCGAAGTCAACAATACTTGATAGAAAACAAACCTACAGATGCCGCTAAAGGTACTGATGTTTTTCGTCACACCTGTACCTTGTTCATTCGTCCAGGCTATTATTTTAGCGGCCAACATTTGGTGGGCGCAATTGCTGTCAGATTCAAGGCAGCGTTTGGCAAAGTCTTAGACAAATAAAAACAAGTGTAACTATCAAGTACTATAAAGTGACTCGTCAGCTAATGATGAAATTTCAGGATGACAAAGTGATAGGTATTACATTTTGTCCTGAATTGTTTGAAATTTTGGGTGGGGACATGGAGATGAGGAAGAAAGTAGAGGAAAAAAGCGAATTAGCAATCGTTCACGACAACCTGAGTTTTACAAAGTGGTTTCATTCTCCGGTAGAACTGAACCAAGGATTCAATTTGATCTTTGTATACTCCGATGTGGTGGAATACAACGTGCTGGGACACACCTCCGTACCTTTACTTTGATTCATTCCTTTCAAAGTGGATTCTGCCAAAAACGCTGACGAGGAAGGTGGAAACACCTATCATCTGCACCTCGAATTTGCACATCCTCACTATTTACCCGCCAGCAAGTCGTATTTTGACACTGTCAACATTGCTATAAAAGGAGATCTGGGACAAAATATTCCATTCACCAATGGAAAAGTCACGGTGAAACTCCATTTTCGAAAATGATTCTCTAACGACTCGTAAGTCATGTATCCAAAATACCAAGGCTTCGCTCGACAGCGAGGACATGGTTTAGGAGATATGTTGAAATCGGCCTTTCGTTCGGTGGCTCCTGTTTTGGAACCGATGATGACACAAGGATTGCACGTGTTGAAAGATGCCCCATTGACGCAAGGCAAGGAATTTCTCCAAAATGTCATCATTGGCAAACAAACCCTAAAGAAGCTTTCTTGAGAGCAAGCAAAAATGTCTTGCTGCAAACAGGCAAAGACATTATGGGCTGACGAGAAACTCCTATAAATGCCCTGGGCACTGCTGAGTCAGGCATTCCTGCTTCCTTGACGCCACACAAGGACAAGGCAGAAAGAGACAAAGAAAATACCCCTTCAGAAGTTTTCACACTCATAAAACTAGAAAGACTAAGAAGAGAAGAACCGCCCGAGACTTACACGTTTTTTATTATTAAATCATAGGGACAAAAATGATGCACCGAGAGTATTGTGCCTGTTCCAAGTCGGAACTCGATCTATTTCCCATGCCACCCACCATGATGACAATGCAAGAATACCAATGGGACAAATTTCACCCCGTCTCCTCTTTGACGGATTCCGCTCACATCGAGTTTGAAATCAAAGGACAGCCCGAAGATTTCATCGATCTCAACAGCAGTTACTTGTACATGAAAGTCAAAGTTGTAAATAAGACTGGAGATTTTTTAAAAAAAGAGACTGTCAAAGTAGCCCCCCGTCAACAGTTTCATGTATTCCTTGTTCAGTGAAGTGGGCTTGTACTTGAATAAAAAACTAGTCAGCATTGGCATGAATATTTACCCTTACCGCGTCTACCTGGAAAATTTCTTGACGTACGGAAAAGACTCCAAGAACACTCATTTAGATACATGCTTGCTGTGGGAACCTGACGAAGCGGAAAAATTCGAATTGAATGACTATGATGGAGTTGTAGAACGACGAAGCAAAATCAAAGATGACAAGAGCTTAGAACGGATGGATCGTTTGTATTTGGACATGTGGTTACAAGAAAGGTATTTGCTGATCGGTGTGGATGTCCGTCTGAGACTGAATCACAACAGTACCAGTTTCCATTTGATGGCTGTAATTACTGACAATCCGAAAACCAAAATCGAGGACGCTAAACTCTACATGCATCGTGTGGAAGTGTTACCTAAAGTGGGAAACGACATCAGTCACACGCGAAGTAACCGATACAACGCGAGAAAGTGAAAACTTTTACCATTCCCAGTGAACAGCGATCCATGATCGAAGATCATTTGTTCCAAGGACAGTTATCCAAAGGTTGAGTCCTTGGCATCAACGAGAATTCAGCATTCAAACGGAGCCTTCAAACAAATCCTTTAACTTTTCAGCACTTTGACGTGACCAAGATCGAAATCAGTCGCGATGGCAAGACCCTGTGTACCAGGCCTTTCAAACCTAATATTAAAGAGAAGAATTACTTGAGGTAGTACTTGTCCTTGTACAAAGCCACCGGACGAACGTGCGTGTATGACAGAGAAAAAGAATCTGGTGGAAGAATAGAAGAAATTCGAAGAAGAAAAAAAAAGAAACCCAAATTGCCTCTGCTGATTTAAAGAGTTACTCATATGCCTCGACAAGATTTGCTTTCTTGCCTAAACATTTTTTTTTTTGTCGGTTGTATAGTTGTTTGTGTGATAGATTGATGTTCATCAATCTATGTCTGTATGTTCTATGTGTTATATATGTTTATGTCCCACCACGTTTTTTCCCGCTGGTTGACCCGATTGAGGTCGGCCACTTTTAACATTGTTGCAGCATTGTTGCCAGTGTTCAGCACCGTAACGTCACCCCTGTTCCATTCATATTGACCTTATACAGGCCCAGTCAATTCCCTATGTTCATTTCCTCTTGACGCTATACTTTCCCAGGGTGTGCTAAAAAAAAGTTTTGACGCTAAACGTTCGCAAGGGGTGTGTGTCTGTAATGTATTTTCCCATTGACGCTAGGGTATCCCACTATGCTACTTACTTTATTTTCCATTGCTGTCTGGAATAAAATTTAATCGTTTCACCTGAATATGCATAAATAAAACTACGTAATGAAGTAGAAGTCGAAATAAGATCTTGTTTGTGAACAGAAGATGCCTCATATATGGATCAAAAATTGACTCTGTTTGGCAGAGAAAATATTATTGGTTTAAACGATCTGCAGGAAACATCATAATGGGTCACCCTTCCGAGAAAATTTTACTCGGGTTCCCAGTGATTGGTTAAGCAGGCTTTTGCAGTTGCACAATGAAATCTTATCGCAAGCATCCACTAGTGAAAGCGGAGCATAGTGGGTTTTCGTCCGTGGCTTGCGATGCTGCACTTCGTGAAAAATTCGTGTTTCGATCTATAAATATTAATTTAATTAGATAAAAGCTATAATAATGTTCTTGAACATTGAATTGAAGCTGATTGCCTCTGCTGATTTAAAAATTGACCAGTACTACATGTGTACTCATATCAAGAATTTAGTTTCCCCATACATGTTCCACAATAATATACAAGGTTCCTATCCTTCATCTTCGTCATCATTTTTGTGTGTATATATGGTGGTACTAGTACTACTTGCAGTAGTAGTAGCAGCAGCAGAAGTGGAAGTCTCCCCCACGCTTTTCATAAAGCATCGGAAATATTTCTATAGCTTTCAGATGTCCGTTACAAAATCTCCTCCTGACTGCCGACTGGAATTTCACAAAAACTTGAAGTTACGGTGACCTTCTGGAGACCGTCAGCAGGAAAGGTCTCGTTTTTAGTTACTGTACTTGAGATCCAGGGTTAGGGTCTAAGGTTAAATTCACAAATATTGCAATTTGAACAAGATTTCAAAATATTTTGTAACAAAATAGTGTTCATACCAAGCTGATGCATCATATAGGTGATCTGTCTTGTAATATGACCCCTGGATAACTGTAAGTCGGCTGGGGTGGGTAACTGAGGTGTGGGAATGGGGCCAGTTGGGCAGGGGTTGGAATATGTAGGGGTTTTAGAATAAGCATTGGAAAGAGTGGGGATCAGAGATAGTGATGCATGTAAATAGTATTACAGTAGTATTGTTGATATTGTTGGGAAATAAGACAAGTTATTGTAAGAGAAATACTAATGTCTTTGTTCTATCATCATAATTTTTCTTGTCGTCGTCGTTGTCGTTATTATTATTATGTTTGCTATTATTATTATTATTATTATTATTGTTATTGATGCTGTTGTTGTTTTGACATATATCGGAAACAACTTTTATGTAAGAGTAATACTAATAGAACACCAGTGATACCCTCCCCAATATCTTATAAATTTGCACTTACAAAGCAATTTTAAAAGATCTATATTTTCTTAAACTACTAAATGCAAACATACTTAATATTGATTCTTATTACACCTCCACCACCACCAATAATAATAATAATAATAATAATAATAATAATAATAATAATAATAATTTAAATATTACAACAACACGTTAAAAAATCGTCATCATCGTATTTGTTATTTTTGTGTGCAGCTATTATTATTGATGGTGTTGGTAGTGGTGGTGGTGGTACAGTTAATTTTAAGTTTTCCAACTTACCTATTTTAGTTGAGCATCTACTTGAAATGAAACAAGTTAATGCGAGAATATTAATAATGCCAGTTAGTGTTGTTGTTCTTCTCACTACTGTTCTTCTTGTTATGATGATAATTATTGTTATTTTTATTGATTCTGTTGTTCTTGCTGTTAAGTGTTGGTCTCTGGCATATTATTGCAGAACATACGTAGGAACTGAAAGTCGTATGGAAGTACTAGGTATATTAAAGAAATGATCGGAACATGCGCTTTGCCATTTCCGCCTGTCTTTCTCGACTGGACGGAAAAGACAATGACGTTCCGATTGATTAAAGCAGTTCAGTTCAAAACATGAAGGACGAATGTAAACGCTGTTAAACAGAACATGACATGTAGGTCACTGTAGCTCAGTTTTTGCGTGCGACTCATCAGCTTAAGAACTTTGATAGAAATGAGTTAAAATTTATTTCAAGCCAGACAAATATCTCAGCAACCGCTGGAGAGACGCGACGACAAAGTGTTGGTGTACTTGCCATGATTCATCTATTCTGCATGTCACGTTTCGAAACAAACTTCACAAGTTTTAGGAAAGGACACACATGCGAACACGGACTGAAGGACAGATATTGTAAAACTTAATGAATGTTCACTTCTTGAAACAGGGATAGAAATGATGAAAAACGTGTTGAGAGATAAATCCATCTTCTATTTTTAAATTAAATGCGTGTTCAGAAATCAAGTAAGCCCCGACCCTGGAGAAAATGTTAAAAAATTAAAAACAAATAATGGAGAAATGACTCTAATGGCACGAAATATAATTATTGTAGCTCAGTTGATAGAGCGTTGGTCTCGAAATCCAAGGGTCGCGAGGTCAGTACCCTCTCACGTCTGCTAGGGTCGGCTGCCTCGGCGTGTCCTTGGGAAAGGCACTTAGCTCCCATTTTCTGAGCATGATATAGCCAGTAGTGTATTCAAAATACCATTAAAACCCACACAACACACAAAACAACGTGAGTTTTACATAATCTTGCTAACAACGTTTTCATCCGAAATAGTTTTTCATTCAAAAAGGAACTATATAAAGATGCATCCGCTGATCAGAGTGTGGGCGTAACAGTTCTTATACCAAGGTAACCTTATATCTTAATGTTAGCAAATATATGAACACTTGATATAAATACTTTACATATTCTAAATATTTTCTGAGCATAAACTCGTTCTCAGGTTCAGAATCTTCTCTTCCGATATCTTTGGGCTATTACAGTATGCCTGTCTAGGAGATAATTGTATCAGTTAAATCTAGACAGTTCCGTGTTCGTACTAACGTTATAAACTGTCAAGGTTTTGGGATCTTAATCTCTAGTTTTGCACTCAGTTTAAAAAATACTGGGTTCAAGATTCAGTTTCTCTGAGCAAATGAACATGTCTTGCTCAGATTGTACTTTGTAAATAACTTGCTTATTTCTTGCCTGATAGCAAACAAGATTTCCTATAACATTCGTCACGCATTAGGATTAGAATGGTTATAAGATCTCAAAACCTCCTGCGTCTTGTTAATTTCGGACGACTTCCGTCCTATCTGCCTCTACCACAAATATTAATATTATCTTAATTATCGTAAGCATGATGATGTAAAATATGAATAAGAAACAGTTTGCAGAAATTGTGTGAAACCAGGTTTGTGCAATAAATCATCAGTGTTCAGTTTACCTGAGAGAGAGAGAGAGAGAGAGAGAGAGAGATTGTACAAAAATTGTGTCCGATTTTGAAATAGAATAATTTAAGAAAAGAAGTCTGCACATGATCATTTGTTTAGCTTTCCTCTGATCAAAATTTCAAGACATAAGGATGAAAGACTAATTCCTTTATGTTACTTTATCAAATTTAATGCACATTATTGCCCTCTATATTCATTATGATGTGACTTACTTTATTAGAATACTCGTTTTTAAAGGACGCTTTCGACGTGTCGGAGTCTCAGTGAACTGGCATATGCAGTTCATCAATGTCAGATGTGTGTATCGCACTGATAAGAATAACAACCATGAATATAACAAGCCATACGAAACATTTCAATAAAAATTCTGCCACCTTTGGAGAATCAAACATGACGTTTCATCAAAATCACCCTAGCTCTCGGATGAGTCCATAAGATGAGATCATTTGTTTGAAGTATTTTTCAGGGTGGGTGGGGGTAGATGTATTATTCCGTTGGTTTTCATAAATAACAAATAAACACAGAAAATACGAGTCAGTGCAAACATACTTGCAGACCATTTTGGAAATGATAGCAATTGGTTACGTTTCACAGTTAGCTGAACTTTATTCAGGACAAGCAGTTTTTAAAGCCACATGCCCTGGGTTTGTTGTCTGAAGAAAAAAACAACAGAAGCCTTAATATTAATCTAGTCAATCTAGCTGGTTTGATAATAATAATAATAATAATAATGAGGACTTTGTATAGCGCCTAATCTTTAGAAGCTCTAAGCGCTTTACAACATTAGACAACACCTATAAGATAAGAAACATAACAATATTATTACAAAAACAAACAACATGAAATTAGAAAAACATTAAAACATAAAAAAAACATGAGAATATTTCAGGTAGGAAACATTATTAGGTCTTTAAGTTTGTTCTTGCTGTCGAAATAAGTGAGTTTTGAGAGCCCTCTTGAATGTGATCACTGTGTCTTTGTGTCTAAGTTCAGTGGGCAATTCATTCCACGTTGCTGGGCCTTGGTATGCAAAAGAACGCTGTCCATATGACTTTGTTTTCATAGTGGGAATAATGAGTATACGATTGTCAGAAGAGGAGCGTAAGTATCTTGCTGGTGTGTACACATGGGTGAGGTCAGATAGGTATGTTGGACTAGAGTCCGACAGTGAAATGTAGCACAGAGAACAAATTTTGTGTTTGATTCTGGATCGAATGGATAGCCAGTATAGGGTACAAAGCAGCGGGGAGGTGTACTCTGATCGTGGTACTGTAAGTATGATCCGAGCAGCTGTATTTTGAACTTTTTGAAGTTTCTGGAGTAGATATTGAGATGAACCAGACATAATTGAGTTACAATAGTCCAGTCTTGAAAGTACTAATGAACACACAAGTGTTTTTGTAGCATCAATTGAAAGATATTTGCGAATTGAGCTGATGCGTCTCAGCTCAAGATATGCAGCCTTGCATATGTTCATGACATGTTGGTGCAATGTGAGAGTACTGTCCAGAGTAACACCTAGGTTTCGTACTGATTGTGCGAATTTAATGTTGGCGTTGCTGATATTTATTGTTTGAGATAAAGGATGTGAATGAGAAAGTCTTTGTGTTGTGATCAAAAGGCCTCAGTTTTATCATCATTCATCTGCAGCTTGCTATAAGTCATCCATGATTTCACATCAGAAATGCACCTCTCTACACCTTGGATGGTAGCATCAGCTTCAGTTGGATGGCTAGATTTGTATATTTGGGTGTCATCAGCGTACAATTGGTGAGACACTGGATGATGATCTATGACACTTGAGAGCGACTGAGTGTACAGAATGAAGAGAACAGGTCCAAGAACAGACCCCTGTGGAACACCACAACATAGACCAACTGGGCTGGAGTGTATTCCATTTGCAGATACAATTTGTGTCCTGTTGACCAAGTAGGACTTGAACCACTGTAAGGCTGTATCATGAATGCCAAATACATGCTGGAGACGGTGAAGTAATATATCATGGTCTATTGTGTCAAATGCTGCAGACAAATCAAGGAGGGTGAGGACTGTAATCTTTCCGCTATCCAACGCAGAGAGAATGTCATTAACTACTTTTAGAAGAGTAGTTTCAGTACTGTGGCAAGGGCGATATGCAGATTGTACATTGCTAAAAAGACTGTTTGAATTTAGATGAGATACAAGCTGGGATAGAACAACCTTTTCTAAGATTTTTGAAATGAATGGGAGATTAGAAACTGGGCGGTAGTTCTTTAAATCGTTATGGTCTAGTGTTGGTTTCTTCAGCAGAGGCTTTACAATGGCAGTTTTAAAAAATGATGGAAATTTCCCAGATGAGAGAGAGGTATTAATAACATCAGTTAGTGGAAACGTGAATGGGATCAGGTATTGTGTCTATAAGTTTCCACCCATCCCCTCCCCAGCAGCTTCTACCGATTCAAAACACAAAAGCATCAAGGATACAAAGAATACAGAAAACGTACTCATTTCATTAATTGATTTATAATTTCTAACTCGATTGCCACCATTCAGTCCCAAACACTATCATCTTCTTCGTTTTTCAAACCTAACAGGACCTCAGCAGTAACTTGTCGTCCATATTTGTTTGGGTGAGTCTCTTTTTAGCTCAAAAGAGTGAGGTTGTTCTAGTGTTCTGTAACCTCCGACTAATTCTTCATTAAATTTCCGTAACGTTAAGATGTTAGAAGAGATATTTTGCCCTTTTTTATTCAAATTTTTGTGGAAACATTACAATTAGATGATTCGTTCAGCGGATCCTGACGATAGTTTTTATCCGCATGTATGAAAAGGCTTTGAATCCACCCATTCACTGAGAATGGAGTCTTCCTGCAACCGGAACGTGGCATCATTTACATTGAAAACTTTGGTTTTGAAACGAGAAAATGATGATACTATTATCAGACACTTGATAACAATCCAGCTGCAAATTATAAAGTACTAAGTCAATTTTTTAAAATTTATTTTGGCTTTAATGTCCTTGATGCTTTTCAGTTTTATAATTGGGGATGGGGTGATAATTGACGAAAACTGTACAATTGATACAAACAACCTATTAAATTTTCTTTTTATGGGCCTCGGTTATGTTTCTTTTCACCGTTACCCTAACTTCACCGTAACCCTAACAGCATATACATCATTCACCCTCGAAAGTTCAAGACCCCGCAATACAAGTTAAGGTCAACATCTTTTTCTAAATAAATCGCGTTGTGAAGCGAGGTCCTCTGTCGATTGACATTTTCAGGAATATCTCACAATTGGCAGCCATTATTGACACTATTCCAGATATTAAAGTCTATTAGCTTTAAACGGACTACTTAATCTGATATAGCTGAAAGTTTTTTCATAAAATTTACGTTTACTTTTACAAAGAAATCCACAAACAAGTACGAAAGATACAGTCTTTCTCATCTCTAACCTTTTTAGTGTGAAACATAGGGAAATAATTTCGTCCATAAAACGTATGAATGACATCTCTCACGAGAATGAACATGTAAAAATGTCCATGTCAGCGTTTTCAATCTATATTCTAAATAAGGTCAAACATTACTTATGTAAATTAGTATGTTTGTATTAAAGACATCAGCTTATATTCCGTGCCTTTCCACAGTAGCTCTGACAAGGGTTGACAGCAAGCCTCGCTTATTGGCTTGATAGCATTAATGTACGTTTTAAACAACCCAGTCAAATCCTGTATAAAAAGGGGTATTTTAGCTTGTTGTATCTCTCCGTAAATTGGTTGATATTGAAATGACAACTGAACTTTTGCAACCGAGTTATTAGCAGTGTCTTATACGTATAAATAAAATTGTTTATGAGCATCAGAATTAGCGCTGATAAAGCAGCCAGTAGCTAACTCACTTGCGGTAACATATGGTAACTTTTCTCACGTTGTCAACAATTTTTAGGTTACATAGTTGTGTAAACAATCTAACGTTTATAGCGTGTCAGTTTAGCACTGAAATTACCTGTCTTTATTTAATTTGTTCTTCTGATTATCCGCAGCATAATAGCAAATAAAAACTTTCTAAAATAAACAAGCTTGCACTATTGCATTTGAAACTAAAGTTTCTCTTTTTCTCCTTTTATAAATAATTTAAAATATGTGAATTAATACTATTTATAATAGTTATTCTTCAGACCAACATCAAAATTTCATTTTTAAAATATGCTTTTTGAGATTACTTTTCAGCCTTATCTTACAAGTTTGATTACAAAACGAACAAATAAATTATAAATGGATAATCTTATTATTTTTAAAACACTATATTATTTTTAGAAAGCCTATACAAGAAAATGAGAGTAAAAGTTCAAAAATAAACATTAATGATGCTTAGTACGTTCATTTACATTTTGGTACATTTAACTGTCTTCGTTGTGTTATTCATATGCAAGTCACTCAACAAATAAGGGTCATCGAAGTGTCAGAACTTAAGGCGTTAAAGTAGAAATAAAACCTGTCCTTGTATAGTAAATTTCAGTTAAAAAGGATAAAGCTGAGATTCAGGTGTCAGATGACTTACATAAACCAACTCCAGCACGTAGGTGTAAGCAGCACGGTTTATAATCACTTCTTGTTAAAGAAGGATTGATTCAGAAAAACTGTTCTTGTTGCATATATAAATCTCACCCGTATGGTTTAATGCTTTGGTGATACAACTTTTAGTTTTTAAAAAAAGACACAGAATTTGAAGAAAATCTTAGTTTGTTAAAAAAAATATACTTTCTGCCAATTCACTATTGGCCAATAAGCGTTATGCTGCTTCGGAGATAAAATTTAAATCCCTTTTTTATATATAAATTTTTTGTGTTCCTTAGAGAAGGAAGAGAAATTAATTAAAAGGAACATACATACGATACTACAGGCAAATCACACTTGTGAATGAATAAGTTATGTTTTTTCATAAAAGTTATTAGTAGAGTGAGACTTTCACTTAGCAATGCTAATAAAGTCATTACGAACGATAATGGAAGAATTTTTTAATGCCGGTGAAAAGATCAATAAAACTTCGGTTAAATTGTTGTTTTAAATCATGCCGAACTTAAATAAACCTTATCTTATCTATTCTCACCTTCCAGATACAGTATACAAGCGATTGTTTTGTATACTGTCACTGGTTCGTGTTTCATTTTGTGGATAATTGTGACCTTTTGTAAATAAATCAATGTACCGGTCGGATTTTAGGAGCTGCGAAGGCTCAGTGGTTAACTTTCAAGAGTCACTACCGGAACAGTCCGATAAATCAGCCCACCCCCCACCCCCCATCTGTTTGAAACTGATGGACGATTTGTCGGTCCGATGTCACCTGTTCATTATAATGGGCAATTTTGCTGCATGCAAATCTTTCCTGAACAAACCTGCGTACACTTTAGACACATACCCGTAATTCGTACATGCCATATCTAGCGCGAAATTCCAACTGGCTACAGGACAGATGGTTGTGCTATTCCACGTGGATTTACAAGTCACCAAACATATGATTTGCACCGGAATTATAATTTACATATCACCAAATGAACCCTTCAGACGACGGTAGCTCCACAGCCTCGAGAAATACCGTTAAGTGTATAAAATTTACACCGACGTGTGTAGCCAAAACAGGCTGCAGATTTTTGCATGTTTTAGTGAATACGTGATATCAGTCCCTAAACTGAAAATCGATATCACCACGGGAAAGGGGCTGATTTATCGGCCTAATTCTAATCCTGCCACCGGATTAGACTGGTGTGTCCCTGGCCAAAGCATACTACCCATTGTTGCCTCGGTACTAATTAGTCACCTTCTATTGCTTTACCGTCCAACACTAAACTGAACCAGACTGGGTTGGATATTAGTTGAGAATGATGGAATGTCCTTGAGTGAAATAATGCCAGATATATGGTGCATTTAAAGTATCAGTGTGCAGGCAAAAATATACACAGCACATCCACTTTGAAAGCTAGGAATGTCGTAAAAATGCACGTTCTGAATTGTTCTGTCAGTTTGTTTTATATAGTTGATAGATTTTTACTTTTTTGTTTGAGCGAAGGCCCGGAATATGATACACCAAGCGTGGTTTAGCTGACATCTGAAATCCAACTAACACAAACATTATGCATAAATATCAGAAATAGTTTGTTTAATTAAAACGTTTTTTGATTTTATTTTTTAATTTAAAAAATTAATGACGTGAAAGTAATCCACTGCCGTGTCAAAAAAAGATATAGAAAACTGTTCGATACTTTTTGATGACTGTAGTGACTTGTGTCTTAAAATTTTGATTTGGAGAGGAACATCATGTACGCTAACTATACGACTTTAAAAACTAATTTAAATAAAGTATAAAACAGGACTTCATTAAAAATGAATTTAAATTGTCATTTATATTTAATTTACATTGTTTATTAATTATTTATTTAATTATTTTATTGCCTTATATGCTGATGATAATATAATACAGTATGCTGGATGGGACCTTGTTCAAAATCAAGTTCTACCTGACCTGACTTATTGATTTTAGTTATGTTGTAAACATGTTTATCTCAATCTGAGTCTGGACTTTTGGAAATTGCCTGTGAATTGCCGGATGTACCTGTTGGTTACTACATATTTTATATAATATTTTTAGTAAGAGACTTCTAATTATAATGAAGATTTTAGTTTGTAAGTTTTATGAACCTTCGAGAATGTTATTTTGCATTAATCTTATTTTTTTTTTTTGAGAACAATGCTAATTGTGACCTGAGGTTAAGTAGAAGACTATACTCTTGTTACTGGAAGAAATTATTCATTCATGCTTTAAGATCTTGTCAGAATTAATTGTATTATATTGTGTAATTTAATTGTATTCTATTGTGTAATTTAATTGTATTATATTGTGTGCGGAATTTCATTTGGGCTTGAATTTTTTCCCCTCAAATTATGTTATTTAAGTGATTCTTCTCTGGAAACAGAAAGTGCTCTTCAAAAATAACATTCTTGGATATATATTTGAATTTATACTGAAGTTTGAAATAAGGATTTATTCTTGGATTGTATTATTGTTATCTAATAAAAGACTGTTGACCCATTGTAACAAAATTGAAGCCGAATGGATGCTTGGACTGAATGAAAACGCATTATGAGGGTATGAACGTTTATGAAACAAAAAGAAAATGAACACATTTGTGATCTTTCACGGAATAGGAATAAAAGAAAATAAGTTTTTACCGTTCTTGGTTTGCAATACCAAACCTGGGTGTATAACAAATATTGGATTTGCCACTCATATTCTACTCAAATAGTCTGCGTCTACTCTTTCAACCCCTCTGATTGCCTCAACTCGAAAACGATAAGGTTGTAGTGTCAGCGCCCAACGCATCAACTGAGCATTAGCGACCTTAGCTTTGTTCAAATGCAACAAGGGTTGGTGGTCAGATTCGAGAACGAAATCTCTTCCCAAAAGATATGCATGAAATATCCCAATCACCAAAATACGGCCAGACACTCTTTTTCGATTACTGAGTATTTTTATTCTCTGGGCAACATTTTCCTTCTTACATAAGCTACCGGCATCATTACCGTTTCTTGCTCCTGCAGCAAAACTGCTCCCAACCCAGTATCAGAAGCATCAGTTCTTATTATAAACGTGTTGACAACATAATATGACTTTAAAATGGATGCACTGATCAGCTTTTCTTTTGGTGTATTGAAAGTTTTTTCCTGCAATGGACCCCATAATACTTTAATTAGGTTGCCCATTCTTTGTCAAATCACACAAAGGGCTAGCAATGGCAATGAATTTTCTGTAAAACCCAATAAACAGAGAAACCAACAAACCTGAGATTTGTTAATTGGTTTAGGCGAGTTTCTAATTGCATCATCTTGCTTGAGGTGAGGTTTTAATTGCCTTGATCCACAGACCATATGACCGAAGCACTCTAAATCCGTATAGCTAATACTGCATTTAGTGGGTCTTACCGTAAGGTTCGCTTTGCAGAATCTTTCAATCAGTCAGAACGGAAAGCTGTTCGTTCCAAGTAGGACCTATTCGTGTACACAAAAATCTCGTCCACAAAGCTGTCTAAGTTTACTAATCCTTTCAGTAGCCTGCCCATCAAGCGACAACATGTGGCACTGGCACCCCTACCATGCTAAATATATCAAACAGCGCTTCGGCACTCACTTAGTTTCAATACTAGGCAACGCTACGGCTTCAGGGTACCTGGTTGCATAATCCACAAGTGTAAGGATATACCAGTTTTTCCTATCGGTTACAGGTGTATTGGTGCAACAATATCCACCGCCACGCTTTTTGAAAGGGGTGTCTATTAAAGGCATCTGTCCCAGAGAGGCTTGTGAAACCCACCCCTTAGCTACACTTTTCTGGCACACATCACACAACCGACAAAACCGCGTCACGTCACTGTTAACACATGGCAAGTAGAATTCAGCCAGCACTCTACTGGTGGTCTTCCACTTACCGAGATGGCCCGACATGCTAGATTCATGCGCCACCCTCAGTACACAGGATCTGTATTTCTAGGGCACAACCAATTGCCAATATTTCCTACCATCTTATGTGGTAAACTCTTTGTTGATTAACCCATTCTTTCGTACAAACTTTGAGCTACCCCAACCTTGCAGTGTTTGATGGCACCAGACGAGATTTTCTCAGCAATCGATTTCACGAATTTGTCGCGCTCTTGCTTTCGCATGAATTCATCACGCGAAATTTCGTCGATAGATTCGGGAACTTTCAATTTCTGCAACTCTATTTTCTTTTCCCGGGCTCTCGCTCGCGTTTCAACTGCATGAGGTAAAGGCATTCTAAAATCTTCTATAGTCGGAAGACGTGACCCATCGACATTTCCGATCGTCAGATCGCAAATGGGGTTATCCATGCAGAGGGCGTCATTTGTTCCGGCCAAGAATGAAGTTTCACTCTCGATTGTTGGGACGGGTATGTAATCGATCGTCTGATCGAGTACAATGCAGAGAGACTCCCACTCAAGCATTTGGCTATCCTTCACGAGACTACGTTTGATAACCACACCTGTGCAACCAGTGTCACGTAAAACCGAGACCTCTTGACTGTTAACGGTACCTCGCGCTGTTGGTATTCGCGCTTCCGGAAAAAGAAACTTGCCGAGTGATGGGATACCAGATTCGACCTGAATAGGCATAGAGGACCGGTTTTGGTTCTCTATAACCACGGCTACGTTGCGTATAGGGCCCTTCCTTTTAGGACACTTTGCTTGTACATCACCCCATTCGTTGTATGCATAACATTGTATACCCTGATGATCTGTATTCTTACCAGATCTACTAACCTCAGTCCATTTCACGGGCTCTCTTGCCGTCGATCCCTTAAACTACGTTCAAACTTCCACCATGAGCTTCAGCAAAACAAATCTGCCTTCTTAGCCATGTCTTTAACATTTGCAATGATTTCTCTTTAAGAAATTGGTTTAATTACTATACCCATCATCATCTTTATTTCCTTCCATGGAAGATTACATGATATAAGAATAAATCATCTGAATACAATCAATAAATATTAAAAAAAAAATATTCTATATTGGAATACAAATTCTTACACAATATCAATCAACAAAGTGTTCGTCAACTCATAAGTTGCAAGTTTCAGTACCTTATTTACAGAAGATAGCTGCACACTGCATGACAAAGTATGCTGCATACAGGACGAATAGCTTGGAGTTTTCTTTGTCGATTACTCCTGATGGTAACCTTTTACCTAAAAGATATTATAGTTGCAGCTCATCTTCTGCATTAAATAACGTAATGTGCAGGCTCAGGGGAAATTTATCAGTAAGGAAATCCCAGAAAGAATTTCGAAAGTTCGACATATAAGGACAACTAACACAACAATGAAGTATCAAGTCTGTATAAACATTCCCACATCTAATACACATATCAAGCTGTGTTTGTGGAACAGCAGCCCATAGTTTAGCTACATATGTAAATACCTTAGTGTGTTGTCTAGTTTTAGCCGACTGCCACACTGAGGCAGGTCGTAAGTATTCGTGTATCGAAGAGAATCTATCAAAATCTGCTTGATTAGACATACGAACTCTCCAGAGGCTATTTTCAAGACCAACAATTTTTGACCTTACAATTTCTTTCCAATTATGAAATTGGTTTAATTACTATACCCAACAACTGATCTCTCAGCAAGAAGTCAGTTAAACCTTCAAACGTTTTCAGCACTTTACCACATTCAATCCATCGCTTGAAATAATCAGCTATTCTGACGATAAACTAACCAAAGGTTTCTCTCTTCTCGGTTTTACTGTGCCTGAACTTTTACGAAAACCCTGTTCAGTCAACTCATACCTTTTCAGAAGTGCTTCCTTCAGAGCGTCGCAATTAAAGATATCGCTTCTGGGGAGTCGCGAGTTTACATCCAACGCTTTTTCTTTTAACAAATCTCATGTTACGTGTTTAGGCTCTAATAAACAATAACAAAGAAAGAGTGAAAACAACAAGCTTTGAAAAATTTAACAAATAATTTATTTCCCTGGATAAACACTGTAAAAATGAAAAATAAGAACCTACGATTTTAAGAATAAAATCCAAAAATAATCCAAGAATAATCCACGAATTAAATTTTAGAAGTCCTAGTAATGAAATGTTCTAAGGAATCCAAGTTCGAGTCCCGACCAAAAAAGGCGATGACGTATACTATAGCCAGTATAGTGATGTTGTGTGACCTTCTTTTTGTTGTTCCACAGACAATAATATTCCGGTGTTTGAATTTGCAAATAAAATTTAAAGAAATGTCTTTGTCCAAGAATTCCATATGAGCACTCAAATATTTCCAGGAAAAAGAATTAATTTTATAAAATCCAAATAATCTGAATTTTAAAAAAATGCAACTCCAAACTGGTCACAACAAAACGGGAACTAGGTCAGCTTTAGGTGTTTACGACAAAACATTTAGGTTAAACTAATTTCTGGAAAATATCAAATGCCAGAAAGCAAAATTACATTGCTCTAACATGCAATGAAATAAAAATATATAAAACTTACAAACAGACAACTAAATTAAATCAAAAATACAAATCTTAAAGCACTGAGATATGAAGCCCAATCAGCTCACTCCCACTTCAGGTTCTCGGCATATCGCTCAAACCGATGCAGATAACTATCCACGTTTTCTTCTGTATCGTCGAAGAAAGGTAATTTGGGGCCCTTTATCTTGCTAGAGGCAGAATCTTGTTCTCCTTTTGTGGCGGCTAAGAACTCTAATTGTCTGTCATTATCTCTTTGCTTATTTCTTTCCTGTACCTCTATAATCTCTAACATTGCCAGTTTTTCTAACTCGACCCTCCTCTCATTTACTTCCCTTTCCAATGCCAATCTTTCCTTCTCCGATTCCCTTTTTTCCTTTTCGATTTTTTTTGGCCATTTCTATTTTTCTTTCTTCGACTTCCCTTTCTGATTCCCTTTTTTCCATTTCGAGTTGTTTTCCAATTCTACCCTTCTCGCTACGGCTTCCATTTCTAATGACAATCTTTCATTTTCTAAATCCCTTTCCTTCGACCTCTCATCCCTTTCCCGGGTTTGTTCTTCATGAATGAATTTTCTCAGACTTTCTCCCTCATATCCGAGTTCTTTGCCCAATGACTTAAGCTCTTAAGTTATGACATGATTGCTAGCTGATAAGGTCACATAGCCTACATAAATCTGTACAATAGCTCTTAAAGGACGCCAGACAACAATTATCAACCTCATCTTTGCTATCGAGGCAACATAAGTAAAACAAATTTGGACAGATATGGACCCTGTACCTACTGAAGATTGACTTGTCAAAAAGGTCACAACCAACAGCATACTAACAGGGCATACGTTCGCACACAGTATGTCGATAATTCACTCTATCCAAAGCATCCCACTTTTGCCACTAACATAACAAGATTGAAACCGAATGGATGCTTGGATTAAATGATAACGCAACACAAGGTGAGGGTATGAAAGTTTATGAAACAAACAAAAACATGTTCACTACAACACATACGCAAATTGTCTTGCAGACCCACCCACTACGTATATTATATATATATATATATATATATATATATATATATATATATATATATATATATATATATATATATATATATATATATATATATATATATATATATATATATATATATATATATATATATAAAACAAAATGATGAGTATGGCTCTTACATCCACAATATGCGCAATGAAAAAAATATGATTTACAAAGTCATACGATACAAATGAAGAACGATATGATACCAATGAAAAATAAGTATGGTTTCACACAACGATATGATAACAGTGAAAGTTTAAGTATGGTTCACACAACCATATGCCACAAAGTAATTTAAGTATGGTTTAAATAACCATGTGATACAATTAAAATTAAACATGGTTCACAACCACGTGTCATTGTATACATTAAACAACCTGATTGTCCTTATTCAGGAGTTGAGAATTTACGTCATAGTTCCTCGTCCTTCTCCAGAATTATACATCCCTATTCAACAATTCCATTATGAAACAGATACACTGTCGGTTAAAATGGCTTCACTGCCATACTACGGATAATAGCCTTACCATTCTGGGTGTTTTTTGGGGGGTCTTTTTGAGGATGCTCTCCCCGGTTGATCTTTTCAGACCATCTTTTCAGACCATTTGGATGGGGAGGGGGGCCTCCTGCCCTACTTATGATTAACTATATGCTATATTTTTGAATGCTATTGTTTTTATTAGTTATGCATTTCATAATAGTAATGTTTTCTATAGTTTATATATATATATATATATATATATATATATATATATATATATATATATATATATATATATATATATATATATATATATATATATATATAGGTGTGTGTGTGTGTGTGTTTTTAACAGAATTTAAAGATCAAATGATAATCTATTCCAGACATCCAGACATTCGTCATCGTGCAGTAGAAACGTTTCGCTCATTTTTGTATCTTTTTCTCGTTCTGCCTCTTTATTGCTTTTCTTCTTCGTTTCTCTATGTCTGCTTTTTCTGTCGAAAATGATGGGTTTGGTCCGGTTGTTATTGTCTCTGGTATTGTCGTTGCAGTTGACGTCATGTATTCTTGGCATTAGTCATCATCTTCTAGGTACTTTTTTATCTGTTCGTCTGTCCATTGGACTGGTTGTGGTTGTAGTTTTGGTGTTCCAGTTGTTTTTGTTTCTGTTGTAATTTTAGATTTCTCTTTGTTTCGCTGTTTTTCTTCTGTTTCGTTTTTTTTTCCCCTGATTTTTGTTCCACCTGTTTCTGTTTCCCTTGTTGTGTGTTTTCCTTTTTCATAATTGGCTGTATTTGTGTCTTTGTTATTCCTCCCATCCTTTGTTTCCCTTGGGGTTCGTATGCTTTCTGTATTCCTGTTACTTGTTTCTGCAAATTCTTTTGTTGTTGTCGTCGTTGTTGGACTTGTTCTTGTTCTAGTTCTTGTTGTGATCCTTGTTAATGTTTTGGGTTTTGATTTCCTTTATTTGTTTCTTGTAGTTTTTGTTGCTCCATCTCAGGTTTCTCTTTTTCTAGTTGTTATTGATGTTTTTGCTCAATTTGTTGCTTTTGCTGTTTTTTTTTGTTGTGTTGTTCAAGGTTATGCTTACCCTTATATTGTTGCTGTTTGTGGCTTTCTATCGCCTGATTCACTTGTTTAACCTGTTGTTTTTTTCTGTTGTAATTGTACTGGTAGTTATTACTATTGTTGTTCCTGTTGGTTTTTTGGGCATTTGTGCGGAGTGTGGCCCGTCTCTCCGCATCTGTTACTTATTCTATGATATATGCAGCCCTTGTACCATGTTTTTGTCAGAAAACCGTGTAAATAACAAGCCCTTTTGAATCCCCTCAGCTTGGTCTTTTCGATTTCAAGGTTCTTCCTGCCGATCTTTCCGTCTATTCATACATCCAGCCAGCCAGCCAGCCCTATGGGTAAAGTAGGAAGTAAGAGTTTTGACACTCCCAGACAAGATCCAAGCGATCACTGTGTCGCATAGAACAATAAGCCTTCTATAAATACAGAAGAAGAAAAATGCACACGACCAGGGGTAAAGTACCCATGCACACTGTGCTATATGAGTATCTCGCCGTGAGCGACCTACCACGAGATGCGTGTACTGTTCAGTCGCACAAACAATAAAACGAACCACCCTTCGTAACGCTGTATGCGTCTACGAAATTAATTAACCAAATTGTTCTTAAGGCATAGCCACAATTATTAAGAACAAAACTGGTTTCAATTGGGAAAGAATAGAAGAAGGGGAAAATTTGAAGGGAAGGGCAATACATAAACTTTTAAATAAATTACATATAATCAAAATATATTGTCCAGCCACCAGATACAAGAGACATGAATTCATCCAAAATTTAAGTAAACTTATCAACGACGACACAATGGAGCAATTAGTTATAGGAGGTGATTTTATCTGGGTGGGGGAGAGTGTAGACAGAACAGGGGGACTATCAACAAATGACTACAGTTCAAGGGAAATAATGGAAAAACTTTTGAAAGACCACAATCTAGTGGATATATATAGAAGATTAAATTTATTAAATACAGAATACACACATGAATACAAAAACAAGGGGGCTAGTAGATTGGATAAACTTTATGTTACTAAATATGAAGAAAAAATACACAAAAAGGCAGAAATTATTGATTTCAAAATTTCAGATCACAAATTAGTAAATTTAGAAATGAATTTAAATAATAGGAAAAAATAAGGGAAAGGGATCTGGAAACTAAATAATAGAATACTAGAAGAAGAGGGTTTTCTGGGAGAAGTTAAAAATGAATTAATCAAAATCAAGAATGAAAAAGGGGACATTATAAGTAATATATTATCAGACTGGGACGTAATAAAAGATAAAATTAAAAAATAGCAATTTATCATTCAAGGAAGCGTAAAAAAATACAACAAAAAAAAAGAAGAATTAAAACTAAGACTTAAAATTAAGACATTAACTGATGAGAAAAGGAAAACATATACGGATAGGTTGAATCAAATAGCAGAAGAAAAAAAAAGTTTAGAGATAAGAGCAGGAAAGTTTAATAAAACTTATAAAAAGGCAGAAGGTCTGTATAAAAGGGAGGAAATGAGGAGAGGAGGAGAGAAAACAGTAGATAAATTAAAAGATAATGGAATAGAAATTAAGATAAAAAAAGAAAAAATGAGGAAAATAAGAGAATACTACACTAACTTATAACGTCTCAAAACATAGATACACAGGTAATATTAGATTATATAGAAGTGGTACCATGTAAAATGATATCGTCAGAACACAGAAACCTGTGTGACGATTTCATTACAAATGAAGAAATAATATCCACCATTAAAGAACTAGCAAAAGGTAAATCTCCAGGGAGAGATGGACTCACTGCGGAATTCTACAAAAATTTCCAAAGTGAGTTAGCGCCGATTCTTGAATGTTTATATAATAATATACTTTTAAAAAATGATACAATGTCTAAATCCATGAGGGAAGGGTTAATAACAATTATATACAAAGGGAAGGGCGACAGGGAAGAACTTAAAAATTGGAGGCCCATCTCCCTCCTAAATACAGACTATAAAATATTAAGTAGAATTTTAGCAAATAGAGTTAAAAAGGAATGAATGAAATAATAAATATGAATCAAACTTGTGGGGGGAAAGGTAGAAACATTCAAAGTAATATTTTAAATATAAGAACTATAATTGACTTTGTAAATGAAACAGGTACGAAAAGTGCTTTGGTACTTTTTGACCAAGAGAAAGCTTTCGACAGACTGGAACATAACTACATACAAAAAGTATTAGAAAAATTTGGTTTTGGAACAAACTTCCTAAACTGGACCAAAATCCTGTATAACAAAATAACTGCAAGTGTACAGGTCAATGGAGCTGTAACGGAAAAATTTGACATAGAAAGATCAGTGAGGCAAGGTTGCCCACTGTCAATGCTACTATATGTAATAGCAATAGAAATTCTAAGTATTAAAATCAGAACCAGCAAAATAATAGAAGGTATCAAAATTCCAAATTTAAAAGAGGATTTTAAAATGCTCCAACATGCTGATGATTGTACAAATTTTATTAAAGACTCCAATTCCTTTAAACACTTGGAAAAGGAATACGAATCTTTCGGAAAAGCGTCGGTGTCAAAAATCAATCATGACAAAACTGAGATACTAAAAATAGGGAACTGGAGGGGAAACCACCCGGGTTTACCACCACACTTAGTTAAAGACAGGATTAAAGCCCTAGGAATTTTTTTTGGGAAAAAATGAAGAAAAGGAAAACTGCAAAAATGTAAAAATGAAAACAAATGAAAATATCAAAATCTGGGCACTTACCCCATTATGTATAATGGAGCGAACACAAGTTGAAAAACGTATTTATATTCTAATTTGAATTATCTTTTAAATTCTGTAGATGTAGGGAACAATGAACTTGACAAAATTGATAATGACATTATAAAATATATTTGGAATTTTAAAACACATTATGTTAAAAAATCTACACTATATAGGGCCATGAATAGGGGAGGGCTGGCCCTACCAAGCCCAATTTTAATTAAATGTTCCAATATTTTAAATAGATTTAAAAAGCTAAATAACCAACCAAAAACTCCTTGGGAAGCGTTATATATTTATTGGTTTGGTTTTACCATTAGGAATAGAAGTGATATATACAAAAATAATAAGTTAGTCCAAAAACTTGAAGTACCAAGGAAATTTAGGAATATAAAAACTTTTATGTAAATATAGGGATGTTGATGAACTATGGGGAATTGAAACGAAGGAAACTTATAATTGGATAAGGGAAAATTTAACCCTAAGAATAAAAAATAAAGTAGAAGAAGAAAATATCTCCGTTAATTGGGATAGAGTTTGGAGGCACTGGGCCAACATCGGCTCACCCAAGATTCAGATATAATATTCAAATACTTACATAACGCATGGTTAACTGGAGAAGTCGCACTGCGAAGAAGATTGATTAGAACAATTGTTAAATCCCCCATGTGCAAAAAAGCAAATTTTACGAAATATCATGCTATAGCGCAGTGCGAAGAAAGGAAAATTGAAAGAATTCAATTGATAATGGAAATCTATAAGAAGGAAAAATACAGAAGAAATCAAATCCTATATTTAGACGGCAACTTCGATAAAAATTTAATAAGGAAGATTACGGATTATATAACTACAACAATGTTGTCATAACAATTAAAAAATAATAAATTATAATAACTAAATTAAGGTTCATTTAAAGATTTTTGGGGCCTATGGACTGGGGGTGAGGAGAAGGGGGCGGGAGGGGGCGCTTCGGAGTCCCCCCCCTTATGGATGTCACCTTGTAACGGACCGGAGATCCCAATCTCGCTCCCTGACTCTGAGGCTCTTATTGGCCGTGAGGCAACAGGAATCTCTAGATGTGTTTTAAGATTAAAATAAATGTAACAATTCTAAAGATAAATAATAAAAAAATTAATTTAAACATAGACACTGGGTGTACCTTAAAACTATCTTTTTAGATTAGGGAAAGTTTTAAATAATCTAAAAATTATAAACAGGGAGGGACAGGGATCCTTAATGGGGAAAGTACGAGAAAAAGACATCATGGGGCTATGTCACATGGCGCCACGCGAACTGAACAGGCCTATGAAAGAGTTTTGGAAAACTACCCCAGGTAGGAAAACTTACATGCATAACATAAAAACAAAGACTCTCGTGTAATTTTCTCTTCAATTTCTTTCCTTCAACTGTACAGCTCCCGTACTGTACAGTTAATCCCCTTTGTGTGGGAAACTTAAACCTTCTTGGAACTTTGGCAATAATCCAATAAATAATTAGAGGCGGCCTTACTCGGGTTGAGAGAAATACAAATGAATACAGAATGTGTGGACCCCAATTCGAACACAGCCGAACTCAATCAATAAATCAATTATGCGAAGAACGACACAGATTAACACTCACATAAAACAATAGGAATTTTTTTTTCTCTTTCTTCAATCAAACCTGTATTACACCGTTACTTCGCCGAAATTCAAAATTCAAATAAATTAATATAAAAGTAAAGTTTTGATCCAAGACAACTGGGGACGATTTGACAATAACTGGCTATCCCTACACAAAATCTATATAGCACACATACAATATACCATATACTCATATAGCACACACGGGATATAGGCGACCTTTAGCCAAGGTCTACTTGGAATCTAGGGAAGGGATTTCGAGTTAGGTGATAGAAACCCACTCGGAAGAACAACCCTATAGATAACACTAGGGTTTACAAAAAAATACCCCATCTAAAATTTAATCTAAATAAATTTTTGATCTAAATTCTATCTTAAAATAAAACAAACAACATATCTGTGGGAGTAACACTTACACATAAAACACCTTTTATTTTTTATTTGGATAAGGGGGGGGGGATCTGTTTGGTGGGGGGGGGGGAAATTAAGGCATACCAAATTACTTTCATGCCTTATTCCGTGACACCCATCACCACGACATGTCCACTACATGCACATCGGCACTTCCTGTGTTGGATCTAATTTGGAGTTCCGCTAAAGTTTATTCAGAACTTTAATTATTGGGACTTGTGTCTGTAATCCCATGATTATTTGGGATTTAATTCGCAACACCGTAAGTTCCTTTTTTATATTTTCACTTTCCATTCTAGGGAAATAAATTATTTGCTGAATTTTAAAAGCTTGCTGGTTCTCACTCCTTTCTATTACTTATTTTAAGACGATATAGTCATTATAAAATACAACATCAGACAGGACGGCTTCATTAAAACCGAATTTAAATAGTATCAGATAGGCGGCTTCATATTTCATACCAGTACTGCATAACTGCAACCTCCATAAAGGTTTCGTCTACAACCATCCTCAGTTCGTTATGGCAATAAGACTGTTATCTAAATATTTGTTCCTGTGATTGATTGGTTGATTGATTGATTGTCTTGCAATTAAACTGTAGTGTGACTTAAGTTTCGAAATAGTGCACCACTCTCCAGATCAAACCAGTTAACTGCCTTTGAATCTTTATTACTGGCAACTGGACTGAACGTCAATATATTTTGGAAGAAAAAAATAAGTATTGTCTTTATTGTATAATACATGTTGGAACCCCCCACCTTTAGACACTTGCAAATGAAATATTGAAAATAGGAGAGATTGTTTGTGTTTACCATGCTATACATTTTTGGTGACTGCAACCTTTCTAAGCCCCTCTAGTCGAATAAATCAATGATACATGCAACATTGAATCTATTACTAATGTGTGAAAAGTGTAGTTTAAGAGTAGACTCCGCCTTCTTTGCGGTATTGTTTTATTTCTTGCATACTATAAATGTGTTTACAGTGCAATACTGTAAACAAAACTTGATTAAAAGCAAAAAGGTAGGCTTTAGTATTTTGAAGAGCAGGACCAAAGTACAGCTGTACTGCAGCAGCAGAGAGGGCGATCAGACCACTTTAGGGAATGGTCACCCTTGTTTTTAGACACAAAAAAAATAGTGACCCTTCATAGAGGTCAATACCACGTCTACGATTATTGTTTGTCCCAAACAGAAATGTAGTCAAGGGGCTCTCTGCTTCTATGTTATTCTGAATAATCCTGGGAATCTTCATCTGAATCCTGTGAATTTGTTCTATGTTTCAAGTAATATTCAAGTTCTGATGGTGGTTTTTCTATTTTTGGATTTATGTTCTTTCTTTTTCTGTAATAAATCATTAAACTTCTGTATCGATCTCCAAGGCAATTTTTGCAAATCTGATATAATCCTCTAACGCCGTTGTTACATCCAACACAACTTCGTGGACCAGCATGAGGGTTTTTCTTTATAAGATAATTATGTTTTTTGCAATATTCTCCACGACATTTTTTATCACATTTGTTAGTGGTTCCTTGACGCAGCCACGCACAGTTGTTCATTATATTAATGATATCTGTTTAATTTAATTTAATTTTATCATCACCCCTGTTATCCAAATATTTTATCAAGACCCACGCGATATCTTGTTCTAGGATCGTGCAAATTTATTGTTATAAATCCATGCAGAGTGGCTTGCGCTCGTGAAAAGAAATTTCTGAATTTAATTATATCCATGTCACCGCTGCACCAAGTTTGATGAATATTTCTAAGTGTGTGTGTGTCTACGCCATTAAACACAACTAAAATATTACAGTTGTCCCTGATTACTTTTGGTATTTGTGTATATCGTCGAGTAACATAGATCACATCTGTATTTGTATGTCTGCCGCGAGAAAATATTCTGGCTGGATTTGATTGTTTATCCAGCATCACATCATCATACACAACTAAATTATTAATAAATCCGTCTAAAACACCAACGGACGGTGCTTCATCAATATCTGTTATAAACTCTATGACATCATTATCTTCGTCCAGTAATCTTGCATTTTCGTTAAAATCTTTTAATACTTCATAACATCGTTGATCATCAACGGATGGTGCTACTAAATACAATTTATCACATTTCAACCATCTCATTATCAGATTAAGTAATAACTGCGTCTTACCCGATCCAGATGGTCCTATGATAATCATTCTGATGGAATTAGGTAGCGCAGGATGATGCTTAACAGGTTCTCGTTTTCTTGTCGCTGAGAAATCAATTATATCAATATATATTATAACATGAATTTATATTGTTTACGCTGTAGAGTTAAAACTCCGACTACTGATTTAGCTACAGTTATAACAAAAAATAAAATAATAGCGTATGGTGGAAAATGTTCTGTGTGCGGTAGAAAGAAATTTTCGTTTTTACCTAATAAGCGCGGTGGTGATATTGCTAATTTGATGTCAAAGTTTCCGGGTACTCCATGGGCTAAATACCCAGGAGAAAAACATCTACCAGGATATAATTATTGCGGTCCTGGTACTCGACTCGATATCAGACTTGATAATCAAGATCAACCAAAACCAGGCGAGGAACCAGTAAACGCTATTGATAAAGCTTGTCATGTTCATGATGTAGCTTATAAGAGTAAAAATCTACAAGATAGGCATATTGCAGATGTGAAATTAATTCATGCATTAAATTCTATAAAAAATAAAAATATCAGATAATCATTAGCTAATTGGTTAGTAAGATCCGCGATGAAAGATAAATTAGCGTTTGGGTCTGGTAATATATAATGGAATTAATTTATTATTCACCAAGAGGATATTGGAAAGGTAAAGCAGCAATTGGTAAACTTGCTGATGCAGCAGCGGTTAAACATTCTACTGCTAAAGCGTGGTTATCCAAACAGGCAATATGGCAAATTTATCTACCACCACCGAAACGAATTCAGTACGCGTATTTCGATGTCAGTGTTCCTAATGAAGTTCAGCAAGCTAATATTCTGTTTTTACCATATGATACTGTACGCAGAAAAACATACAAATACGCGTTAACTGTAGTTGATGTTGCAAGTAGATATAAAGAGGCAGAGCCGCTATCAACGAAAACATCATCTGAAGTAGCCGATGCGTTTGAACGAATTTAACAACGAGGTGGTCTGCGATGGCCACAGCTACTACAGGTTGATCCTGGTAAGGAATTTCTTGGTCCAGTATCATCGTTGATGAAACAACATAATACCAAAATACGACGAGGACATACTGCAATTCATCGTGATCAGGGAATTGTTGAGCGATTTAATCGAACACTTGCTGAGCGGTTATTTGGATATCAATACGCTAAGGAATTTATTCAAGATAAAAGATCTCGCGAATAGGTTGCAAGGTTACCAAGCGTGATAGCTGCATTAAATAATGAGATTACACGAACAACCAACATGAAACCCATTAATGCAATTACCAAAAAAAATATACCAACACAGCGAAAAGATACTGAAAAACAAAAAATATTGGGTGATGTTACAGTTAGATATTTATATGAGCCTGGTGAACTTGAAGGTGGTAAAGCGAGAGCGACTGATCCTATTTGGAGTGTTACCACACACAAAATGTCCACCGTGACAAGATCCTCAGGTAGACCTGCAATCTTCAGACTAGATTCGGCTGCTCCTCAACGTGGATTTGTACGTGAACAACTACAAATAATCCCCGAGGATACACAACTACCACCGCGATCACTTAACTAGCACTAGTGCCAGCACCCCGACGTCGATTACACTCAAGACAGGTCAACATCACATTTTCTCGTGTATGACCGCGACTATTATCTTTTCTGTCTACAGTAAATTGTCTTGAATCATTACTCGAATACCTCCACAGCATTATACAATTGCAACTTGCGCAATTATTATTCTGCTGCTGTTTTAACTCAATAATAAATTCAACATCAAGATCAAAGTCACGTTTATTTTTTTTTATCAGATTGTTTGTATCCGATTAATTTTTTTCTTATTATATCACCATCGATGACGTTGAATTTATTAACGATTTCAGGAATTATAATTCTCCGTAATTGAGATATTTTTCTGACCCTCGATACCGCTAAATAGACTAAATTTTACCACTCGATACGATCGTCTACAATCCAGACTCGTGTGTCAGAAATAGTTAATCCCTGAGACGAGTGGATCGTCATAGCGTATCCCAACACCCATGGAGATTTGTCAGCGCGTAATGCATCTTCGACCACACTGATATCAACAGCGACAATATCATTTAATACGAGATTTTGCTTCTCAGTCTGTCCTGGAATATCAACATTAATATTCTGTTTTCGTGTATCTGAAGGTCTATAACACAACGGTACGGGTAATTCTGAATATTTTTCTTTATGCAGCTGAAATAACTGCTGTTGTAAATCGTCTCTGATTATTTTTCTGCTTGCTACTATCAAATCGGTGGGTCTCCATAAATTTAAAAAATCACTCATTGAGGTCTCTGAGATTACTCCGCGTATTATTTCACACTGAATTTTGTTTGATTGTAATCTGATTGATTTTTTTAATTCCTTTAAATTTGCATCGAGAGCTCTATGATCATCATCTATTTCTTCGTAATAATCGACGAAATTTTTTAACCAATCATGTGGAGATGGTCCAACAAAAGGCGGCGGTTGACCATGATCGCAACACATTATTATAGCGGTATTTTTCGTCAGCAACCAATCAAGAAACATTTTTAATGTATCCAGTGACACCGTACATATCTCGTCCCAAATAATTATTTTAGGTATATATTTTTCTCCCATTCGTTCAGGAGTCCATGTATCCCCGCGCCACCGAAAGAAACTATGATACGTGCACGATTGTACTTGCGGTTGTTTCATCTCGCGTGCAAGTCTATGTGTGGGTGTCAGCACGATCATATCTGAATTTCTAAAATTATTAATCGCTCGAGTCGTTTTGCCGCATCCACCAGGTCCAGTGAGATATACTGTCTTATATCTAGTTATTGGATCACTCAACGATGGCGCTTTCGACATTTCTGATATTTTATTACCCTTACGATAAAAATCCCTCATTGGAACATCTGCTGATTCTGTATAATTGTGTAATATTTCCTTTTTTATTCTCCACGAACTCCATCGTTCATCATTACTTGTAAATTTCATAGCAGACTCTAAATATTTACTCGAAATATAAAACGAATCTGTTGCGACTCTGACTGCGGTCTCAGGAAATCTATTAATCATCGATAGAAACATAAGCCAACATGGAAGATCTTAGATGAGTATACTGTGGGGATACATCATTTATGTAACTAACGGTCGTACCCAATTTTGTTCCGTCGGATAAATAAACACTTTCTCGATTTACAAATATATTTCTGGCTGTTGTATCAGCGATTATAAAATCGTACTCGGCATCATCTAAAATTAATCGTGTGTGATGTCTTTTATGATCATATGCACCACCTTGAGTAAATTTACCTATAATTTTTCTACCAAGATCTTTTGCGGTTTTGAGTTTAATCTCGAGAATTTTAGGAGCTTCTTTGATAATATCATCTTCGGAAACGCCAGGACATTTTTCCTTAAACTCGCTAATAACTTCATCAATATTGATAGAATCTGACATGGGCAACCAAACTTCGGTCTGTGCATGATATGATATAATTGCCTCACTAACCACCAACGATGTCAGTACCGCACAATCTAGCATATATTGTAATAAAACTATAGGTACCCAACGTTTTTCACAAAAATGTCTGCCAAACCAAACATAACAAATCTTGTGAAGATTTTCGTTAAGCTCGAATGATTCAACACAAGCGAATCCAGTCAGATCAAAATTAGGTAATGGTCCATTAATTGCCACTCGCGTCATCTCGTTTGTAGGGTGACCGAATCTTTTAAAGTACATAGAACAATCTCCGTATCCTAGAAAACTTCCCGGATAACATGCAACCATATCAACCGAAATAACATCATTGTAATTATACTTGGTATTCCATAATCCACCGTGTCCGTATTCGACGCAACTTGCGCGTACGTCCTCCAGTAAATCAAATCGTGTTGGTTTCCATGAATTTCTTTCTCTAGCGATTTTCCGCGTGCTTGCACTCTAAAAACTTCTCCGCGATATTTTTCATCTCGTCATGGAGAAATTCTGTTCGATATATTTCACCGTTTGGTCTAACAAACTGATCAAATCCACCTTCCTCATTACTTTTAAATAACCATACCGATACAGGGTCGTTTTTACTTATTTCGTTGATAAAATCAAACATGCCTCCCCCCATATCTGGGGGGTAAAATCTAATAGTTCGATCACGCGGAAATATTGTTACTGCGCTGGTCCATGCGTGCGCGTTATGATCAATAATATTTATTGAAGCTCCTTTCGATTTATATTTCGATTCGTACAGTATTTCTCCCGTTATTGTCGCTACGGTTATTGGAAATTTTAATATATTTCCTAACTCAGCAAAATCTTTTATTGTAGCTCCGGTATCCTTAACTGAATCAGTCCACGAGTTTATTTTTTCACGTCTTAAATCAGTTAATCCGTTTCCACGCATCGCGTTTGAAAAGTGTTCTATTACTCGTTCGGCTACACAATTTAACCTTGAAAATTTCATGGGTGTCAGTTTATCAACGTTGGGTTTTTATTTATCTCATAAATTCCATAAATAACCGCTGTTACAGGATACGCTCGCTCATAATACGGTTTGTCAATACCCGTCAACAAACCCGGTCTGGAATTTTTACTTAATATGGCGATTTTATTATTACCGAGGACAGGATCATATTTGTCACGGATAATCCAACTACCTGTTTCTGTTAGTACAATAAATTTTACTCTAAAGAAATATTTTTGATTGCCCTCGTATTCAGCGATGTAGTTAATGATAGTTGCCGCTCGCTTGTCATTCATTGTAGCGTCCTTGACAGTATTGCGTATAATCTTGAACGTTGACCATGTATGAGATGCACCATCCGTGTAAAATTCTTTCTTGGCGTCGTGAATTTTATTGATCAAACTTTTATTTTTCGGATCAACCAAATCTCGTACTGGTAAATCAGAAGATAATCTGTCGAGATTAAATTTATATTTAACAGGCCTAGTTTGGGATAATCTCTCAAACTCGTTCATATAATTAAAACAAATATTTAAATAAAGAATATTATATATATATATATATATATATATATATATATATATATATATATATATATATATATATATATATATATATATATATATATATATATATATATATATATATGTCTCAATGCAGATGGCTCATGATCGGTTCAGTAAATCGATGCAACAGATCTTGTAGAGGTGAATTTTGTTGGATGCACTTACAAGGCATACGGCGGGGGAGTCTAGGACCAATACCGTGTCTGCGATGTGGTATTGGAGTGCGAGGAAAAACAGAATTATGTGGAAAGTGCGGTGGAAAACGGTTCAGAGAACTTAAAAGATATTATGACAAATAAAATAATAATGGTGAAAACGCTACAAAATCCGTGGAGGATTATATATCAAGATTTCAGACAAACAATGATTTAAACAAATAATATTATTGCATATATGGAACAAAATATATTTGTCCCACATCCTCTCATAACAAACTATGAATCAGATCGTAATGGTGTCATTAGACACTGCAGGTTAAAAAAAAACCGGTTGGTTTTGTTACTAATACTGGTTATCTGATGTTTACTGTTGGGAAGAAACATTATCGTTGTCATCGTTTCATCTACGAATGTTTCTTCGGAGTGATCAATGACGGTCTTGTTATTGATCATGTTGACGGGGATCCTCAAAATAATAGTTTATCCAACCTTCGTGTTGTCACGCAAGGCGTGAACTCTGCATGTGGTAATACTGGAAGATGTAAAACAATCGGAAAGAGGGCGGTAAATTCTACAAACACAGAAACTGGCGAAGTAATTATTTTTCGTTCGATATGTTCTGCTGCGAAATACTTTGATATTCACCCATATTCAGTACAAAAAGTAGCAGAAAATATAACCAGATCTACTTTCTCAAAAAATATAAACAGAGAATCACCTTTCAGTACTGTTAACTATCATCACCACCTCGAATTAGATTTTTTTGGGGGGGTCAGAAATTATCATTATTATACTACTTATTTTTTGACTCATGAAAGGGAGGTAATTTTATGATCCTCGGTATATGGTCATAATCATATACAACATCCAAGGTCTGTGATGCCTGGTGGAGCATACCCGTTTATGATTTCTAACTTACAAAAATATACAGTTCGTGTATTTTTCTGTTCTTTTCGTGAAACATTTAGAACAGCGCAACACGTGGACATTACATCTGAACTACAGAAAACCGACATGTATATTCCAGCTTACTGAGTGCAGAATCCAGCGTCTAGTCTGTATCGATCGTGGCAGGTTAATTTTAGATCTACAGTACAGCACAGGGATCCTGCATGTATTTACTCGATTACAGAAATACGTGTATATAGTGTTTGGAATTAAAAATTAGTTGCATTTTCCTTGTTCAGTGCAGAAATATAATGCGAGATTGTGTACGTATGTGTGATTATGTATTTATGCGTATGTGTGGTTATTTTTTTATCGAGTAATATTAACAACTAAATACTCCCTTGACTATGATACAGATTTACGAGTGGGAAATCTCGTAATATATATTTCCATTGAACAGTTATAGAGAGGATGGAAAATCTCGTAATAGTCATAGGATGGATGAAAAAATCTAGCAGTTATGTTATAGGAAGGATGGAAAAATCTAGCAATTAGATGATCTGGACCGGGTGTTCTATCATAGATAGCGTGGTATAATAAATAGGAAATTCCTTAATTCAGCTTTGTTTGGTGAGAATATATTATATAAACGTATTTCTTGAATTCAGAATTGTATTTTGAGTAAGTATATTCGAAATTAGTTCCTTTTCAATGATTATTAGCTATATATTAACTTTCGAAACATATGTTTGTAATAAGATTCGATAGCTCAATCGGTATCGTATTGGACTGTGACGCTCGCGGTCCAGGATTGAATCCCCATGGCTGACAACTGGTCGGTGGTGTGCGCATAGTTGCGATTTTTATAATAATTGGGGGCGGCAGCAAAAAGCCCCCTCCCCGCTCAGCAAAAATCAATCACCATATCAACCGGTGGTTGATACATATTTTCGTATCACCCACGGGCTTGATTATTGTGGGTGGGGTTTTGCTGAGCGTATTTGTTTGTGCCGTCCTTTATTCAATTATTCATTGTATATATTTCATTTCATACTTAATGAACTTGCTAAAAAAAACTCGAATAGAAGTTCATTTCATAATATATGTTTGTGCCGTCCTTCATTCATAATCTGAGCTCGCTAAGACACTCGAATAGGGGCTCGTCATCCATAATCTGAGCTCGCTAAAGACTCGATAGGGGCTCTTCATTAAAACATCCCGACGAACTCGCTAAAGACTCGATAGGGGTTCTAGGGATAATTTTTTTTTATTTTAAAGATTTATATATTATATAATGAACCATGAAAATATCAAAGACATTATTTCTGCTATTAAAAAACTAGAAGAAAACGGAATTAATATATCTGATGAACTAAATCCTGAAAAAATAATATCTGATTTTGAAACGTTAGAAGAACTTAAAAATGAAAATAAGTATGTTCTATCATCTCAATATAAGTTCATAAAGCGGATTCAGGTAGCTATGTTTCAGTAACTGGCTATGGTGAACGATGATCAAGTAAATGAATTTATTCCTCTTTCTGTTGCAGTAGAAAAGATCAGGTCGGGATTATCCAGCGAGTACGAAACAAAAAAAACAATCAGTACCCGCATAAGATACTTAAGAAAAAATATGTCAGCGGGTAACGACCAAAGCAACCCTGAGTAGTAGTATAATTTCCCTCACTGTATATCACATCAGAATTAATTTACATAAAAAAATAAAATATTTCAGAATAATAATAAAATATTTTTTGGAAAACTGATTAATTTGTATACTTTTGAGTAGCAACCACCCCATCAATATTACAAAACTGATTGATTTGTATACTTTTAAGTGGCAATCACCCCATCAGAATTAATAAATTAATTGATTTGCATACTTTTAAGTAGCAATCGCCCAATCAGAATTAATAAATTAATTAATTTACATAAATAATAAAATATTTCAGAAAAATAATAAAATATTTTTTTGTAGTATTTTTTTGAAAACTGATTGATTTCTATACTTTTAAGTACCAATTACCCCATCAGAATTAATAAACTGATTGATTTGTATACTTTTGAGTAGCAACCACCCCATCAGAATTAGCAAACTGATTGATTTGTATAATTTTCAGCACCAATTAGCCCATCAGATTGATTCACAAAAAAATAAAATATTTCAGAATAATAATAAAAATATTCAGAATAATAATACAATATTTTTTTGGTAGTATTTTTTGGAAAACTGATTAATTTGTATAATTTTCAGTACCAACTACCCCATCAGAATTAGCAAACTGATTGATTTGTATAATTTTCAGTACAATTACCCCATCAGAATCAGCAAACTGATTGATTTGTATAATTTTCAGTGCCAATTACCCCATCAGATTGATTCATTTCAGAATTATTTCAGATTGTACAAAATTGATTAATTTGTGTCATTTATCCCATCAGTGATTATATTTATTTATTCTGAAATATTATTTTTTTAAGTTGATCGAGTTTAATACAGGAGTGTGTATAATTTAGAATCTGATCTCTGTAACAGATGATCTCGATAATATGTTTTTGACGGAGTTCATCTAACTGTTCTTGTGTTAATAAGAAATCCTCGCTTCGGTATTCATCAATAACTAAATTAACGCTAAATTGCTCTTTGTCTTGTGAAAACACTGTTCTGATGGCGTTTTCAAGTGCTTCTTTGTCATGTATAAAAACAATCACGGGCTGGTACATTATATAATATTTACTGGATTAATTAAGATTTCACATACAGATTTATCACAAGCTCTTCTCCACGCATGTCAATTAAGCGATTAAGGTGGTCTGTGAGCTTAAAATTTATTCGTGTTAACATATTATTGTGACACCACAGATACACAGGATTAGTTGGTTCTTGCACGATTAAACTTCCAGGGGGAACTTGTGGTGTAAATGTATATAAAATATATCCTTGTTGAGCCTGATTTGATTTTCCGAGGTCTATTTGATAGCTGCCATCGACTACGTCACAAACCAGATTGACCACGATCGTGCTGGTTATATTAACGATTCCCGGAGATATGTGTCTGCCGCCGCCATGTGGATCATTATTATATCTGAGAACAGTTGGATGTGGGGCTAGTTTTTTCCACGCATCGAGTATTTTAGGAAAATATTCATTAATGACATCACTGACAGATTTTCTCCGAGCGTCCGGGTCATAATCGGGAAATTTGAACGTTGCAATATCAGATTCCTTGATTTTATTTTTATCAATTAAAAACTTTTTTGTAGCGGGAGATGATTTTAAAAATAGATCTATAATTTTGTTGTGATTGCGTTCTATAGCTTCTGTGATATAATTCAGAATTTCTATTTGTTTGATAATTTCCCCTCGTGTCTCGTGGGATGTTATATCGAAAAGATACTCAGTGAGGCGTTCACGCAGTTTATTTAGTTGATCTTTATGATCAAGATTGGAACTGTCAATAGTTCTTTTAATTTCCTTCTGGTAAACCTGAAAATATATCACCACCATAACCAATTAAATCTTCCAAACTAATATCCCAAGTGTGAAGTCCACTCCACCACCACCAAATAAGTGTCATTTCAATATCGTGACGAGAACTATTTGTTGACGTAAAATCAGATTTTTTTGGTTCTGGTGGTCCTTCATACACCGGGGGAACATCTGGCCAACCTAGTACGGATCTTATCGTGGATTGATAAATATCAACGGCATAATCAGGAGAATGTATCTCAACCGTTGAGGACAGCGTCGGTTCATGAACGTTAATTGATATTTTTGCTTCTTTTCCGGTTATTGATTTTATTCTACGTTGAAATTCCTCATTGATTTGTTCGATCTCATAACTGCCAGTGGGTATTCCAACATCTCTCCAGTCAGGAGTACCATCTGGTTTGTTCTTGTTAGCAAATACAAGCGAATTATTTGCTGGTGTACCATTAAATGATTTTGATCTGATATTTGGCCAGCTGTAATATACCCGTAATTGAGCTAATGCTATTTCCTTTACTGGAATTGCAGTAGGAAAGCTAATACTAAATTCAGGATTAGTTGAACTTACCGAGATCATCGTTATCTTTAACGGACTTGTATCAGTCACGATCTGCTGGAGTAATTCTGTCATTATTAGTACTTGTATCTTTAATACCGATGCCTTCGTCGTATATTTTAGTCATCATTGAAAACTCGAAATCAGATATAATTCCGTCACTGAGACTCGCTGATAACAACGAATATAACTTCGAGTATGCGACCGTCGCTGTATGTAATCTTATCATGTAACCGGATAATTTTTCATTCATGCAAGTACATATTATTTTTGTGATGTTATTGAGCACACCTGCAATCGTTGTTGCTGCTGAAATACAAATAGTTATGGCTACTGGTGCCATCATTGTCACCGCTGATAATATAACACCTGCTGCAGCAACAACATAGGATACTGAATAAACAATCACATCAACGATAACTAATCGTCGTCGATATTTTTTTACTTTTACTGTATATTGATCTTTTAGCGCCACATGCCATTCACGTGCTTGATTGTATCTGTATTGTGCACCGTCCATATATTTTTATGCAGTAAATAATTGAGGTGTTTTAGCTACAAATTCCAAACACCACCAGTAAACTGTTCTGGTTAATGTCTTATCATCTGCTTCCAAAATAAATTCCTCTTCGGTTCCGCTATTTAATAGAACAGATACAACCCCGGAAAACTTATCAGTTGAATGGCGCCATGGAAACGTTGTAAATATTTCAAATTTTGTAACACTGAACACAGACAGCCTGTACACACCAGTGACTGTTGCGGTATATTTGATAGTTTTATTTTGCTGCGACCATGTTGAAAATCCCGCTGATACTGTGTATACGATGTTGGTAATATCAGCGGGGGTGACCCCGCCGGGAATTTTAATCAGACTGGTTTTGTTAACGATCTCAGGAATCCCCGCTACGACATGTTCAATTGATTTTTTAGTTGTGTCGATGTTCGTCTTGATATCAGAAAGTTTCATATCAACGGAGTGCGGAGTGCCGAAGAATTCTTCTGCGGTTCTTTGATGGTTTCTGCGAAATCTTGCAAAAGCGCCCACGTGAACGTCATACTCGGCCCGCAGCGTGGATAATTTACCATCTACGGTGTCGACGTATAGTTTGTTTGCGACGTCGTTGTCAGATTTTGGAGTTGTTACAGCTACTATTTTGTTCCCGTTCATACTAAGTTCACCTGTCATGTGTCACCGGTATTTTTCACGCGATTAGCAACGCTTCTCGCAATTTCATCTCTGATGGTTGTAAATGATACACTTGAATCTCTGATTCTACCACCGTCAGTAAACACAGGAATATTATCCGTAACTGCACCGAGTACTCGTCGAACTATATCATTCCATATGATATTGCTCGTTTTTAGTTTACCATATCGATCTTGAAAACTAACGACCTCATCTGGATCAACTTCAGCAAGATTCATGATATCAGCAAGTTCATCTTTAGTCGCATACTTCGACGGATCAACATCGCCGGATTTTCTCTTAACGCGGGAAGTTCTTCTTCCGTAAATATCAACCATTATATTTTAAGATCCAAGATCTGTTTAAAACGCTTTATGCGCAACGAATCGGTTGCTTGTATAATCATGCACGACTTTATGTGGCGGTTTGGATGATTTTGATATAGCGTTAAGTACATTAATTACCTCACGGTCGCATATTGGCGGATCTGTCATTGTTTGTGTGGGTAGCGTTGAATACCAAACTTGCGCGTGAAGTGGTGCGACATACTTGATAAATTCAGCAGGTGGAGCTAACCCGTACGAATCAAAATAAACGATTCCACGTGGATCAACCGCGTATGATACCCAATGAGTACCGGGTCCTGAATTCGAGTCTAGATTAATAATACCTGTTTCGAGTTTGTTTGGTTGTTTTGGTAATTGATCTCGCATAAAAACACCTCTAAAGGCTTTTATTTTTAATCGTTTAGCAGCATCAAGTAAATCAAAATCTGATGCTGGAACATCTAACGTGGAAGCCTTAGACCTTTTCCCCAGCGAGATCCCGGTAATCTTAGACCGCGTCCCTTTTTTTTTTGTGCCCCTTTCCTACTACTTTCTTTAGAGCCATTCCAGCAGCTGTTCCAACAGCATCTAACGCGGCTGCTTTTGCTACGGCTGGAGCAGCAGCAGCTATTAACGCTGGAATAGCCGCGAGAAGTGGAAATATACCACCCGTTTTAACCATGTCTTTGATGGCGCTCGGAGAAAGACGTAATTGAACTCCGGTTTTTGATTCTAGGGCTTTATTGAAAAGTTTTTATCTGATTATTTGTCAACGATTATTTGTTTGGACCACCACCCATCTGATCTCGTTTTAGTGATATTTTAGTTCCGCATTTGCTGGTGGTTTTTGATTGAAGCTTTTTGACCTGACCGGGAGTCAGAGTAACATTAACATGACTATACGACATTTTTATATAAATAATATTTATCTGAATAATTAAAGATTTTCCACTGGTGCATCAACGACTCTCATTCGACCACTACCACCTTCAAGTAACATGGCTTTATCGCTGAGTATGACCGCGATTGCTCTGTAGAAGGCACCAGCACCTGGTGGGTTAGTAACACGAGCTCGAAAGTGTATATCAACGACAGACTGTTTGGACAAATCAAGATGTTCCAGCGAAAAATAATAAATAGGATATAGACCTGTAAAATCTAATTGTGATATTTGCAAACCAGTATCTATATTTTGATCACGTTCCATGAATGACATCAAACGATGATATGCACGCGCTACATGATTTTGATCAAAATTTAACAATATATCTTCAGCTGGTTCTTGATGTCCATTTATCCGTAAGGAAACTTCATTAACTCCAAGATTGTCAAATATCATATGTGAATGTTCTTGATTATTTGGCCGGTCATTATTTTGCAGCGCAATAAAAATATGTCGTGGTGAAGAAACACCCTGTTGTGATGCTATATGCCATGTAAATAAACCATTAACATTACTTTGAATAGCATCTGTGGTTACTGTTAACCATGATATCAATGATTTACCGCCTGAATCCATAAAAGAAAGTAATTTTTGTACCTCAGTAATTGATGGAGTCATTACTAGCATCCATAATGAAAGTTTTGATATATTTACTTTACCATCAGCAACACCAGCACCTCGCCAGATTGCATCATTATCATCACCTTTTCTTACGAGTACAATTGTGTGTTTAGCTCCAAAGATGACCTTTCTAACATTTCTGCAAAATCCAAAGATGTGAGATAATGGAATTGCACATCAAAAATTTCTATCATTTCCTGACAACGTCGCTCGACGTGTTGCAAACCCTAAGTTGTAAGTCGCATTAACACTTCCTATAATAACAAAAGCAGCACCTGGTCTGTCTGCGTGCTCAAAGTCAGCCGGTTGTGGATCAGATGCAGTATCTCGTGGTGTCCGTATTTTAATATACTGAACATGATCAGCTTGGTTAGTAATATCTTTAGCAAACATCATTGTTGGACCGGCTGATCTTGTGTAATCATCAGAATATCTCGCTAGACCATTGTTGTAGCAACATCAGCATCCTTCTGAATCGATTCGATATTTTTTCCATCAATCATGTATGTGGCGCTATCAAACAACGCCATAATCCCGTTGTTGACAAAACCAACACGCAAATTAGCAGCATATGGCGTATTAGCTATAACATTCGTTACAAGTCTACCTTCTACTTCAATAAACGCCTCAGCGGGCAAGAAATATCTACTTGTATCATGAACCTGTAATTCGATTCTCCCCCGCTGATTTGGTTGTCTTGCGTCATAGGAATAAAATTGATAATCACGTACAGATTCATACTTAAGGACAGGTGCCTCCATATCAAATGCTGGGTCTGATTCGCGCTTGAACATTTTATTATAATTACCATTTTTCCAAATGATGATCTAAATCATCGTCGACGAAGACCGCTTCCTGCTATTAAATTTGCTGTTATATTTTTTTCTGCTTCTTCAGATAATTCCGCTAGTTTTTTATTTGCAGCCTGATTGGGTCCTTGATCTGCTATCAAATTTGATGTTATATTTCTTTCTGCCTCTTTAGATAATTCCGCTAGTTTTTTATTTGCAGCCTGATTTATTATTTAACTTACGTCTGCGGGCATCACCTCAGTACTTGGTAATTTTACCGGTTGTTGTTTTCGTCGCAATAATCGTGCTAATCTATCTTTGATCGCCGAGAACGCCTTACCAGCAACATTGACAATTGCTCCAGGAGCTTTATCACGAACAATATCGATAGCTTTCATCGATAATTGTTTTGCAACAGGTACTGCTTTTGGAGCTATCCTTGTAAATAATCCCTGAATAACATCACCAAGTCCATCTTCGTAAGTAGCTCTGTAGATTGGTAATCGTGAGTTTACCGCTCTGACCTGTGCGGGTTTACGATGATTATTATGTATGATCATCTTTTTTAATTTACCATTTATTTAACAACTAGTCATCACAAGTTCATCGATAAGTTCTTGGTAAACTCCGATATCCATGATACCACCTTGAAATAATCGCCGACAAATATCAGCTGTTTCATTAATTATTTCTGGTGAATTATTTCCGGCATGTTTTCCTCCTACGAGAACTTCTAACCGTGACACATCATTAATGATATTATCAGAACATAAACCAGATCCTGTTTTAGATTCATCTTGAGGTGTTTTAAATACTGGTGGTTGCATCACCGGATGAAGTACTTCAGTGGTGACCGGGGGTATGTCAGGTGAGTCACTTACTCGAAATCCATGTGGTGAATCTACCGGTGAATATGTCATTGCCGGCGCAGAATTTGTTTACGTTGTAAAGGTGGAGGAAGTTGATACTGGGATAGTTGTTCTTGTTGTTTCAGTCTCTCTCTATGAAGTCTTTTTATTTCTATATTAAGATTTTTATATTCTGGACCTCTAGCTTATTTTTTGTTGTAATATACGCGATATATATATTTAATAAGATTATCATCATTTACTTTTTCATAACGGGATTTTAAAATACTAGATTTATTAAATATACTATTTAATATTACTTCGGGTAATTGTTCTTCTTTACTATTTCTAATTTCTTCAACAACCCCTTTCCTAAATTTTGCAATCAATTCTACGTTTTTTTTCCACTAGTTCGGGTTCAGGTGCATGTTCTTTTTGCACGTCGGCGACTTCAGTACGAAGTTTTCCAATACTTTCAAGTATTTCCTCACCAACAGGTGGAGGTTGAGCCGCTGCTATATCAGTTGGAAGATCTCGTAAAATCTTCTTTGTCTGTTTAGTTCTTCTTGCTATTTTTTCAGTTTGTTCTGCTGTTTGTTTTGATACCAGAAGAAGATCTTCTTTGATGACAGTTGCAACTTGTTCAGTAGCTGCAGTGATGGGTTTAAACAGTTTTTTAGTTTCTTCTTCGTACTCAACTTGTGCTTCTTGCTGCGCTTGTAGATTTTTTCTAAATGAATCTCGCACGGGAAGAAATTTTTTAAAATTGCTTCTAATCGTTCTCGTGCTATTCTTGCAGTATGAGATTCTGGATATACCATTATTTTTAATATAACAATTTTTTAATTAATAGCAGCAAAGAGGGCCTTGTCTACGATTCTGTTTGGGACAAACAATCGTAGACGTGGTATTGACCTCTATGAAGGGTCATTATTTTTTTTTTGTTGTCTAAAAACAAGGGTGACCATTCCCTAAAGTGGTCTGATCGCCCTCTCTGCTGCTACTGCTGAACACATTCTGGTATTTGTTTTATACCACTGCACCCCTCATCATTTGTTTTTTTTTTAAAAAGCCAGTGACTAATTTGTATCTATCTTTCTATTTAGATTCAAATATACAATACGTACAAAAACCTAATTAGATTTAACACTCTGTCAAGACAGGGAATGCCCACACCGACGATGATCTCGCCCATGTTATTGCCGTTCAATCTCCGCCTGGAGATTGTCAGGATATGTGAAGAACGGAATCGACGGTAGTCTTGATTCGCTGAACGTAGTAGGCACGCTCTGTGCGCGAGAGGCACGGTATCTTGGTCCTGCTATATCAGCTGCAGGAGTTGCCGTTGATAATGAAAAAGTAGATGTTGTTAGGAAATGGCCCACTCCAAAACATGTGAATGCGCTACGGAGATTCCTTGGGGTTCATTGGTATTAATGACTGTTCGAATGACACTTTGAAGAAATTGTGTCTCATTTGCATCAGCTTACGAAATAGAATGCCCCTTTTCGCTAGATAGATAAGCATCATGCGACATTCGAAGAGTTATGCAAAGCGTTTGCCTTAGTAGTAGTGTTAGCAGTACCCGACTTCAGTTGTCCTTTCATACAGATGCGAGGTGTGAATCAATAGGAGTGCTCCTTTCCCGGAAAATGATGGACATGCAAGATGCGATTTTTGAAGTAATAGGACTGCTCCTTTCCCGGAAAAGGATGGAAAAGCAAGAATGATAGCTGACGCTAGTCTGTGCCCGGACAAGACGGAACGCCAGTATTGTTTCACTAGTGGTAGGCTGTTGGCCGTCAAACATTTTATTCCGTATTTCAATACCTATCTTTACGACTGAAATTTTAGTGGTCACTGATCACAGTAGGCAGAGGTAGCTCCTTAGGGTCTATAGGTTTGGAACAACTATTAATATATGACCTCGTCATAGATCACCGCCCTGGGACTCGCCATGCCTATGCCGACGTTTTAAGCTGATTGCACTGCAAAGGCTGCAAAGACCATAACAAGCGTGCTATGAAATTCTGTATGGCTTTACAGTAGTATGGATAAGTGCAGAGACAAGACAGAATCTTTGTCTAGGATGATGGGTTGGGTTCAGGCTAGGCAGCGTTCTGCCTGGAAAGAAGTACATGGTGATAGTGGCGAGGCCAAGGCCTTATGACGAATGTGCAGTGATTGGCATGGTCCGAAGAGCTCATCGTGAGAGTTTCGCCAATTTGATTAAAATAAGATTTCCACTGTTATACACGAAGATATAACAGCAACCGCTTAGGGGTCATGTTCCGGTAACATATGTTATTACCATAATCGCTAATTTTATCAACCAATCAGATGAAGTCTTATATCTTCGCGCTTGGAGACTGAACAGTGTGGATAAAGAGAAAGAATGTGTACCGAAAGATCTGATTCACTTTCAGATTTTGAAAGCTGCATTACTATTGGTTAATTCAAAGGTCACCAGAACATGAACCTTAAGCGATCGCTGTTAGATCTTCACGTAGGACAGCGGAGATCTGATTTTAATCAGATTGGAGTTTGGCTTGATGGTTTTTGCAAGCCAGTTAAAAGTGTTATCGTCGTACCGTGCAGCTGGCGGCGGGAAGTCTTAAAGCAATGCCACGATGGAACTGCGGGGGGGGGGGCATTTAGAGGTCGAAACACCATCATTAAAGAACGCCAACGTTACTATTGGCCTGGCATGAGGGAAGACATTCAGGAGTAGTGTGCGACATACTTCGATTGCGTAGGAACCCAATATGTGCCGAGCGAAACTTCAGGCAATAACGGCCTGTGACGCAGCAGAGCTCGTAACCCACATCATTTTTAAACCTCTTACAAAAACAAGGAGGGAATAGCATCACTGCATCGCCCAAGGCCCCTCGAATTTTAGATCGGGCCCGTCCGGTATTCTATGTGAGGTGCCTATCGGGCACGTCGAATAAAATCAATTTTCATGAGGAAACTTTGATCGCGTTGATGCAATGTGTAAATGTATTTTTAAGATCTCGACATACCTGGCATCCTACGGCACAATCTGAATTAGATTACCACTTTCAAACGTGAAACTGAGATCTGATTTTAATCAAACTGAAGGATAGCGCGTCATGCTAAAAGTACGATTTTGTACTCCCAAACCTTCTGACACGGTTGTACCTAAGAAAACAATTTTCAGTTCTCAAAAATAGAAGCAGAAAAAAAAAAAACAACACTTTCAGTATATGCCCGTTACACGTAGCAATGTTAAACAGTCACGATTGGAGCTGATGTAAAACTATCCCTTGGGCAGTTTAAATAGCGGCAATTAAAAGCAAAGAGGTCAGGTATAAACCACCTGTTCGTATATTATTTAACTGGCTGACAATAGCTAGTGGCAACTTTTTGAAGGTTGCAGTGGGTGAGCCCATTGTGCTTATTTGCATAGGTAGGATCAGGAAGTGGTACAACCTATTAGAGATAAATCAGAGAGATGATAGATGCGTGTACAAGAACAAAAGTTGTTACATACCATTGCATGGAATGAGAATGTTTAAACTTGGCTTGACAATTTTATTTATAGATTTGACGTCGTGGTTGACAAAATATCAGACTAGGCCCCGAAGAATCTGTTTCAATTCGTGTCAGAATATATGACAGTAATGTGGGAGGCTAACTAAAAAGTGCGATACTAAAATAGCCACCATAATTCGGCATCAGAAAGCCACCTATGATCTCAAGGTTTATGGTCATTCTTTCGGTGATGGCGACCATACTTTGTGAAGGAAAGGTAAATCACAGAATCTGCAGGTAACGTGGACTGGACTTTGGCGCATGGTTCTGGTCAGAAAACAAAGTTAACTGAGCATAAGATGGCTCGCAAAGTCTATGGCAAGATTTTAACTCGAAATTGAACCTCCAGTTTCTTACGCAATCTTGCGTTTCTTTCAATTTCTTTTGTGGTTTAACTACTTTTGATTGAACTCTATAGTTTATGTTTTGCTGTCTGTGTATTTTATTTTTAGGCGATGAGAGATTACGCTTTAGCTTTTCTAGACGGAGAGTGGCGGACCTAGGGGAACAGAGCCATTTGTTCTGAGTCAGATCTTTAAATATGTTTGGGAATCACGACTCGAGTTGGTGGTTGGTTCTTGGGGAGCAATAAATTGTAATTAATGACCACATATATGACCTTTGTGGGGATTTTCGGATGCGAGAATAATGTAATAAACATAGGGTATGTGCTATTTGTATTTACATCACCATTTATAGTTTTGTTCGATTTGAGTGATTATAATGATCATTGGATTTGGTGTTGGGAGGATATTTCTTAACCCGAGTAATTAACTAATTTCTAGGAGCAGATGTCATAATTTACATTGTTCATGATACTTTATGAGAGCATGGATTATTTCACAAAATAGACCCTCCCTAGTTTCTAGGCATAGGGAATTTTCTGGATATTTTTTAGGTATAATTATATATATATATATATATATATATATATATATATATATATATATATATATATATATATATATAATTTGGGCTTGGAAAGGGTTACTAGTAAGTCATCCAAAACTGAAACAAGAACAACCATGTAAGAGAGAAGTTAGAGTTCGTGGCGTGTGGTCACCGGGTGATTATAAATATAATTTCTAGTGTTGGTGCGTTGAAGAATCATTTAGTTGACAACTACTGTTGTCTTGAAGTCCTTGGAATTGGTGGAAACATGGACTATCAAGTCACTCTCACAATTGTGTTTGATTTGTTTTGTATGAGACCCCTTACGTGTAACAGTATTATGACAAACCTTTGTATGGCCGATAACATAAACACATAATCTTCTGATCACTTTAGTACCTTAAATTTGAGAAGTCAACTCGAATCTCGTCAATTTTAAAAAAAATTTAAACAAACATGTATACTCTCTGATTTATTTTAACCTGATATTAAGTGGTAAACGTTACCATTGCCTTCTTGTCCTTGATGACTACCAATCACCGTGTATTCTCTCTGAAATCTTTAATCACAGAGGTGTACGTCTGGGAGTTCACCTATCATGATATTTCCAAATGCCAGCCAAAAAGCCATATTGATTAAGTTGGTTGCTTTCATTTTCAGGTTATCAAGATTTCCACACTCATCAGTTTGACACAAACTAGTGGTTCCTTGGTACGTATCACTCAGAAATTTTGCCCTCTTATATAATATATTTTCAAGTTCTATCACGATCACATTTTCATCTTTAAATAGCCACTGTCTGTAGTATGTCTTGTTACACAAAAAATGATGGATGGGTCTAAACGTTCTGTATTCAGTCTCAAATAGATTAAGAAGAAACAATTTTTATCAGCAATTAGTCACTCTACAAATTATATTGTTATGATGTTCCCTCAAATATATTTATACCAAAAGAAAGGTTATTTTGAATGTTAACCTAACCACCAGATAGAGACACATTTTGTGGGTGTTACATTTTCTTTTATGGTGATTTAAAATAATAAATACCCTCTTGTTACTTATTTTACGTCCAACAGAAAACAGTCTGTCATCGTATTTCTCAAATAGAGTTAGATATAATGAAAATAAGTAAACACCGAGAATATACCATTTTCGGTAGACCCTCTATTGTCGCCGAGATCTTCTATTTTGCGGAATACTAAAAACTGTCCGGCTCTGTTTGCACAATATCTAAATACCCTCAACGTTTACTCTAGCAGAATCAAGAATAAGATTTCTTGAAGGTGCTTTTCGTGCTAGTATATGATCTCTCTTTCTTTCTCGCTCTCTCGTAATGCAGTTGTAGAAGAAAGCGATTCCATTTATGCACTTATGATGACTGTGCAGTGAATTCAGAGGTTAGGGCATCGTAATGCTAAAAGATGTTGCGAGTGTAATGTTAAATATGGAAACCTGTGTAAAAGCACATGGACGGTAAGCAATGATCTGGCTGTGTAGTTGAACTAATCCATTGCTGTAAATATGGGCACAGTAATTTATCGACTGTTCATGCATAACCTGCTGGTAATTTAAATAAAGAAAACGGTGGTATCAGTGGCAAAGTGGTTATTTTTTATTTTCAGACTTGCTGAGAGTTTGTTCCGTTTGTCCGTGTTGTGCCATAAGCAACCTATGATTAAATATAATATTTTTTGTGCTCATGTATGCAGGAAAGAATCCATCCCATTATGATAGAAAAAATACTCGACATAGTTAATTCGTTTCCGAATAAGTAACAGCAATGCTAATCTTCAGTCTGCATGTACGTTTCACTTATTCAAGTTGTTCCGTTTATCACGCGTAATCTGAGAAATCACTTGAAAGTGTGAAGGACCGGAAAATGTGTACATGTTATTATGGAACGCCAGAGCTGTCTTAAAGTGATAACTTTTATTATGTGGAAACCTCTTTATATGACGTATTTTTCTCCTTACATGATGTGCAAACATCGTTGTATGCGATGCCTTTGTACTTACATGATGTACACATTTCTTTATATGTGGTGCTTTCGTCTTTGTACGATGTATAAACTACTTTATATGCTCTGCTTTCGTCCTTATGTGATGTGGAAACCTCGTTATATGACGTGCTTTTGGCCTTATATGATGTGCAAACATCGTTGTATGCAGTGCCTTTGTCCTTACGTGATGCACCCATTTCTTTATATGCGGTGCTTTCGTCTTTGTACGATGTGCAGACTTCTTTATATGCTGTGCTTCCGTCCTCATATGATGTGCAAACTTCTTTATATGCGGTGCTTTCGTCATTATATGATGTGCAGACTTCTTTATATGCTTTGCTTTCATCCTTATATGATGCGCAAACTTCTTTATATGCGGTGCTTTCGTCCTTATACGATGTGCAAACTCTTTATATGCGGTGCTTTTCTCTTTATACGATGTAAAAACTTCTTTATATGTGGTGCTTTCTTCCTTATATGATGTGCAGACTTCTTGATATGCGGTGCTTTCGTCTATATATGATGTACAAACTTCTTTATATACGGTACTTCCGTCCGCATACAATGTGCATACTTTTTTATATGCTGTGCTTCCGCCCTTATGTAATGTGCAAACTTCCTATTATGCGGTACTTTCGTCCTTATACGATGTGAAAACTTCCTTATATGCGGTGCTTTCGTCCTTAGATGATGTGCAAACTTCTTTATATGATGTGCTTCCGTCCATATACGATGTGCACACTTCTTGATAAGCGGTGCTTTTGTCCTTATATGATGTGAAAACTTCTTTATGTGCGGTGCTTTTGTCATTATACAATGTGCAGACTTCTTTATATGCTGTGCTTTCGTCCTTATATGATGTGCAAACTTCTTGATATGCGGTGATTTCGTCTGTATATGATGTGCAAACTTCTTTATATGCTGTGCTTCCGTCCTTATACGATGTGCATAATTCGTTATATGCTGTGCTTTCGTCCTTATACGATGTGCAATCTTCTTTATGTGCGGTACTTTCGTCCTTAGACGATGTGAAAGCTTCTTTATATGCGGTGCTTTCGTCCTTAGATGATGTGAAAACTTCTTTATATGCTGTGCTTCCGTCCTTATGCGATGTGCAGAATTTGTTATATGCTGTGCTTTCGTCCTTATACGATGTGCAGTCTTCTTTATATGCGGTACTTTCGTCCTTATACGATGTGCAGACTTATTTATATGCTGTGCTTCAGTCCTTATATGATGTGCAAACTTCTTTATATGCGGTGCTTTCATCCTTATACGATGAGAAAACTTCCTTATATGCTATGCTTTTGTCTTTATACGATGTAAAAACTTCTTTATATGCGGTGCTATCTTTATTATATGATGTGCAGACTTCTTGATATGCGGTGCTTTCGTCTATATATGATGTGCAAACGTCTTTATATACGGTGCTTCCGTACGTATACAATGTGCAAACTTCTTGATATGCGGTGTTTTCGTCTGTATACGATGTGCAGACTTATTTATATGCTGTGCTTCCGTCCTTATACGATGTGCAGAATTCGCTATATGTTGTGCTTTCGTCTTTATATGATGTGCAAACTTCCTTATATGCTGTGCTTTTATACTTATGTGACGCACAAACGTCTTAATATGCGGTGCTTTGGTCCTTATATATCTGCAAACTTTTTTATATGTTGTGCTTTTATAGTTATGTGATGTGCAAACTTATTTATATACTGTGCTTTTATACTTATATGTTGTGCAAACTTCTTGATATGCGATGCTTTCATCCTTATATGATGTGCAAACTTCTTTATATGCGGTGCTTTCGTCTTTATATGATATGCAAACTTCTTTATATGCGGTGCTTTCGTCCTTATAGGATGTGCGAACTTCTTTATATGCGGTTCATTCGTCCTTATATGATGTGCAAACGTCTTTATATGATGTGCAAACTTCTTTATATGCTGTGCTTTTATACTTATGTGACGTACAAACGTCTTAATATGCGGTGCTTTCGTCCTTATATTATGTGCCAAATTCTTTATATGTTGTGCTTTTATACTTATATGATGAGCGAACTTCTTTATATGCGGTGCTTTTGTCCTTATATGGTGTGCAGTGCAAACTTCTTTATAATGAGAAGCAAAAACGGAACTTTCGCAGGCGCACGAAGGGGCCAAACAGTCATTTGACAAAAGTAATTTGTTCGACTTTTAAACCGAGTAATCAAATTTAGGCTCTGTTATCATCACCTTGTCAAACAGATTATACTCTGCTTCTAATCTAAAAGGTGATCGCCACCAGTTTTTTGTAACAAGATATATACACATACGAGGAAAGAAAGTCTATGTGCAATCATTCTAGTACGAGAGAGAGAGAGAGAGTTTATAATGACGATGGTATCCTCGTACTGATAATAATGATTGCAAAATATATTCTCAATGAATATCATTTAATTGCATATCAATCTTTGGTTAATAGAGAACTTTACCGACATTGTTAAATATTTGACTTGGGGAGACATGACTATTGTTTGAAAACCCTTTAAATATGACTAAAAAGTAGTTCATTCATTGCCCCATGTACCAGCCATAATATTGGTGAACATGTAACCTTCTGAGTATGTGGAGATTTTATATCAGGTCTTCCATCTGTGTATATTTTCTTCGGCTTGAATATACTTTGTTTTCTGAAGTACCAAAAATTCTTAAGTGATGATATCATCCCTTTGTCAAACAGGCTACGCAGTTCTGCTAATCATGACATGTTTCTTCATTGGTAATGTAACCAGATTCCTCCACACCAGGGGCGTCCACAGCAATATTTTCGGAAGTGATGGGGGAAGACATGTAGTGGTGAGCCATAATGTTTTACGCATGTAGACCAAAACATGTTTAGAAGTGATATCAGAGGGTGGGGCAAGTGCACCCCCTGCCCCTATGTGCAGGCGCCCATGCTCCTCACATGAAGAAAAAACTGTTTATTAATAATTTTCAAATCATTCAAAGTAGAAAGGGAGCTCAGAGACATTGTTAATTAAATTAACTGGTGTTCATCGATGTAAGGACAAAATTCAATCTATGTAATCACCATAATAGTTACACTGGATAAATATCATTAATTCGCTGTTTAATTTCGATTTATGTTAAGCTTTTGTATCACCCATTTGATGTTAAATGTTTATTATATTTGCCACTAGTCACACAGCTTTTTTCATCCATTTGGTATCAAATGTGTATTCTTGTATGGGCAAACTAATCCCACACCATGTAATCACCCAGCTGGTGTTATATGTTGATTCCTGTATGTGTAACTAGTCCCACAACTTTTTATCACCATGTAGTGTTAAATGCTGAATTTTGTACGTGCAACTGGTCTCACAGCTTTTTATCACCATGTAGTGTTAAATGCTGAATTTTGTACGTGCAACTGGTCTCAGCTTTTTATCACCTTGTAGTGTTAAATGTTCATTTCTGTATGTGCCACCAGCCCCACAGTTTTTTTCATCCATTTTGTTTAAAATGTTTATTCTTGCATGTGCAAACTAATCCCATATCATGTTATCACCCATTCGGTGTTATATGTTGATTATTGTATGTGTAACAAGTCCCACAGCTTTTGTATCACCCATGTGGTGTTATGTGTTGATTCTTGTATGTGTAACTATTCTCACAGCTTTTGTATCACCCATTTGGTTTTATGTGTTGATTCTTGTATGTGTAACTAATCTCACAGCTTTTGTATCACCCATTTGGTGTTATGTGTTAATTCTCGTATGTGTAAGTAGTCACACAGCTTTTTATCACCTTGTAGTGTTGGTAAATGTTCATTTTTGTATATGCAACTGGTCCCACGGCTTTTAGCACCTTTAAGTGGTAACTGCTGATTCTTGTGTGTGTGTGTGTGTGTGTGTGTGTATATATATATATATATATATATATATATATATATATATATATATATAACTGATTTTGAAATCGTTATGTTCTCTTGAAAACTCTTACTAGTTGTGTCGACTGCCGTTTCATCTCATTTTGTCTTGCATGGCCAAATTATTGATCAGGATATCTATCTTTGATCTTTCCCATTTCTATCCGCTATACCAATATCATGTCTATCCGCTATACCAATATCATGTCTATCCGCTATACCAACATCATGTCTATCCGCTATACCAATATCATGTCTCTCCGCTATACCAACATCATGTCTATCCGCTATACCAACATTATGTCTATCCGCTATACCAACATCATGTCTATCCGCTATACCAATATCATGTCTATCCGCTATACCAATATCATGTCTATCCGCTATACCAACATTATGTCTATCCGCAATACCAATACCATTGATAATTTGGTATTATACTTAATCTGCTACGTCATGTTGTTAGACCAGAGTTGGCAACAAAGTTCAGTATTGTTCCTGTTATATAAGTGCTCTACTGTTCCTGTATCGGAACTGCGTATATGATTTAAGGCTTTGTAAAGAATGCTATATTGCCAAAAATCACAGGTATGAGAAAGAGAGAGAGAGAATCCTAATCTAGTATACACGAAAACTACCTGTGTTCGCATTGTTGTGTGTATTTTCACCAAATATATTTGTATATCACCAATGTATTTTAACATTATCATTAATTAGACTTAATAGTAAAAGTGAATGTTGTATTTTATCAATATGTATCAGTTCTGTAAGACATAAATTGTTGAATTTTCCATCAAAGAACATTCTCTGATAATTGGCAACTTGACATACATTAAAACTATTAGAAATGACCGGTTATGTTTGCTGATTCAACATCTGTATTTTCAATGTCTCTACGTTTTCTCTGAAAGAAGAAAACGTAATCGTTCTTCTAAGTTCTTTTGCGGCACTACCATCCCAAAGTTTTTACTATCATATATCTTTGAATTCTGCCCATACATCGATGAACACCAGTCAATTACTAATGTCTTTTTCCCCTGATCTAACATTATGAAACAGTCGAATCAATTTAACATTATAATAATTGTTTTTGTAACAATTATTGTGAGGACGACAATACGGAGGTCTTTATAAATTCCTTGTATCACTCCCTGCTCTGAATGCCCGAAAAGTATTAAGAAATACACGGGTTTTATCCATATGTGGTTACAATACTAATGAAGAAAAATGTTTAGATTCGCAGAACCGTGAAAACTATTTGAAAAAAGCAGAATATATTGAAACTGAAGAAAATATATACAGATGTAAGACTTCGTATAAATCTTCACAGACTCAAAGGGTTACAGTAAGGTTTTAATTTGTACAAAATCATCAGTATGGCTAGTACGTAGAGCAAAACAAGAATCCTGGGATAGTCTCTCTCTCTCTCTCAAATGAGGTTCAGGATTTAATGAATGCACACCTAAAATACTTTCAAGTCTCTTTCCAATACACACTCGTTATTTTTACGAGGTATCAATGAAAGAGCCGAGTTGGTTAAAAATAGAAAATAAACATTGCACAACCAATTAAGCCCACTACATTGGAAACTCTTCGAAATAATTGTTTATATTTGGTGATGTTGCCCTATTCTATTCGAGGGGAGATCATGATAATGTCAATGGCACTGGGGTCATCGGAGTGGGTGGCAGCGGCGGCGGCCTCATTTTGTCTGTAATCGGCTGCTTCATTGTACAAGCCTTACAATGTTAGTCATCTCATTCTGTCTGACCTGGTTGGTTATGTTCATATGTTTTGCACTTTTGGCTCAATCAGTGTAATCTCCCTTTATAATGCAGTCACGTCCTTTGTTCTTTTCATAAAGTTGATCATTTCATTATCGTGTTTCTTTTGTTTTTCAATAGTGTTGAACATGTGTGTTTACCTATTTTGTTGTTTCTTTGTTTCATTATTACGTTTGTTTAACCGGCTTAGTTTTATTTCGCTTGGCGTTTGCTTGTTTGGTTTGTTACTTACTTGTTTCTTTTGACATTTGTCTGTTTCGTTTACGCTTCGTTTGTTTTATTGTATTATTATCCTATTATTTTATATACCGTAAATTCGTTTGGCGTTTGCTTGTTTTATTTGCGTTTTCATTGTTTCTTTTGATATTTGTCTGTTTCGTTTTTGCCTCGTTAATTTTATTATTATCTTATTATTTTAGATAACGTTATTTCTTTTGATGTTTGTTTCATTTGTGTTTTGCTTGCTTCTTTTCACATTTACCCGCTTCCTTTATGCTTCGTTTGTTTTATCTGAGTATTGTACGAGTTATAAATATTTGTATTTTACAGGCATACTTGTTTTATTTGTTTTTCTTGGTTTATTTGAGAGTTACTTATATTGTTTTGATTTCATAGTTTTGATGGCCATGGCCTTCCATAACGAAAGTTACTATTTTTGTTTTAATTTCATGTTTTTGGTGGCCAAGGCCTTCCATGTGCATCATTGAAAATATGAATGACCAAAAGCAGCTATGATTTACAATGTATATACCTCCATCCCTAACATTGGATGTATCCTGTTAACAGAACTGGTGGGAGAAAACTTTTAAGATTAACAGTACTGTTTCATTTATTTGACAAGGTGATGATAACAGAACTAGAATGATTTCGCTCAATATGAATCGACTAAACTATATTGTCCCACTACACCGGTACACCACGCGCTGAAGCAAGAAGTAATGGCTGAAATTTTGAGACAAATTCTGGACGATCTTTCGCCATGTCCATTATTCCAAAATTGTGTGAATGAAAAGTTCGATAGCATACAATCTTGCAAGAATCTGACTGACGTCGAGCTTCCAAGACTCGGAGTCTGTACCATTGGGGATAGAGTACGCTTCAGAGAGAAGATAAAATAAGCAGGTAAGTTCAAGTAAAATTAACTGAATGGTTAACTAAAGGTTTTGCTTACTAACCGGTTTGATTGTACCACCCGCCCACCCACCAATTTTTCAAACGAAATGCATCAAGGATATATAAAAACGCACAAAACTTAGTAATTTCATTCATACTTTATAATTTCATAACTGATTATCGCAAAGAGGTCATTCACTCTGTCTACTGATTCGCGTTTCAACTAACGTAAACAAGCAGAAGAACTGCTCAATGTTCCTGGTTTCTAGAATAGTCTATTTCAGTAAAACCTTTGTCTTCTTAGTGATATTTGCAATGTATAGTTTTGATATTTCTAAAACAAATGGAACAAATAAAAATGAGATACTCTTGTACAGTGATGTATTGCTAAATAAAGACGTGAGAGAACGCAATTAAGAAGTGAGCGAAAGTATGTTACTCAGATGCGGGGGACATTGGCGAGCGCTAAAAAGGACGAGATCGAGCACAAAAAATGATGTAACTCCAAACTTGAAGGAGTTATTCAGGTTGTTCAAGACGATGAACCACATCACAGCTGTTGGTTGAAAACATATACCCACCTATGCAATTATGGCGACCATATTTATAAAGAAACTCCTGTTGACTCGAAATGTCAGCAATTGACCGTGTTTGGACCCTAGTCCCATAAAACACCATAAACAATATTTTTCTAACAATTCTCTGAAACATTACCCTTTTATCTTGGTATTAAACCCTTGTTTATTTTGATGAAAATGTTCCAGGCATTATTGGCATCAGTAACCCTCTCTCTTTGTGAAAACATATCCAATGAAGTACAGAGACACTCGTATACAACGTGCCATAGTTACCATCAACATGTCTATAACAACTGTCTTTGGTCCAAATATTTTCATATATAGTGAATATTGATACAGTGATTACCAGTGTAGTCGCCACCAACTAACAAAATGTTCAGTCTCTTAGTGCTAACTGCAACCAGTACTTAATCGTAACTGCCATGTGGAGTAATATGTTGGTTGTTTAAAATGATGAAGTCACTTGAGTATTTAGTTGTCATGTGCATAGAATACATTTATTAATCTAATACATATAGCAACCGTTTCTGTACTTTATGTATTTGGAATCTGCAGAATTAAAGTTTGCTTCTTGTATACGTAGATAGGATAATGACGCAGTTATTTAGCCTGCAAAGTTAAGGACCCACAAAAATGTCAAATTAAAAAGAACAATGGTGGAAAAGTATGCACTCTCAACAGTAAATTGATACACTGTGCACTGTATATTTCTCTGAGCAGCGACTCGAGCTCTTTCAAGCTTCTTGTATTAGTTTGTTTTGTGGCTGAAGAGTATCAAATGACCATATACATCCTTCTTTTCAGTGACACTAGCAGAACCTTTGCTGTACTCGGAGCGAACAAATTTGTTCCATCTTTGTAGAGCAAGACAAATGACCCCATATTCAAGCCGACGTAAATCCAAAAGGACGAACATGAACAGTGACATTTGTTTGTTTAACAGATAGAAATGCTTGCAAAATTTCATCAATCTCTGAAAAAGTAGTGCTTCAAAGGGCAGGGTTTGGCTAAAAGAGCAGCAGGGGGGGCGAATCGGACATTTTGTCCAATCGTTATTTTGCTTAATTATTACTTTCTGCAACTCAACGATCTAGTGTCGTCAGCGCCTGGTAAAAAAAAAAAACGACGACGTCGTTGGGGGATCGTCCAAACGTCATTTGGTTTAATTAACACCTTCTGCGCGTCGATCCCCAGCGTCGTCAGCGTCCGGTAAGCACATCGACGACCGCGTCGATGTCATCGCCCCCCCTGCTGCTATGATCTTACAAACAGAGTGATCACTAACTCCTCCTCTTGCAGATCAATTAGGTTATTTGACTGATCGGTAAGTCTGAAATTAATTCTCGTTAAAAACCGATCATGGCATCGCATATAGACCGGATTAATCGGACTCTCAATGATCAAAAATCCCGGAGGGGCTGTTGGTGAAAACGAATAAAGGATATACCCCTGTTGAGCTTGATTTGATTGCTTGGTATCCACCTGATAACTCCCTTCGATAACATCACACACTAGATTGATCGCTATCACTGATGCGATATTTACGTTGTATGGAGCAATATGCCTACCACCATCTCCGTTATCGTGTCTGAGGATAGTTGATGGGGGGGTGTCCGCGGGTGGATTCTCAGGCCATCCTAGTATGGTTCTTATTGAACTGTTATAAATATCAACCATATACCCCGGTGTGCTTATTTCAATCGTCGACGATAACGTCGGTTCATGAACCGTAATAGCGATTTTTGATTCCTTTCCTGTGATCGATTTTATCCTGCGTTGAAATTCTTTATTGATTTGCTCTATTTGGTATGACCCAGTTGGTATTGTAACCTCCTTCCAGTTTGGGGTCCCATCGGGTTTATTTGTCCGTGCAAAAACCAGCGAGTTATTAGGTTGTTGTCCGTTAAATGCGTCCGCTCGGATATTAGGCCAACTGTGATATACTCGCAATTTTGCCAGCGCTATTTCCTTTACTGGAACCGGTGATGGGAAGTTCACACTGAATTCGGGTTTCGTTGATGTTATCGATATCATACTTGTTTGTACCGGAGTGGTGTTCTCCGCGATCCGCTGAAGTAATTGAGACCCTTCGGGGTTCAGCGACATTATTATTATTCGTTGTTTTTAGTGTCTAATTTTAACAACCAGGTGGTTTCGGCTTCCAGTTGAAAATCCTCGATTTTTGACATCGCGGAGCTATATAACTGGACCATCGTGGAGAATTCAACATCGGATACGAACAAATTATCAATCGATAACGAGATCAACCCGGATAATTTCGAGTATGCGTCGGATACTATTTGATGTTTTACTGTATACTCGTTGAGTTTTTTCTGAAAACACGATGATATCTTCCTAGTGATTGCGTTGGCAACTCCAGCAACTGTTGTCATTGCGGAGACAGCGATTGGAACAGCGATCGGGGTTATCGTGGTCACCGTGGATAAAATAACACCGGCGCCAGCTACTATACCCGACACCGAGTACACGACCGCGTCGATGGCGGTTATTTTACGACGGTATTTTTTTATTTTTACACGGTATTGTTCGGAAAGCGTTTTCAAGTTCGCGGAAAATTCTTTTGCGGTATCGAATCGATATTGATGTGACGTCGGTGATACCTCTGATTCAACTTCCTTGGTGGTCATTTTTATTTTAAAAGAGCTAGTGTTTTTAATTACTTAGATTCGCTGCAAATTCCACATACCATGTAATGTTTGCCCGGGCTAGATTTCTATCAACGGCATAAATTGTAAACTGTTCAGTTGCGTTCTTGTCTATAATTGTTGATATTGTATTGTTAAACCCGGATGAACTCGACGATAATATATTAAACTGCATCATTGAAACCAGTGTCAATCGATAAATGCCCTTAACAGTTGCGGTGATATTTACTGTATTCTGTGTAGGAGTCCAATCGAATGATCCATGCCGAATTGTGTATACTGTGTTGATGATGTTCTCATGAGGGATTTTTATTTTTTCGAATTGCTCTGCTACTCTCGGTAGTCCGTCTTTAATCGCTTCAACATCAGTTTTAATCGTTCCTATTTCCTGTATATGCGTGTCCACATCTTTTTTGTTCGCTGCAACATTAGTTTTGATTGTTTCTATTTCCCGTGTATTCTCGGTTATACTTTTTTTGTTCGCTGCAACATCAAGTTTGATTGTTTCTATTTCATACGTATGCACGTCTATGCCTTTTTTGTTCGCTGCAACATCAGTTTTAATTAATCCTATTCCCCGCCAATATGCGTCTACATTTTTTTTGTTCGCTTCAATATCAGTTTTGATTGTTCCTATTTCCTGTGTATGCGTGTCCATATTATTTATGATCGTTGTAACATCAGTTTTGATTGTTTCTATTTTCCGTCCATGCGAGTCTACATTATTTATGATCGTTGCAACATTAGCGCCGATTATTTCTATTTCCCGTTCATGCGCGTCTACACTCCTTTTGTTCGTTGCAACATCAGTTTTGATTGTTTCTATTTCCTGTCCATACGCAGTGATATCATTTATAGTTATTGTGATTTCATCCGGTTTGGCATTTTTTTTACCAAGGAATTAATCAAAGTTGTCATCGATCCTGTTAACATTTTTTCGTAACGAGGTAAATTGGCCCGACAGCGTCGTAAACTCCAAAATAGTATTTTTTATTGTTGCAAGATTCGGTTCGGTTACCGTCGGGGTTCCAAAAAAACTAGCGGTAGTGAGTTGTATATCGGTGACAGATTTTTTCACGTCGGTGGCAGATTTTTTCACATGCGCGTCAAGTTCGATCACGGATTCATTCAACCTTATAGTACCGTCTCGGATTAATTCTATTATTCTCTCTATCTCCACTATATGTTTACCTGGTCTGAGTCGTCCGTCGCTGGTATACAGCGCGATAGCGTTCTCGGCGGCATCACGCTGTCGTATTAAAACGTCATTCAGTGACACATTACCGGATTTCAATTTACCCTGGCGGTCTTGAAATACAACTATTTCGCCCGGGTCAACACTTGTTAGATTCAACATATCAGCGATTTCATCCTCAATTAGTTTTTTTATGTCGGCGGCGGTCGTTTCCGCGGATTGTTTCAGCGCCGAAACCGGTCGCCCCCAGATATCAATCATTATTATTGTAAATGTTATTCTCTAAAATCCGTTGAGCTTCTACAACCCCACTAGTGTATTCGTTTACAACCACATGAGGTGGTTTCCGCGATGATGAAATCGCCGCGAGTACGTTCAATACCTCACGGCCACATATCGGTGGGTCACTTAACTGCTGTGTTGGCAGCGTGGAATAAAAAACCCGGGCTGAACACGCCCGGACATACCGCATGAACTCTTTCGGCGGGGCTAACCCGTATGAATCAAAATAGACGATTGCACGCGGATCAATCGCGTACGCAACCCAATGAGTTCCCGCTCCGGAGGACCCATCGAGGTTAATTATGCCTGTTTCAGTATTCCTTGGGGCCGCCGGTAATTGATCCCTCATAAAAACACCTCTGAAGTTTTTTATCGCTAGCGCGTTTGCGGCGCCTATTAAATCAAAATTAGACATGGGAGTCATTGACTCCCGAGTCAATAAACGGTTCCTGGTAGTCTTAGACCCTTTCCCGAGTACCATGAATACGGGGTTCCCGGTAGTCTTAGACCCTTTCCGGCCACGGGTCGTTTTTTTTTGTAGCCTTTCCCGGTTGCCTTCTTCAATGCCATCCCCGCCGCGGTACCAACGGCTCCTAACGCCGCCGCCTTAGCCACTGCTGGTGCGGCCGCGGCAATCAACGCTGGAATCGCAGCTAACAGTGGAAATATCCCACCGGTCCTTTCCATGTTTTTAATTGCTGCGGCTGAAAAATCTATTTGAACACCCTTTTTATTCTTCATCGCATCATTGAAATGTTTTATTTGACGCGCCGTCAACGATATCTTATGATTACCACCTGCCATCTGTGACGGCTTCAGCGTTATTGTGGTTCCGCATTGTTTAGCCGACTTTGATCGTAATTTCTTGACTTGACCATCAGTCAACTCTACACTGACGACACTATACGACATTTATTGTAAACGCGTTTTGTGCTTTCAATTACATGTTTTCCACTGGCGCATCAACGATTCTCATTCGTCCACCAACGCCTTCTAGCAGCATTGATTTATCGCTGAGAATGACAGCAACCGCTCTATAATTAACACCACCCGGGGCTATACGAGCTCGGAAGTGTATATCAACGACGGATTGTCTCGTTAAATCAAGATGTTCCAGCGAAAAATAATAAATCGGATACAGGTTTTTAAAATCAAGTTGTGATATTTGCAAACCAGTGTCGACGTTTTGATCACGACCCATATACGACAGCAATCGATGATACACACGTGCGATATGGTTGTCGCCGTAATTAAGCTGTATATCCTCGGATGGTTCCTGTTGTCCGTTTATTCTCAGCGAAACATCCCTGACTCCTAATTGATCAAATATCATATGGCTGCGTTCTTGACTACCCAATCGTTCCCTATTCTGCAGCGCTATGAATATATGACGCGGGGCTGAAACACCCTGTTTTGACGCCAGGTGCCATGTAAACGTATCGGCGACGTTATCCTCTTTAGCATCAGTTGTTACCGCTAGCCAACTCAACAACGATTTCCCTCCCTGTTCCATAAATGCTAACAATCGTGCTTCCGTGGTAACTGATGGAGTCAGCACCGGCATCCACAATGCCATTTTAGTTAAAACGACTTTACCGGCAGCGACGCCAGCAGCACGCCATATTGCATTGTTATCATCGCCCCTTCGCGTCAGCGCGATTGTATGCTTAGCCCCATAGACAACTTTTCTCACATTTCTGCAGAATCCAAATATGTGATGGAGTGGAATCGCGCATGAAAACTGTCGGCGTGGTCCTTGCAACATTCCTACTCGTGCTGCGAATCCTAGATTGTAATCATTGTTGGTGCTTTTTATAATATTGAAATTAGCGCCTGGTCTTGCTCTGCGGTCTGGATTGGCTGCTTCAGCCTGTGGGTCAACTGCGGTATCTCTTTCCGCCAGCACGTTAACGTACTGAAGATGGTCAGCGTTATTGGTGGTGTCCTTCGAAAACATCATAGATGGGCCCGCCGATCTTGTATAATCATCCGAGTATCTCGCCAACCCAATTATCGTTGTTGCAACGTCAACCTCGCGTTCTATTGATTCAATTTCTCGCCCGTCAATAAGATATCTGGCGCTCTCAAATAACGCCATGATACCGTTGTTGACGAAGCCAACTCGAACACGATGGTCATCTGCGTATGGTGCATTATCGGCGGCATTTGTCACGAGTTCTCCCTCGATTTCGATAAACGCTTCACACGGCAAAAAATATTTACTGGTATCTTGGACTTGAAGTTCAATTCGCGATCGTAGGTCGGGTTGCGCTGCATAATAAGAATAAAATTGATAATCACGGACAGAATCATCCCTGCGCACTGGGGCGTCCATATCAAACGCGGGATCAGCGGTTCGCGCAAACATTCTATTATTTATCATGTTGATGTTTTCAATTGAAATCCATCAACGTCGTTTTCGTCGTAAATTCTTTGAATTTAAACCACTCCCCGCTATCGCGTTCATGAGCGCGTTGGTTGCCGCATCGGCGGATGGCGAAGTCGCCAACGACTGAGTCGTCGCCAACGACTCTAGTTTTTCTTCCACGGCGTTATTTATTACTTTACTGACATTTGCAGGCATCACTGTCGTTGATGGCATTACCGGTGGTTTCTGTTTTCTTTTTGAAAATCTCTTGGATTTCACCAACGACATTAGTTTGTCCCGCGCGGCTGAAAGCGCCTTTCCGGCAACATCTCCAATAGCGCTGATTCCCTTATCACGAATAACATCAATAGCCTTCATTCCTAATTGTTTGGCTAACGGCGCTACTTTTGGAGCCATTCTTGTAAATAACCCCGCAATGGTGCTACCGAGACCATCTCCATAGTACGCGCGGTAAACAGGCAATCGCGAGTTTACCACGTAGACGAGTACTGGTTTATCGTGGTTGTAGTGTATGATCATCCTTATTAAAAACACCAGTTTTCCAATTAATCATCCACGAGCTCGTCTATGAGCGTTCGATATGCATTAATGTCCATAATACCGCCTGCAAATAACCGCTTGCAAATATCAGCGGCCTCATTGATTATTTCCGGAGAGTTATTTCCGGCTCGTTTTCCTCCGATTAGTACTTCCAGCCGTGATATATCACTGAGAACACTATTAGGGCAGGTAACGCCGTAGGATTCTTTACCAACAGGGTATCCTTTTCCTTTTTTTGGTGTTATACTCTTAACTTCCTTGTGGAATGCGTCGTAATCGGATTTACTACGATGTGGTAATGCATCTTTATGTTTACTCGCTAAATACACTATTCTTGCCCAGTCCTTTAACGACTTTATATTTTTCTCGTAACCGCTATTGATATGCTTCTTATCTCGTATGCTCTTAGCAAAATTGTTGGCAGCAAAATTAATTAATTCTTCCCTGTTGCTGAAGCCTCTAATTTCATCTATTGTGCTCTTCTTGAGTACAATACGGGGTATATTCCCCTCTTTTTCTTCCGGTATTTCTTCTTCTGGTGTTTCTTCGGGTATTTCTTCTTCTGGTTCTTTCGCAGTAGCACCTAATTCTTCCTCGTCGGCCATTGTAACATAAGGTTCTTGTGGTTCGGTTATAGCGAGTGGTGGTGGCCTCCGTGTTGTAGCAGCCGCTAGTGTTTCTAAAGACCTTTTTGTTTGTTCGGTCTGAGTTGCTATCTTTTCAAGCGCACCAAGAACGGGTACAGTTGCCGCCGTAACATCCTTAGTCGCTTTAGTTACCGGGGCAAATAACTGTTCACTTCCAACAGCAAAATCAGTTTGCATTTGTTGTCGCGTTTGAAGTTTCTCTCTCACCCTGTCTCGTAACGGTATAAACTTTCTAAGCGCTGCTAGCCGCTCTCTGGCTAGCCGAGTAGTAAGTGATTCACCTACCATTATTGTAAATTGATCCGCAATTTTCTAATTTTCCGCCGAGTGTACCATCGGGGGCTCCACGGAGTTTTCGTCTATAATCCTTCTAATGTTTTTGATCTTACTAGAAATCTCCCGGCGTCGTTCATAAACACGTCCGAGTTTTTTTCGTATTATTTCAACGGCAGTGAATAGTCCAATGAATGCATTTGCGTCATTGTGGTACAGGTTCTCATTAATCGTATGTTGTAATCGTTTTATAAAAAAATACTCGCGGGCCAGGGTAAAACGCCCCCGTTTCGACTGTTCGTTAATAATCTCATAATCGGATAATATTTTTTCACTGTCGAGACCATCAGATAATTCAATTCCTTGATTTTTTAATTTTGAAATCTCGGCTAATATATTATTGATGTCTTCGATATTCATTATTCTTATAAAACATCTTGTTTTTAAATAAAAAGAAAAATGAAACCCCGTGTATCAATTCCGAAGGTGTTTAATAATTCGTTAGACGTGACCTCGTCAGCGCCATAGGCGCCGGTGACTTCATCACTCGCTGATTTCTGTTATATATGAAAATCGAATTCTATGCCCGGTCTTTTTTGAGATCGCTGAATTCTGTATTCCTTCTGCAACAAATCGTATTGAGGCGATATAAATGTCAAAATATTTTCCTGCCTCATTCATCGACTGAAATATTTTTTCCTCGTGAGTTGTTGTATCAAATGACTTTACGGGTTTTGCTTTCTTTGGGTATTTACCGGTTTGGCCTTTTTTGGTATTCTGACTTTGCGAGATAGCTTGCAAGTTTGTAAGAGAATTATCAGTCTTATTATTATTAATATGATCAATCACAAGCCCATTTTCGATTAATCCGTTGAATGCTTCAAATACAATCCTGTGAACATAATACTTCTTTTTTCCGGCACCAAACATCAAATACCCCTGATTATTTTTCCATCCAACCGGCTTCTTCAGTCTACGATTTCTAACAATGCCGTCGCGAGATGCCTCGTAATTGACGACCAGGGGATGCGGCTGAAATTCTTGGTCCATTTGTATAATAATACTACTTGTCTAATTTATTATTTGGTTTAATTATGAATCTTTCAACGTAGTCTTGGGGGGTTTTAATGACGAAATCGGCGGTGGGGTCAATGACGGCGTTTTTAATTCGCTTGTCATAATAGCGTTTTAGTTCCCTGTATCGCTTTCCGCCACAATTAATACACAACTGCGATTTTCCTCTTACACCGACGTGACAAACCAAGCACGGGAGGGGGCCAAGAGAACCATTACGAACGCTTTGTAAATGATACCCGCAGAATTCACCTCTACATGATTTATTGCACGGGGTTGTCGACCCAATCATCAACCATTTGCAGTGATTCATTATACTATATTCTTTCATTTAAATACTTGTTTTAATTATATGGATGAGTTTGAGAGATTAGCAGTAATTAAGCCCTGGAAAAATATTAAGTTCAATCTCGATAGAGTCCTCAAGGACACACCAAAAGCGTTAATAAACGATAAAACCCTGTTGAATAAAATACGCGATTGTATCAATGAATTCAAACGTGATGGTGCATCTCATAGTTGGTCAACATTTCGAATTGATGGTGTTGTTGATGCTACCATGAACGACAACCGCGCAGCAATGATAATATCACAACTTGACAGTAAAAGGTATTTCTTCAGAGTAAAATTCATTGTCCGGGTGGAATCAGGCGATTGGATCATACGTGATAAATTTGAACCAGTTTTCAGCGACAAGAAAACAGTCACTGTCAGCCGCGACTCCAAGCCGGGGTTGTTAACCGGAATTGACAAACCATACTATGAACGAGCGTATCCTGAAACAGCAGTTGTTTATGGAATATACCCGTTAAATAAGAAACCTGATATCGGAAAACTGAAACCGATGAAACAGTCAACGGGGATAAATTGTGTAGCAGAACGAATAATAGAGCATTTTACAAATGCATGTCGAGGAAACAAATTGACTGATTTACGACGTAGCAAAATCAACCAGTGGGAACTAACCGTAAAAGAGCGTGGAGCGACCATCAGCGACATAGCGAGATTAGAAACATCGCTGAGATTTCCAATAACCGTTACAACGATAACCGGTGAAGTATTACACGAATCAAAGTACAAATCAAAGGGAGCCCCAATCAAAATTATCGATCATAACGAACACGCATGGACGCCCGTGATCACAATATTTCCACGGAATAGAACAGTAAAGTATATACCCGAAGAATTCCTGGGAGAACAATTCTCCAAGGACGGTTTTCTCGCGGAGAGGAAACTATTTGATGCTATTGCCTACTTGTGTAAAAACGACCCTGTATCAGTGTGGTTACTTCGCAGCGCTGAAAACGATGCGGATACCTTTGATCAGTTTGTAAGGCCAAACGGTGAATTATATCGCACTGAAGCATTTCACAACAGGATGAAAAAAACCGCCATAGAATTTGAGGAGCATGATGAACAACTGCTAACAAATTGTTTTACGATTCCATCGGTTGCGGCTCATGTTGCAGCAAGGAAAAATGCGTGGAGACCAACGCGCAAGGAATTTCTACCGGATGTACAATCCAGTTGTTTGGAGTATTATCACGGTGGATTATGGAACACTGGATACAACCGCGACGCTATGATCTCGGTTGATATGGTTGCCTGTTATCCAGCGAGTTTTCTCGGGTATGGATCCGCCGCTGAGTATTTCAAACGATTTGGACACCCCAGACATGAAATGACTCGTGTTGCTATTAATGGACCACTGCCTGATTTTGATTTAACCGGATTCGCTCGCATAGTATCATTTGAATTCGCGGCAGGACTCCATCGCTGTTGCTATATTTGGATCGGTAGACACATGGCTGAAAAGAAGTGGCTGCCAATAGCGCTGCTACGGTATATGATTGATTGTAGCATGCTAGTTTCGTTGATTGTCAGTGACGCGATTATATCATACCGGGCACAGACTGAAGTCTGGTTACCAGAACCGGAGCGTCTAGATAGCATAATTGACGAGTCCAGAAAAAACATTGATGCCGACGAGGAATATATCATCGAATGGTCCAGGAGGATATTTAACCAACGAAACCGCGAGGCAAAAGATCTCGGTAGAAGAATAATCGGTAAGTTCACACAAGGTGGAAGAAACTGCGACTACAAACGATATTGCTCACGGCTGATTATAGATGACGCAGAATATGATTTCGTAATCAAGGACGCAGTGGCAAAAAATAGATACGTGAACTGCAAAACAGCTTTCTTGTCCAATGGAACGAGGTTGGGTACAGTTGTTACCTACAGCGATGGAGACAGCCCAGCATACCCGCATTTGAGGGCGTCTATGCTGGGTTATGCCGCTATCAATTTATTCTCGATGATAAATAGATTCCCCGATACCGCGGTTAGAGTAGCAGTTGATTCGTTTTATATTGACGTAGCGTATAAGGGAAACGTAGCCGAGTTTACTAGTCCGGACGAGAGTTGGGGTACATGGAGAATTAAAAATGAAATACGACGCGATTATTCCCCGTCAGCAGATGTCACCGTTGAGAACAACTACTTACGCGGTGATAAATTGTCAGAATGGTCTAATGCACCATCGTGTTCTGATCCAATTTGTAGACACAAGACGGTTTATTTAAGCGGCTGTGGCGGGTCAGGAAAGACGACTCGGGCAATTGAATTATTTCGAACGCGGGCAAGTATAATCGTGCTTACACCGACCCATAGACTAGCGCGAGAGATAAAACAACGAAATGTTGACGCCGTTACTTATCACAGCTTTTTTCGATACAGCGGCGGTGAGTGGACTCCTGATCGAATGGGTGAAAAATTTATTCCTGAAGTTATCATCTGGGATGAGATATGTACTGTTTCGTTAGATACTTTACAAATGTTTCTTGAGTGGTTGCTGCGCGCGAATACAGCGGTAATCATGTGTGGGGATCATGGCCAACCACCACCATTTGTCGGCGAGGGTCCACATGATTGGTTAAGGGGTTTTGTGGACTATTATGAAGAAACCGATACTGATTACCGAGCACTTGATGAACAACTGCGCGAGGTTAAGAAATTAATCAGATTACAGCCGGATAGAGTTCAGTGTGAAATAATTCGCGAGGTGATTCCGGAAACGCCGTTGAATGAATTCTGGGAAACATGGAGACCAAACGATTTGATTGTAGCGAGTAGAAAGATAGTCAGAGACACACTTCAGCGGAAGTTGTTTACGTTGCATAAGGAAAAGTTTCCAACGCGTCCAGTGCCGTTATGTTATAGACCCGCGGACACACGGCGGCAGAACATTGAAGTTGAAATCCCGGCCCCGACAGCGTCAGGGACAAAAAAACAAATTCTCGTGCTGAATGATATCGTGCTCGTTGATATCAGCGTCGTTGAGGACGCGCTACGTGCTAATAAATCCCCGTGGACGCTAGGATACGCAACAACAATACATTCCTCGCAGGGACTAACCATCACGGACACAATTGTTTGGATAGTTGATAATCGCATCGAATGGTCGAATCTAGTCTATCTTGCAGTGTCCAGAGTACGAAGGATAAATCAGCTTCGAAGAATTGTTGTTGACGAAGCCACCGACGAAGCCGGCGACAAAGTCACCATCGATGCAAGCGTCATTGATAGAAAACTCTCGGGTTACCGCCAACAGGATAAAAAAAAACAGCGGCGTTTTGATATTGATGCCGAATTAATAATCTCGCTACGACAACAACAGAATAATCACTGCGCGAGTTGCAATTGTATAATGAGTTGGCGTTATTCGGATAAAGACACTCGCCAATTTACCGTGGATAGAATCGATAACAGTCTCGGTCATGTCAAAAACAATGTGAGGTTGACCTGTCTTGAGTGCAATAGACGCAACGGCGCTAGTTAAGACCACGTGGGGGCAATTGAGTATCGTTAGGTATCACTTGTAGTTGCTCGCGTGTAAATCCGCGCTGAGGAGCAGTTGAATCCAGTCTATAGATCGGTGGTCTACCAGTTGATCGTGTTATCGTTGATATGTTATGTGTGGTAACACTCCAAATAGGATCAGTAGCTCTTTTTTTACCGCCTTCAAGCTCTCCTGGTTCATATAGATATCTAACAGTGACATTGCCGAGAATCGGCTTGGAAACGCTATTTATTTTTGATTTTCCGGGTATATGCTCGTATTTAATCGCGTCGCTGGGCTTCATGTTGATTGCTCGGGTAATCTCGTTATTTAACGCTGCAATTACGCCTGGCAACCTTTTAACCCATTCACGAGATCGTTTTTCTTGGATGAATTCCTTCGCGTATTGATATCCAAATAACCGTTCAGCGAGAGTCCGATTGAATCGTTCAACAATTGCCTGATCACGATGTAGCGCAGTATGACCTCGTCGTATCGCGACGCTATGATGTTTCAGCGTTGATAAAACAGCGCCGCGAAATTCACTACCAGGATCAACTTGTAATAGATTTGGCCAGCGCAGAGGGCCTCTTCGATAAATTCTTTCAAACGCAGCGGCTACTTCAGTTGCCGACTTTGTTTTTAACGGCTCCGCTTGTTTGTATCGACTCGCAACATCAACTACGGTTAGCGCGTATTTGTAACCGTTGTCATGCGGCAAAAATAGTATATCAGCCTGATGAACTTCATTAGGTACGCTGACATCAAAGCGCGAGAAGTTGATTTGTTTAGGCGGCGGTAGATAGATTTGCCATATAGCCTGTCTGGATAACCAATTAGCCGCAGTGGCCCTCGTTACTTTTGCAGCGCTTGCAAGCTTACCAATTGCGGTCTTCCCCTTCCAGTATCCTCTCGGAGAATAATAGATGGATTCCATGTTGTTATTATAAACGCTAGCGTTTTCAATTACCAGCGCCAGAAGCTCCGCTTCCAATCATTAATTTACCTTTCATAGCCGATTTTACCAACCATGAGGCCAATTTTTCTTTGACGGATTTATCAGGAATAGCATTTAATGCGTGAATTAATTTTACATCCGCGATATGACGCTGTTGCAGATCGCTACTTTTGTAAGCAACATCATGAGCATGACACGCCTTATCGATAGCGTTTATTGGATACTCACCGGGTTTGGGCTGATTTTGATCATCGAGTCTAATATCTAATCGTGTTCCGGGGCCACAGTAGCTATATCCTGGGAGGTGCTTTTCTCCTGGATACTTTGCCCACGGTGTTCCGGGGAGTTTTGCCAATTTGGCTGCGATGTCACCTCCTCGCTTTTTTTTAAAACATCTCCGGGTCTAATAGAAATAAATCTAAATTTCTTTGTACCGCATTGTACACACTTGCCAGTAAGGGCCGATCTGTTATTTCTTGTTGTAGCGGTTGTCATATCATTTGTGCCAGTACGTACTCTACACTTCACACAATATAGATCCATAATTTATGTATAGAGATATGAATATAATTGATTTTTCGGCGACTAAAACAAGAGAACCAGTTAAGCATGTTGCAGCGTTACCAAACTCGATCCGGATGATTATCATCGGACCATCTGGATCCGGCAAGACGCAATTGTTACTCAATTTAATAATGAGATGGATGAAGTGGGATAAGTTGTATTTGGTTGCTCCTAGCGTAGATGATCAACGATGCTACGAGGTGTTGAAAGATTTCAACGAGAATGCATCAGCGATCGCTAAAAAAAATGTCATCGAGTTTATTACAGATATCAATGATGCACCGGGTATTGATGATATTGATGGCGACGTTAACAATCTAGTCGTGTACGATGATGTTATGTTAGACAATCAAAAAAACCCAGCTAGGATATTTTCCAGAGGCAGGCATAAAAACACTGACGTGATATATGTCACTCAACGATACACTCAGATTCCAAAAGTAATTAGAGACAACTGTAATATTCTTGCTGTGTTCAACGGCGTTGATACACACACGCTACGAAATATTTGGCAGACATGGTGCGGCGGTGACATGGACTTTAATGTTTTTCGAAACTTTTTTAGTCATGCTCAGTCGACCCCACATGGATTTGTAACGATAAATTTACATGACCCTCGGACACGATATCGTATCGGACTTGACCAAATATTCGGTTAGTTGTAAATAATTTTCATTGTAAATAGCCACTTAGCAGCAGAGGGGGCGATGACATCGACGCGGTCGTCGATGTGCTTACCGGACGCTGACGACGCTGGGGATCGACGCGCAGAAGGTGTTAATTAAACCAAATGACGTTTGGACGATCCCCCAACGACGTCGTCGTTTTTTTTTTTTACCAGGCGCTGACGACACTAGATCGTTGAGTTGCAGAAAGTAATAATTAAGCAAAATAACAATTGGACAAAATGTCCGATTCGCCCCCCCCCCCCTGCTGCTAAAAGAAAATAACATTCCAAGAAATTGATTCAGAGATAGAAATTCATTGCAAATTGATCAGTTCTGATGGATTTCCACAATTAGCAATTGTTACATTGCCGAAGTAACTGCAGGCAGATGTATGTACTAACGTGCAAATGGAATGTGGGTAGCTTAAAGGCCTCTTTAGGAAGCCAGGCCAAGATTTATGTTCGACCCATACAGAACAGTCTTAGCACATAACCAGTTAGTGTACCCGAAGAGAATGCAGTCATGCAGCAAGGATTACTTGATTTCAGATCATGTCTCCCTCTGCAGTTCTCGTGTAGCAGATTCTACACGCAAATGACCTCTGCAAGATGAATAACATTCAGAACACACACAAGACGAAGCAGCCGAACTTCACCGATATTGAATTAGTACACCTTTCACGAGCTGAACATGCTGAAATTCAGCCAAATCACAACGCAGAGCAGAATGAACCGTTACAAGAAGCAGTCATTAGTTTTGAAGGTTTGGGACATAATGTACAAAATATTTCGGACATTTTAAAATGTCGTGTTCAGTATTGCACAGATAATAACATGTATGATCCTGTTGCTATCCTTCAGTATTTGGAAAACAGGATTGTAACGGGCAGGAAATTGGAAATGGAAAAAAGGAGTCAACGATTGAAGGTACACAAAGTTCATCATTGTAGATAGAAACAATCAAATTGAAACAGCTTTGTACGAAATAAAAGTCATTGTAAACCTGCAGTTGACACTTGAGGTCCAGTTTTATGGAGAGGTAATTTATTAATAATGTGACGCTACATTGATAAAGTAATTGAAGTAATGAAAGCCCTATATATTTTGGCCAGATTATAGCTATGCCTAGTTTTAAATTCCTGCTAGTAAAATCTTCATCCAAAGCTGAGAGAACAGGATCAAACTCAATTTAGAGGTGAATCAAAAAGTACATTACTTTGGATATGGAAATTTGTCACTATATATTCTTTCTTGAATACAAAGTGAACATTCAAAAGACTCAGTACTGTGAATTTAAATTTCGAATAATTCTAAATGTTCTATTACTAGTCCAGTAGTACAGAATCTTATGATTGAAATTTAAAAGTCTTGAAAATCTTGATGTGGCACAATGATATAATCCGTAATCATTTCTTTCATTGAGTCTTCAATAATTCCAAAGTGGTGTTTTAGTCCAAAGGTTCAAGGACCATTTTGTAGTTGCAATGACTTATTTTAATAATTCTTCTCACCTTATATCTGAATGCAACTAAAAATGATTCCACAGGCTGATTTTAAAATAGGAATGACGATGTTGTTCACAAAATCTCTTCACCTGACCTATGAAGCAGCACAATGCTCAAGAAACTGACCATTTTTGACGGACAAATTCATTACCTAAAAAAGGACCACGTCGTGTAATTAAATTCAAGTACAAGTCGTTCTGGCTTCTTAGCGTCATGACGAAACTCAGGTAGGTACAACATTCAGTCATGGGCAGAAATTAAGCACGCGCGCACGCGTACACACACAATATATATATATATATATATATATATATATATATATATATATATATATATATATATATATATATATATATATATATATATATATATATATATATATAACGAGCACAACACAACATTTAATAAGTAGTTGTTGAAAATAAAAGTCGATTCACACAACTCATCGGTTCCAGCCTCCTGTCACTCATATATTTGCTATTGCGGCGGGGGGTGGGTATGTATGTGTGTGTGTGTGTGTGGAGTTACTTCTGAATGAGCCGAATGGTGGCAGAAACCTGCATTTGTTGCTGTATGTATAGTATACGTGTGATTTGAGAGAGCTCAAAAGTGATTATTGCAATCTGAGAAGATAGTACATGGAGTATTTGCGAATCACATGCTAGATTTCATTTAACTTGTATAAACTGAAGATTATATTTTTCAGACTTCAGTAGACTATGGTGGGACCCAAGAGGAATTCTTTTCCATGGTAATGCAAGAGATACAGAAGGAATATTTCGACCCAGTGAGGGAATGGTCAAATGATTATGAAGTTGTTGTTGGCTTGACGTCGCTTGCGAAGATTTAAGATGGTGGATGTCCAGGTCTATTGCACGCACGCTGATGGCTGACGAGCCCAATACGTGACAGGCACGTCTGCCCACAGAGGCTGCAGGGGAATGTCTGGGTTGTGGTGGGCCATAGTTTCTTCAAAGCTGGCCCGTTTGTTTTGAACAAAAGTGGCAGTGGCCCGTTGAACTTTACGTCGCTAGCTTCCACCGTCAGCAGCTTGTGATGCCCATTGGCGGTGATCGATGCCACAGGTGGTGAGGGTCTTTTTCAAGGAGTCTTTATATCTTCTTTCGAGGTGCCCCTCTATCGCGGTGGCCAGTGGACAGCTCACCATACAGTGCGATCTTCGGCAGGCGATGATCTTCCATCCTGGACAAGTGCCTGGCGAGCGTAGCCGTATCTTCATGAGCGTGGCCTCAACGCTGGTGATCCCATCTTGTCTGAGGACTTCAGTGTTGGTGACGAAGTCACTCCAGTGGATGTTGAGGATCGTGCGGAGGCAGCGCTGATGGAAGCATTCAAAGAGGCGAAGGTGGCGGCTGTAGGTGACCCAGGATTCGCACCATATATGAGTGTGTTCAGTGTGACAGATTTGTATCTCTCGAGACTGGCGTTGTACCACACTCGTTTATAGTCTGCCGAAGGTGCTGTTTTATAAACTACAATACAAAATAACAGATAATGAGTATGTACCCATGTATATTGCAGTAGCATAAAATAGTTATTACATGGTTGGTAGAGTGATATACTTTATATTTCAACCTCTTCTCATTCTTGGGTATTTATGAGAACTTGGCTGAGAATACTGACAGGGGTCTCCTTTCTCTTCTATTCAGTTACTGACAATTATTATTTTAGCTACTATTTGAAATAAAGCAGTGATTGTTTACGTAAGATAAACAGAATGTTACTTTATGTTCACTTGGAAATAAAATTCAGAAAATGCATAAAAATGTCTCATCTTTTCAAATTATTTGATTCATAACGTTCATTTGAAATGAGCAATCTACACCCCTAGAATTAAAAATATTTTTTTAGCCGTAAGGACTAGTAGAGTGAGAAATTTACTTGTCCTGTTAATAGTTGAATCTTTCACTAGCCCTTAACACAACATACTGTCAGACAGGTATCAAGAGTAAATAGCCATTGAACTATTGAAGTTATGTGAATTACTAGTCAGACAGAAAATGTACTAGTCTTGGACTAACATTAATTTCGACGCGTGTGAATATATATATATATATATATATATATATATATATATATATATAGAGAGAGAGAGAGAGAGAGAGAGAGAGAGAGAGAGAATGAATAATACTAATTCATATTTTCAAAACCTTTAATTTGGAGCAATGGGTTATTTTTTTCAAAAGGTTTATTATATGTGCATAATTTCCTTTCTTATCTTCAACTTATTAAAGAATCGATGAGCTTTTGGGATGGCATGTTGTCTGTCTATTAGTATATTTGTTATCACCACTTATCGTAATTTAATTTGGAGAATTATCGTGACACCTTATACACACATTCATTTTATGGTCTAGTCGGTCGTAAATGAAAAAGGTGTCGCTCTGACATTTGATATGGCTACCACAGCAGTCATCTTGAAATCTTATTATTGCTACCTTCGAATGGATTGTCATGTCAAACATGGGGTTTACAATGAAGGACTTCTTACAATGTCTCAAATTGATCATACATAAATATATTGCTGCTCAGACATACAATATGGTCACCACAGTCACCATCTTGAAAATCTTATCATGACTCCTCAATGAACTGTCATACCAGCATGGAGTTTTACTGAAAGATTTCTTTTGATATGTCGATGATTGTAAAATGAAAATGGTACTGACCAGACTTCCTATATGGCAACTGCAATGGCCATCTTGAAATTTTTTTTATGGCAATTGCTCCTATATAACTCATACTGAGATTGTTCTTTCATAAAAGACTTATTATCATGTCTTTTTTTCTAAATAATGCCTAGTTTTTTGTAAATCAACATGGTGCCAATGTGACGTCAATAGCTGTTGGCTTGACAATCTTGTTATTGCTGAAGAATATCAGGGATGCTTTAAACACTTAGGTGCTAAAAGGAACAAATAGTGTTATCTTGAATTCCTGAAAAAAAATTTTGGCACCAGTTGCATGTCAGATCCATACAGAGTGACTTGTGTCAAACACTACAGAGCTCTAAATCATACATATTTGTATATTATTTCAATGCAATTAAAATTACCATTTAATGTCTCATAGAACTTCTTGTCTTTTAACATCTAGTTTCCACAACTGAAACAGGTCGAGGATCTTAATTTTAATTTTTGTTCAGTTCACAAAAGATTTTGTGGTGTCGTCGGTGTACTGTTCTAAAATCCTAATTGCTTCTTTGTAAATATCCATTTCATAATTGGACGATGTTCAGTTGTTGAGGCACTTTAAAATTCAGTTCTTGTTGACATCGTTCCTCCGTTGTGATTGATTGTCGTAAAAAAACATACTGGTCTCGGATTGTCTTCCGCATCATCCAAGTCTATAGTGCCTTCAACACCATAGTTTTCAGCATCTGCCAGTGGACTGTCAATGGGATTATTCATGAGCCCTGCTATAGGGGATTTCACGGTTGTAACTGAGTTACTGATCGTAGAGCTTAATATTACCTCCCTTAGTTCCAATGCTCGTGCCCACACAAAATTTCCAGTTCCGAATAATTCAGAAGTTCGCACCGTTTTACGCTTGGTTAGCTAAACATAAAGTCAACAAAGGAAGGAATCTTAGTTGTACTTATAGATCATTATAGTGAAATCAATGAATAAATTATATATGTCTAACATCTTTTGTTCATACTAAAAGAATAATTATAGTCATTACATCAAATAATAGATTCGGCGTCCATACCTACATTAAATCGGATAATTAAATAATACCTACTGTCCATACTTAAATGATATCAAATAATTAATTTAAATACACTGTCCATATTTATATTATACCAGATAATATAGATTCATTACCCATAATTCCAGATACATTTGTATGAACATTTCACTTTGCTCTCCAATTTTAAACAGTTATTGCACATTTTTGGCTGTATAACTTTAACGAAAACCATCTCAACAATTTGCATTTTTCTAACGTTGATATATCCTTTTTTCTCAGTTATTTTCTCAAGGCTAATAGTTCATTTATAACATGAATAAAGAAAGTTATAGAAAGAGTTCGATAAGAAATTTATAACACGAGTTCGTTACGTCAAGTGATCTGTAGTGCTGAATATTTCAAACCAGAAAGTCTTTTTTTAAAATGGAACACAGTATAATAATGTATTCAGAGGAACTTAACAAAGCAATAATTACATTAGCTATCATAAATATAAAGGAGTGTAGTTAATGCAGATGGAATATTTATTCATATTTGGGTGTAAATATCGTACAATATTCAGATTAATTAACATGCCCAATGACGTTGGTTTTTTTGGTGTGAGGGGAATGTGTGTGTGTGTGTGTGTGTGTGTGTGTGTGTGTGTGATTTGGACTTTTTAACGCAGCTTTAACAAAAATTCAGTCATATCGCTACGATGTCTGTAGTGTGACATTTTATAATGATGTCTAGCTCTGGGGCATCATGCAGCAAACATGTAGCACGATGTCCCACCCAGTCACATTATCCTGACACCAGGCCGACCAGTCCTAACACTAACCTCTTAATGTTGAACGCCAAGCGAGGCAGCTGTTAGTACCATTTTTGTAAGTCTTTGGTATGATTCGGCCAGGGATCGAACCCACGACCTCCTGCATCCGAGGCGGACGCTCTAACCACTAGGCCAAAAAAGTATTTCCTCATATACATATTTCTTTCTTGCTAAGTCCAGTCAAATATAGATATGCATTCATTCAGCTTAATGTTTAATTATTTACAGTCCTCGCTGTTTTTCTCTACACTTGAAATATCAAGTATCAGACGATGCGTGCATTAACTCTCAGCATGATTTTTCTTTGCTTATGCTGACTGTAATAACTCTCAAATTTGCTGGGTCTTTAGACAGCATTTCTGATTGCCACCATCCAATTCATCTGAAACAGCCTTCTTAAAATTAGTTTAATTCTATTTAACGTTCCTTGCATCAAACATGTAAGTTTAAAAGATCCAATTATTTCACAGATTCCGTTTTATTACTACGGTTCGCATTTTAAATCAATATTGATCCACGTGAAAGGATGTAAAATTGCAGATAGCATGATTTAAAAAAGAGACTGTTTGTAAGAACATACTCTACAAGTCAATAATAAATGGATACTCACAAATATTCATATTTGTTGTCTTTATCTATCAGTCACTCTTTCTATCTTAGCATCTTTTATACTCATTTTTAACCAGAAGTATGTTTATGTAATATACGTATGCGAACACACATTCAATCAATCATATACATACCCATGCGCCAGATGGAATGAGACAGGCAGACATATAGGCAGATAGATGAGAACCACAAATGTCCTATGCATGCATCGATATTTCTCTAAATTGTATACTCAAAAAATTCAAACCGTTCAAGGAAATAAATTAAAATAATCATCATAGACTCGTACGTGCGCCTGTCTGTTCAAGCGTGGATGACATTTGTGCATTTTGAAGAAAAAAATATATCCTTCCTAGATATAACATCTTTCCATAAATGCTCAATGCGCTTATTATGCGTACTTTTGCCTGTTATCATACTACCACGATTTGGTCCACGGGCTCTAATAATGTAGTCAGTATTTTAGTTTTTACCATTCCTTTGTCACACCTGACCCTTAACGGTAGTCCAAACTCCTTCACACCCCTTAAAAAAAAAAATAAAAAAAAAAAACAACAAAAAAAAACAACAGTTTAAGAGAGCTTCAGCTTTGTTATTATCTGTGCATTCAAGGAAGATGATGACGCGACTGAAGCCAATAATGCCTCCAACAAAGACAAAATGCCATCTAATCAACTTATGATTAGTGTCCACATGCCGTAAGTGATTAGGTCCAGCTACCTGCAATGCAGTCGTCTTCTACTTTTGTTTTGGGTGCCATTTTCATCCAAACGATGTAAACGGTCTCTAAGTTGTGATCTTGGTACCTGTTTGAAATGGATATTACAATATACACGCTGGGTATACCAAAACTATTGACAAAGATAGCAGGACTGATGCAAGAAAGGACAGTGATATTTCTTTAAATATTTAACATGTTGGAACAGTGTGTTGTGAGACAAAAATTACCAACAACTAATCATGTTGGTGTTCTCGAAAGAATTTGAATTTTAATCAATGTCTAGTTACAGGATAGCGGTGTTTATCAATTTTTCAAAAATGAACCTTTAATAATGATTTCAAGCTTAATTCCAAGAATGCTGTGTATGAAAATATTCATTCAGTTTAATCACATATTCAGGTTCCCCACTTTGTATGCAAGATATGTGCAGAAAAAGCAACGTCTGAGTTGTATATTTTGGATATCACAACCATGATTTCTTTGCTGGTGGAGAGACCATGTTTGCACATCATATAAGGATAAAAGCACCACATATAACGAAGTTTGCACATCATATAAGGACAAAAGCACAACATATAAAGAAGTTTGCACATCATATAAGGACGAAAGCAGGGCATATAAATAAGTTTGTACATCATGTAACTACAAAGGCACCGCATAAAAGAATTATACACATAGTATAAAGACGAAATCACCGCATGTAAAGAAATGTGTACATTATGTAAGGACAAAGGCACCGCATACAACGATGTTTGCACATCATATAAGGACAAAAGCACATCATATAAAGAGGTTTCCACATCATATAAGGACAAAAGCACCGCATATAAAAAAGTTTGCACTATGAGGTAATAAAAGAAATTTAATATTGGCATGAAAGATTCCTAAAGTCAAACAACTAGACAAAAATAAGCAACCCAGCCATATCAATTCGCTACTTGGTTTTGGTTTAATTGAGTTGGTAATGTTAGATCTAATAATTGTTAAAACACAAAATTTTCCCAACTTGCCAGTGGACCAAGTAAAAGGACAACGTAGAGGAAATCCTTTGAAAAAAATTTCACAGCTTACCAGTGGAGCTAAATATCCGGCAATTTTGGCGTCGCAGACGACGTGTACTTTAATGATTTCTTAACTATGCGCGTTGGTATTGTGAACGATTTTGCAAATCAAAATCTGCTGGCAGTCAGGTATATATTTTTGATTGTGACTGTATTTCGTATATTGAGTTTCCTTTTTCTGTACAGCCAGATACTTCTGCAGAGTTCTGGTTATTGATCACCACATTATGTGTAACATATTCCACTGATAATGTTTCTGTATCTATATTTTTATTTTCTCTGTGTATATTGACTGTGGTAGAGATTGTGTGAGAATAATATATTAAACAATCAACACGTGTATGTGTATGTAATATTATGAAAGAATTTATGAGTATATACAATTAGGGGATTCTATTATGAAAACAAAGGAGTGTTTCTAACGTTACAGTAAATATTCAATCGTTGTTTAAATGCATCATGCAGATTTGTCAGAGAGGCTCAAACGATGTATGATTATTTGCTTATCCGGAGTTTCTTGGTAAATTATTTGACTTAGAAATTATTTTGGAACAGCAAAGATGTAGACATGGTCAGTCACGTGAAAAGTCATTATATGATATTTGCAGGAAAACAATTAAGTCACTAGCCTTGACTTGATTATTCAATATGGATAGTGAAGTTTGCAGCAAATACTCTAATGATAATCATGATGTAATTAGTGAATATAGCAGCGAAGAATATCAATGGCAAATTAATCAGAGAAATGTGTTCAGCATGTTATATAATAACACTAACTGCATTCAGACGTATGCATAACATTAAGTCATTTTCAATAACAAAGAATATGAAGCAGTGAAACAAGACCCTATGAAGTGGCATTTCTCTGAAGAGTTATTTTTATTAAAGATACAGAAACGATAAAGTCAATACTCAAGGACGGTACAACAAGTGTAATGGTGCAAACGTTTGTGGAATAATTTCTGCAGGATAATTTCACTGTGCATTCCCTCGTGGCAAGCGTGGCACGCAACCATTAAGATCTGTGCATTGGCTTGGCTCGCTATTGCTTGGAACTTGTAATAATTAACATAATTAACCTCTTCTTTTTGGAATCATGAATTGAATTTTAATTAGGACTCGCTCGGTTAATAGTTAGAGACAAATAGAGTGCAATGTTAACGCAAGGTCAATAGCTGTAAATGTCAACAGTTGAGACAAGCCAGGGAAAATTTTAAGAAGTTTGGGCCATTTGAAACAGGTGTCATAAATTATATTTCCAGAATATTATTAATAAAGGCGGTATAGAGAGGATTATTCTAACTTAAATGGGAGCAATACAATTTTTGGTGGTTAAAGAAGTAATCCTAATTGGCTAAGCTAAACGAGCGGGGGTGGGTGTATTCCCAGATGGAATTAAAGCTTTTAAAAATACCCCTCTGATTCAAGTCTCTAAGGCGAGCCAGAATTTAGCTCCGGGAAATATAAGATTTCTCGTTAGATTTCAAGGACGCGTGTCGGAAAGTGAGGAACACAGAATGAGAGAGATTCGACTTCATAGAGAGATGCTAGTCTCAAATAAAGTACAAGTTTAGTCTCAATTGCATACAGTATATGTTCCTTGGTGTTAGTCTGTGATTATTTGTAGGATTTATTCATTCTAAAATCATACTTCAATTTTTAATGAATTCAGAATTAATTGTTTGCATGCCTTTTTTCTCAAGTGTTATATGACACACGTATCATATGAATGAGTTCGGATTTAGTTGTTTCGTATGCAATAGAATGCACGTACCGTATAAGGTATGCTGAAAATCGAATTTTCTATGACTATAAATGTATGTAAATAAATCATGAATTGCAAACTAGCGTAGTTAGGACAGAGTGAAGTCCGTTAATTTGTGTGTGATTAAGTTGTGAATTCTCTTCAACTGAGAATCACGGAACGTGTGCCTATTGACATAGTTTGACTGGTAATTTATAGCCACAGCGTTTCAGTATTAGTATTGAGAGGTCTAAGCATGTCACGGTCTCTGTAGGAATGCAAGAGCAGTTAGAAAAGACATACATTCACATTAATAGGAATGCGTATCAGTATTAGGTTGAGAACTGACCATAACTAGATATGTTCTTTTCGATAGACGATATCTGACGCAAAAGAGATTAGAACATTAGCTGGTCCCAGGAGAAGAAAAACTTACCACGTATTTAGGTTGGGTACTATATATTTTTTTCAAGAAAATAGCTCCATTTCTGACTGTACGGTGGAAAAAAAGCGCTGTCTACAACGAATACGCTGATACCCGAAGAGGCTAAAGGGGGGGGGGGGGAGGTACGAGGAGCAGGAAAAGAAATATGGAAACGCCGACATATCGCCTACAGTAATTTGTGAAAGACCTGAAGCACCAGGTGATGTTGACATGCCGGCAATCTGATTTCGATCAGTCACTCGGGTATATGAAGTACTTTGTTCTATCTGTATAACAGAACGGCTAATTGAATTTGGCTTAAATTTTGTAGCGCTATTTCTAAGATAAATTGAATTATCAAAATGTCCTTTCGATATCATTTGTTTATGTAACAAATTAGATTGATTTATTTTACATATGGGGGCACGTGATATTCCATTCTATATCTCTGCTTAGATCTCTGTTATTATATCCATGGATTTCATATTCGGTTTTATTATTTACTCGATCCGGGCAGTATCATTAACAGACGACCCAGGGTACCCAGATGAAATCTGTATTGCCTTGACAGTGTTCACCAGGTCTTTTGACTAAAAATAGAACCCGTCATAAATATAAAAACTGAATGACAAAATGGGGTATGCAAATCTATTAGACTAGAAGAAGGTAATAGACTTCCATAAAGAAAAAAACCCAACTAAATGTCCTCTTCCAAGTAAAGGGAGTTATTACATAACAAGATATATAGATAGATAGATAGATATATAGATAGATAGATAGATAGATAGATAGATAGATAGTGTGTGTGGGTGTGTGATAAGCTCAATTATTTTAAGAGAAAAAACAAACAACCAATTATCTTTATAATGGATGGTCCGTTTATGTTCGTACCAGTTGGAGAGTACGCATATGAACAGCACGCGGGTACCTTTGCTTTAAAGCAATTTTCTTTCACAAATAGTAATGTATTCAAATGCAAGGTCACCTAAATCAGAACACAATTAAAATGTTTGTGTTTTGTTTGTGATAGGTAAGAGTTGTACCGCTTCAGTCATTTTAATTGTTATATATCAATGTATATTGATTATAAAACATGGGCGCTTTCACGTAGGGATTGTGTGTGTGTGTGTGTGTGTGTGTGTGTGTGTGTGTCCCACCCCTGAATTTCACATCAAAGCATGTTCTGGCCTACGTCCGTAAAACATAATAGCTGACAACTACATGTTTGCCTCCCATCTCAGAAAATAATTCTGCGGGCGCCCATGTTATGAAATAAACATGTCTAACTTGAATAATGTAATAAATTTGGAGTATGCGCATTTGGTTATAGCGCACGTTTTAAGGAATTCTTAGATTTTTGTGATTACTTGTCTGATTTTGGAATTTGGTGCAATAAAAATATTCCTTTGCCCGAAATAATTAGCCAATTACTAGGAGAAAACGTCAAGTGTTAGTGAGTTTCCATGATGTCGTGGTTCACTATTAGTGAATTCAGGTCAAAACCGAATGAATGTCCCTGAATACATAGTCCCTATTATAACCTTGTGATGTACGTTGGTGGTGTGACTGCGGTGGCAGTATTTACGGTAGGAAACCGGTAAATTACACAATGGAATCAATAAGAAGGGACTGGGCAGATATCGTTTGTGTCGCCATGGTGGCAAATGTAATGCCGTTGTACTGGCGAAATTTGCCTGGAAACCATAGTTTTACTGGCCTAAGGTGGCGTAGTTAAAAGAGTTCAGTGTTAAACGACAGTTATATAGTTTCTACGGCGTGAACTGCTGGCAGTACAGAAACCTAACGAAGAGAAACCGTGCAGATGTGCGTTTGATATATATTTGACAGGTTCTTACATCTGTAGTCTTGCATTGATTAGAGTAAAATTGATGTATAGAACAAACGCGTCGGGCATTTTAATTTACAACTGAAGTTGTATGGAAGTCTTTGGAAATTGGGGTAAACTTATGTCTTCTAGCGGGAATCGCGCCAGAGTTTAACACCGCTCGGTCAAGTAAAGACCCCTGGCTTGTAACAATACAAAAATGAGCGGATCAGTGTAATAACAGACGTGGACTAATCATTACTAGTTACTGGTTTTACATGATACAGAAGGACAATATTTGTGGTCTGAGACCTGATCACTGCGTCACTTGCGTTACACATGATACAGAAGGACAATATTTGTGGTCTGAGACCTGATCACTGCGTCACTTGCGTTACACATGATACAGAAGGACAATATTTGTGGTCTGAGACCTGATTACTGCGTCACTTGCGTTACACATGATACAGAAGGACAATATTTGTGGTCTGAGGCCTGATTAATGTGTCACTTGCGTTACACATGATACAGAAGGACGATATTTGTGGTCTGAGACCTGATTAAAGACAGAAGGACAATATTTGTGGACTGAGGCCTGATTAATGTGTCACTTGCGTTATACATGATACAGAAGGACAATATTTGTGGTCTGAGACCTGATTACTGCGTCACTTACGTTACATATGATACAGAAGGACAATATTTGTGGTCGGAGACCTGATTACTGCGTTACACATTATACAGGAGGACAATATTTGTGGTCTGAGGCCTGATTAATGCGGCACTTGCGTAAGCATATTCGGCAGTGAATATACATGCGAGAACATTATATTCCAAGGAAGCATAAGTGGAATTTTTCCCAACACAAATAAAACTGTAAAATATATTTTCCATATTCAAGGAAGAAATTAATATTCCAATCCTTGCAAAAAATACTCCCATTGTCATATCCTTATGCAAAGCAGTAGTGAAGGGGGACGATTCAGGGACAATGGGACTTATCATTAAAAACACCCCTGGGACGATATAGGGACTATGTAAATTTAAAATGGGGAAAAATCGTGGGACGATATAGGGACAAGGGGAATTAACATGGGGAATAAATCGTGGGACTGTCTAGGGACAAGGGAAATTTAACATGGGAGAAAAAAGCAATTCTAGGGACAAGGGGAATTGAACATGGGGAAAAAATGGGGTAGGCAATTGAAAGTCTATCTCTTTTCGAGAAATGTGGTTAGCCCTGAAAAGGGCCTTTGGGTTTATGTTAATATGCCCTTAACATAAAGGGCATCTGCGGCATCTTCTTGTCCTCAAGCTGCGTCTTACTGCAGGGCCATAAATCAGAGTCCTCTTGAGGCATCCTTGTCTTTCCACATAGACTCTTCGTATCCACAGACTGGTGTCTGACTTGTGGACAACTGTCCACTTGGATCGGACATACATTAGCATGTCCGTCCTAAACATCATTGAAGAAACAAGGGTGGATGATTCGACTGTGGTCCACATCTTGAGGCGCCGAGAACAGGTGAATCAATGCAGTGAACTGCGCTTATTTATAGGTAGAGGAAGGATTGAGTTCATTGACCAATCCAAACACGCGTTACAAAATTCAGGCAGTCCGCATCCAATCCGAAGAGAGCAGTCTGTGACGTCACGTGGTCTATATAGATTCGCTAGCGCCTGTGCGGTGTCAATCCATGCGACAGTGATTCAACATGACGGAAACTCAGAAAACGATTAGTTGGGGTGCACCAGCAATGGAGACCGCCCAAGGGAACCCGGACTTACTTTCAGAAGAGGTAAATTGGGATTTTGTGGATTTTCTTACCTCGCAAGAATTTGTTCCGGAACCTTCGTCTCCTTCTTCATTACCGCAAGTGGAGAATTTTAGACAGAGACAGAAAGAAGAATTGGAGAAATTTATACAACAGCAAAAGGAAGCGGAACAAGCTTTTCTAGCAGCAGAGAGGGCGATCAGACCACTTAAGGGAGTGGTCACCCTTGTGTTTGGACCAAAAAAAAATAGTGACCCTTCATAGAGGTCAATACCACGTCTACGATTATTGTTTGTCCCAAACAGAATTGTAGACGCCCCCTCTCTGCTGCTATTCATGTTGTAAAAGAAATTTTAAGTTTGATGAATATTTTTCTTTTCATCTGAATCTTCGGAATTTGTTCTATGTTTCAAGTAATATTCAAGTTCTGATGGTGGTTTTTCTATTTTTGGATTTATGTTCTTTGTGTTTATAATATATCATCAAACTTCTGTATCGATCTCCACCGCAATTTTTGCAAATCTGATATAATCCTCTAACGCCGTTGTTACATCCAACACAACTTCGTGGACCAGCATGAGGATTTTTCTTTATAAGATAATTATGTTTCTTGCAATATTCTCCACGGCATTTTTTATCACGGTTCCTTGACGCAGCCACGCACAGTTGTTCATTATATGAATGATATCTTTTTAATGAAATTTACCCAAATATTTTATCAAGACCCACACGATATCTTGTTCTTGGATCATGCAAATGTATTGTTATAAATCCATGTGGAGTAGCTTGCGCTCGTGAGAAGAAATTTTTGAATTTAATTATATCCATGTCACCACCACACCAAGTTTGATGAATATTTCTAAGTGTGTGTGTGTCTACGCCATTAAACACAACTAAAATGTTGCAGTTGTCTCTGATCACTTTCGGAATTTGTGTGTATCGTTGAGTAACATAGATCACGTCTGTATTTTTATGTCTACCTCGGGAAAATATTCTGGCTGGATTTGATTGTTTATCTAGCATCACATCGTCGTATACAACTAAATTATTAATAAATCCGTCTATGGAATCTACGGATGGTGCTTCATCAATATCGGTTATAAACTCTATAACATCATTACCTTCATCCAGTAATCGCGCGTTTTCATTGAAATCTTTAAGTACATCATAACATCGTTGATCATCAGCGGATGGTGCTACTAAATACAATTTATCCCATTTCAACCATCTCATTATCAGATTAAGTAATAATTGCGTCTTACCCGATCCAGATGGTCCTATGATAATCATTCTGATGGAATTTGGTAACGCAGGGTGGTGTTTAACTGGCTCTCGTTTTCTTGTTGCTGAGAAATCAATTATATCCATATATATATTATGTCATGAATTTATATTGCTTACGTTGTAGAGTTAAAACTCCAACTACTGATTTAGCCACGGTTACAACAAAAAATAAAAAAATAGCGTATGGTGGAAAATGTTCTGTATGCAGTAGAAAGAAATTTTCGTTTTTACCTAATAAACGCGGTGGTGATATTGCTAATTTGATGTCAAAGTTTCCAGGTGCTCCATGGGCTAAATACAGCGGAGAAAAACATCTACCAGGATATAATTATTGCGGTCCTGGTACCAGACTTGATATCAGGCTCGATAATCAAGATCAACCAAAACCAGGCGAGGAACCAATAAACGCTATTGATCGAGCTTGTCATGCTCATGATGTAGCTTATAAAAGTAAAAATCTACAAGATAGACATATTGCAGATGTGAAATTAATTCATGCATTAAATTCTATAAAAAATAAAAATATTAGAGAATCATTAGCTAATTGGTTAGTAAGATCCTCGATGAAAGGTAAATTAGCGCTTGGGGCTGGTAATTAATAATGGAATCGATTTATTATTCACCAAGAGGATACTGGAGAGGCAAAGTAGCAATTGGTAAACTTGCTCATGCAGCAGCGGTTAAACATTCTACTGCTAAAACGTGGTTATCCAAACAAGCAATATGGCAAATTTATCTACCACGTCCTAAACGAATTCAGTACGCGTATTTCGATGTCAGTGTTCCTAATGAAGTTCATCAAGCTGATATTCTGTTTTTACCACATGATACTGTGCGTAGAAAAACATACAAATACGCGTTAACCGTAGTTGATGTTGCAAGTAGATATAAAGATGCAGAACCTCTATCAACGAAAACATCGTCTGAAGTAGCCGACGCGTTTGAACGAATTTATCAACGAGGTGGTGGACCACAAGGTGGTCTGCGATGGCCACAGCTACTACAGGTTGATCCTGGTAAGGAATTTCTTGGTCCAGTATCATCGCTGATGAAACAACATAATACCAAAATACGACGGGGTCATACTGCAATTCATCGTGATCAAGCAATTGTTGAGCGATTTAATCGAACACTCGCTGAGCGGTTATTTGGATATCAATACGCGAGGGAATTTATTCAGGATCAAAGATCTCGCGAGTGGGTTGCAAGATTACCAAGCGTGATAGCTGCATTAAATAATGAGATTACACGAACAACCAACATGAAACCCATTAATGCAATTACAAAAAAAATATACCAACACAACGAAAAGATGTTGAAAAACAAAAAATATTGGGTGATGTTACAGTCAGATATTTATATGAGCCTGGTGAACTTGAAGGTGGTAAAGCGAGAGCGACTGATCCTATTTGGAGTGTTACCACACACAAAATATCCACCGTGACAAGATCCTCAGGTAGACCTGCAATCTACAGATTAGATTCGACTGCTCCTCAACGTGGATTTGTACGTGAACAACTACAAATAATTCCCGAGGATACACAACTACCGCCAAAATCACTTCAGTGATTTCGATCACTTAACTAGCGCTGGCGCCTCTGCGTCGATTACACTCAAGACAGGTCAACATGGTATTTTCTCGTATATGACCGCGACTATTATCTTTTCTATCTACGGTAAATTGTCTTGAATCATTACTGGAATACCTCCATAGCATTATACAATTGCAACTTGCGCAATGATTATTCTGCTGCTGTTTTAACTCAATAATAAATTCAACATCAAGATCAAAGTCACGTTTATTTTTTTTATCAGATTGTTTGTATCCGATTAATTTTTTTCTTATTATATCATCATCGATGATGTTAAATTTATCAACGATTTCAGGAATTATAATTCTACGTAATTGAGATATTTTTCTGACCCTCGATACCGCTAAATAAACTAAATTTGACCACTCGATGCGATCGTCTACAATCCAGACTCGTGTGTCAGAAATAGTTAATCCCTGAGACGAGTGGATCGTCATAGCGTATCCCAACACCCATGGAGATTTGTCAGCGTGTATTGCATCTTCGACCACACTGATATCAACAGCGACAGTATCATTTAATACGAGATTCTGTTTTTCAGTCTGTCCTGGAATATCAACATTAATATTCTGTTTTCGTGTATCTGATGGTCTATAACACAACGGTACGGGTAATTCTGAGTATTTTTCTTTATGTAGTTGAAATAACTGTTGTTGTAAAGCGTCTCTGATTATTTTTCTACTTGCTACTATCAAATCGGTGGGTCTCCATAAATTTAAAAAATCACCCATTGATGTCTCTGAGATCACTCCACGTATTATTTCACACTGAATTTTGTTTGATTGTAATCTGATTAATTTTTTAAACTCCTTTAAATTTGCATCAAGAGCTCTATGATCATCATCTATTTCTTCATAATAATCAACGAAATTTTTTAACCAATCATGTGGAGATGGTCCAACAAAAGGCGGCGGTTGACCATGATCGCAACACATTATTATAGCGGTATTTTTCGTCAACAACCAATCAAGAAACGTTTTTAATGTATCCAATGACACCGTGCATATCTCATCCCAAATAATTATTTTAGGGATATATTTTTCTCCCATTCGTTCAGGAGTCCATGTATCCCCGCGACACCGAAAGAAACTATGATACGTACACGATTGTACTTGCCGCTGTTTCATCTCGCGTGCAAGTCTATGTGTGGGTGTCAGCACGATCATATCTGAATTTCTAAAAACATTAATCGCTCGAGTCGTTTTGCCGCATCCACCAGGTCCATTGAGATATACTGTCTTATATCTGGTTATTGGATCACTCAATGATGGCGCTTTTGACATTTCTGATATTTTATTACCCTTACGATAAAAATCTCTCATTGGAACATCTGCTGATTCTGTATAATTGTGCAATAATTCCTTTTTTATTCTCCACGAACCCCATCGTTCATTATTACTTGTAAATTTCATAACACATTCTAAATATTTACCTGAAATATAAAACGAATCTGTTGCGACTCTGACTGCGGTCTCAGGAAATCTATTAATCATCGATAATAAATTTATGGAAACGTAAGCCAACATGGAAGATCTTAGATGAGTATACTGTGGGGAAACGTCATTTATGTAACTAACGATCGTACCCAATTTTGTTCCGTCGGATAAATAAACACTTTCTCGATTTACAAATATATTTCTCGCTGTAGTATCAGCAATTATAAAATCGTACTCGGCATCATCTAGAATTAATCGTGCGTGATGTCTTTTATAATCATATGCACCACCTTGAGTAAATTTACCAATAATTTTTCTACCGAGATCTTTTGCGGTTTTGAGTTTATTAGGAATATCATCCTTAAACTGGCTAATAACTTCAGAATCTGACATAGGCAACCAAACTTTCGTCTGTGCATGATATGATATAATCGCCTCACTGACCACCAACGATGTCAGTATCGCACAATCTAGCATATATCGTAATAAAACTACAGGTGCCCAACGTTTTTCACAAAAATGTCTACCAAACCAAGCATAACAAATCTTGTGAAGATTTTCATTAAACTCGAATGATTCAATACAGGCGAATCCAGTCAGATCAAAATCAGGTAATGGTCCATTAATTCCCACTCGCGTCATCTCGTTTGTTGGGTGACCAAATCTTTTAAAGTACACAGAACAATCTCCGTATCCTAGAAAACTTCCTGGATAACATGCAACCATATCAACCGAAATAACATCATTGTAATTATATTTGGTATTCCATAATCCGCCATGTCCGTATTCGACGCAACTTGCGCGTACGTCCTCGAGTAAATCAAATCGTGTTGGTTTCCATGAATTTTTTTCTCTCGCGAAATGAGCCGCAACAGATGGAACGGTAAAACAATTAGTTAGTAATTTGTCAGTATTTTCCGCGTGCTTGCACTCTAAAAACATCTCCGCAAGATTTTTCATCTCGTCATGGAGGGATTCTGTGCGATATATTTCACCATTTGGTCTAACAAACTGATCAAATTCACCTTCCTCATTACTTTCAAATAACCATACCGATACAGAATCGTTTTTACTTATTTCGTTAATAAAATCAAACATACCTCCCCCAGAATTATCTGGGGGGGTAAAATCTGACAGTTCGATCACGTGGAAATATTGTTACTGCGTTAGTCCATGCATGCGCGTTATGATCAATAATATTTATTGGAGCTCCTTTCGATTTATATTTCGATTCGTACAGTACCTCTCCCGTTATTGTCGCTACGGTTATTGGAAATTTTAATAGTTTTCCTAGTTCAGCAACATCTTTTATTGTACCACCAGTATCCTTAACTGAATCAGCCCACGAGTTTATTTTTTCAGGCCTTAAATCAGTTAATCCATTTCCACGCATCGCGTTTGTAAAGTGTTCTATTACTCGTTCGGCTACACAATTTAACCTTGAAAATTTCATCGGCGCTAGTTTATCAACGATGGGTTTTTTATTTATCTCATAGATTCCATAAATAACCGCTGTTACAGGATACGCTCGCTCATAATACGGTTTGTCAATACCCGTCAGTAGACCCGGTCTGGAATTTTTACTTAATATGACAGTTTTATTATTGCCAAGGACAGGATCATATTTGTCACGGATAATCCAACTACCTGTTTCTGTTAATACAATAAATTTTACTCTGAAGAAATATTTTTGATTGCCCTCGTATTCAGCGATGTAGTTAATGATAGTTGCCGCTCGCTTGTCATTCATTGTGGCGTCCGTTACAGAGTCGACACTGACTTTGTCAGTGTTGCGAATAATCTTGAACGTTGACCATGTATGAGATGCACCATCCGTGTAAAATTCCTTCTTGGCGTCGTGAATTTTCGAGATCAAACTTTTATTTTTCGGATCAACTAAATCTCGCACTGGTAAGTCTGGAGATAATCTGTCGAGGTTGAATTTATATTTAACAGGCCTAGTTTGGGATAATCTCTCAAACTCATTCATATAATTAAAACAAATATTTAAAATAAAAATTATATATATACAATGTCTCAATGCAGATGGTTGATGATCGGCTCAGTAAATCGATGCAACAAATCCTGCAGAAGGGAATTTTGCTGGATGCACTTACAAAACATACGACGAGGAAGTCTAGAACCAATACCATGTCTGCGGTGTGGTATTGGAGTGCGAGGAAAAACAGGATTATGTGGAAAGTGCGGTGGAAAACGGTTCAGAGAACTTAAAAGATATTATGACAAAAAAAATAATAACGGTGAAAACGCTATAAAATCCGTGGAGGATTATATATCAAGATTTCAGACAAACAATGATTTAAACAAATAATATTATTATAATGGAGCAAAATAAATTTGTCCCACATCCTGTCATTAAGAATTACGAATCAGATATTAATGGTGTCATCAGACACTGTAGGTTAAAAAAAACCAGTTGGTTGTATTAATAATCATGGTTATCTAAGGTTCACATACGAGGGGGGAAAGAAACATTATTTCTGTCATCGTTTTATCTACGAATGTTTCTTTGGAGTGATCAGTGACGGTCTAGTGGTCGATCTTATTGACGGGGATCCTCAGAACAACTCCCTGCACAACCTTCGAGTTGTCACACGAAGCGTGAACTCTGCATGTGGTAATACAGGAAGATGTAAAACAATCGGAAAGAGGGCGGTAAATTCCACAAACACAGAAACTGGTGAAGAAATAATATTTCGTTCAATGTATTTAGCTGCGAAATACTTTGATATTAATCCGTCTTCAGTGCAAAAAGTGGCAAAAAATATATATAAAACCGCTTTCTCGAAAAAATATAAACAGAAAATCACCTTTCAGTATCAATAATTATCATCACCACATTGAATTATATCATTATTTGAGGGGACCCAGTACTGTCTGATCGTATACTACTGAATTTTTGATTATGGGGGTTGGATTATTTTTAATATATAGTTTTCTTCGTAGATTTTTGAATTTTTATGATCGTAATTAGTCAGTTTAACTAATTACGTCGTAATTAATTACTCGTAGAAGTATATTTATGGTTTTTAAATATTTCCCATCATACAACATTACGAGAAATCATGATAATGTTATTGATCCGCAAGGAAGCTGTAATATAGGTACAGAACAGAACCGTTGTTATGGTATAAATCGATCTGCAGGTGTATTCATGCCGCCTAGGACCGCTGTCATTATTGATTCGCAGTCTGCTTAGGAAAAACGCTGTTTTATGTTCAGAAACTGTTGTTATAATACAGAAACTGTTGTTATAATACAGAAACTGTTATTATTTAGAAACCGCTATTTTAGTGTAAATATTGGTTCCTTGGCTATATATTAACTTCCGAAACATATGTTCGTAACAAGGTTCGATAGCTCAATCAGTATGGTATTGGACTGTGACGCTCGCGGTCCAGGATCGAATCCCCATGGCTGACAATTTGTCGGTGGTGCGCATAATTGCGATTTTTATAATAATGGGGGAACCGCAAAACCCCCCGCTCAGCAAAATTCATTCACAATATTGACTGGTGGTTGATACATTTGCGTATCACCCACTGGATTAATTATTGTGGGTGGGATTTTTGCTGAGCGTATATGTTTGTGCCGTCCAATGCATAATCTGAGCTCGCTAATACACTCGATAGGGGCTCTTCATTCATAATCTGAGCTCTCTAATACACTCGATAGGGGCTCTTCATTCCTTGTTGTCCTTGAAACATCCCGACGAACTCGCTAAAGACTCGATAGGGGTTCTAGGGATAATTTTTTTTTATTTTAAAGATTTATATATTATATAATGAACCATGAAAATATCAGTGATGTAATTGTTGCTATTAAAAAATTGAAAAAAGATGGAATTAATATATCTGATGAACTAAATCCTGAAAAAATAGTTTCTGACTTTGAGATTTTACAAGAACGTAAAAACCAGGGAACACACACACTATCATCTGAATACAAACTCATGAAGCGGATTCAGGTGGCAATGTTTCAGTCGCTAGCTACCGTAGAAGATAATCAGGTGAAGGAGTTCGTTCCTCTCTCTGCCGCCGTAGAAAGAATTAAATCGCTATTATCCCACGAGTACGAGGCAAAGAAAACGATTAGTGCTCGTATAAGACAATTAAGAAAAATTATGTCAGAGAGTAACTACGTTACTGATGAAACGATCCAGAGTGATAATGAAAATGAAAGTTTTGGTAACTGGGGTCCCTGTGAACGCTGACCACGTGTGGGCTAGAAAAAAAAATAAAAACATATTTTTTTGCAAGGCTGATTAATTTGTACCAAACACACAATCTGATTAATTTGTACTAGTAATAATAAAATGTTTTTATTTTTTTTTTCTGAAAATTTGAGTCTGAAATCCTCGTGCATAAAAACACTCCATTACATAATATTTAAGATTTCACATACAGATTTATCACAAGTTCTTCTCCACGTATGTCAATTAAGCGATTAAGGTGGTCTGTGAGCTTAAAATTTATTCGTATTAACATATTATTGTGACACCGCAAATACACAGGATTAGTTGGTTCTTGCACGATTAAACTTCCAGGGGAAACTTGTGGTGTGAACGTGTACAGGATGTATCCTTGTTGAGCCTGATTTGATCTTCCGAGATCTATTTGATAGCTGCCATCGATTACGTCACAAACTAGATTAACCGCGACCGTCGGCGTTATATTAACGATTCCCGGAGATACGTGTCTTCCGCCGCCATGTGGATCATTATCATATCTAAGAACAGTTGGAGGTGGTGCTATTTTTCTCCATGCATCATGTATTTTAGGAAAGTTCTCATCAATGACATCACTGACAGATTTTTTTAGTTTGTCTACGTTATATCCTGGAAATTTAAAATTCACCAGGTCAGCTTGTTTTATATTGTATACGGTTAAAAATCTTTCTTTATCTTTATTGTCGCCGTCGGTATAATTTATTGTTGCATCAATTACTCGCTGGTGAAAATATTCCATGTCGGATACAAGCTGATTTAATATTTCTTGTTGTTTGATAATTTCATCCAGGAAAACTTTGCCTGATGACAAATTAAGTTGATACTCTTGAAGAGCTAGTTGTAGTTTTTCTAGCTGTATCTTATGTTCTCGATTAATGATCTCAAAATATGTTTTTAGTTCAATCAGGTGAATAACATAAGATTCGGTTCTTGTTACTCCAGGTTTTTGTTCATAAATAAAACTCCACTGCATGCGGTCCTTATCAACAAATAAAAAACTATAACCCAACAATGTTGCTTTTTTATATTAAGTAGATGTTGTTTGTATGATGGATTAATTTCATGATATGATTGCCTATCCGTGACATAATCAGATTTTTTCGGTTCTAGTGGTCCATGATACACCGGGGGGGGGGGGGGGGGCATCCGGCCATCCTAGTACGGATCTTATCATGGACTGATAAATATCAACGGCATGATCGGGAGAATGTATTTCAACCGTCGAGGACAGGGTCGGTTCATGAACATTAATTGATATTTTTGCTTCTTTTCCCGTTATTGATTTTATTCTACGTTGAAATTCCTCATTGATCTCTTCAATCTCATAACTGCCAGTTGGTATTCCAACAACAACCCAGTCGGGTGTTCCATATGGTTTGTTCTTGTTAGCAAATACAAGCGAATTATTTGCTGGTGTACCATTAAATGATTTTGATCTGATATTTGGCCAGCTGTAATATACTCGTAATTGCGCTAGTGCTATTTCTTTTACTGGAATTGCAGTAGGAAAATTAACACTAAATTCAGGATTAGACGAACTTACCGAGATCATCGTTATCTTTGGCGGAGTTGTGTTGGTCACGATCTGCTGGAGTAATTCTGTCATTATTAATACTTGTATCTTTAATACCGATACCTTCGTCGTATATTTTGGTCATCATTGAAAATTCGAAATCAGATATAATTCCATCACTGAGACTCGCTGATAACAACGAGGATAATTTCGAATATGCTACCGTCGCTGTGTGTAATTTTATTATGTAATCGGATAATTTTTCGTTCGTGCAAGTACATATTTTTTTGCGATGATATTAAGCACACCTGCAATAGTTGTTGCTGCTGAAATACAAATAGTTACAGCTGCTGGTGCCATCATTGTCAACGCTGATAATATTACACCGGTTCCAGCAACAACAGCGGATACTGAATAAACAATCACATCAACGATAACTAATCGTCGTCGATATTTTTTTACTTTTACTGTATATTGTTCGACTTGATCTTTTAGCGCCGCCTGCCATTCACGCGCTTGATTGTACCTGTATTGTGCACCGTCCATATATATTTTTATGCAGTAACCAATTGAGGTGTTTCAGCTACAAATTCCAAACACCACCAGTAAGATGTTGCGGTTAATTTCTTATCAGCTGCTTCCAGAATAAAAATTTCTTCGGTTCCGCTATTTAATATAACAGATACAACCCCGGAAAACCTGTCGGTGGAATGACGCCATGGAAACGTTGTAAATATTTCAAATTTTGCAGCACTAAACACAGACAGCCTGTACACGCCAGTGACTGTTGCGGTATATTTGATAGTATTATTTTGCTGCGACCATGTTGCAAATCCCGATGATACCGTGCATACGATGTTTGTGATATGCCCGGGAGTTATTCCAGCTGAAATTTTAATCAGACTGGTTTTATTGACGATTTCAGGAATTCCCGCTACGATGTTTTGCTGTGTTTGTTTGATCGTGTCTAGGTTAGTTTTGATATCAACGAGTTTTATGTCAATGGCGTGCGGAGTGCCAAAGAATTTATTTATGGATTCGTCGGTTTTTTGAAAATTTCTTCGAAGTCTTGTAAAAGCGCCCACGTGAACATCATACTCGGCCCGCAGCGTGGATAGTTTACTGTCTACGTCGTCGACGTATAGTTTGTTTGCGACGTCGTTGTCAGATTTTGGAGTTGTTACAGCTACTATTTTGTTCCCGTTCATGTTAAGTTCACCTGTCATTGTGTCACCGGTGTTTCTCACGCGATTAGCAACACTTTTTGCAATTTCATCTCTAATTGTTGCAAACGATATACTTGAATCTCTGAGTCTACCACCGTCAGTAAACACGGGAATATTATCCGTAACTGCACCAAGTACTCGCCGAACTATATCATTCCATTTGATATTGCTCGTTTTTAGTTTACCATATCGATCTTGAAAAATAACAACCTCATCTGGGTCAACTCCAGCCAGGTTCATAATATCAGCGAGGTCATCTTTAGTCACATACTTCGACAGATCAACGTCGGATTTTATTTTCTTACCAGTAGAAAATCTTCCCTAAATATCAACCATTATAATAAGACCTGTTGTTTAAAACGCTTTACGCGCAACGAATCGGTTACTTGTATAATCATGCACAACTTTATGTGGTGGTTTGGATGATTTTAATATAGCGTCGAGTACATTAATTACTTCACGGCCACATATTGGCGGATCTGTCATTGTTTGTGTGGGTAGCGTTGAATACCAAACTCTGGTTGTTGCGTGAAGTGGTGCGACATACTTGATAAATTCAACAGGTGGAGCTAACCCGTACGAATCAAAATAAACGATTCCACGTGGATCAACCGCGTATGATACCCAATGAGTACCGGGTCCGGAACGTTCGTCAAGATTAATAATACCTTTTTCGAGTTTGTTTGGTTGTTTCGGTAATTGATCTCGCATAAAAACACCTCTAAAGGTTTTTATTTTTAATTTTTTAGCAGCATCAAGTAAATCAAAATTTGATGCTGGAACGTCTAACGTGGAAGCCTTAGACCTCTCCCCCAACGAGATCCTGGCAATCTTAGACCGCGTCCCTTTTTTTGTATCCATTTCCTGTTGCTTTCTTTAGAGCCATTTCAGCAGCTGTTCCAACAGCACCTAACGCGGCTGCTTTTGCTACGGTTGGAGCAGCTGCAGCTATTAACGCTGGAATAGCCGCAAGAAGTGGAAATATACCACCCGTTTTAACCATGTCTTTGATGGCACTCGGAGAGAGATGGAATTGAACTCCAGTTTTTGATTCCAGGGCTTTATTGAAATGTTTAATCTGATTATTTGTCAACGATAATATGTTTGGACCACCACTAATCTGATCTCGTTTTAGTGATATTTTAGTTCCGCATTTGTTGGCGGTTTTTGATTGAAGCTTTTTTACCTGACCGGGAGTCAGAGTAACATTAACATGACTATACGACATTTTTTGTATAAATAATATTTTTCTGAATAATTAAAGATTTTCCACTGGTGCATCAACGACTCTCATTCGACCACTACCACCTTCAAGTAACATGGCTTTATCGCTAAGTATGACCGCGATTGCTCTGTAATCAACACCACCGGTATTTAATGTTGCTTTGAGATGTATATCAACGATAGATTGTTTTGATAGATCAAGATGCTCCAGCGAAAAATAATAAATCGGGTACAAGTTTTTAAAATCTAGTTGTGATATTTGCAACCCAGTATCAACATTTTGATCACGTCCCATAAATGATATCAAACGATGATATGCACGTCCTATATGGTTTTGTGCATAATTTAGTTGTATATTCTCTGTTGGTTCCTGTTGTCCGTTTATCCGTAAGGAAATATTTGTGAGACCTAGTTGGTCAAATATCATATGAGAGTGAGTCTGTGAGTTTAAACGATTAGTTCTCTGAAAAGCAATAAAAATATGTCGTGGTGCAGAAACACCCTGTTGTGATGCTATATGCCATGTAAACTGACCGTTAACGTTAGTTTGCATGCTATCCGTGCTTGTTGTTAACCATGACAACAAGGATTTACCACCTGTATCCATGAAAGAAATCAATTTTTGTTCTTCTGCGATCGTTGGAGTCATTACCGGCATCCACAGTGAAAGTTTCGATAATATTACTTTACCAGCATCACCAGCTGGTCTCCACAGAGCATCGTTATCATCATTCTTTCTTACAAGAACAACCGTGTGTCTAGCTCCAAAAATAACCTTTTTAACATTCCTGCAAAATCCAAAAATATGCGATAGTGGAATTGTACATGAAAAACCTCTATTGCCTCCTAGCAACATATTTCTACGCGCTGCAAATCCCAAGTTGAAATTTTCATTAGAACCATGAACCACCGGCCACACAGCAGCATCAGCGGTATCGGTATCGTTTCTTGGTCGTCTTATATTATACGGATCGCTTTCAGGGTTATTGGAGTTATCTTTCACAAACATCATTGTGGGACCTGCTGATCTTGTATAATCATCAGAATATCTTGCTAATCCTATTATTGTTGTAGCAACGTCGACATCATTCTGAATTGATTCAATATTTTTTCCATCAATCATATATGTGGCGCTACTAAATAATGCCATGATCCCGTTGTTGACAAAACCAATTTTTACTGGATCTAAGTAATTAGTATTATCCGTTTTTACAATTGTACCTTCTACCTCAAGAAAAGCATCAGCGGGTAAAAAGTATCTACTTGTGTCATGAACTTGTAGTTCAATTCTTCCACGTTGATCTGGTTCTCGTGCGTCATAAGAATAAAACTGATAATCACGTACCGATTCATCCTTAAGGACGGGTGCTTCCATGTCAAATGCTGTGTCGGATACGCGCTTGAACAATTTATTATAATTATTTTTCGTCTAACACGTTGATTACCGCGTTCGGGAAATTCCACTTCCTGATATCAAACTTGAGATATTATTTCCAGATTCACCGAGTCCTTGATCTGCTAACGCTGCTAGTTTTTGATTTGCAGCTTGATTTATTATTTTACTGACATCTGCAGGCATCACCTCAGTACTTGGTAATTTTACTAGTGGTTGTCGTTTTCGTCGCAATAATCGTGCTAGTCTTTCTTTGATCGCCGAGAACGCCTTACCAGCAACATTGACAATTGCACCAGGAGCTTTATCACGAACAATATCAATGGCCTTCATCGATAATTGTTTTGGAACAGGTGCTACTTTTGGAGCTGTCCTTGTAAATAATCCCTGAATAACATCACCAAGTCCATCTCCGTAAGTAGCTCTATAGATTGGTAATCGTGAGTTTACCGCTCTGACCTGTACAGGTTTGCGATGATTATTATGTATTATCATCTTATTTTTATTTACTATTTATCTAACAACTAGTCATCAACAAGTTCATCGATAAGTTCTCGATAAACTCCGATATCCATGATACCACCTTGAAATAATCGCTGGCAAATATCAGCTGCTTCATTAATTATTTCTGGTGAATTATTTCCGGCACGTTTTCCTCCTATGAGAACCTCTAACCGTGACACGTCATTGATGATATTATCAGGACAAACAAAATCATCCCCCAGACCACTGCCAGTAGCACCCGGTACATCGTAAATTTCTTCTTCTGGAGATTGCTGTCGAGGAGGTTGTTGCTGCGGTGGTGGAAGTTGTTGCTGCGGTGATGGAAGTTGTTTTTTCTGTTGCCGCGGTGGTGGAAGTTGTTGCCGCGGTGATGGAAGTTGTTTTTTCTGTTGCTGCGATGATGGAAGTTGTTGCTGCGGTGATGGAAGTTGTTGCTGTTTTTGTAGTTGATTATATAAATCTATTGCATTAGTAAATCTAATATATCTAATATCATTGTTTCTGTCTTGGTCAACATCATAATATATACGAAATATCCACTTGTGCCAATTTTCACGACTTATAGTATCATAGGCATACTTGGTTTTTAAAACTTCTCTTCCACGATCATAACTCTGTACGGCATAATCAGCTAATTTATTTATATCTTTAATTTCCTTTATGTAATTAAAATGTTTTTCATTAAATTTATCTTTTATATGAACCTTTTCCTTGATTTGTTCTTTTTCTGTTTCTGTTTCTGTTTCTGGTACATGACCTTTCATCTTACTTATTTCAGCACGAATTTTACCAATACCCTCAAGTATTTCTTCACCAACAGGTGGAGGCTGAGCCGCAGCTATATTAGTTGGAAGATCTTGTAAAATCTTCTTTGTCTGTTTAGTTCTTCTTGCTATTTTTTCTGATACCGGAAGAAGATCCTCTTTGATGACAGTTGTAACTTTCTCAGTAGCTGCAGTAACGGGCTTAAACAGTTTTTTAGTTTCTTCTTCGTACTCAACTTGTGCTTCTTGCTGCGCTTGCAGATTTTTTCTGAATGAGTCTCTGACAGGAAGAAATTTTTTAAATGCTTCTAATCGTTCTCGAGCTATTCTTGCAGTATGAGATTCCGAATGTACCATTTTATTATAACATGATGATTTAATTAATATCAGCAGAAGGGGTATAAATTTAATTAAAAAGATATCGTTCATATAATGAACAACTGTGCGTGGCTGCGTCAAGGAACCACTAACAAATGTGATAAAAAATGCCGTGGAGAATATTGTAAAAAACATAATTATCTTATAAAGAAAAATCCTCATGCTGGTCCACGAAGTTGTGTTGGATGTAACAACGGCGTTAGAGGATTATATCAGATTTGCAAAAATTGCGGTGGAGATCGATACAGAAGTTTGATGATATATTATAAACACAGAAAGAACATAAATCCAAAAATAGAAAAACCACCATCAGAACTTGAATATTACTTGAAACATAGAACAAATTCCGAAGATTCCGAAGATTCAGATGAAAAGAAAAATATTCATCAAACTTAAAATTTCTTTTACAACATGAATATCAGCAGAGAGGGGGCGTCTACAATTCTGTTTGGGACAAACAATTATCGTAGACGTGGTATTGACCTCTATGAAGGGTCACTATTTTTGTTTGGTCCAAACACAAGGGTGACCACTCCCTTAAGTGGTCTGATCGCCCTCTCTGCTGCTTTTCTCCTACAGCAACAACAGCAAGAAAAAGAGGTAAGAAAAAAAAAAACAACAACAAGAAGTAGCAGCAAAGAAACAAGGGTGTGAAAATCAAACGGTCACGGTACTGTTAGACATTTTAGCGGAGTTAAGAAGTCTGAAACAAATGTATCAGACTTCTTTATTACGACCGAAGAGAATACGACCTTCCCGAGCTAAACAGGCCAACCCTGTGACTAAGCCTACTGTACCTCCCTTAGTGATTTCAACCAAATCATCATCATCATCATCATCATCAACAGTACGCAGTCCACAAGTAGGCCTCGGCCGTGGCAAAGGCTTAAGGCAGTTAAAGTTGATTGCTTAAACTCACCCCTACACCAATAACCAAAGGCCCTTTTCAGGGCCACCCACATTCCTCGAAAAGAGATAAACTTTTAATTGCCAATAACTCAAAAAGAAAAAATAAATAACCATTTTACCCTATAGTACGTGTCTGTGTATGAGTGCGTGAGTGTACGTTCTTATTTTAAAATCAAAAACCAAAGACACTTACCTTTTTATACCTAATTTATTCTTTTATCAATAGTTACAATCCAATTCACAATTCACAACAGAGCACTTCCAAAAGTACATTCACTTCTTCTGTTTCTTTGTTTACTCTCTCTGTTTTTTAAATTTCTTCACCGTCACAGTCTTTTCCTCCTCCTCTTCCTCCTCACTTTCTTCCCTTCTTCTTTTCTTCTCCTGTTTCTTTTTCTTCACCTGTCTGCTATCTTCCTCCTCTTCTTCCTCTGAAGAATCCCTCTCTTCTTCTGACTCCTCTTGTTTCCTTTTTGGGCAATCTGGAGACCAATGTCCTTTTTCTTGACAATAATAACAGGTATCTTGACTTTTGTCTTTTCTAGCCCCTGTTTTTCTTTTTTGACGGTCTGGACACTCTGAAGACCAATGCCCTTTCTTTTGACAGATATAGCAAGTATCTTGACTTTTATCTCGAAAGGAAGGAGAGTAGTCCGTCGGCTGGTCTGAAGAGAATTTTCTAATGACCCCTCGCAAAGCTCTGATGAAACGTTCGATTTGGCTAGTCTCTTCCATCGTTGTGCTCGGTTTGAGAGTGAAATGAATAGTGAAAGGACAAGACACACACCCTTTTATATACGCTGGTCTGCCAGGACTATAAATTAGTCTATGGTGTTGAAACTTGAGTCATTTGACATTTTGCACTCAAGATGAAACGATCCAATTCATTTGAGAAGAAAGAAGAAGAAAGTAAGAGGCAGAAACGTGATCTATCGCCTCGTACCAGGGCTGAAGTCTTGGCACAAATTCATGCCAGTGATTTTGAAGAGGACATGAGTGAACCAGAATCCAAACCCTCTAAACAAAGTTCGCCACCCTTAGTCAACCCTGAAAAATACTATTCCATTCGAGAGAGCGAAAAGCGCTCCTCTAGAAAATTTAGAACCACGGCTTACAAATACACGGTGAAGTTTAAAGATTTCAAGTCCGAAGTACCGTTAGAGAAAGCAGAAGGGTTCATCACTGGGGTGTGGGATTCTTTGCTCACCACACTCAAGCGACAATGTCAACCCAAAGAAGACGATCGCTTGAGACTCTCCATACAACACGACGGTTTGAAATCCCCTGTTTGGATCGAGTTTAGCACCCCTGCAGAATTGACTGCTTCCAAAGTCATGGACAAGATTCAACACGTGCAACAATCCAATGACCAGTTTGACATCACCGATGGAAAAGCCACACTGGACATGACCCACGTCTCTCCTCCTCAAGGGACCGGACAACGCAATAAGGTGTTATTGGTGAACGACCTTCGCAGCACCAAAAAGAGTCTCGTCCAAATTCACAATTCTCAAGACCAGATGTGTTTAGCCCGAGCCATCCTGGTGGGACGAACCTATGCCGACAAGAACGACACGGTAGAATGGAAAAGAGACTGGGAGAACATTCGAAAATCGAACCGAGCCAAACAACGAAGTGAAGCAGAACTCCTGTTGCAACAAGCCGGCCTGTCCAAAGACACACCCTGTGGCATTCCTGAAATGCAAAAATTGCAAGATGTCCTAGCTCCATTCTACACCTTGAAAGTGCACCCTCAAGAAGTGCGCGGACCTCTGTTGTTTCGAGGGAAAGACTTTAAGGATGGAAAATACATTCATGTCTATTATCACGATGACCATTTCGATACCATTACCAGTATCACTGCATTCCTGGGATACGGTTATTACTGTGAGAAATGTGACCATGGTTATAATAATCGAGAGCAACACAAACATTGTGGATCGAAATGCTCAGGATGTTTGGCCTCTCCACCCTGTCTGAGGGAAGGGCAAAAACCAGTGCATTGTTCAACTTGTTTGCGCACGTTTGTCAGCCCTGCCTGTTACCAACAACATCTGAAGACGCAAGGTTCACAGCAGAAATGTGCTTGTCAACTGCTGAGATTGTGCCCCACGTGTGGACAAGGCCTACGTACCAATAATGCCAAGGCACACGTATGTTCAGGAAAGAAGAAATGTCACATTTGTCACCACATCGTGGACTTGGAACACGAATGCTACGTGCAAAAATACCAACCCCCACCAGAGAAAGAGGATGGACACAAGAAGAAAGGCAATTTCATCTTTTTCGATTTCGAATGCATGCAAGAGACTGGCATTCACATTCATAATTTCTGCGTGGCTCATCGAGCGTGCGAGAAGTGCATTCAAGAACCTATCTTCAGTCATTGCCCTCACTGCAGAAAGATTCCTGGAGGACGTGAAAAAATCTTTCGGGGACCGAACATGCTAGCCTATTTCGCCCAATGGGTCTTAGACCCCATCGACAAGACGTGGAGCCAAGAGGACATCGAACGTTACGGAGATTGTCATCGTCATGCCACGGTGATGGCTCACAATTTCTCCGGATACGATGGGCAGTTTCTTTTGAGATACTATACGGAACAAGGCACCGAGCGTCCTAAAGTGACTTTGAACGGAGCCAAAATCATTTTCATGCAAGTGGGACAAGTACAGTTTAAAGATTCGATGAGCTATTTGGCCATGCCTTTGAGTCGAATGCCTAAAACATTTAGAATGACAGAAATGGCTAAAGGGTACTTTCCACACTTTTTCAATACGGAAGCCAATCAACACGTCGTTCTACCCCATTTGCCTGAGGCTCACTATTACGACCCTGACAACATGCGTACCGAACAACGAGAAGCTTTCTACGCTTGGTACCAGGCTCACGTCTCCGACCCTTTCCACTTTCAGGAAGAAATGTTAAAGTATTGTCGTTCCAACGTGGACATTTTACGACGTTGCTGTGGAAAATTTCGAGAACTGTTCATGGAACACGGAGGGGTCGATCATTTGAAAGAAGCTTGCACCATTGCCAAAGCGTGTTCCTTAGTGTACCGGCAACGATTCATGCCTGAAAACACCGTGGCTGTCATCAGTCCTCAAACCACCAACTATGTCAAACGTCAATACTCGGTCAAAGCCCTACGCTGGTTACATTACTTGTGCGACAAGGAAGACAAATGGATTCAGCATGCCCGCAACGGAGGAGGCGAAAAGACCATCGGAACGCATTCGGTCGATGGCTGGAACTTAGAAAACCCCAAGATCGTGTACGAGTTTAACGGTTGCTTATTTCACGGATGTCCCGTCTGTTACCCTGACCGTGACACTAAAAATCAGTTTTTACAACGAACCATGGAAGACTTGTACCAGGCCACTTGTCAGCGACGCCTAAAGTTAGAACAGGAAGGATACCAAGTGGTGGAAATGTGGGAACACGAGTACGATCACCGTTTGAAAACCGATCCCGAGTTTAAATGCCTCGTGGAAAGTTACCAGTTCATGGACCCGCTGTACCCGAGGCATAGTTTGTACGGAGGAAGGACCAATGCCACCTGTTTGCTGTACCAAGCCGACGAAGAGAAAGGAGAAGAAATCAAATACTTGGACGTGTGTTCGCTGTATCCCTACGTGTGCAAATATTGTCGCTTTCCTGCAGGACACCCACAATTGTTCACGGAACACATCGACCTGAAAAACATTCGACAATACGAAGGTCTGATCAAGTGCAAAGTCTTGCCTCCCACTAACTTGTACCATCCCGTGCTACCTCACCATTGCCAAGGCAAACTGATGTTTCCTTTGTGCTGTACTTGTGCCGAAACGTGCAACCAAGACCAACCTTGTCAGCACACCCAGGAAGAACGGGCCTTGACGGGGACGTGGGTCAGCGTAGAATTGTTCAAAGCTCTGGACATGGGATACCAACTGTTAGAAGTGTACGAAATGTGTCACTTTCCCAAGTTACAACAATACCACAAGGGTGACCCGACGCAGAAAGGCATTTTCGCAGACTACGTGGATGCCTTTTTGAAACTGAAACAAGAAGCCAGTGGCTATCCTTCCTGGTGTCACGCTCCCGAAGAACAAAAGACATTCAAAGAGAAATACTGGGCACAAGAAGGCATTACTTTAGATCACATCGAGAAAAACGAAGGCAGGCGATCGTTTGCCAAAGTGATGTTAAATTGCTTGTGGGGTAAAATGGCACAACGTCCGTGTTTACCCAAGACGGAGTATTTGACAGAACCTTCCCGCTACTTCCAGATGATTCACGACAAAACCAAATTCATGAAACACGTGGACGTCGTTCGCGAGGATTTGATCTTGGTCAATTACGAAGAAGATCTGGACTTTGTACAAGACGACCCTTTTGGAAATGTCATCATTGCGGCTTACGTGACAGCTCATGCTCGCTTAAAATTGTACGAAGCTTTATAACTGTTAGGGGAACGCGTCCTGTACTTTGACACGGACAGTTGCATTTACATCCATCACCCGAGTCAACAGCACCTTGACATCGAAGGAGACCGTTTAGGAGCCTGGACAGACGAGCATCCCGACGACAAGATTCTAAGTTTCGTCAGTGGCGGTCCAAAAAATTATGGCTACGAATACCGGGACCCACAAGGAGAAGTGCACACGAAGTGTAAAGTGAAAGGATTGACTCTGAATTATCGTACCAGTCGTGTGGTCAACTTTGGGGTATTGAAAGAAGCCTTGCAATCTGGAGAGGATGAACACTTTAAAGTGACCACATATCAACCGAACAAGATTGTACGTTTACCCACTCACCACATCGTCAGTCGACCCTTGGAAAAAGTCTATCAAATCGTGTACCAGAAGCGAGTGCGACTGCCCAACCACTTTACTTTGCCGTATGGACATGTTGGTATAAAACATTGGTTGTAAGCGGATAGCCACCCACCAGAAGGTTGACTTCGCCACAGCAAGAATCGAGTGGGAAACCCGATGAGAACTCCAAGTTCAAACCCTACCATTTTCCGGTTTTCTTGCCTGACTATTGTGATTGTGCCCGTCGATTGGACACGTTTCAAGCATGGCCTACGGATAAGAAAGGATTACCTTCTTCGCATATTTTAGCTAGAACAGGATTTGTCTACTTGGGACCTGAGTCAGGATTGGGGTACGAAGTACTGTGTTTCGCTTGCGGACTGAAGTTACGAATGGATCTATGTATCTACAAAGATTCAGCTATTCTGGAACATACTCGATGGTCTCCGCACTGTCTTTACCTTTCTATGGCCTTTCCACCCATGACACTACGGTACAATGATGACGGCACCTTAGAGACGGTACCTTCCAAAACTAGACATAAAAAACATAAAAAAGGAACGATGTACAAGCTTGAGACTGCATTGCGACTAGTATAAAAAGGGACTATGGTCAAGATCGATAGTTCATTGTGACTACCTACCAAGACCGAGCGAACAAGATGAATACTTTCAGAGAAACACACAACAAGTTCAGACAGACACAATTCAAGCGTGGGGCTTCGGAAGTAGAATGCGATTGTGAGCCTTGCGATGGGAACGATGCTGTACGCTGTGACCTTAACGATGCCGTAAAGCATCGTGGGAACTTTGTTCTCACTACCCCTATCATGGAAAGTGATGCTGTGCGTGTCAAACCTGAGGGATGCGAAAGCGATGCCGCTCGTCCTCTTGGACATTTTACTGGGTTTCGTTTTAAAGGGGAATGTTCACCTTCACGTCTGCCTCCCTACGGATGTCATCCAGTCCTGACCAAACTCCTGTCCATGTCACCCTACCCTCATCGAAACGAACCTGTGAAAGACGAATATTCGTTCCCTGTGCGTTTGTCGGAATACTGCGACTTTGAAAATCGTCTTCAATCGTTCAAAGGAAAATGGCCTAAGTATCTGGGAGGACCGACCCCCGAAGAATTAGCCAGAGCCGGATTTTTCTACTTGGGCGAAGGGGATAAAGTCAAGTGCTTCAGTTGCTGTGTGTCACTTCACCACTGGGAACCGCAAGATTCGGCCTATGTAGAACATGCTCGATGGTCACCGAATTGTCATTACTTACCCTTAGTGGGACCGAGACATTGAAGTAACTTACCATGTCGTTGAAGGAGAAGAAGAAACCAGATTGGTTAGAAATCAAATGTTGGACATCACCGAGACCAGTATTTAAACTTCATTTCAAAAACGATATTGAATCATTACCTAAAGAACTGCAAGAGAAGATTTACAAGGAAGTTTGGCATGGACTTGCCAGAGTGAAATCTCAATGGGTAACTGTAAAACTTTTGTGCCGAGAAATTCACAAGAGGAAAGTGAAAAATGTCAATCAGTGTGTTATATTTCTCTGGGTTAAGGGTGCATTCGTCCTATTATATCACTCTAGACCGTTTACATCAAAAGAATTCAATGAGATTCTTGGACGTTACCCTGAATGGCAGTGGTCAGAAATTACTCACTATGTGGATTACTTTTGCTCTAGGAGAAGATTGTGAATTGTACGGACTGACCAATTCATGGATACTTTACAAGAGAACATTCGTGCTTTGCCTGTGGAGTTGAGAGAACGCATTTACCGAGAGCTGGTCAAAACACAAGTCAAACATAAAGAACAGTTGCATCCGTTACGTCACCAGATCTTTAACCACTGGTACCTGAATGGTATAAAAGAACTGATTCGTCAGAAATTGTTTCAGTGGTCAGACATTGTTCAAAATTTTGAGGTCGCCAATGATCGACATGTTCATAATTTTGGTTACTTCGAGATTCACCTAGTGCAACGCATTGAGGAAGACAAGTTAAAGGATTCCAAACATATTTTACGTGGAATCTACTTAGCGGAAGAGGAAACTCCTAAATGAAGTTTGAAGTTTAGGTTACAGTTTGGAGCATTTAAATAATTTCCTACTGGAGAACGAAGATGTCTGGCTAGAAAGTACGTGTATTGCATCCGAAAAAAAGAGAATATAAAAACAGGCTGTCATGCCGAGGTTTTTATCACATGTGATTAAACAGATTCCGTGGAAGGAACTCAATGACCATATTCAAACCGTGGATCATTACCATAAATTATTACAAGAACTGGATCCGTTCAATTTGGGACGACGCATAGTGTGTGTCTTAGTGACTTGTTTTCTGGGATTTCGTTTACCAGCCGATTCCTTGTGGACTCTTTACGAACGGTACTTACCACCCCATTTAACATGAAAGTGGTGCCTTTAAATGTTCACGAGAGACTCCTTTTGCTCAAAGCCTTACGTTTTCATCTGGATACTTCTCGACCTCTACGTGAAAAAAAAGATTCGTCAACTTTTAGCTACCCAAGACGTGTATGACGATGTGTGTGTAGCTTGTGACTTACACCCCCATTGGACAGATGTCCGTGCCTGGAAAAAATGGGATTTTGAGGCTTGGACCCAAGAAGTGGCCCAGTATGCTCGAGAGTTGTGATCCTTCCTTTCAACGTCCAAAGAAAAAAGTTACTTTTCAACCTGTGTTAGCGACAGTACCAGAAGAACCCGTCACCCAGGACAGGACTGTTGTGGACATGCCTGAAAGACCCTTTCGGGAGGACACTTGTGTGACCTTACCCCCTATAGAACTGGTCAGAACATTACCCAAAACATGTTGTACAGACACTTGTTTTTATTCCACGTTGATGGTTATCATGTGCCTTTTATGGTTGTACTTAAGCCTTTGGCTTTTATGTATTTTTGTCTTTCGTGTTCATGTTTAAAACATTCAATAAACGTGTCCTGAAAAAAGTATATAAACTCTCGTCTTGTTTGTTTTCGTGTCACAAGTGACATTCCTAACACTATGGCTACTTCTGCTGTCTCTGCTCCCTCTTTCTCCACTGTCAAAGTCATCGACGAACACTTAGATCGTGCCAGTTGGGAGGCCTTGTATCTTCGCCATCCCTTTAAAATGCTCATTGCTGGACCTAGCGGTTCAGGCAAAACCGAATTCGTCAAACGTTTGATCGAACATAAACATCATTTGATCGATCGTCCACCTCAACACATCGTGTGGTGTTACAAAGAGTGGCAATCGGCGTACAGCCTCTTGCGAAAAAGTCAAGGCGATTCCATCGTGTTTGTGGAAGGCATTCCTAAAGAAGACGACGGCATCGTCTCTGACTCCCGTCAAACCCATTTGGTCATTTTCGACGACATGTTAGGAGAAGACGAAAAAGAAATTAAACTGTGGTTCACGCGCAAAGGGCATCACCGTAATGCCAGTGTCGTTTACATCACCCAAAATTTGTTTCAACAAATTAAAGCCCATCGCACCATCAGTCTCAATGCACATTACGTGGTCTTGTTTAAAAGCCCTCGAGATAAATCGCAAGTGCAAGTCTTAGTCAAACAGTTAGGGACGCCTTGGCTGACTCAGGCGTACGACGATGCCACTCAAACTCCACACGCCTATTTACTCGTCGATTTGAAACCTACGACCCCCGATGATTTGCGATTTCGTACCCACTTGTTTCACCACTGGGGCCAAGACGGAGGGCCTGTCCTGTACACGTCTCCGTCCTCGACTTAACTTCATTCGACAAAAAAAATCTATAAAAACCTCAGACACTTTTCGTCTGTCTCACACAGTTTGAACATGACGTCCCTTCAGTCGCATCTTCCCGTCAAATTGATTCGTGCCTTGTATGGCATCAGTCGAGAAAAAAATCCACAAATACGAGCTCGTGTCTTAGAAGCTAGTCTCAAAGAAGTCTTACGATGGTTCACGGTGACAGCACGTCAATTACTCCAAGGGATCATTCAGAATCCTCATCAAACCAAACGCTTTTTTGATCGAAACAAAGTCGCTTTGACCCAACTGGCCGATCCCCGCATCGACACTCAAACCAAGAAACAGATCATTTTGAAACCTGGAGGGAGCGGTACTCTAGGAGGGGTCATCATTCGCTCTCTCTTAAGATGGGATCCTAATGCCCCCAAAGTTCTCCCCAAGAAAAAAGTCAAACGAAGTTCCAAAAAGAAGAAAAAGACCAGGTCCCCAAGGAGAACTTCTCCAGTGGCGGGACCCTCCTCTTACCAGACACCACCCCGGAAAAAGAGCGCCTGTTTGGTACGTCCCCGACGAGGGCTGTCCCCAAGAAAAGTGGAGAGTTGACCGTAGGAGATTGGGTGCGCATTGGCAAAACCAAACGCACTTTCGACAAAGGTTACCTACCTAACTGGACGACCGAATTGTTTCGTGTCACTGGACGAGTGCATGGCCGTCATCCTGCCGTCTATAAATTGGAAGACATGAACGGAGAAGTGCTCAAAGGAACGTTTTATTTGCCCGAGTTACAACGTGTCACCAGAAAAGAAGACGACGTGTACGACATCGAAAGCATTCTCGAACGCAGAACCCGTAAAGTAGGCAAACGACGTGTCAAAGAAGTCAAAGTACGTTGGAAAGAATATCCACCCAGTTTTGATTCTTGGATCGACGCTTCGCAAGTCATCGACTAGAAAAAGAAGTGATCATCATGCCCTTTCACACAGACGCAGCTACGTCGACCACTCCTTCACCCAGTTCTTCTCTGCAAGATTTACAAAAACAACCCTTGTGGGTGTGGTGTGGAGAACGTATGCCTAAAACGCAAATCGTCTTTTTCTGCCAAATCTTCGTGGTGTATTGTGTCATCGGGGCAGCCATCGCCAATTTAAGTTTGCAACAAGGAGACAAAGAATTGTGGACCATTTTATTGAGCAGCTGCATCGGTTACCTGCTTCCCAATCCCTCCCTGAAATTCTCCTCGAACGGGAACCAGGGGAACCTTGTGTCCAGTGCCAGTGTCAGTCACCACTCCAATAACAACAACAACCCCATTCTGGGCGGAGACACTCCTCTGACGTCCAGTAACCCCTCGGACAGACACAGAACTCTGGAATTATGAGTCACCAAAACCAATTTTACTTAACCTTACCCAGTGACAGTTCCATGGAGGTGTTTCCCAAGAACACGTTGTGCTGTTACACGGCCAAATTACCTCAGACCATCCAGTTAGATCACGAAGCCCATTGGGAAGTGGCTTTAGTAGAAATCATTCACCCGACCCAAGTCTTCAATGTCCTTCCCAATCAAAACTTTTTTGATGTGGAAGTTCATGACGAGCAAATGCAACAGTACTTGGATACCCATGACAAATATAACATAAAAAACCCCTGGCACACAAAATCAAAAGTACACCACCTATCACTTGTTCATTCCCCCAGGCTATTATTTTAGTGGTCAACATTTGGTGAGCACCATAGCCTCCAGGTTTAATGTCGTGTTTCTGAAAGCTTTGGAAAGTGTCAAAAAAGTGTCACCATGGAATACCACAAAGCAGCTCGTCGCTTCTTGATGAAATTTGACGGGAGTAAAATTGTGTCCATTTTATTTTGTCCTGAATTGTTTGACATGTTGGGCGGAGACATGGACATGAGAATGGTCATGCTCAAGAAAAACGAATTGCCAGTCGTTTACGACAACGAGTCATTTAGCTAGTTATTTCGTGCCCCGGTAGAACTGAACCAAGGACTGAATTTGATGTTTGTGTACTCCGATGTGGTGGAGTACAACGTGGTGGGACACACCTCTGTGCCGTTACTGCGTGTCATTCCTTTCAAAGTGGATTCTGCCACGAACGCTGAAGAGGAAGGTTGAAACACTTACCACGTTCACCGCGAATTTGTACATCCTCACTATTTGCCTGTCAGCAAGTCGTATTTGGACACGGTCAACATTGGTATAAAAGGAGATCTAGGACAAAATATTCCATTCACCAAAGGAAAAGTCACGGTGAAACTCCATTTTCGAAAATGGTTCTTTCACGACTCGTAAGTCATGTATCCAGTGTACCGAGGGGTTGCTCGACATCGAGGACACGGTTTAGGAGATATACTGAAATCGGCCTTTCGTTCGGTGGCCCCGGTGTTGAAACCGATGGTGACACGCGGATTGCACGCCTTGAAAGATGTGGCACTGACGCAAGGCAAAGAATTTCTCCAAAATGTCATTATCGACAAACAAAACCCTAAAGAAGCCTTCATGAGAGCAGGCAAAAATGTCTTGCTCCAAACGGGCAAAGACCTTTTGGGCCGACGAGAAACACCTATAAATGCCCTGCACACTACCGAGTCAGGCATTCAGCAAGGACAAGGCAGAAAGAGACGACGAAGAAAACACCCTTTCACCAGACTTCACACGTCTAAAGCTAGAAAGGCAAAGAAAAGAAGAACCGTCAGAGACTTAGACGTTTTCGATTATTAAAGTATTGAGACACAGAAAAATGATGCACCGAGAATCTTGCTCTTGTTCCAAGTCGGAACTGGATCTGTTTGCCATGCCCCCCACCATGATGACCATGCAAGAATCCCAGTGGGTGGAATTTCACCCCGTATCCTCTTTGGCAGCCCCAGCTCCCATCGAGTTTGAAATCACAGGACAGACCGAAGATTACATCGATCTGAATAGCAGTTACTTGTACCTGAAAGTCAAAGTTGTCGATGAGGACAATTCGCCCCTGGATGGTGATGAGGTAATAGCTCCCGTCAACAATTTCATGCATTCCTTGTTCAGTGGAGTGGACTTGTACTTGAATAACAAACTAGTCAGTAGCAGCATGGATACTTACCCTTATCGAGCGTACCTGGAAAATCTCTTGACGTACGGAATGGACGCCAAGAACACCCATCTCGATGCCTGTGTGGTATGGGAAGCTGACGATGCGGGCGAATTTGAAACATTCGAAACTGATACAAAGGATAAAACTAAACCAAAAAATGATGGATTTCTAGAACGAAGAGACAAAATATTAAATGGAAAGAGTTTAGAACTGATGGATCGTTTGCATTTGGACATGTGGCTGCAAGAGAAATATTTGCTGAACGGTGTAAATGTTCGCCTGAGACTGAATCGTAGCAGTGCCGCTTTCCATTTAATAGGTACTACTGCTTGTAAAACTGTCATCGAGGACGCCAGGCTCTACGTACGACGCGTGGAAGTGTTACCTAAAGTGGGTAACGACATCAGTCAGACGTTGAGCAGAACGACCGCCAAGTATCCGATACGACGCGTAGAACTGAAAACCTTCACTATTCCCAAGGGGCAAAGATCCATGATCGAAGATCATCTGTTCCAAGGACAGTTACCCAAACGTTTGATCATTGGTATCGTCGAGAATACAGCCTTCAACGGAGCTGCCGATAAAAATCCTTTCTACTTTCAACACTTTGGTGTGTCCAAGATCGAAGTCAGTCGCTATGGCAAGACCTTGTGTACTCGACCCTTCGAACCTAACTTTGACAAGAAGAATTACTTGAGGTCGTACTTGTCCTTGTACGAAGCTACCGGTCAGTTAGGAACCAATACCAGTCACGGCATTACGTACGAAGATTATGCAGGAGGCTATGCTTTGTGGGCTTTCGATTTCACTCCAGACCAAGGCAGCGACGAGGGACATTTCCACCCTATAAAATCCGGTCAGATTCGTGTGGAAATTCAGTTTGCAAACCGAGTCCCTGATGAAACGGTGAACGTCATCCTGTATGCAGAATTTGATAATACGATAGAAATCAACAGTTTGAGAGAAGTCATTCTAGACTATTAGAAACCATGGAAGACTGTTATCCCTCTTTACCTAGTGGAGAAACTTTAGACATGGAATGTGAGGAGACTGTGGAAGAAGAAGTTATCATGATGAAGTCGAGATGGTCAGAACAAGAAGCCCATTTAGTCTCCTGTTTTGCCAAACACTTGGTCGAAAAAATGACGGAATTGATCAAGAAAGATTGCTATGGATGTCAAAACGATCATCCCAGTCAAATTCAACACGATAAATGCCTGATGCTGAGTCAAGAAGAAAAATTGGACGAGTATCTGGACGAAGCTGGGAGTCTCATCTCGGACGAAGTCGTGTTGCATCAGTGGTATAAAGACTTGCGTGAACATTCTTGTCCACCATTAACCACTCAAGAGATCCATCGCATCGAAGCTCTCCTGAATCAGAGTGAGGAGACGAAACGAAGAAACGGTTATTTGTCAGACATTTTCAAGCAAAAAGTCAGGATCGAATTGATGACTTATTATTACCTGTGAAGAAGAAAAAAACACACAAAAAATGGATACCTGGGAACTTTATTACCTTTTGAACCACAGTTCGTACACGGCTTCTTGGAATCCTGTCGTCTGTGCTAAAGATGAACTCCCTCATCGCAAACCTCAAGACCATCTAGCTTATGTGATCAACACGGACGACAGTCATCTCCCAGGAACCCACTGGGTAGCCGTCTACTTTCCTCAAGAAGGATGTGTAGAATATTTCGATTCGTACGGATTGCCCCCTTTGGAAGACGATATCATCGACTTTATGAGAAGAAATGCTCAGACCACCCGATTCAATAATGTGAAATTACAAGGCACAGATTCCTTGGTGTGTGGACAATATTGTGTGTATTTTCTGCATCATCGCAGCCTGGGCTATTCCTTAGAACATTTAGTGACTCATTTTGATCCTCGTTCTTCTTCTAGAAATGATGTGAAAGTAAATCAATGGTTTTGTGACCATTATGCTTATCTTTTGTCTCAAGCTAGGAAACGTAGTGTCCATCAATGGCCTAATGACTTCCAACAGTGGAAATCACAATTTCATTCACAACGTTGTAAGCCCTGTTTAAAGTAGAGTGTTAATTGAAAAAAATGTTTGAGATTTGAAAAAAATGTTTGATGTTATATTGTTGGATTATTGTTAAAAATGTTATAGTTGTTTGTTAGTGTTAAGTGATTTTGAATTAAAAATGTTGTGTTTTGAAGAAAAAATGCCTTTGTCTTTTGTTTGGCTATAGCAATCTTGATTCATGCTCTTTGACTTCTTACTATCCCTCTCATGACACTCATTGAACGTTGCGGCTCGAAAACCGTGGAGGGATGTTTTCCTTCACGTCCGCGCTTTGACTTTAAAGTAGGGGTAGCCTCCAGTCTAACCATCCATTGTCGACTCATCCTCCTACGAAGATGTGCTCCAAACTAGCTAAGCTAAACGAAGCCTACGTGAATTTGCATAGGGTCAGACACAGTCTGATACCGAAGCCAGAAGAGATAGAGAATGTGAGAATGTTAAAAGTCACTGAAGACCTGATAGATGAGCTCTTCAGAGAAGAAGTGAACAGGGAGAAAGAAGAATGGACAGAGAAGTACAGACTTCAGAAACAGCATAGAGAGCAGCAACAGCAACAACAGCAGCAGGAACCTGAACCTGACAGAGGTTTTGTCGATTGTCGTATCGACACCAAAGAGTTCTTCTTCTCTTTCCGAAGAAGCAGACCTATCGTCAGAAAGTCTATCCTCAGAGGACGTCGCATTCTTAGAAACTAAAAGATCGCCCTAGCTTCAAGTTCACACAAGCAAAAAAAAAAAAAACCAGCCCTTTTCAGGGCTACCCAATACTCTAGAAAAGAAATAACAATCGATTTGCCAATGTGTGTATGTAGAGTAGTGTGAATATAAACACTGACTCTTTTGTGGTGTGAGTGTATGTGTTTGTGTGGATAGTAGATAATGATCATATTTTTTTGCTGTTTGACGTGCGTGGAGAGTAGATTTGGAGTTTGATTGAATTGCTTTTGCGTATGTGAATAGTATATTGAAGTGATTAATGAAAATTTTTATATTAGTAATGGGTAGTATAAAAAAGTGAGTGAGTGTTTCTTTTAGGTCCGCGCGTTGTTTGGTCATGATCTAGGTAATATCAATTTTGTTTTGGGGGATGTTTTCCTTCACGTCCGCGCTTTAACTATAAATTGAAAATCGCTTGGCAGTCTAGCTACCCTGTTCATTCGTTAACAAGACAATGAATACCAGAATTGTAAAGCTTCTAGAACTCCAGATGCACCTGGAATATGCCAGGCGCATACTAAATGAACTGGCCGCGGAGGCCATTTTCGAAGAGGGAAGGATGAAAGAGGAGGAGAAAAGAAGAAAAAAAAGAAGAGGAGGAAAAGGAGAGAGGAAATTTCAGAATCCCAGAGACAGAAAATTGGGATTCTGAAGCCACTTATCCCGTCTCTGCACTCCCAAGAAAAAAGGTAAAAGGAGACTGGGGAAGAAGATGTGTGTGTGGTGCCAGGCCTGGAAGGTGCCATCGTTAACCAGGTGTCACTGGAGTTCAAAAAACAAACAGCCCTTTTCAGGGCTACCCAAACCTTTAGAAAAAGAAATAACAATTGATTTGTCAATGTGTGTATGTAGAGTAGTGTGAATATAAACACTGACTCTTTTTTTATAGTGTTTGTGTTTGTGTTTGTAAGCGCTCACGTACGTTTGTGTGAATAGTAGATTTGGGGTTTAATTTTAATGCTTTGCGTGTGTGAATAGTAGATTCTGGGTTTGTTTATTGCTGCTTCACGTATGTGAATAGTAGATCATATGAAATGAGAAAAGTAGGGGATGTTTTCCTTCACGTCCGCGCGTTTTAAGTGATAATCTAGGTAAGATCAATTTTGTTTTAGGGGGATGTTTTCCATCACGTCCGCGCTTTCACTATAAGAACCCACAGTATTCGTCGTTCAAACCATTCTACAAAGAATAAAAAAGAAGATGGCTTCAAACCAACTTGATAAAATGAAAACATTGCAAGACGTCCTGGACAATTTGGGTATGATGGAGCAAATGTTGGTTAACATAAACGAGGACCACTATTCTTAGTGTCCCCATCGTGTGAAGATGGAGATCAACAATTTAAGAAAAGTAAAGGAAATGATCAGTGCTCTAATGAAAGAAATAAAGGAAGAGAAGGAGGATGAAGAGGAAAGGATAAGGATGAGAGTATGGAACGAGAAAATTGAAAAGGAAGAAGAAAATGAGAAGAGGAAGAAAGAAGAGGAGGAGAAGCAGAAAGAAGAGAAAAAGAATGAAGAAAAGAAAGAAAAGAAGAGAAAGAGTGTAGGACAGAAAATAAGAAGCTGGTGGAGAAATAGAAGAAATTAAAAGAAGAAGACGAAACCCAAAGGCCCTTTTCAGGGCCACCCACATTTCTCGAAAAGATATAGACTTTCAATTGCCTACCCCATTTTTTCCCATGTTCAATTCCCCTTGTCCCTAGAATTGCTTTTTTCTCCCATGTTAAATTTCCCTTGTCCCTAGACAGTCCCACGATTTATTCCCCATGTTAATTCCCCTTGTCCCTATATCGTCCCACGATTTTTCCCCATGTTAAATTTACATAGTCCCTATATCGTCCCAGGGGTGTTTTTAATGATAAGTCCCATTGTCCCTGAATCGTCCCCCTTCACTACTCAAAGCATTTCCTTCAAGTTATGCGATACTGAAAGAGACTCGAGGGTAGGCTTAATGATACTTCCCAAAAGGGTAAGTTTCTGGAGGACGACTATAGTCTTGTAACTAGCTAATATGGCGTGGCCTCGACGTGGTCCATGAAGTAGGGGTACTAATGTTAGTACTATCTTATGACAGGTCTTGAAAATAGCACTCAACGACGTTCAAACAATCAATGAAATAAGTGCTCAGTTTTAATGTTATTACTGCAACTTTGTTATGGACTTAAAATGCAAATTGTAGAGAGAAGAAAAAAAGAGCCAATAATCCCTTGTTTTAAATCAAATTAAATAAAAAAAATTTGTATTTGGTAATTCATTCGTTGCACTTTCATAAGCTGGTATTGTCTAGGCAGGCGACATTAATTTTTCCTATTTTTAATAACAGTTAAAGATAGTTTACGTGAGACTAAATTAGACTGATTCTTTTCGGTTGATTTTTTTTTTTCTTTCTGCACAAGGGGGCGTTCAGTTTAGTTGGTAGGTATGCTAGACCCTGCACAATTTCCACAAGTACAATATCCGAAGAAATTTCAGCCAAAGTAAATGAAAGTAACATATAGCTGTAACAAAATTCAATCCGCTGTGCATGCTGCAAATGTAAACAACTCCATTTTACAGCTGCCACGCTCTCAGAAGTTCATTGAAAACTGTAGAGCGTCCCATACAACCAATGATATTTTGAATAGTCCCTGCACATGAATATCCGGGAACTGTTAATGGCTACCTCCTTTAAAAGCATTAAGTAAAATTTGCAATGGCACGCCAAGCGTTTCAGGGTTTAACAAGAGTAAGAGAAAAGTTTATTCTCCCAGACAAAAACCTGCTTCGATGGTTTCCAGGTGAAGTACATTATATTACTTGAGAATTAATGTTTAGGATTCAAATTGACAATGCCTTTAAGGACAACCGTATAGCCTGGAACGCTTTATTATCGTGGTACTTAATGTTCTTATCGGTACATGTTAAAACTGTCTTGTTATTGCAGCGTACTTGTAATTTGTAAAGTTTAAATGACTTTCCTTCATTCTATAACTGTAAGCAATCCTTGTCAATCGAACCGCGTAAATGTAAATAAAACAGCTTATGCTGGCTGACAGATTAACGTACCATGGGGGACAACTCAATATTAACGCAGTATTTGCCCAGCTTGGGTAGGCACGTATTATAATAAACATGAATTGCAACTTTCCTATGAGAAGGAATGTCCACGTTTGTACCGACATAATATTTCCATAATAAACAAAAGGATCCAGTGGACAAATCGAGCACACAATTGTAATTAAAATGGAAATCCTAGTCCTACAATGTAAGACATAGCACATGTTGGTTTTATTTTAATGCTATGTCTTACTATCGAAATAACGGCCTTATATAGCGTGTTCCGATGTCGCTGACATCGGAACGAGTAATCAAAGTTTCAGGAATATCTGACACATTTGGCAGCATATATGGACACTCTTCCACTAATTTATGTGTAATTAATATACTTACTGTGCTATCTTTATCCTGGCAGAATGAAAATATGACACTAGCAAATGGACGCATTTTCATTTTCATGTTCCGTTGACATACATTTGAATTTGTTGCAATGCGACGGTAGTTGAGGTGTGCCAAAGTATGTTTAAGTAGGTTCATGTGGCAGATATGTTTCTTGAACGATATGAAACGTTGCTTTACAGTTCCAATAGGCATAATATATTTTTATTCTTTTCGTTAAAGAATAATATTTCAACTTAACCCGATTTCGGCATTCCCGGCTTTCATCGCTTTCCAGTTAACTGAAATGTAGGCCAACGAAACTTGAAAACATGTCCATTTCTTTTGTGAGAATTTGAATTTATTAGAGATTCAGAGTAAGTAAAATCTGACTAAAACATTATGACTTTACTTTGTAGAAAAGCGTCGTTATTTTAGTACTAGTTGTATGAGATATTCCTGAAAATTGTACTTTCCTTACGATGATAGTCGACAACCAAATACACTACACAGCACTGTTAGTTAGGCAGTAAGACCCTGGCGCCAAAACATATCAGTATCAAGGTCTTACATGTAGGACTAGTGGAAATCCATGAATAACAACACATTACAAATTAAAAACAATTATTATTTAACTTTATATGAATTGTAAATGCATTGTGGGCAAAGAAATATAAATATATAAAGATTATTATTAATATCATTATTATTATAGAAATATTACTGATTTCAAAAAAGTTTAAATGTTATTGTCTTATTTACGTATAAGTATGATCATAAGCAACATTTTGTCAATTTTAGTCCATATTGGCTACCATTGAATGAAATTGCAACCTTAACCTTGTAAGGATATGTATGTCACCATCAGTATATGATCTATAATCATCAAATATCAGACACTGAATATATTTCATAATCAAAGCTATTCCTACAATGTAAGACATAGCTATTATTTTTGTTTTAGTGCTTTGTCTTACTACGCAAATAATGGGTTTGTAATGTGTGTTCTGATGTCATTTGACATTGGAATGAGTAATAAAAGTTTCGGGAATATCTCACACACTTGGCAGCCCATATCAACACTTCCACAAATTGATATGTGCTGTTTTATGATTGTTGGAATCAAAATCCGACACTAGCAAATGGACGCATTTTCCTGTTCCGTTGACATACATTTGAATTTGTTGAAATGCGACGGTAGTCGAGGTATGTCAAAGTAGGTTCAGGTCGGGGATATGTTTCTTGAACAAAACGAAACAATTGCTTACAGTTCCAGTAGGCATAATATATTCATTTCGTTAAAGAATAATATTTAAACATAACCCGATTTCGGCATTCCCGGCTTTCCAGCCAACTGAAATCTATGCCAACGAAACTTGAAAATACGTCCAGCTCTTTGGTGAGAGTTTGAATTTATTAGGGAAAAGACATTAGAGTAAGTAAAGTCTGATTAAAACATTATGACTTTACTTTGTAGAAAAGCGTCATTATTTTAGTTGCCAGTTGTGTGAGATATTCCTGAAAATTTGGCTTTCATTATGATGTTAGTTGACATCAAAACACGCTACACAGCGCCATTAGTTAGGCAGTAACACCCTGATGCCCAAAACATAAATATCAACGTCGAGGTCTTACATGTAGGACTAAATCAAAGCCAAAGCATGTATAGCAAGTTCAACTGGAGTTCTTTATATTAATATCAACGGAATCACATACACTTTACCACATAATGATGTTCCTTCTTTTTCATTATAAACTTGTTAAAAAAATGTTAACATTTTAGAGTAAATTGTGCTATAAGATATTTTTGTTCTTACTGGCTACAGCTTTATATCTGTAGACAACCACTAGACACCATGTGTCCAGAATTATTTGGAAAAGCCTGTTTGCTGTGATAATATAGAGCTCACAAAAATATAGCATTGGAGTATATTGGTTAATGATCAGTTCAGTACAAGTGTTATGGGAAATGTCTGATAGTACTCAGATTGTAAAGAAATGGCTAAAAATGATGATAATAGTGATGTCCAGTTTCTTTCAATTAACAATTGTGCACCATGTAGCAGTTAGTGTGTGAAAGAATAACTTAAAATTAAAAAAAAATCCATACCTTTTGTTAACAGCTTAATACAGTCCTACATAATAAGACTCCTCATCTGAAATTTATATTTTTGGGTGCAACCCAGAAGCATAACTTTTGAGGAGTCTTACATCATAAGACTAAAGTTTGACCATTTTGACATTACAAAATCATGTTCTGGCCATGTTATATCATGTACATTGTAGTTAATGGGGAATAGGGCATATAATGCAGTAATTTCTTGTGCTGACTTTAATCTATACTGTTTTCATTCAAATATATCAGCTATAAAGGGATTTTAGACAAAACCTATTTGGTTGAAAAGATTGAAGTTTTCATTATCTTTATAAGAAGAATTTTCGTAATAACTTTCATAGTCAAAAGATATGGCAGTTTTGTTCCTTCTGTTAACCCAGACTGCAATTGTATTACAGATCTTAAAGTAAGCCATCGGCAGATAAGTAAATATACTTCAAGATTTTATATATCATCTTTGTAGTTCTGTACTCTTTATTAAAATGCATTTAATTTCCAGTTTCGGTCCACTCTGGTGGCATAAGTGGTTAGAATGTCCACCTCGGATGCAGGAAATCATAGGTTTGAATCAACCCTGGCAAAGTCATACCAGAGACTTATAAAAATGGTACTGGCAGCTGCCTCGCTTGGCGATCAGCATTAAGAGGTTAGTGTTAGGACCGGTCGGCCTTGTATCAGGATAATGTGACTGGGTGGGACATGATGCTGCATGTCTGTGGCATGATGCCCCACTGCTAGACATCACTTTAAACTGCCACACTACAGACATTGTTGCATTTTGACTAAAATTGTTAAAGCTATTTTTTTAAATCACAACACACACATAATTTCCAGTTTCCAGTTTACATCAGATATTTGTGAGAAGCAATCAATTGATGCTATATAGGTTCCAGATTATCCGGGGGAGTTACTGTGATATTTGTGTAATCCTCAAGAATATCTAGGGTAGCATATACTGTGTCCTAATTTGAAAAGTTTCAGATATTGCACAGAAGTGAAATCAAGATGAAACACAAGTTGAAGTTGACGAAACATGTTAAAATTGACTTCAGTTAAACAAATCATAAGCAAACTGGTATATGTACAGCTTATTGTTTAAACAGACAGACCTAAAGGTCTGTTTAAACAGTGAGTAAACATAAAAACAGTCCTAAAAACTATAACGTTGGAACAGAGTGGACAGAAGTCACTTTTTCCCCCAAGTCCTACTTGGTCCACAGGACACAAATTATGCTTATAAATGGAAAACATTCCAGCCTAATTAATGTGTTTTGGTGTTCCACAAGGCCCTATTCTTGGCCCAGCTCTCATCAGTTTGCTGATGACAATCCATTATTACAAATCTAGCTACCCAGCTGAAGTTGAGGCTACCATCCATGACATAGAGAGGTGATGACATATAACAAGCTGTAGCTGAATGATGATAAAGCTGACAACCATACGAAGACTTTCTCATTCAGATCGTTACCTCACGCAAGAGGTAACAGCGATGCCAGCATTATATTACACAGTCTGTACAAACCTGTGTGTCTCAACAGTATGCTCTCGCTACACCAACATGTAATGAACCTGTGAAAGGCTGCATATCTGGAGCTGAGACGCATCAGCTTCATTCAAAATTTTCTTTCAGTTTATGCCACTTCTGCCTGGTTTATCTCAAAATATCTTGCAGAAACTTCAAAAAGTTCAGAATATGGCTGCTCAGATAATCTTTAGAGTACCACCTGCTTTGTAACTAATAATGGTCATCTTTTACACCTGGAAGCAAACACAAAATCTGTTCACTAAACTACATTTTGTTGATTTGCTTCTGTCCAGTATACCTGTCTAACTTAACCATATGTACACTCCATCTAGAAACTTACGTTCAATTCCGACACTCACATTCTCATTATTCCCACTGTTAAAACAAAGTCATATGGGAAATGTTCTTTTGCTTATCAGGGCCCAGCTACAGGGAACAAATTGCCCATAGATCTTAGACACAAGGGCTTTGTTTCCTTTTTAAAGGTGCTCTTAAAACTCGTCTATTTGTACAAGAACAGACTTCAAGACTTAATGTTTTCTTCATTAATTGTTGTCAGTATGTTTTTGTTTTGTAATTTCATCATGTTTTTATAATCATAGTCATTGTATGTGTTTTATGTCTTATCTAATATTGTATAGTGCTTGGAGCTTCTAAAGATTAGACACTGTACTAAGTCAACATTATTATTATTATTCTAATGCAAATGATTACATGTACACAGATAACGTGGAAAGGTTTTCAGGCCAATATCTCTCGATTTTAGACGACATCAGAAATTGTGAAAACTAAAGACATTGACATACCACCATAGATTCAATCTTGATGCTTGACAAATATGGTAATCATGTGATCTTAGTTTTGTATGACATTAAAGGACAGGCTAGTTAATAGACTGTGTACAGTGATACTGATTTGAAGAAGATATAAACTATGTTAAGAACCAGCGGCAAGGCCACTTTTGAAAAGCACTGATATCTACAGATCCATTTTTTAAAAATAGTTTACACTGGTTTGGATAATTTATTAAATCAAACATGATGCAGAATAAAAAAATTAAGGTCAACCTGTATATAAAGGAAAACACAATCTAGGCTATGCTATACAGAAAGAAATAACAGGAAAATCTGAAATACTGTGACATCATATCACACACAGTATCATATAAAATATAGAATTCTATTTTATTTAAGGTCATGCATGAAATTTTTAAAAAAAGAAAATATGCACACACTTATAGTTTGTTGCTTGCATAACTAATTAAATTGATTTTCTGTTCTTTATAATGTTTAAAATTCAAATCATACATCTCCATTTAAATGGTTTTAGGATACTCTCTACAAATATGTCACAAATGTCATAACCTTTTAGTAAAATATTTTAACACTTTTCTCTTTTTCTTTTCTCCATCAATAATCATTTGTCTCTCACAATGATCAGTCAGTTTTTAGCACAACTGTAAAAATCCAGTTTTGGCTGTATCTTAGGCTCTTTATATTCCAATCAAATAGTGTTTGTGTTCACCTAAAATGGGGTATGATGCACAATAATAATGAAGTGACCTTGCATCTGACTGGCTGAACTTGTTACCACTCTGGAGGCCACAATTTTTAAAATCAGAATTTGATACAACTTGCAACATTGTTTTTGATATCTTGATCATATAAACCTATCAAAATTGAGTGTGTTCTATACATAATGAAGTGAGTGCATCTTTTTGACTACACTTGTTGCCACTCTAGCAACTATATTTTGATCTGAGTAAAGTTTTGTAAATAGATTTAAATCAAGATGTCCTGTGATTTTTATTATGAGCTAGATCTGCGCATCACAATGAAATTCAGCCCAGTTAGAAATATTCTAAGATGCTGAAACTCTCTCCGAAGTAAAATGAAGCAAGGGAAGTAACCCATGGTATTGGTTATCAAGAATCATGAGTTGGGGAATTCTTCCCCTTATCACAATTATGAAAATTGTAAAGAAAACCATTTTAGAATAAAAGCATAAATTCAAGAAAATAACTTATGGAAATTATCAAAAATAATGCACCTTATGGCTTCAAATATATATTTAAAAAAACATTAGTGAAACCATACGATTGCAGGCTAGCATAAAATGAGAGCCTGTAGTATGGTAACATTCATTATGCAATGTCCATCAGTAGTGCTTGTTACTACTCTGGAGGTCATATTTAGGATCCATTTTTTTTTCATTAACATAAAAAGTTGGAATATGGACTTATATTATCATGGTCTTGGAAAAGTTTGATAACAAGTGAGATCCACACATAATAGTGATGAGGTGATCTTGCATCTAATTGGGCCTGTTGCCACTTTGGAAGCCATATTTTTATGTGTAACCTTGGAATCTGGATTATATCATCAATGTCTCGTAAGTTCCCAATCTAGCATAATCCATGTATATTAATTGAGTGGTCTTACATGATTGGTTTGTTAACCACTTAAGATCTTGCACAAGTCTGATAATGAATGAGTTGATCCTGCCTTTTATTTACCCAAGAGTTTAGCATTGAGTTTGGTTTGTGGTATGAATGGATGGATGGACACTGATTAAACACACAGTCATGCTGAAGTAATTTCTGTCAACATTCTGCCAAGGCAGCCTCAACAAATATCTTAATCCTAGTTTATTGATTCATAACTAGCATTTATTCACAGATACCTGAATTGTTCACCAGCTTACTGTTATAATTTGTTTTATAATTACAGGACATATGGCAAAAGGTCTTGATCAGATCCAGTCGACACTAAAGAATCTTGATGCAATAATAGAGGTCCATGATGCACGTATTCCATTTTCTGGCCGAAATCCACAAATCAGAAACATTACCAAGATTCGACCTCACATCCTTTTGTTGACCAAGTCTGACCTTGCTGATGACAAGCAAAAGGAAAGGATAGTGCAGAAAATAAAAGAGGAAGGCATCAAGAACATTTTCCATATGAACTGTAAGCACAAACATGTTACCAAATACATAAAGAACACAGTATTTCCAAGCATTTGGCAAGAAATTGAATCATCAGCATCTTACCGCAAGGAAGGAGATACAGATTACCACCTTATGATAGTTGGAGTACCCAATGTAGGAAAATCAACAATACTAAACAAACTGAGAGAAACATTCACAAACAAAGGAAAAGGCGCTCTTGTAGGGGCAAAATGTGGCGTTACAACTAGTGTCATGAATAAAGTCAGAGTAAACAATAATCCCTCAGTCTTTGTGTACGACACTCCTGGAATTTTGACCCCATATATTCCAGATATTGAAGTGGGAATGAGGCTAGCCTTGTGTGCATGCGTCCCGTATCATTTGGTAGGAGAAGAACGAATTGTCGACTATATGTTGTTCTGGATGAATAAACGAAAACATTATGCTTACATGGAACCCTATAACATTCATGAACCAACAGATGATGTATATCAGTTTTTGACACATGTTGCAAAAGAAAAGCAAATGGTTTTAAAAGTACAGAAAAGTAAGTTTTTCCAAGAAGCAACAGAAGAGGAGAAATTCAGGCCTGATTTTCATGTAGTAGCTGGAAGTATTTTACGAGACTTTCAAAATGGAGTTTTTGGAAAAATGTTGCTGGATGATGAGGCGTTGGACTCCAGACAAGTCAGAACAAATGGGGAATTATAATAATTTTCTTCACAGCTCTTTTCTTATGAATATCACAAAAATGTGGACAGTGTGATCTCTCAAAAAGCAATTACTGCATCAGCATTTAATGTACAAAACTTGGAGATTTATGGAAATAGCAACAGTTCTTAATAAAAGCATGAAGATTGTATAATCTGTATTTTGTGTCATTGTTAAAAACGTTGCCATAATCTTCCTGGACCATTTGAATTCTTGGCTCTGAAGGATGTTCCCTTTTTATGTAACAGTACTTAATTAGAAAAAGAACCCTAGATAAAGCTTTTTGTTGTATATTTTAGTATTGTGGCATGTCGACTTCTTTTTAATGGTTTTTGAGAAGCTGTTAAAGGTTTTTCAAATTTAAACAACAGTAGCCATATTTGGTGGATCAGCATCATTTGTGTAACCTTGAAAACATTCATGTTAGGATGCTTTGTGTGTTTGGTCAAATTCTGCCAAGTGGTTTTTAAGAAGTAATTTAATGGATTTTCTGTTTGAACTCTTCTGGTCATATACCAGAATAATGTATCATATGACCTGGCTTCTGTTAACTTTTTATTATTACTCTACTTTAAGTATGGCAACTGACACCAAAACTTCAGATACATTCATCAACGGTCTAGTTGGTCCTAATGAAATGGCCACCATGTTAACCATTTTGAATTGTTTGTTACTGCTAATACTCCAAAATGGATGGTCATATGGACATGTGGTTTTGACAGAAAGACTTATTAAAATGTTTTGTTGGTCCAAAATGAAGATGGTGCAATCTGACATTTTGTATGGCTGCCATCTATTAAAAAAACTGTGATTACCACTCTTCCTGAATAGATGATTGTATTGACAGGGGGTTTTACTAGAAGTTTTTTCTTACATCTAGTTGGTTCAAAATGAAAATGGTGCAGACCTGACCTCCAGTATAGCAAACAGATTGAAAATATTGTCACTACTCATCCAGAATGGATGGATGGCCATGATAACATGAAGTTTTCACCCAAAGACTTGAGTTGTCTAGTTGATCCTAAATTCCGATGATGTTATCTGATATCCAGTATGGCCACCATGGTGGCCATCTTATAGGTGTTATTGTTACTCCTCCTGAATGCAATTGGAACATCATTATTCAGCCATATCATAAAATAGCCTTGAAAGTAGATAAAGAAATGCACGTCAACTTGATGTTCTTAGTGATTCACCTCTGACAAGAGTTAAGGTTATGAAAGCAAAGTTCCTTGGATTACGAGTCCCTATGTTCAACCAAGCTACTGCAGCTCTCACTAGGGGTAAAGGTATTTTGGTTATTCAATCATGAAGTCATTTTGATAGAGCCCTTTATTGGCAAGTTGTCCAAACAATATTGCTGAAAGAAGCCCCTCCTCTTTTCCATCATTCTGTACATAAACCAGACTAATCAACACTTACAAAGGTAGCTGTTAGTGGTCTCCAGCATAGTAAACATAAACTGTCATGCAAAAAAATATTAAACAAATGTAATCCTAACAACAAAATGTTCAACCTTTTTGACACTGCACAAAAACAATAAAAAGCATTTTCTATATCAAAATACTATAAAAAGCTGATAAAAACCTACATTTAAAAAAATTCTCAAAATATGCTATAGAAGCCGTTGTCACTATCACTGCCGTTAAGGTCTACCTCTAGGAACCAGATTTTACCAGTGAAGGTGAAAATCACGGGGTTTAAATATACGGAGTGACAAATTGAATGACTACCTGAAACACCACCAGTAATTACACATTACAATAAAGACCTTGCATAAAATGCAAGCAGACCACTGGTCAAATACTCATTCCTATGTACAAAAATGCATGCAGACCACTGGTCAAAATAAGGTATCATATCACCTGGCTTCTGTTAACTTTTTATCAGTACTCTTAAGTATGGCAACTGAGACCAAAAGTTAACAGACACATTCATCAACGGTCATTCCTATGTACAATCCACAGCTAACCTGTCAAGGGAGCAGCAGAGGGGGCGAACAAACCACTTGTCTGAAACGTCATTTGCTTAAAATAAAAGCTTCTTCCGAAACAAAAAAAATAAGGTCACTGACGCTAAACCAAAGCGTGTAACTTGACCGAGAGTTTCTCTAATTGGATTACTTTTTTTTTGTCGAAATTTGTGTTTACCCACCGGACGTCTCATTGAGGTCCCGCCCCCTCTGCTGCTTAATTAAATCATCATCATATTAATAAATGCCACCGGCTAGTAAATCTCACACCGCTAGATTAGCTCGAAAAAGACTAGAAGAAATAAAGAAATTTATTCCTGTTCGTGATTCTGTTAGACAAAAATTGCAAGAACGTCAAGAAGCACAGGTTGAATTTACAGAAGGCGCGGAGCAGTTATTTAAACCTGTTACAAAAGTTACAGAGAGTCTACTTCCTCCGTTAGAAAAAACCGCTAAGCAAACTGAAAAAATAGCAGCGAAAACTAAGAAAACATAAAAGATTTTACGAGATCTTCCAACTGAAATAGCTGCAGCTCAACCTCCACCCGTCGGCGAAGAAAGACTTGAAGGTATTGGTAAAATTCGTACTGAAATAGGTGATATGAAAGATCGTGTACCAGAAACAGAAACGGAGCAAGCCAGGGCTAAGTTTATATAAACGATAAATTTACTGAAAAAAGTATTAACGCCATAAAGGAAATTAAAGAAACATAAATTAGCTGAGTTTGCCGTGCAAACTTATGATCGACGAGGCAGACTTTTAAAATCCGTGTATGCGAATGATACTATAGGTCATGATAATTGGTACAAATGGATATATCGTATACACTATGGAGTTGATCAAGCTAGAAGCGGTGATACTAAATATATTGCATTTATTAACGCAATAGATAATTATCTTGTACTAAAACAACCACAAGTACAATTTTCCTCATTGCAACAATCTCCTTCATCACAAAAGTAAAAACTTCCTAGACCAGCGCAACAATCTCTTCGACAACAATCTCCAGAAGAAGAATTTCATGATGATGCACCTGGAGCAACTGGAAGTGGTTTTCCTTTGATTACTCAAGGAAGTGGTCTTATTGCCTGTCCTAATAATGTTCTTTCTGACGTAGAACGACTAGAAATACTGATTGGAGGAAAACACGCAGGAAATAATTCTTCAGAAATAATTAATGAAGCAGCTGATATCTGTCAACGATTATTTCAAGGCGGTATTATGGATAGCAGCATTTATCGTTCCCATATTGATGAAATTGCTGATGATTATCACAGCGACTAAACAATAAATTAATCAGTATATAAAAATGATTATACACACTGCTCAACGTGGACCGATCATGGTCAGGGTAGTAAATTCACGACTGCCAAATTACAAAACAATTTACGGAGATGGACTTGGTGATGTTGTTCAAGGTCTATTTAGAAGGATGGTTCCAAAAGCAATACCGATTGCAAAACAATTAGGGATGAAGGGTATTGAGGCTGTTCGTGATAAAATTCCTGGCGCTATTGGTAATCTTGCCAGTGAAGCGTTCTCGACAGGCATGGACAGACTAGCTCGATTAGTACAAAGAAAACCGCAGCAACCAATGAAACTGGCCAGCACTGAAGTTATGCCCGCAAATTTCAGTAAAATAATAAATCAAGCCGCAAATCAAAAACTAGCGGAATTATCTGAAGAAGAAGAAAAAAATGTAGCTTCAAGTTTAATAGCAGGAAGCGGTCTTCGTTTCCTTGGCAAGTCAAGGCGACAATGATTTAGATCACGGCAATTATAATAGATTTTCAAACGTGTATCCAATCCGGCGTTTGATATAGACGCACTGGTTCTCAAAGACGAATCAATACGCGATTATCAATTTTATTCTTATGACGCACGACAACCAAATCAACGTGGTCGAATCGAATTACAAGTTCAGGATACAAGTAGATATTTCTTACCCGCCGAAGCATTTATTGAAGTAGAAGGTGAAATTATAAAAGAAGATAATACTGAGTACAGAGTTGATGTTAGAATCGGTTTTGTTAACAACGGTATTATGGCGCTGTTTGACAGTGCCACATACATGATTGATGGAAGAAATATTGAATCAATTCAAAAAGACGTTGATGTTGCCACAGCGATAATAGGTCTAGCAAGATATTCAGATGATTATACAAGATCAGCCGGTCCGACAATGATGTTCGCCAAAGACACTTCTGATCACTCAGATCACAGAGAGTACAGTATAAGACGACCAAGAAATTTTGCCAATAACGCTGATGCTGATGTGTGGCCAGTTGTTCATGATGTTAATTCAGAATTCAACTTAGGATTTTCGTCACTACGATCGATGTTAAGAGGTAATCGTAGAAATTTCTCATGCGCAATTCCATTATCTCATATATTTGGATTTTGCAGAAATGTTAGAAAAGTTATCTTCGGGGCTAGACATACAATTGCACTGGTAAGAAAGGGTGATGATAACGATGCACTCTGGAGACCTGTTGGTGATGCTGGTAAAGTAATACTGACAAAACTTTCATTGTGGATGCCAGTAATGACTCCATCAATTGCTGAGGAACAAAAATTACTCTCTTTTATGGATTCAGGCAGTAAATCATTATTATCATGGCTGACAGTGACCACAGACAGTATCCAAAGTTCTGCTAATGGTTTATTTACATGGCATATAGCTTCACAGCAGGGTGTTTCCGCACCACGACATATTTTCATTGCTTTCCAGGATTTTGCGCGAATGAGTTTACAAACACGCAGTCACATGATATTTGACAAACTTGGAGTTAATGAAGTTTCTTTGCAGCTAAATGGACATCAAGAACCAGCTGAAGATATATTGTTAAATTTTGATCAAAAGCACGTAGCGCGTGCATATCATCGTTTGATGTCATTTATGGGACGTGATCAAAATATAGATACTGGTCTACAAATATCACAACTAGATTTTACAACATTATATCCGATTTATTACTTTTCGTTGGAACATCTTGATTTATCTAGACAATCTGTCGTTGATATTCACTTTCGAGCTCAGGTAACACAACCTCCTATTTCCGCAGCTGGTCCACCAGTTATTTATGGTGCTTACAGAGCAGTTGCTGTTATATTTAGCGACAAATCAATGTTGCTTGAGGGTGTTGGTGGACGAATGAGGGTTATTGATGCACCAGTTGAAAATCTTTAATCATGTTATTTAAAAACACGAGTATTATCATAAAATGCCATATCATTACGTTAGTGTCAGTCTGACTCCTTGTCAGATTAAAAACCTTCAATCAAATTCAGCAAAAAACTGCGGAATGAAAATATCACTAAAGCGAGATCAGATCACGGGTGGTCAAAATAAATTATCATTATCAGAACGTCAACTTAAACATTTCAACGGCGCTAAACAATCAAAAACAGGCGTCAAACTTAATCTCTCTGCGGGTGCCATTAAAGACTCAGCTAAAACAGGTAGTATTTTTCCACTTCTCGCGGCTATTCCAGCATTAATTGCCACAGCCGAACCTGCCGTAGCAAAAGCAGCCACATTAGGTGCTGTTGGAACCACTGATGCAATGGCATTAAAGAAAGCAACAGGAAAAGGATTAAAAAAAGAGGACTGGGTCTAAGATTACCAGGATCTCATCGAGGAAGAGGTCTGAGGCTTCCAGGAACACTTCGTTAGTTATTCCAGCATCAAATTTTGATTTACTTGATGCTGCTAAACAACTAAAAATAAAAAACTATAGAGGTGTTTTTTATGCGAGATCAATTGCCGGACCAACCAAACAATATTGAAACGGGTATCATTAATCTTGATAATTCAGGACCCGGTACTCATTGGGTATCATACGCAATTGATCCACGTGGAATCGTTTATTTCGATTCGTACAGGTTAGCTCCACCTCGTGAGTTTATCAAGTATGTCGCGCCACTTCACGCAGCGGTTTGGTATTCAACGCTACCAACACAAACAATGACAGATCCGCCAATATGTGGCAGTGAAGTAATTAATGTACTTAACGCTTTAACAAAGTCTTCCACGGCACCTCATAAAGTCGTGATTGATTATACAAGTAACCGCTTTGTTTTGAACGGATCTTAAATTATAGTGGTTGATATTTGCGGAAGATCTTCTATCAAGGACAAGAAAAAAAAGATGATATTGATTTGTCGAAGTGCGCGACTAATGATGAACTTGCTGATATTATGAACCTGGCTGGAGTTGACCAAGGTGAAGTTGTTGTTTTTCAGGACCGATACGGAAAACTAAAAACAAGCAACATCAAATGGAATGATATAGTTCGACGAGTACTCGGTGCGGTCACGGACAACATCCCTGTGTTTACTGACGGCGGTAGAATCAGAGACTCAAGTGTATCGCTTACAACCATCAGAGATGAAATTGCAAAAAGTGTTGCTAATCGCTTAAAAAATACCGGTGACACAATGACAGGTGAACTCAGCATGAACGGAAACAAGATAACAGTGTTAAGAGATCCAACATCTGACGAAGATGCCGTGACGAAAAAATATATAGACGTTAACTATGACACAGTTGACGGTAAATTATCCACGTTGCGGGCCGAGTATGATGTGCTCGTAGGCGCTTTTGCAAGATTTCGCAGAAATTTTCAAAAAACCGATGAAGCCATAGATAAATTCTTCGGCACTCCGCTCACCGTTGACATAAAACTTTCTGATATCAAAACTAACCTAGACGCAACTAAAAAAAACACTCGAAGATGTCGTAAGTGGAATTCCTGATATCGTTAACAAAAATTAGTCTGATTAAAATTTCAGCCGGAGTAACTCCCGGGCATATTACCAATATCGTATGCACAGTATCATCCGGGTTCGCAACATGGTCACAGTAAAATAAAACTATCAAGCATACCGCAATAGTCACTGGTGTGTACAGGCTGTCTGTGTTCAGTGCTGCAAAATTCGAGATATTTACAACGTACCCATGGCGTCATTCCACAGACAAGTTTTCTGGAGTTGTGTCTATCATATTAAATAAAGGAAACGAAGAAATATTTATTCTGGAAGCAGCTGATAAGAAATTAACCGCAACATCTTACTGGTGGTGTCTAGAATTTGTAGCTGAAACACCTCAATTGGTTACTGTATAAAATATAACGAGTACCTCAATCAACGTTCAAAAGTTCAGGTACTATCAAGCACGTGAATGGCAAATAAACCTAAAAGATCGAGTCGAACAGTACACAGTAAAAATAAAGAAATATCGACGACGACTAGTTATCGTCGAAGTAATCGTTTATTCAGTATCCGCTATTGTTGCGTCCACCGGCGTATTATTATCAACGATAACAATGATGGCGCCAGTAGCCATAACAATCTGTATTTCAGCTACAACAACAATTGCAGGTGTTCTTAATATCATCGCAAAAAAAAAAGTACTTGCACGAATGAAAAATTATCCATTACATGATAAAATTACACACAGCGACGGTAGCATACTCGAAGTTATCTTCGTTGTTATCAGCAAGTCTTAATGATGGAATTATCTCTGATTTCGTGTTTTCAGAGATGATTAAAATATACCACGAATGCGATGGTATTAAAGGTACAAATATATTAAATAATGACACCAGTAGAGCTACTTCAACTGATCATGACAAACACAACCCCGCACAAGACCACGTTGATCTCAATAAGTTCAACTAATCCTGAATTTAACATCACTTTTCCAACTGCGATTCCAGTAAAAGAAATCGCACTAGCACAATTACGAGTATATTACAGTTGGTCAAACATCAGATCGAGATCATTTAATGGTACACCAGCAAATAATTCGCTTGTATTTGCTAATAAGAACAAACCGGATGGAACACCTGACTGGCAAGTTATTGGGGTACCCACTGGCAGTTATGAGATTGAACAAATCAGCGATGAATTTGCACGTAGAATAAAATCAATAACCGGAAAAGAAGCAAAAATATCAATTAACGTTCATGAGCCGACTTTATCTTCTACGGTTGAGATACGTTCTCCTGATTATGCCGTTGATATTTATCAATCATCGATAAGATCCGTACTAGGTTGGCCTGATATTGCGCCAGAATACCATGGACCACCGGAACCAAAGTTAGATGATTTTACAATAAATGAAAAGAAATTTATAATAACTCCAGAACATCGAGGCAAATACCCATGGAGACAGACTGGAATTATCAGAATTATGACTACTCCTGATGGTGAACATCTTCCTGAAATAATAGAACATTTGTATACCTATGATGATAAAATGAATCCAATCATCGATGAAGGATTTATTCAGTCATTTTTCGATCCAGTTAATTCTGAATTTAGACAATCAATCAACAACTACAAAATTTCTTTTCTGACATCACAAAATACTACAGTGATGATGTGAAACAACAAATCGTTGAGACGATAAAACATCTAAATCAGGATATATCAGATCTTAGATGCATCATTAAAACTGTCATTTGGAATATGATTCACTCCGATGATGATTTCGTTGATCATTATACAAAACCACGTATAACAATGAACCTTAAACGGTTGTTTCTCAATCATTATAAAATAACTGAACAACAATTACCAACATTTGTAATAACAGGATTTAATGTCACGAACTAGTAAAATCACTCAACGATATTATCAATGAGAACTTTCCTAAAATCATCGAATCATGAAGAAAAATAGCCCCACCAGTATCGCTTCTCAAACATGATAATGATCCATACGGCGGCGGCAGACATATTTCACCAGGAATCGTTAATATAACATCAACAATCGCGGTTAATCTCGTTTGTGATGTGATCGATAGCAGCTATCAAATAGATTTTGGAAAGTCAAATCAGGCTCAACAAGGATACATTTTATACACGTTCACACCACAAGTCCCCCCTGGAAGTTTAATCGTGCAAGAACCAACTAATCCTGTTTATCTGCGGTGTCATAATAATATGTTAACACGAATAAATTTTAAGTTCACAGACCATCTCGGACGCTTAATTGACCTGCGGGGAGAGGAATTAATTGTGAATCTGTATGTAAAATCGTAGATTTTTATCTTGATCAGAAATATTTTATTTGTTCTGAAATATTATTATTGTGAAATATTATTATTCTGAAATATTATATTATTATTCTGAAATATTTATTTTTTATGAAAAATTATTATTCTGAAATATTTTATTATTATTCTAAAATATTTTATTTTTTATGAAATTGACGGGGTGGTTGGTACTTAAAATCGCGTAAATCAATCGGTTTGTTAATTCTGATGGGGTGGTTGGTACTTAAAATCGTGTAAATCAATAAGTTTTGCAAACAATACTACAAAAAATATTTTGTTCCATCAGAAATATTTTATTATTATTTTGAAATATTTTATTTTTTATGAAATTGATGGGGTGGTTGGTACTTAAAATCGTGTAAATCGATCATTTTGTTAATTCTGATATGTAGTTAGGTACTTTAAATCGCGTAAATCGATCATTTTGTTAATTCTGATGGGATGGCTGGTACTTAAAATCGTGTAAATCAATCAATTTTGTAATTCTGATAGGGTGGTTGGCACTCAAAATTATACAAATCGATCAGATTTTATGATAATAAAATATTACAGAATAATAACAAATTTCAGAATAATAACATATATCTTTAAAATAAGTTTTTAACAATCTGAAGTGTTCGATATATGGTCTCTTCAGCAATAAAAGAATCACCATAAACTCCAAGATTGCCACCGCATTCTAGCAAGTTCAGAGGATACACATAAGGACAATAAAAACTCCTAGATTGCCACCGCATTCTAGCAAGTTTAGAGGGTACACGAAACACAACCCTCTATGAGAGCCCCTAACCCGTCAAACAACGGTCTAGCAGGCTCAAGAGGGCGTGTTTGGTGAATGACGACACAGACAGCACAACATATAATGCCCATATAAACTCCTAGATTGCCACCGCATTCTAGCAAGTTTAGAGGACACACATAAGGACAATACAACATATAAACTCCTAGATTGCCATCGCATTCTAGCAAGTTTAGAGGACAATACAACATATAATCCCTATATAAACTCCAAGATTGCCACCGCATTCTAGCAAGTTTAGAGGGCACACGAAATATTTACAAACTTAATTAAGGACAATACAACATATAATCCCCATATAAACTCCCAGATTGCCAATGCATTCTACCAAGTTTAGAGGATAACACAACATATAAATCTTAATTAAGGACAGTACAAACATATAAATCTTAATTAAGGACAGCACAACATATACGGGGGCCTTCTCTACACTCAACAGATTTTGACCCTCCCACCCCCACCCCGAGTAATCAGCCCGTGGGTGATACAAAACATGTATCCACCACTGGTGACGTGGTGGAAGGGTGTTTTTTCTTCTGTTGAGTTACGAGGCTTTAGCGGAGCCCCCAATTAATTATAAAAATCGCAAATAAGTTTCATAGTTCGACGCTTTCGCAATGAGCTACGGAAGCATCTGATATATATACGTTTCAGAAATTATTATATAGTTAATAGTTATCACTGAAGAAAGCAATATTAAGTATTGTATTACAAAATACAACTGAATTTTAATTCTGAACACAGAAATACGTTATATGAACGTAACAAGTCAGATTTAAAAACTAGTTTATTTTCGGGATAATATATGTACCCGAAAATAAATCGAGAAACGTTCTGGCTACTTGTTGTTTGCTTTGTTAATTACTACCGCAGAACAAAATACAGATGAACCAGGAAACCGAACGAATTTAATCAAATAAAAATATTGTTTCTTAAAAATATATCGTTTGTGCTTGATAAAAGGATAACATGTAACATAATGACAGTCATTGATAAAATATAAGGGAGATAACTGATAGTCTTCCTGTAAGACAACGGAAAATAACTGATACTCTTCCATTAGCCAACTCTCGACAAATCAAAATTAAATAAGTACGGTTTGTCAAATTAACAGTTTCTCAACTGACTTTAGAAATACACAGAAAACATATTCTGTACAAGTTTATATTTATGTACAACAATTTTCCGCTTACATAGAATGCTTATGATAATATTTATCTGCGAGTGTCTTGGTCAAGGGGAAGTAATTTTATTACACGCGTACCCTCAGCAGAATTATCTGACCTTGCTGAAGTCGAAAAAAATTAGTAGTATGTGAGTACAATATAGACCAAACAAAATTAAAAATTAAATAAATAGTTAATAAATATAATTCGAGGTAAATATTAAGATTTACATTGGTGTTAGGATATCATGAAAACAGACCTTTTATGGGATAGATAGTTTATCTCATTAAAAATAATAGAAAATAATTTTTTGTTCGTATTTTTTGGAAAAGGTAGTTTGGGTTATATTTTCTGCGGCGTATTTTACCACACGCTGGTGAATATCAAAATATCTCGCAGCTGCATACAATGATTGAAACATTTTCTCTTCACCAGTATCGATATTTGTGGGTTTAATCGCTCTCCTTGCAACTGTTTTTTCATATTTACCAGTCCCTCCCCGTGCAGAGTTCTCGCTTTGTGTAATAGCCTGAAGATTGGATAAATTATTATTGAGTTTATTTCCGTCAATATGATCGATCACAAGACCGTCTTTGATCAACACCTTGTGACACTCGTACACAAATCGATGACAGAAATAAGTTTTCTTCCCATCAGCAGTAAATCTTAGATAACCAGTGACTGGTTTTTTAACCTACAATTTCTAATCACACCATCACGATTTGCTTCGTATTTCGTTATTATAGGATGCTTTATAAACTCGTGGTTTATATTTTGCTCCATATATATAATAATATTATTTGTTTAAATCATAATTTGTCTGAAAACTTAGTTAGATAATCCTCTACGGATTTTATAGCTCCGTCTACAGGGTTATTTTGTTTTATTATAATATCTTTTAAGCTCGCGATATTTTTTCCACCACAATTTGCACACAACTGTTTTTTCTCGTACTCCGACACCACATCGCAGGCACGGTATTGGTCCTAAGCTTCCAGCACGAACGCTCTGCAAGTGTTGTCTGTAGAATTTCTTTTTACAGGATTTATTACAAGGGGTCAATGAACCGATCATCAACAATTTGCATCGAGACATTGTATACATAATATTTAAATTTAAATACTTGTTTGAAATATAATATGAACGAATTCGATAGATTATCCCGAATCACGCCCTGGAAAGCAGATAAATTTAATCTCGATAGAATATCTCCTGACCTACCGATGTGAGATCTGGTTGATCAGAAAAATAAAAGTTTGATTAATAAAATTCACGGCGCCAAGAAAGAATTTCACACAGATGGTGCATCTCATGTCTGGTCAACGTTCAAGATTATGCACAATGACAAAGGTGTCATCGACGCTACGATGAATGACGAACGAGCAGCAACTATCATTAACTACCTTGACAATCGAAAATATCTTTTCAGAATAAAATTTGTCGTGCTAACAGAAACAGGTAATTGGATTATTCGTGACAAATATGATCCTGTACACCATGGTGAAAAAATTGTCGTACTAAGTAAAAATTCCATACGAGGAATGTTGACTGGCATCGACAAACCTTATTACGAGCGAGCGTACCCTGTAACAGCAGTTATTTATGGAATCTATCCGATAAATGAAAAACCCAGCGTTGATAATCTGAAACCGATGAAATTTTCAAAAATAAGCTGTGTAGCTGAACGAGTAACAGAACATTTTACCGTTTCGACTCGTGGAAACGGTTTAACGGACAAAAGACGTAAAATAATAAACACGTGGGGAGAAATGGTTAAAGATACCGGGGCGTCTATCAAAGATGTCGCTGAGTTAGGAAAAAAAAACTAAAGTTCCCAATAACCGTAGCGACGATAACTGGAGAGATTTTGTATGAATCAAAATATAAATCAAAAGGAGCTTCGATTGAAATTATTGATCATAACGCGCATGCATGGACCTGCGCAGTAACAGTGTTTCCACGAAATCGAACTGTTAAATACTATCGCGGAGACATGTTTGATTTTATTAACGAAATAAGTAAAAACGATCCTGTGTCAGTATGGTTATTCCAGAGTTCTGAGAACGACGAATCATGTATGGAAGAAAAAAGTAAATTTGATCAGTTTGTACGACCTAATGGCGTTATTTATCGAACAGATCTTCTTCACGAAAAAATGAAAAATCTTGCGCTGCGATATACTGATGATACTGACGAACTATTGAGCAACTGTTTTACTGTTCCGTCAGTTGCGGCTCATTTTGCTAGAAAGAAAAATTCGTGGAAACCAACTAGGTTTGATTTTCTTGATGACATAGTATCCAGTTGTGTCGAATATGGACACGGTGGACTATGGAATACTAAATACGATCATAAAGATGTTATTTCGGTTGATATGGTCGCGTGTTATCCCGGAAGTTTTCTCGGGATGGGAGATTGTTCTGTATACTTTAAAAGATTCGGTCGTCCGACGCACGAAATGACGCGAATATCGATAAATGGACCTTTACCGGACTTTGACCTGACTGGATTCGCTTGTATCGAGTCATTCGAGTTTGCTAAAGGACTTCATCCAATTTGTTATGTTTGGTTTGGAAAACATTTTTCAGGAAAAAATGTAGGTACCAATAGTACTATTACGGTATATGCTCGATTGTGCGATATTAATATCGTTGATTGTAAACGAAGCAATTATATCATATCGGAAACAAACCGAAGTTTGGTTACCACAATAAAAGAAATATTCTGATGATGAAAACCCGGATAAAACCGATTATGAGAATAAAATTACGAAAGATCTTGGCAGAAAAATAATTGACAAGTTCACTCAAGGAGGATCATATGATCATAAACGACATTGTACAAGATTGATCATGGACGATGCTGAGTTAGATTTTATAATTTCTGATACAACGAAAAGAAACACGTTTATAAATCGAGAAATAGCTTTCTTGCCAAATGGAAATAAACTAGATACAATTGTGAGCTATATGGACGGTGAGTCGCCTCACTATACTCACTTAAGATCTTCAATGCTCGCATATGTTTCGATAAATCTATTATCGATGATAAACAGAGTTTCTAAGTTTGCTGTCAGAGTTGCTACGGATTCGTTTTATATCAATAAAAAATATTTAGGATTGCTAGAACAACTACATATCGATACTTGTGCACCGTGGGGTTCGTGGAGAATAAAAAAAGAAAGTATACTCGATTATTCCGAATCCGCTGATGTTACGATTAAAGATATTTACCTGATAAATAATCAGATATTAAAATTATCATCTTCACCATCGGTATACGATCCAATAACCAGAAATAAAACGGTTTATCTAAATGGACCGGGAGGTTCTGGTAAGACGACTCGAGCAATCGAATTATTTCAGAATTCAGATATGATTGTTTTAACACCTACACATAGACTCGCGCGAGAGATGAAACAACGAGGAGTGCAATCATATACCTATCACAGCTTCTACCGATGGAGGGGTGACGCATGGACTCCTGATCGAATGGGAGAAAAATATATTCCAAGGATTATCGTTTGGGATGAAATATGTACAGTATCATTAGAAACATTAAAAACATTTCTTGATTGGCTATTAACAAAAAATACAGCTGTGATAATGTGCGGCGATCACGGTCAACCACCACCTTTTGTTGGACCATCTCCACAGGATTGGCTAAAAGATTGTGTTGATTATTACTCGGAGATAACTGATGATCATAGAGCACTTGATCCAGAATTAAGTGAGTTAAAAAAATTAATCAGACTACAGCTGAATAAAACTCAATGTGAAGTAATGCGTGAAGTGATTTCAGAAACCTCCATGAACGACTTTCTACAAACGTGGAGACCAAATGATTTGATAGTTGCAAGTAGAAAGACAGTTCGTGATACTCTTCAACAGCTGTTGTTTCAGTTACATAAAGAAACGTTTCCAACGTTGCCAGTGCCGTTGTGTTATCGACCAGCAGACACGTGACGGCAGAATATTGACGTTGATATACCAGGACAGACCGTGAAACAAAATATTGTATTAAATCATGTTGTCGCAGTTGATGCTCTAAAAATGAACAAATCCCTGTGGACGTTAGGATACGCGATGACAATTCACTCATGTCAAGGGTTAACTATTACTGATACAGTTGTTTGGATCGTCGATGATCGTATCGAATGGTCCAACTTAGTCTATCTTGCAGTATCTAGAGTTAGAAGAATATCTCAACTACGGAGAATCGTCATGGACTCGTCAGTGATCAATGATGATATTTACAACGATATAATAAGAAAAAAATTAGCTGGTTATAAACAAAGTGACAAAAAAATAAAATAAACGCGACTTTGATCTTGATCTTGAATTTATTATTACGATTAAACAACAGCAGAATAATCACTGTGCGAATTGTAATTGTATAATGTTATGTCGGTATCTGAAAAGTGATCCAAGACAATTTACCGTAGATAGAAAAAATAACAGGCGCGGTCATACACGTGAAAATGTGATGTTGACCTGTCTTGAGTGTAATCGTAGTAGGGGTGCTAGTTAAGTGATTTGGGTGGTAATTATGTGTCTTCAGGAACTATTTGTAATTGTTCACGAGTGAACCCGCGCTGAGGAGCAGTTGAATCCAGTCTGTAGATTGCGGGTCTACCAGTAGATCTTACTATGTTAGCTATCTTGTGCGTCGTAATACTCCAAATAGGATCAGTCGCTCTTTTTACCACCTTCAAGTTCACCGGGTTCATATAAATATCTTGCAGTAATATTACCCAGTACTGGCTGCGCTGAAAAACTACGTCGTTGTATTGGTATATGTTTTCTTGTGATTGCATGAATGGTTTTCATGTTGGTTGTTCGAGTAATTTCATTATTTAGCGCGGCTATCACACTTGGTAATCTTGCAACCCATTCGCGTGATCTCTTGTCTTGAATAAATTCCTTCGCGTATTGATATCCAAATAACCGCTCAGCAAGTGTTCGATTGAATCGCTCAACAATTGCCTGATCACGATGAATTGCAGTGTGTCCTCGTCTGATTTTGACATTATGTTGCTTCATTAACGATGATAATGGACCAAGAAATTCTTTGCCAGAATCAACTTGTAACAGCTGTGGCCATTGCAAGGGTCCTCGTTGATTTATTCGCAGAAGAAACTTCGGTCGCTGTTTTAGTTGATAGCGGTTCTGCATCTTTATATCTACTTGCAACGTCAATGACAGTTAACGCGTATTTGTACGTTATTTGATGTCTTCCAAGTTTGATAGTATCGTGTGGTAAAAACAAAATATCTGCTTGATGAACTTCATTAAGAACACTAACATCGAAATGTGCGTACTGAATTCGTTTCGGTGATGGTAGATTCATTTACCATATTGTCTGTCGTGCTAACCATGCTGCGGCGGCTGAACGCGTGACATTTGCTGCATCAGCGAGTTTACCTATTCCTACTCTACCCCTCCAGTATCCCCTTGGACTATAAAAAATTGATTCCATTTATAATAATTGATTAATTACCAGCCCTAACGCCAGTTTACTTTTCATCACGGATCTTACCAACCAATTAGGTAATGATTCTGGTATTTTTATTTTTTATGGAATTTAACGAATGAATCAACTTCACATCTGCAATATGCCTATTTGTAGATCTTTATTTTTATAAGCCACATCATGAATGTGACATGCTTTATCAATATCATTTATGAGATATTCACCTGGTTTTGGTTGATCTTGATTGTCAAGCCTGATATCAAGTCGAGTACCAGGACCACAATAATTATATCCTGGTAGATGTTTTTCTCCAGGGTATTTAGCCCATGGGGTTCCTGGGAACTTTGACATTAATGTAGCAATATCACCACCGTCTTTAAGCTGAATTCTGGGTAAAAACGAAAATTTCTTCCTATTACATATTGCACATCTTCCACTGTATGCTATTCTTTTATTTTTTGTTGTTGTGGATAGAAGATCATTAGTTGGAGTTTTAGCTCTACAACGTAAACAATATAAATTCATATTATTTATAATATGGATATTATTGATTTCTCAGCGACACGAAAGTAAGAGCCAGTTAAACACCATCCTGCACTACCGAATTCCATCAGAATGATAATAATAGGTCCATCTGGATCGGGTAAGACGCAATTATTACTTAATCTGATAATGAGATTGTTAAAGTGGGATAAGTTGTATTTAGTAACTCTGTCAGTTGATGATCAGAGATGCTATGATGTACTTAAAGATTTTAATGAAAACGCAAGATTACTGGACAAAGATAACGATGTTATCGAGTTTATAACCGATATTGATGAAGCGCCGAGTGTTGATGTTTTAGATGGATTTATTAATAATTTAGTTGCATACGATGATGTGATGCTGGACAAACCATCAAATCCAGCTAGAATATTTTCACGGGGCAGACATAAAAACACTGATGTGATTTATGTTACTCAGCAATACACACAAATACCAAAAGTGATCAGAGATAACTGTAATAGTTTAGTTATGTTTAATGGAGTCGATATGCACACATTGCGAAATATTCATCAAACTTGGTGTAGCGGTGACATGGATATAATTAAATTCAGAAATTTCTTTTCACTAGCACAATCAACCCAGTACGGGTTTATAACAATAAATTTACATGATCCTAGAACAAGATATCGTATTGGACTTGATAAAATTTTTGGACAAGTTCATAGCAGCAGAGGGGGCGGGACCTCAATGAGACGTCTGTTGGGTAAACACAAATTTCGACAAAAATAAAGTAATCCACTTAGAGAAACTCTCGGTCAAGTTAAACACTTAGGTTTAGCATCAGTGACCTTATTTTATTTCGGAAGCTTTTATTTTAAGCAAATGATGTTTCAGACAAGTGGTCTGTTCGCCCCCTCTGCTGCTAAGGGTCACTTATTCACAATATCGAATGCTGTCAAGCATAAAATGAAGATTACAATGACCTTTGGTTGTAATGCGTCATTACTAAATAAGATCATCCTGCAATTAAGTTTTAAATCCAGTGCTAAAAAAATCCAATATCCTGGCACCCATGGAACCTCTAATTTTAGATCAGGCCCATCTTGTATTTTATGCGAGGTGCCCACTGAAGTATACCATCAATGTCATGACTCTAGTACAAGTAGTGCCCGAGAAATAAGAATCAAACAGAAGTCATTGAAACATACAACGTATACCATCAATATCATGACTCTGGTACAAGTAGTGCCCGAGAAATAAGAATCAAACAGAAGTTATTGAAACATACAATATAGGCCATAATGACCTGCAATCAGCACTCATCAAATAGTGATCTTTTACCAAGATTTTTATTCAAGATGTCGTTGTATGTACATGGCATGCAAAAAGCATATGTGGTCATGAACTAAATGCAAAACCTCAATGCATGCCAGTAACATATGAAATGCAAGTTAGTGACCTTTTTGTATCGATAGGGTTCTAGTAGAGATGTATACCATCATCTATTTTATTGATACCATCGTGAATAGTCGAAGCATTTAACCAAAGTCGTTGAAGCATGAAATGTACATCACAGTGACTTACTTTAGAGGTCAGGATGTATTACTCGTCAAGATGCATCCCTCACCAAATTTCAGGACTCCAGGTTTATCACAACACAATATACAGTGGGCCCCTTCCCCTGCCCAATGGCAATCCACTTTTGAAGGGCAGAATTCCTTGGCACCACTGAGTTCATGTTAAAAAATACCCATCAAGAAAGGCCACCCCTTTAGCTTTAACAGCAACCAGCATATTATTGCAAAAATCTAAAATTTACCCCACACAAGCAACCCCCATTTTATTTTATTAAGTGTCCAGAACCAATACTTAATTCATATGGTCAGTAATCAGAATATCTATACCAGTGTCTGTTTCCCAATGTCAGGTTTTCATTACTGAAGAAAGAGTTGGCTAAAGTACATGTATTATATCATTCACTCTGATATTTACACGAAATGTGGTCAACAATGGAGTTTCTGGCTTCACACAGCAGTAGTTTTTTTCTTCAATGATTACAACTGGATGTAATGGTCAAGTCATATTATGGTCAGCAAAGGCTAGCCTAAAATATACATTTTGAGGATTAACACACACATAGAACCTTAATCAAAACAGGGCAACAAAGATTGAAAAATTGTGTGACATGTATTAATTCCTTTAAAAACAAGGCCTTTTGTCAACTGTACAGAAGTTTTGTCTTCATAATCAAGTTGCAGTACTTAATCGTTACAAAGCTTGATCATGTTATCATATAAATGGAGAATTAATACGTTATAAATGACTTAACAATGGAGAGAGTTAAAGAGTTCTTGCCATAGTTTATGTTGGGAAGACAAATATACAACATCGTAACAAATAGGGAGAATATTCTGCGGCGGTCGGAAAATGTTAAAATAATCATTTTAAATGCCAAGCAATGTAAATGATGTATCTGAACAGTTTTGCCATGCGCATGTCAATACCCTAATTTCATGCTTAAGAATAAATGATATTAATGTAGGCTAACTTAAACAAGTCGGTTCTTGAGACGAGATGAACATTTTAATAATTGGTGCTACTTTGAAATGAAGACATTAGCTGCTCTTAAGTTATTGCTTTCTTCCTAACTACACGTCACATATGTAGTCCCCCTCTGGAAAGGCTACCTGTCTTGTACAGTCACTTTCCCATTGTAGAAACTATTAAAGAGGCTTATTGTCCCTTTGTTTTTAACATTTAGACACCCATTTACCCCTAAAATTCCACAAGTGTACCCTTACAAGCCAGAATGTGTAGTTTTGGACACTTGTTAACTATTGAGGGACAGGGAGGCAGGCAGGTGAAAAATTTAAGTAGAAAATTTAAGTAAAAAAAGTGTCATTTTCTGTTAAAGTAGACACAAAATTATCATAATGCATTAATTCAATGACATCCAGTTTAGTTTTAATGCGTGTTTACTAAAAAATATTTCAGGATGGATAATGAATATGCACTATTTACTAAGCAGGTTTTTTTTTCAGTTGTAAAGGGATTGGTAAATAACATCCCTTCAGCCTGTCCAGAACCAAGAAGCCACGAGAACCAGACGTTGAGGTTAACTGAAGAAGTAAAAATTAGGATTTGCATTTTATGGTTTGCAGACCCAGGCAAACCGAGATTATTCTAAAGGTGTAGTTTGGTATGCAATGTGCAGCTGCATAATTGGGAGTCAAAGTGCCAAGAAACTACATGCAATATGTAGAAGTAGGCATTATCATCCCACACCCTAACACCCTATTGTGAAGCAGTCATAAACTCAGATCTCTTAGGAACAAACATCGTCACCATATTTCTTTAGACTGATCAACATACACAGAAAGAAAAATTTGTCAAAAATCCTATCAGCTGTGAAATAAAAGATACACGCCATGAAAAAAATCCTCAATTTCACATTCTTTTTCTTCAAACAGCAAATCTCAATGTGATAGAAACTCACTGCTGACAAATGCACCAGGGCTGTTCCTTCTAAATGTACATGGAACCCAAGGAAGTCAGTTAAAAAAAAAAAAAATGCCAGGGTACTTTGAATTCGTGGAGTTCATATTAAAATGATTTAAAAAAATTAAATTGCATATATGGGCAAGTCTCCCCACTTTAAAAGTGCCTTCCCCATGTATTTTTCTTACTGGAACAGCCCCAAGAAACACTGTTCAGAATAGTACATGTTCTAGTTGTATGTGGATCTATTTTTACAGATGTTTAGTTGGTTCTTTTGTTATTCAAGTTAGTGCAAATGAACAAGAAACACACTTTTACAATATATTCCACAATTGCATGGCTCTCCAACATGACACTTGTCAGTTTGTGAGAAGTTTCAGCTCTGAATGTTTCGAGAAAGTACACGAGTTTATTTTCTCCTGTTCCCCGACTGTGTGATCTGATTCTTTGTTGGAAGCTTCACTTGGTGCTAGTTTTTTAGGCTTTTTCCCCTGGATTGTTCAATATAGTTGTCCTTTTCATCACATTCATGACGATTGTGATACTGGGTTCAAGAAACTGGTTATTCATTTCATATGTCATTTAGTGAAACTGTGTGACCATTACAAATTATATGTGGTGCAATTAGAAAATCAGCTGCATGAAAATAATCGTTTAAAAAGTTTATGCTATTCATTTTTTGGGTACCACTTTTGGTGCATATCCCTATTTTGCCGGACTTGGCATCTTCTGTGCAAAAATCATACAAAGGGCATATCATGACTAAAATGCTATTTGAAATGCAAGCCATCCACAAAGTCTGTGACAGGTTTACGATGTAGAAGTAATGTTGTTAAGCAGAAACCATTTTTTTCTTGGTCATTGACCTTAATCACTGACCCTAACTGATGGATTATGTGCGACAGGTAACATAATAAGGATCAAGATCCTTACATAAGCTTTATTGGCCTTGTGGCAGGGGGTGCTAAATACAACATAAATATAAACCAAAATTGTAAAAAAATCAACAAAGGTAATTCGGTCTTTTTTTTTTAATTCGTCTCTCTGTACAATTTAGAATCTCAACTTCTGGAAAAACCATCTGTTCTTGCCACTCTTGTACCTGAAAAAAGAAGGAAAGGAAAAGATGAGATGAGTATATAAAAAATGGAAACAAATATATGGAAAAATTCCCAGAAGAAAACCAGTTGGCTGGTTGATTGTTATGGGTTTATAACAACATGATACAGGGCAGCCAGTACATTTGATGGAGGAAGATCCTGGCAAGAACCATCAACCCATGGGAAGATACATATCCTGGCTATAACCCATGAAACAGAGGCAAGATGTTGGCAATCTGTAAAGGCAAGCACTTTAGACCATTCTGCCACCCAAGGTTCTTAAAATAAAACCAGGACCTACTTCTTGCTAGAAACCAAGTTTGCATGCAGTCCTTGTATAATTCTGAAGCAGAAACATTTATGCTGGATAGGCATACTTCTGTCACAATTCAAATTCTAGTAGAAAATGGTGAAAAGCTAAACTTGATGTCTTGATATTGCTTTGTCTGAACTCTTAAAACATCTCTCGTAAATAAAGTTACTAAAAAAAGACACAGTTATAGTCCTATAAAAGAACAGATTTTCTAAACAGGCTAGTTTTATACATTAATACCACATGTACTTTATGTGGGGAAAAAAAGAGATCTGGTGTGTTGATGTCAAGGGTAACAATCCATAATTTTTTTGGTAGTACAAGATAAAATATATCCAACATATATTTTCACATAGAATGTTTTTAGTATTAGAGAGATCTTGGTTCTATTATGTGGCATGCCATAGCAAATTTTATGGCTATTTCTAATCCCTACCTCCAATATTTAGAAGCTTTATCTCTTTTATTCAAATGATGGGGAGAAATTTTTGCCCCCGATTTTCTATTTTAGAACACACATTGTTCCTAAATTGAAGCACTGAAGATGAAATTTCCTTAATTCATTAACCCCTGGTGCCTCGATTATGTGTCAGGAGGTAGTAGCCTACTTCTGAGCTCTGTAGCATCAAGGTCATGCAAGATACGCTAAAGGGGGTAGTTTTATAGTTGTTGTTGTTGTGGGGTTTTAATGCCATTTTTCAGCACACAATAGGCTATACATGGCGGCCAGTATTAATGGTGGAGGAAGAACCAGGGGAAACCCCCGGAAAGAACCACCGACCCACGAGAAGCTACTGGCAAGCTTTCTCACATACCCACATTGGCTGAATCTGAGACTCGAACCATCGCAGACAGAGGTGAGATGGCAGTGATCCATAACGGAGAGAGCTTTAGACCACTCGGCCACTCTGGGCCCCGGTGGTTTTACAGAAAGGTAGAGAGATGTAGCTCTACAATGATACCAAATAATCTGGACGTTCTAGTTGCACTACAAAATACAGAGGAAAAAAAACATTTTTGGACCAGACTTTTTTCCACCAAAAATTCGTGGTGTTTGGAATTGAATTGTGTCTGGATTTTAGACTACTGGCCTCAGATCTAAGGTGGACTGGTCTGAACCGCACACAGACAGGCTAACCCTTGCAAAAAGTAAGACAAGATGGGCATTTGGAATAAAAAGTAGTCTCGATAAAAAAATGATGGGTCTGTTAAGCACAAAAAAGGTTTACCCTTCTGCTCATGTGTGACCGAAATAGCTAATGAAAAAATATGTTTCTAACACAACTAGGCATTAGTTTAACTGGAAATCTCTTGGAAGTTGATGTATTAGGATGTATTCAGAAATAACACACACCCCCACAATGCGTTTCCTACACGTGTTTCAGGTGAAAATGACAAAAACCTCCAGAGGTTAACAAGTTAAAACTCCTCAATTCTATGTTTACATCAATCAGATTTGTATTATGAGAATTATTGTATAAAGATTTGTACTTGAGAATGGTATGTCCGTGATAGTCTAATCTGTTGCATTAAATTACATCTTGCACTTTTTATAAACTACTGTACCATATCCAACCTCAACAGCAGGTCAGATTGAGCAAGATGACGGTGTCTTGACACTTCTGACATGGTCATAAAATGGACAATTTTGTAACAAGAGTCAAATATATACCTTATAACAAATGATTTCCTTAAAAGGAAGTGCAGTTTACAGTTCTTGCTCTTCAGGTCATTAAATGCTCACGTATACGCAAGCACTGCATGGCATGGTGAAAAATCTTGCATCTCCACATTTTAAATAAGGCGATGAACAGGGTCAACATGTCCATTTCTGCCATGAGCTTTGATAAAGAGGGTATTTATTTCACTACATCAATGTAAATGTTATCAAGGTTATCCAAGAACTGGCTTAAATAAACAATCCATTATTTGTGCTATCAGTGTTTACAAGTCAGTACAGTTAAAAACCCTGGTCAAGACCATTGACCGAAAACTCTCTCTCTCTCTCTCTCTCTCTCAACTTAACTTAAATATCTGATCAAAATTGTACAAGTTGTAGTGTAATATGCTCAATGCAGTACAATCAGGTTTGCTTTTTTAAACTCCTTCAAAAAATTTCTGGTGTGTTGGTTATCAGGTACATACCATTTTCATTTAGAATCTATTATGAAATGTTTTAATGAAACTATCAATTCAAGTCTTTGATTAGTAGAATTACAAACATTTCACCTAACAGATGATAAGCCATTGTATTGGCACTAGCACTTCAAGTCTATGATTAGTAGAACTACAAACATTTCACCTACAAGAGCAGCCCCATGTGGTTCTGATTTTACACGACTTGCATAACTTTCCAATTCACCATTCAACTAAGCAGACTAAAGTAGCATTTTAAACGCAAACCCCATGGAAACCATTTAACTTTATACCATATTGTTTATACACAATTTACTATCTCGTGATTATTCTTTCAAAAGGCATATTTAACATACAGGCTCTTGCTCATAACTTAAGTCATCCAAGATCTTGACAATACAAATCCATTTACCAAACTGAACAAAACTGGATGGGAAATACAGTTCTACATCAAGAGAGGTAACAATGATATGAATGGTATCTCAACATCTACAGTTCCCATTTGGAAGTTTACAGTAGAAGCAGTCTTGAAAGACCGCCCCTTCTGCCAAAAATTAATGGTCTCTCATGATAGGTCATAACAGTAAAAAACCAACAAATCTGTACAAGGGAGAACCTGTTCTTTTATAGCAGTGGTCTCACAAGACAGGTTTTACTGTATTTACCAATGTGGAGCAAAGTCCAACTGAAAATTCAGTCTCCAGAGTGGCAACAATCTTGGTCAATCAGATACAAAATTACTGTACTAATATGTGCTTATCTTGCTCATAATCAACTTCGACCAACTTCTTGAAATAATATACAAAACTTCTAATAAATTTATCTAAATCTGCTAAGAATTGACTGCTAGTGTTAACAAATTCAGACAATCAGAAGCAAAGTCAAGTCATTAATATGGGACAATTTAACTCAAATTGAATCTTGATAATGTATGCAAATTTACCATGTTTGGTCAAAACCCTACCAAAATACTGTCTATAAAAAAATGCCAATCACTTGCACAACTACCTCAAATATGCACACATCTCGTGCAAAATAAGTGTCCCTCAAAGGGGGCAGACTCTCCAATAGGCAAAAGGAATTTCTGGGAATTCAAGATAAGACCATTTCTTGTGTCAGGTGTTGAAACCATCTAGGACATTTTTCAGCACATTAGATGAAAACCCCACAACAATATGACTTTTGGGTAAGGCAAAGTTTTGGCAACAAGACTTTTACGATGGTAGCCATATTAGATGTCATGTCAGCACCAATTTTATCAAGGACATCTGAACATCACAAAAAGCATGTTAGTGAAACCCCAAGTTGATAGGACTATCCATTCAGGAGAATTAGCGACAACATTTTCAAGGTGGCTACCTAAATGGACCTCACACAGACACCTTTGTCATGTAGGATCAACTAGACGTCACAAATCTTACTTGTTGTTTAGGGTTTAGTGCCATTTCTCAGCATAAGATATGCTAAAATGCTGGCCAGTTCAACTGGTCGAGGAAAAACCACAGTAAGACCAATGAGAAGTCGTTAAGTGAAAACCCCATGCCGATATGGTCATCCATAAAGGTGGAGTAGCTATGACAATATTTTCAAGATGCCAGTCATGGTGATCATACTGGACCTCACAATGGCTCCATTTCTTTTCAAGACCACTAAAAATCACAAGTCTTTTAGTCAATACACATTTTGATACAACTACCCATTCTTGCAGCAATAACAACATTTTCAAGATGGCCACCGAGTCCATGTTGAACCTCACAAATGGCACCATTTTCATTCAGGTACTAGACATCATCTAGGTCTGTTAGCTAAAACTTTGCATCAATGCAGAAGAATTAGTGATATTAAGATTTTCAAGACCTCACATTAGCACCATTTTCATGTAGGAATATTTAGGATCATAAAACATTGTTTCTACTGAAATTCCATGCTGATGTGGCCATCCATTCAGAAGTAGTGATACCAACATTTTCATGAAAGTGCCTGTGGTAGGAATATTGGTTTTCGGGGCAGCAACATATACCAGACCTCACAAGAAGTCTCTAAATGACAACACCCTGCTCATGTACCATTCGTTCAGGAGTAGCAGTGACAGCATTATAAACATGGCTGATATGGTGGCAATACTGGATTTCTGATCAGCACCATTTTATTTATTTAGACCAACTAGACATATACTGTCTTTAGTATATATAAAAAAACGTTGACATGGCTATCCATTCAGGAGTTACAATAAAAAAAAATTCAAGATGGCTACTGGTGGTCTGCAGGTAGTCGCTAAAGACAGTGCATTAATAAAATAAAAACAATCTGTGCATGACAATTGTTTGAAACTGGCAAGAGGTTGCTCACTACAGGTTTTTATGGCACAAGTTTTCACAGCAATCCTCTAAGTGGTTTAGCGAGAGTAGCGATAACAAACTTGTGCCAACTGACACAACTGACAACAAATCATCAAATAAGCTATCCTGGTTTATGGCTAGTAGAGCTAAATATCGCTCAACATCCTGACGATGTTAGCCTATTTACCAAGTTTGATTACAGAAATACAGCCTTTCAAGAGGAAAGAAGCTCAGCCAATCAAATGCTGTCAAATGGCTACTGGACATGCAACCATTTCACAAGGTCACAAAGCCAATATACTAATATACTTCACTCTATAAAATTATTTTTAGTAAAATTAAAACTTTCTAACAAAGCAGTGCTCCTCTCAGTGGAATTAAAAAACCAAAGGGATTACCTTTCCTCAAACCTAGCCTTGACTTCCCGCCTGGCCTTACGCTTTTTTCCAGGATCTCTGAAAGCATCCTTATTCACAGAGGTTTTGTCCAGGTTCACATCAACAGAGTAGCTACAACAAAACATACAAAGAGAGTAATAATTTCTTGAAAATGCGTGAATATAGTCATAATTTTTTTTTAAAAAAAGTGCTTTGCAGTCTTTGAATTAGACTTGCCTAAATCATTCAAACTGTCATCAAACTACTTGCAGATTATTTTCCAACATGATATTGTCTTTTAGGAATCATTGAACATGATCCATAATTCCAATATCAATTTCTGTTCATATGCTAACACTAGTGATTGACAAATTGAAGATGCCAATTGGTCATTACAGTTACCAATTATTTTATTGGAATGGATTCATTTGACAAGTAAAGAAATTTCCAAGTACCTTTTTTAATCATCCAAATTTCGAACAAGTCATATTTTTTGTCATATATACTCGATTCTTCCATAAGCAGTAAATAAAGCTATAAATATCCTGCCATGCCTCAAGTGTGTGATTTGCAAGTCTAAATGCATTCATCAATGAAAAGGTAACTACTCCAACTGCACAATTAACCACTGCTTTACTTTACTTTCCTAGGGTGACTTCCCAACAAGAAAGATTAAACAGACTACAAGTTACTTTCTGATTTTATTCTTACAGCCAAAGTCAAATTTTGTTGAAAGAACTGTTGGAAATGACAGCAATGTATTGTGAGCAATCAACAGTTATATACGAGGAATTCCAAATAAAGGAAGTCTAATAACCAGAGACCATGGGATGCACACGTGTAAAAATTCATGGTGTGTTTTGGATTTTTAACAATGTTTCAGTCATATCACTACGATGACTGCAGTGTGACAGTTAATAGTGATGTCTAGCACTGGGGCATCAAGCCGTAGACATGTAGCATGATGTCCCACCCTGTCACTTTATCCTGACACCAAGATGACCAGTCCTAACACTAACCCCTTAATGCTGAGCACCATTTTGTACGACTCGGCCTGGGTTCAAACCTGCGACCTCCTGCATCTAGCCATAAGATTGGTATCCAATATTTTATCTTTTCCTGTCTTTCTGTTTTAATTTTTACCTATGATCAAAACAGAATTTGACATGCTATGTTATACATACTTGAGTTGTGAAACTTGCCAGGCCGACCAGTCCTAACACCATCCTCTTAATGCTGAGCGTCAAGCGAGGTAGCTGTTAGTACCATTTTTGTAAGTCTTTGGTATGACTCGGCAGAGGATTGAACCCACGACCTCCCGCATCCGAGGCAGATGCTCTAACCACTAGGCCGCCGGAGCAGTGCATCAGGGTATGCATGTTCAGTCCTACCCACTTATATCAACAAGCCACCCATGTTGACAAAAATACAAAGTCCCAGGCCTGAAGTCCATTTTTACCAAATTTGTCAAGCTGATGTCGATATCAAGACATAAACATGGATAAGTTAAAAATTGAACAAATCCTTGTTTTTTTTAATTGTTCATGTTGACAGCTTCCCAGTTCTGACCCATACTTTATTATAAAATTATTTAAAATTGATAACCACAACTTGTTCGATCCTCCAAAGTTCGCCTTTCACAGCAACTTGTGTAACACATGCAACCTTCATTAAAGCAAGCTGGCTACAATCTTCAATAAAAAAATGCAACCGTCATCAAAGGAAGCCAGCACCAAATTTGAATAAAAGCAATGGAATCTAATCAATTTTTGAAAGTGATTTTAACATGTTCATTGTACCATGAAACTTTCCTTGTTGCAGGGAAACCTTTTCATGATGGCTACCAATGACGGAGTGAAATACAAATTAAATTAACAATCTTTTGAAGCTAGATATCTGGCCATCTAGCTAACTGAAGGTGGGGCATCCAGCAAGGATGTTTGGAACATTTTTATTTTGCTTATGTTTTAATTTCCCCAAGAACAGCCTCATTCCAATAGTTGTCTCAGGCAGACCAAAATATTTGCCAATTTAACTACACAGCAATGTGCTACTGGCAACAATGAATATTGCAGTGAATTGTTGACTTGTGTTTGCTGACAATGAGATATAGATCACATGAGGAATAGCATTTTTAAATAGGTGTTATTTGTGTTTTCTAACTGATTGTGACTGATACACAACTATTCTAACATGTGACCTATATCATTAGGTCTTGCCAAGACTGTTAGCTTAAATAATTATCACAGATCACCCTACTAGCTTAGTGCTATCAGTCCCCCACCACCACCATCATCTCCAACAGCAAATATTTAAATGGGAGAAACACAGTGACACAGGAAATTTATCACCAGACCAGTGTTTCTCTTTACCCTCATTTGCGCTTCAGAGACCCCCAAATTTTTAATTTGACCCCCAGTTTTGATACCAAAGTTTGTTTTTTACTCAGTCTGACCCCCAGTTTTGACACCAAGGAGATTTTTGACTCTCAGTCTTGCACGCCTAGGGGATACACTGCACCAGACTATATAATTGGAGGCTACGTGTAAGAATCAGTTGACATCAAGGTAAATAATCAAGTCTTCACCTGTAGGCAGAGAAAAGTCAGAGGCAGGAACTTGCATACATTGTTTACAATGGGAATAATTTGATGTTTATACAGATGCTGCAACTCTGTGTGTGTGTGTGTGTGTGTATATATATGCACCAAAGTTGGGTCAAAATTTCAATGAAGCTATCAAATTTTATTGTCTTTATCTACAGTCAAACCCACTTAACTCAACCTCGGTTATCTTAAGAACCCATGTATATCGACTGTTTTGGTCCAGTCCCGAAATAATCCTTCATCATGCTAATTTTTTCCCCATTTATCTTGACCCCTTTGAAGGCGATAACCCTTTTATGTCGGGCATAAATTTTGGTCCAAAGTAACATGTGGACCTGCATAATTTGACAAAATGCAATTTCTAATGTCCATCTCAGAGAAATTTCACAACAAATGATCCAGAGTTTCCACTACTACCGGTAACTTGTACCGCCAAGGATGGAGAAAGTCGGTACAAGACTAGATTTTACCGGTGCAAATGCTAATCAACCAGTCTCATCAATGCATGGTTTATCACTTGCATAGAGTGGAGAAATTTATGCATTTTACAGTCCGACGGCTAATGAGTACAGACAGCCTCCTCCTTTTTTTCTGGCACAGACGTAAATTTTATCAGTAAAACCCGACATACCGTAAAAGAACCTCAAAGAATCAACAGAAGCGATCGATTTTCACGTACAAATTTGGTCAGTTTACATTTTGCCACTAGTTAAAGAAAACACTAACAAAAGAAAATACTTTTTTTAAGGTGTAGTCAAACATGTAATTGGCCTAGACTTAGGACAACGTGAAAAAACCATTGCCTTGCTGAGGCTACCAAAGGGATGAGGCTATCATGGGGGAAGGAAAAAATCCACTGACATTTTTATTCAATATCTTTTTTCCTGCAACCTGGCAACACTGAATTATTTTTATTGTGCATCAGAAATGCCCTTTCTTTTTAGAAACAAACCCAATTTTCAATGCTTCAAATGTACAATCCTTGTTCTGCATTACACTTGTCAACGAAACCCTGATATCTCGGGAACCAGGTTTGACTGTATTGACAGTGCTGCTTTAAATGTCTGGTAGCTTGCAAGCAATTATTTAATGTTTTTTTTTTTTAAACTGTCACACCCAGTAGAGGATAACCTCTAAAGCAAACTGCCAGTTAAGATTAAACTAAATTCAAAAGAAGCTAACTGAGCTATTGAAATGAGCTGAATGTCGGTTTGACATGTTTTACTGTACAAGCCGACCAATCTACTACCGTGTGGGCATCAAATGGTTATAATTGTAGACTCTGATGAAGGCCTTCAACTTGGACCTGTCCTTAATTTTCTTTTTGCTCATGCCTCTGGTCACGATGCGTGGATACCTCTCTATGCCAGCTACCAAGGCATGACCGTAAGTTCTGTCAGATGTTCCTTCATCATAATTCTGAAAGACACAAAGTAAGGCATTTCAGCCACATGTTGATATGACCATCCAATAAAGAGTAGTGATAATATTTCAAGATGGTAACTCTGGTACCCATACTGGGCATCAGATCGTCCTTTTCACTTAGTACTAGGGCAACAATAATTTTTACTTAGTAGATATAACAAGTTTTCAAGATGGTCACATCCAGTCAGCACCATTTTTGTGTATGATTAATTACAGTGTTTCCCTTCACGTACATTTGTGCACCCGAGACACGCTGGAGATATCTGATGCAGACATTTTGTTTGCTGTATTTTGGATTCGCATAATGCAATCAGGATTCATTCAATATCCAATGCACAAGATGACATATGGCATTGTGTATTCTTCAAGCATAGACATTGTTATGGAGTAGTTTCCCATAATCTTGACAGCTCTCAGGCAATCTCCATCGAGATCAGCAACATGTCATCCAGACGAACCTCAATACTTGTCAGACTAGAAAATGGTCTCCAAATGAAAGCGGCGTGCACACAGTATCACTAGCCAAGAAATTAAAAGATACAGAACACAACAGAATAACTGTGGACCATAACTTGAATGAAAAATGGAGAATAAAATTCCTTTGACTGAAATACAGCACATCAAGATTAACAGTGTGAATTGCGATTGTGCGATTACAAAAACTACAAAAGTAAATAATCCTTTCGTGACAGGGTGCAAGAATTTTCAAAAATTTGGTCTTGATCACCACAAAATATTTGGAGAACACAATCATCCAAAGTATTCTTTCACAGCAAAGAAATCTATAAGCTTGCAGAGACAAATTCACTATTTGATTACAAAGCAAGGCTGGGGGCATTATAGCCTTTGTTGGCTTGTAACTTTGCTGCAACAAGAGAAAGATTTAAAAAGTTAAAGTGTAGCTTACTAAAAAGATGAATCACTAGCCTTCTTGATTTTTGGATAAATGTGTTCTAGGACGAAGTACACATTTTATGACAAGCCGTAAATAAACTGATATTCAGTTAGAAACATTTATTTGGGGTTTTGTATTGACATATATACACACAGTGGAACTCATTGACACATACGTGTATTCATGTCTAATGTATATGATGAATAGGGGGTATCAACACAGTTTACTATCGTGCTGTCGTGGCATGCAGTTCATCCATAATGCATGTAATTCCATTGAAAAATTGCACACAGATTTACAATCTTCAATAATTTTGTCAGAGATCATTGTGTCTGAATTCAACGTCCAATATATAGCATGAACAGAGTATCAACACCATTTATTTACCATCTGATAATGTACCATTGAGGCTTGCAATTAATCCGTATCACATGTATTTCCATTGCAAAAACTGCATACATATTTAAACTATTCAATAATTTTGTCACAGATCATTATGTTTTTGAATTCAATGGGAAAAATTAACAGCAAAATTAGGTTAAGAAAGACAAAGTATGTGTACGGTTCATTATATTCCTGGGTCTCTATGAACAGTGTGTACAAATTTCATACTGCTAAAATTTTCTCATGTATTTCCGTGCACATTTATCCTTTGTAAATTTTCAATTAATGCTTGTATGCCTATTCATTTGAACAACTACAGCAAGAAGAATTAACAATCAACACATGCTTTCAGCATGCATATAACTACTTCAGATTTTGTGAATATCAAAAGAAATGTGTGAAAACTATACTAATGGCGTAAAGTGCAGAGAACGACTTGCGTTTGTGAACTTGCTTTTTCCATAACGGTAAAATATTTTTTTAAAACAAAGAAACTTAATAACAAGTTTATAAGCAAACACCATATACATGTTAAACCAGAGAACTTATGTGCAGTAAGCCTGCAATGGTCATGAGTCACTTTTATAAATTTTTTAAAGCTGAACACATATACAATTTTATACCCTTTCAATTTCCAGCTAATAAAGTGGACATTATTTACTGGTCAACTGAATGTGTCTAATAACACCACCAAGCCCAGAAAAACGTGCTGGTGGCTTTTGTTTTCTGACGTTTATTAAATTGTGAGAATCTTTCATCAACCACCGCATTTTCTGCTGCTTGGTTGTGAATACAGTTAATGAAGAAACACATATCGGCTACTGTTTGAGCAACGACTGTATACAGAATTAATTGAAGACAATCACAAAGACGACTTACTGGCTTTACTCATGGATCAGTAATAAGTAACATTTCCGATGTTTATTTTGGCATAACACTTCAAGAACCTGGTGAAATTCTTAAATTTCAGAAGCTACGCCACGATCATATTTTATTCCATAGCTGCCAACCCCCGAATAAAAAAATAACGATTTTCAGGAACAAATACTTATTTTTAAAATTTTAATGCATATGTAACTATTTACAACATATACAACCATCAATAAGTAGGACAGTGCTTTATACAATTATTTAATGTCAAATATGCATGTGTTGTACCATGCTCCATTCGGATGCCCATTCAGAAGGTGCAAGAGTGCAACACACTCAGACACAGGCTGTTTAGAGTAGCCTTTCCACACCCTATTTTTTCCCAATCATTATCGATCTGAATCTATCAACTTTCATTGATTATCTCAATTCTGTGTGATTTTCTTATTGAACTGTTTTCGTTCTAACATATGAGTAATCCTTTGTGATTTTACTGTCTGAAAAAAGTGCGTGAAATAAATCGCCAGCAACACTATTAACTGAAAGAGGAAGTTTAATTTCCAAAAGAAATTTAATAAACCCAATTTCGATTGAATTACATCAAGGTTCTCTCTGGTATTTATATACGTTGTAAGTTCAGGCTGAGTTGTGTATGATGAAGCAGCAAGCTGAAGTTTATTAGCTTTATCGTGCTCTTTATTTCATGGGTGTCTCCATGCCCAATAGTGAAATCACATTACACAATTTGCAAAACGTACTTATTCCTATACTATATGGTTTCACAAATCTAAACAAGAAGGCACAATTGTCTTTCCAGTTTTGTTTTCTCGTCTTTCCTGGAGAAAATGCTGAATATTCTGCTTTCCTATTCAACATGATTAGAAGCTGAATATTACGAAGGCGAGATACAGTGACAGCGGTAACTGTTTGCAAAATCCAATACAGAGAATAAAGACAGGCACTGTAGCCTTGATTTCGAATGAACAAATCAAATTTGTAGAAAGACAGGCATTGTAGCCTTGATTTCGAATGAACCAATCATATTTGTAGAACTGTATTGCAACATACATGTGATACATTTCTATCAGATTGGAACCTAGTACCCGTTCTAAACTGAAAATCACAAGGAAATTTTTTGATAATTTGTTTTAAATAAAAAAATTTATTTTTTGCCAAAAAAATGTACGCCCGTATTCAGGTCCAAAATACGGGGGAAAAACAGGACACATGGCAGCTATGTATTACATTAAAATTCATATGTGAACTTTTCCCCAAAATGATAATAAATGTTTTACACACTATTTCATTTTAGACAAACTAAAGACCATGGGATGAATGTGTGTAAAGTTTCAGGGCAACCCTCCAAGAAGCTTACGAACAGTAGCAATAACAAGCTTGTGCTAATGGGCATCTCACAACAGACCATCCCATAAGATCTAGTCTATGACCAGTAGAACTAAAGACCCATGTTGATATGATCATCAGTTCAGGACGAGTCGTAATAAGATTTTTACTGTGGCATCATGATGACCATATTTGATGTTCGAAGGGTACTGTTATCATATAGGAACAATCAAACCATGGGTTGAACATGAAATGCTTTATGACAATTGTTTCTAGCAGTTGAGGAACTAAAGCAATAATAAGTTACAAATGCCCAGTCTCCCATGTAAACATAGTTGTTAACCCCTACCAGCTGTAGAATGTAATTGGTTTATCCCAAAAGTTTTCGATCTTTCATAATCAAAAGTGCCGCAAGAGAGCTCTGGATCAGATTTTAACACCTCCACTGAAAGAACAAGAAGAAGCCACTACATAAGCTCTTCCGATTTTTTAGCAGTAGAGTTTAAAAAAGTGTTGCTTTACAAATCACTTTAATTTACAATATTCAACAGCTTTATCGCCAAGTATAGGCAAACGAGAGCTAATGAATTGATTCTCTGGAGATTATACCTTTACGACAACAGCTTTCCTACCAGCATATCTGCCATTGAGCACGAGAACCACCTTGCCAGGTTTCATAAACTTCCCCATGGCTGAAATGAAAGAGCACAGTAAGATAAAGCAAAATGGGGTATGACATTAACAAAAAGGCTGATAAAAACAAATTGCTGCAAGGAATTCCAACAATGCGCTCTGGCAATCAAAACTTCAATCACTTCATTTGGACACCATTCTTTGGTGCGAATAACTTGTGATAAAATTACGCCTATTTGATGTTATCCGTCATTAACATTTTGTAATACTATTGTGCACGCACATTTCTGTACGAATAAATGTATGCATGTATTTTTATACTAAATCCATTGTGTGCTAAAACAAAATACAGCATACACTTAAACGTACTATTCACAATGTTATTTATTGCACGAAATTCTTTCTCGACATTTTGTTAATTACCTCCAACCTCATTTCCTTCAAATATCGCATTACACGGGAAAGACTTACTGGCTAGTATGATTCGTAGTTCAGTAATAATAAGATTAACACTGATCAGCTTTTGAAAAAGCTGTCTTCTTTAAAAACGAAGCCAAGATGAAATGGCAGTGATCAACATGGTTCGAAGACTGCAACTTCAGTTTGGTACTACGCAGAAAAGTCAATGATGGCTTGATGAATAGAACAATATCTCAGGAGTAAACAAGCCATATAGTATGGACATGTGCCTTTAAAGACGGAAATAGAAGGTTATTGAGGGTCATGGGTAGAACGAAGTATTATAAGTTTTGTGCCTTCTCTTATATATTATGATAGAGAGGGGCCTATGTCAGAACGGGTCATGGGGCTAATCTTAGGTATTTCTGTCACTCTATCATTTTTTTCCTATCAGATCATTATTTTGTTGTTTTTTCTCAACATCAAGCTCGCGCCGAGCACCTGTGGTACGATCTGTATATAAATTTTAAGCAATGATATGTCACTGTTAATTTACTATTAAAACCGATACTTCTCATGTTTAAAGTGAAACCATGTGCTCCAATAATCTTAATCTGTGTACTTAGTTTCAGACTTGTTGCCCAGTGGTAAATCAAACTAACGTAACGGACAGAGTTATCATGAACGATGAGCATCTGCTCTCGAAGAATTGTATTGGCCATTACAATTTTAAATAAACGGACAATCTTAAAAATGAAACAATTATATATTAGTTGGGAAACTGAATGATCAATATATATATACTTTGTTGAATTGTAAGCCAAACTAGTGCAGGTGACGATGGATAAAGATTAACTATTTACGTGCCTTCTCATATGGGTGCCCTAGTTCTGAAAAGACCGAAATCTCGTTCTTTCTCGCGGAAGTAGATGTAAACTGCACTCGGAGCACCCTAAGCTTTTTTCCGTGGCTTGACTTGTTCGCAAAGAAAAAAACGGAAGGTATAGAAAATTATACTCTGAGTTAAAAACATTATCAGTATTATCTTTAACTATTCAGACAAAATAATGGTTAAAGTGAAGGAAATTACAAATGAGCAAAAGGCTGCTGATCCAGTGGGAAACATATTATATAAAATCTTTTCCTTGATTTTTGTGTGTGTCACTTCTGTTCAGTTTGGTCCAGACGTTACAGCATAGATAATTAATTGATTAATTAATTAATTAATTAATTTTTGTTGAAAGTGCTAGTGTTAAGTAACGTCATTTTCAGGCACTTTAAACACTCCGCAAAATTTAATTGACATAATTGTGACTAACACAACGAAAAAGCCGGTAGCGACACAGCTGGAAATAACTGTCTAAATGGTATTTCTCATCTTCGCCACCCAAGGTTCCGATATATTAATCCTATTTACAACTTGGCGGATCGAGTAGATGTTTCTGTGCTTCTACTCTGTGATTTTCATTGGATGTGGCAGCAAGCCACCGCCTCCAATCAAAATTAAGTTGTTCAAATTTTAACACTGTTCCTACATGATCGAGACAAGGGGAGTACACAACTTGAATGGATTCATAAATAAGCAATTTTCCACTGTCGGTCCGTGTTTGTACAAATACCTTTCAATCAAATACACCTGTAATGGCTTTTCTCTGGTATGCAGTCATACTTTCTATGTTAAACTTACAACGTATCCTTTTGAAGTCAGTAACCCCCACCATTGTCGACCGATGTACAATACATCATTGTTACACGTAATTTATTAGTTGGCATTTACATACTAAGGGAGGCAACCCATAAAATTCATTAGATGTCGCTAAGACAAAGCAATAAAATATCTGCTCGATCCGACAAGGTGTAGATAGGCTTAACATATCGGAACCTTGGTTAGCGTAGATGGGTATTTCTTTGTTGTCAACACAATTTTGTATTGCGCTCGTGTGCATAGCGTTATCGGTGGCTAATACACCATGACTAACAGTTATATTGTAATCAGCGATACGAGCCCCTGTGGTTTTCCGCTGGCCTATTCCGAACATCACCGTTTCATTCCGATGCAAGATGAATATCAACGACTCTCTTAAAGGGACAAGAGACTCGGAGGTAATCACAGCGATACTTCCCAGATAGCCTGATACCCTGATCTCCCATGATGCACCACACCCATGTGTGGAGCATCATGGGAGACCAAGCTACTTCCCAAATTGGTGAGTTTTTGGCGTACTTACATCACGCTGGATGTGCAAAATACAGATTTGTATAAAATGATAAATATTTACAGACGACATTAGGCTAGGTTTCAACAATCGATGAAAACGTACCATTTTTACATTTTTAATGTTATTAAACCAACTTCTCTACAAATAAGATTGAACAGATCCTTCGATTTCAATAACCTGAAATGGTGGATACATTGCTGTTAGTGATGCCATGTCCCCATGTCACTGTGACGTCAACGGAGTTAGCATGATGTAAAGACAACCATGGGGGGGATGTTAGTGTGTGTGTGTGATTTGGAATTTTAACGTAGCTTTAACAATTTTTCAGTCATATCGTTACATCAGTTTTTAGTGATGTCTAGCACTGGGGCATCATTCCGCAGACATGTAGCATAATGTCCCACCCAGTCACATTATTCTGACACCAGGCCAACCAGTCCTAACACTAACCTCTTAATGCCGAGCGCCAAGCGAGGAAGCTGTTAGTATCATTTTTTTTTAATTCTTTGGTATGACTCAGCCAGGGAACGAACCCACGACCTCCCCTATCCGAGGCGGACGCTCTAACCACTAGGCCACCGGAGCGGTAGTCATACATATAGAAAAAAAATAAAATAACACGCGAAACATAGCTTTAAATATCCGCGTTGATTCTTAAACATGTCCCGAGAAAGGAGAGACGTGTCCTCCCTTGTATTATTAATTCCTGTATATTTTGTTCTAAAATTGTGAATTAAAGCTTCGTGGGACCATATTACTTGTGGTCATTCTATATTTTTGACGTACGACTAAACATACCCTTCTTCGAAGGCTATTTAAGGAGTACTGACATTGAACACAATAGTTTTGAGCGATTTTTCGATATTTTGAATTTGAAGAAAAAAATGAAGAAGAAGACAAAATATAAACAGTTAAAAGAAAAAGATATGACAATTTTTAAATCGATGTTCGTTGTATTATTGTCCCTAATTTTCGCTGCTATCATTCATTATAAACAGTTTACGCAAATCCGAACCTATTAAGTATCCATTGTACTTGCGCAGACACTATAAATCCGTGTCAGACTCAAGAAGGATGTCCATGGAGCAAAATAAGACCGATCTATTTGCAGCAAAATATTTATTGTTTCCTTTTAGAGAATGCATTTCGATTTAAAACTGTTGCTTTCTACTTTCTCGTAAAGTCACGTCCTCACCACTGCATATACAGAATGATGAAAGGAGACATGATGGACATGCTTGTTTGTGGTTGACTAAATCAGTCAGCACAGTCAGATTATTTAGAATTCCAATCAAACAACAGAAATTCGATTCTGACATAGTGTCGGCTGTTTCCAGAGAGGTGACGTTGTTGAGAAATGAAGACTTTAAAGAATCATCCATATATTCACACGTAACACATTATTCATGAGTACCATTTTATTATTTATTGGTATATTTTTTTTATTATTTACTTTCTTTTTTCCCTTTGGTATTATAGTCAATGTCAATTATCATGTGGCGGTGTTTTAATTCATTTATTCTCTAATGTGCTATTTTAATTTCTTATATTTTTATTACATTCTAATAAAGCAGACACTTTAATTAAAAATAAAAGTTTTTATACTCTTTAATATTTTATGTACCTATTGTGCATTTTTTAATGTCTTAAGACGAGATAGGCTCCTTTGGTACATCGTGATATTTTTTCATATGCCTGCATATTAACAATGTCTACCTGCCATTGGTCAACCACGTGTCCAAGTAATTAACATAAGCTCTTTTGCATTGGAAACTATTTCTCACTTGATTATGTAAAGTGTAGATAGACTGCATGGATAAACTTATAAATAAATACAGTATTGATAATTATTTATTCCTATCATACGATTTTCCCTACTCAGTATTAACTCTTACACGCATACACATATACACCATTTTCCGATTGTATCGAGCTAATAAGCTGTTCGTGATGGAAAATTACAAAATAACAAAGCGAACACATAACGTAAAAGAAGAAAGTAAATGTGATGTATGCATGCTTATGCGTTCTGAATGACGGGGGAAATATACAGTAAGAAATTGTTAAATACTGGAATGAATCAGACGCAAACCAGCACTTTTATCAATCTACTGGCTATGAGAGACAAGGACACTTCTGACCATTGAAAAGAAGAAACATTAAAAGAAGAAAGAAGAATTACGCCCAATAAGATCCAATGGCCCTGGTAAATAATGTTTCGTTTATTATAACATAAATTCATATAAGCGGAGCTTGCTTGTTTTGTTGTATTTATTTATTTATTTATTTATTTATTTATTTATTGTGCAAATGAATCGTGCATAATATATGCAGAAAACAAAATAAAGTTCAATATTTTGGTTTCTTTTATATATATAGGATAGTATTGTAGCCCATTGTTTTCTGTATGAATACTAAGTATAGAACCACCTTGCGATGTTCTCGAAACCTTTACTCAGACCGTGAAAATAATTAAAAGTAAGGCTAAATGAAAGTACGTATTTGATTAAATTCCTTCCAAACCATATGGATACTCATTCTCTCTCTCTCTCTCTCTCTCTCTCTCTCTCTCTCTCTCTCTCTCTCTCTTCCGCCTTTTGTTTTGCGGACCCGTATTTGTGTGATGCACGTTGTTTTAGTATGAGCCATTTTTGGCAGTCACGCCATTTAATGACTTAAAAATGGAGCTTTGGGAGAGGTCGAAGTCGGTATTCTGGAGTGAGTGGTTTTGGCTACCAAAGAACGTAACTTGGTCAGATTTGGAAAACAAAGTGGATGGAGCATACTACCCCCAAGTCAGCGATATGTATTTTCCATTTCCGCTAGCGATTTTGATATATGTTATTCGCCAAATAGTAGAAAGGTGGGCATTCCCGATTGGACGAGCGAGTGACTTCGCTGTTATCTTGTTTATACATAGCCATTATCCGATATTGTTTATGTAAAACTACAGTACAGTTGATTCACAGAATCATGTTTGAGTTTCATTTATTAATTTAATCATACTATATGTTTACTGTTTTGTCTGATGGGGAAGCCGGTAGGTGCAAAACAAATGAGGCTACAGTGGTCAATTTTGACCCCCATCAAGTGTGTCATACATAGTCATAAGTAAGGACCTTTGTACTCGTGCTATCACGAACAGTTGTCGTGAACTGATATGATAGTAATCAAGAGTAATACATAACTACAAAGAGAGTGAACTTTTTAGAAAGATATTTGAATTTCATTTGGTGTTGTCATGAGAGTCTAGGTATATGAAAGCACTTCATTTCTAAAATTTGTATGGGAATGATTAGTATTTTAAATATTTAAAATTGTAAAACTATATTTCCTTAGCTCAGTGCTAGTACTATGACATGTTTTCTTTCAGTGATGGTGGGTACAAGGGTCCTGGAGATAACTTGTCAACTACTCCTAATAGTTTTATTCCACCTTTTCCATCCCATTTTAAATATTTTTGCAGTTATGTTGGGGTGAAAGGTCATTGTGCTTTCTCTGTCGAAACAGATTTTGTGGGATAATGTTGTTACTTTGTACAGGCTTGACGAATTAAGTGACACTGTACAAGTTCTACCTGCCTGATACCATTATTTATAATACAGTATATGTCTTTTTGATCATATCAGCTATATATTTTGACTTTTCAAGAAGCCGACATAGGAACCAAATTAACACTTTACAAACTGGATGCCATTTTTTTCCTTACTTGATCCAAAAGCATACATTATTGCAGAGGTGAAAGGGTCACAAGATACCATCATTTCCCCCAGGATGTCAAAAGGGCATAGTAATCATTCGTCCCGAAAGGATACTTTAAATTCAAAAAGGGCACCTTATTTTCCTAATCAGTTGTAGTTATTGTTGTTATTATTATTATTATTATTGTAAAATTAGGAAAATGTGGTTGACTCATAAGTTTCCAAACATTGTATATTTCATATATATTGTGCCTAAAACACAGCACGAGTAATTTATACTCAGAATGTTAAATTTTGGGAGTGCTAATATATGATACAAAATATATACTTTAGATTTGAAAGGTACCAACTTTGGAATTGACCTAAAGGATAATTCTGGTACCTTGTTGCACCTAGGATCCCAAGGGTAGGGGTAACTGTATTCCCTGCCTTCCAAATCTGGGAGATGTGTGACATTTTAAAGGGAAAAAGGAAGATTGTAGTCCATAATGCATTAGTAGTGCTGAAAACAACAATCTTATTTGCTTCAGCTGCTTTTTCTCTTCAGTGTTTTCTGCACTGTAGTATAACATTTTCTTTAGACACTTACCATGTATACTCACGTAAAAGTTGAATAATTTAGGAAAAATTGGAGGCCTAGAAGAATTAGGTTGGCTTATTCGTGAGCCAGTGTCTAAACTTGACAGTTTTTAGATCTTTTTGTTGATTACTGTAACGGATGTAAATCTTGGGACACGAAACAGTAATTTTTTCCGTGTCCTAAGACATTGGCATGTAAAATAATAACTTTTGATAACCTGACATTTATTAAACTGTTATAAAGTACTATTTTTTTTGCAAGTACATATTTTCTGATTTTTCGAAGACAAAATTAACTAAAGGTAAATACAGACTTCATAATTCGCAGACCGGTTGAGTTTACACAGGAGACCATGCTGAACTATAATGTACTGTACTTACACAGTGCAAAGTGTGCATAGCATCCCTTAAATACCTATTATTTTTAATCATATTAGATGCAGATTTTGCTTTATTCATTGTTTCGACCAAGTTGCATTGTTCCAGATAACATTTCGGCTAGTCCTTAATAGCTGTTTCATTTACGTTGAATCACGCACTCACGAGTTACTCATTTTCAATGATATAAGCGATCCTACAAATTGAGGGACTATTTAAAAAAAAGTTATGCACGTTTAATTGTACAAGGCACATAAGCAGTATAATTTACATGTTCAGGAGGAGTGGTAATAATAAAGGCTATAGATCAACTAAGATCAACAGCAGTCAGTTTTAGTTTTGTGTTTTGACTGAAATGACATCATAACTTTCCACACAGTGGAAAGCTTGATGTTTCGGCATCTCCTACGTTGATAGTTGGCAAATTTGTCTTTTCATTTTGCAACAGCAGTACAGGCCAGTTGATCATTAAAACTCTGAAACTGGCTTGTGTTGAAAGGGAATTTTGACCGGCAACTATACCAATACATTGATGTGTAGTTGCCTTTCATTCCATAATATTAGCATGATTACCATAATTTTGTAAAATGGGGTGTAAGGCGTACCTATGAACTTTTCAAAAGCAAAGTTGGGAGACAGAATAATAAAAAAAAAGTTTGGGACCTAAAATTAGGATTTTTTTTGTGGCATTTTTAAAGCCTTGTTTTCACTAAATATTGAGTGATCTTCCTGGTCCAATATGCATGAAATTCGCAAAAAGACTTGCCATTTCTCCCTGTGATGCGCCATATTTTACCCCAGGTCGTGCCCTAGTTTCATCTTCTGGTCAGCTGTGGTCAAACTGCACAATAGCTTAAGATTAGTCATAAGCAAGCAAGAAAGCTAGCTTGACTGATTAAAAGTTGATCCTTTTCAGTGCAACTGTGTTGTGAAAATGACTGGCCCTCTATCGTAATTCAAAGAAACCATGGTACCTTACATGTGGCAACTATTTTCCCCTTATTGCATGTCCGACCTTATTCCTTTATTATCAACTCTTAAAGCATTTAATATTGTTTATTATAAAACATGTATTATGAATTAGTTTTTTGATGACACATTTGCAGCGTGATATGTATTTTCATTCCTTCTTTTAATTTAACAATGGTAATTAACATTGGTATATATGGTATAAAAATGCCAGGTGTTCACTCTTGCAAGTTTCTTTCGTGGGAATGGCGCTATAGCATATGGAGTTACAGCATTTGTAGTGATCACTTGAGATTGAAATTAATTGTGTAAACAATTTTTTTGTTCTGGTTTATTTTTTATTTTTGTATTGTTGTAGATTTAAAAAAATCATTAATTTACATGAATGCTGTTTAAACTTAACATTCTATTTAGTGAAGAAGCGAATTCTTTCCAGTAAAGTAGTTATTTTGTCTCAGCAATAATTCACAGTGTGATGCAACAGAACATGTAGGACTTTTCTTGTTTAGAAGAAATGAAATTAATGTAATAATCGGGAGTTCTTTGCAAAAATCGAATGATATACAATCAGGAGGTAGACGCGAAACGACCCTAAAAGTTGGGAGTTTTTATCTTCCTCCTGGCGTGAAAATTGACAGGTACGGTGTAAGGTCACTTACATCAAAGCAAACTACAATTCAGCTTTTGCAGTATTAGCATAATTTTCAAAGCATTATTTCTGAAACTTTATTATTGTATTTTGGAAATATCATTAAAGTTTAGCGTAATGGTGCCCATGATTCGACTCCATGGGGTGTGCTTAATTCAGAGTGCAATCAAACCTACAATATACATGCACTGGCACCATTATATAAATACGTACAGGAGCCTAATTGCGAGAGTTGAATCGAACCTCATTGTCATTCATTGTGTTGTAGGCAACATAAGAAATTTTGATATTCCTATTTTATTCTTGCTGCGCACAACATGAAAGCAACATAGAGCCATTGAGAATTGCTATAATTGTAAGAACTAGCAATGACAGTTACCAAAACGTTCTTTTGTCTTAGATATTCTTTCTTATGTTATAATTCTCAGCATACCAGTGAATGTACAGTATGAGTCTGATGGCATTTATGTTATAATTCTCAACATACCACAGTGAATGTACAGTATGTGTCTGATGGCATTTATGTTATAATTCTCAACATACTACAGTGAATGTACAGTATGAGTCTGATGGCATTTATGTTATAATTCTCAACATACCACAGTGAATGTACAGTATGTGTCTGATGGCATTTATGTTATAATTCTCAACATACCACAGTGAATGTACAGTACGTGTCTGATGGCATTTATGTTATAATTCTCAACATACTACAGTGAATGTACAGTATGTGTCTGATGGCATTTATGCTATAATTCTCAACATACCACAGTGAATGTACAGTATGTGTCTGATGGCATTTATGTTATAATTCTTAGCATACCAGTGAATGTACAGTACGTGTCTGATGGCATTTATGTTATAATTCTCAACATACCACAGTGAATGTACAGTATGTGTCTGATGGCATTTATGTTATAATTCTCAACATACCACAGTGAATGTACAGTATGAGTCTGATGGCATTTATGTTATAATTCTCAACATACCACAGTGAATATACAGTACGTGTCTGATGGCATTTATGCTATAATTCTCAACATACCACAGTGAATGTACAGTATGTGTCTGATGGCATTTATGTTATAATTCTCAACATACCACAGTGAATGTACAGTATGTGTCTGATGGCATTTATGTTATAATTCTCAACATACCACAGTGAATGTACAGTATGTGTCTGATGGCATTTATGCTATAATTCTCAACGTACCACAGTGAATGTACAGTATGTGTCTGATGGCATTTATGTTATAATTCTCAACATACCACAGTGAATGTACAGTACGTGTCTGATGGCATTTATAATTCTCAACATACCAGAGTGAATGTCCAGTATGTGTCTGATGGCATTTATGTTATAATTCTCAACATACCACAGTGAATGTACAGTATGAGTCTGATGGCATTTATGTTATAATTCTCAACATACCACAGTGAATATACAGTACGTGTCTGATGGCATTTATGCTATAATTCTCAACATACCACAGTGAATGTACAGTATGTGTCTGATGGCATTTATGTTATAATTCTCAACATACCACAGTGAATGTACAGTATGTGTCTGATGGCATTTATGTTATAATTCTCAACATACCACAGTGAATGTACAGTATGTGTCTGATGGCATTTATGCTATAATTCTCAACGTACCACAGTGAATGTACAGTATGTGTCTGATGGCATTTATGTTATAATTCTCAACATACCACAGTGAATGTACAGTACGTGTCTGATGGCATTTATAATTCTCAACATACCACAGTGAATGTACAGTATGTGTCTGATGGCATTTATGTTATAATTCTCAACATACCACAGTGAATGTACAGTATGAGTCTGATGGCATTTATGTTATAATTCTCAACATACCACAGTGAATATACAGTACGTGTCTGATGGCATTTATGCTATAATTCTCAACGTACCACAGTGAATGTACAGTATGTGTCTGATGGCATTTATATTATAATTCTCAACATACCACAGTGAATGTACAGTACATGTCTGATGGCATTTATGTTATAATTCTCAACATACCAGAGTGAATGTACAGTATGAGTCTGATGGCATTTATGTTAATGATACAACAACATGCACAATAAAATATAATGCCTTTAATTTAATTGAATTTAAAAAAGGGTTATTTAGTTGAATTCCAAAATTTTATGACTTGAGATATTAGGGTCCTAATTAGAAAACTAGGGGTCTGTTAAATTTGTTTTGTTGTTTTAAAATAGACACAAAGAGGTAATTTTTAGTGTTGATACAGTTGGGTAAATTAATTTACAACTTATTTGAGTATTTAAAAATAAACTAATTTGGTTGAAAGCAGTCGGTTGAAAGCAACATTAGAAAAAGTAATGTTATGTTTATTTTTTATGTCGGTGTTGTTATGTTGCCAAGCATTGCATGTCTCACAAACCCTTTATTTTTCATACACAGTCAGTACTCCAAAATAAATTTTTTTACATATAATTTTTCATTCTCTGAAAAGAATAATGATTTTTTGTGTGAAAAAAATTAATAAAATAAGGTATGTATATGTGTATATATGTGTGTGCTTGTACTTGAAAGTGTATGTTTGGATGTTGGATGGAGATATATATGCAGTGTTTTTTGGACATATGATTTTAAAAGAGCACAATAGAAACTATACATTGTAATGAATATTAACTGATAGGAGTGCATAGATTACAGTATTGTAATTTTCAAGTTGGTAAAAATGATTAATCAACTACCATAGAAAACAATTTTTTTTAAAACTTTCTGAAAGTTTACTATAAAATGGCAGTTGAAAATATTTCTTAACTGGTTTGAAACAACCCGTGTACTTGAATGCAAATGCACTAGCATCTTCACATTATACTGTTCATCCTAAATTCATTGTTGCTGATTAGACAAGGCACTGAAGCGTTGATGTTGATGTAGGAATAAACCTTTTTTTCAACTGAATCGATACAGCCAAGAAAAATGATGGTGCCGTGTATGATGTATGAGGGCATCAGTTTTTTTTAGAAAGAGGGATTTTCTTAACGTAGCCATTCACTTTCATTACAACAAGAGGATTGCAATTTAATGGTTGTATTATTTGCCTTCATACTTGTAGTAACAGCTTGCATTGCTTCACTACTTTTTTCTCATTATCAAAAAAGTTAGTGATGTCATAAAACAATCATGACTTTACAGTTCCTCTTGAATCCCACAACATAGCATTATCTCATAGGTTTCTGACCTGCATGATTACAGTTGTAAGCTAAATCTTCTATCACATAATATTTAGACTTTGCTTTTTTGAATTTTTGTATGGTTCCAATTTTTTATGAAAATAGACAATCTGTTGAAGTGTACTTCCTAGGCAAGGCAATGTCCACCATTATCCTGTGACAGGTTCACTTATGGTTTCAGATTGATTTTATAAAGAAAATAATGCAAGAAAATAATGCAAACACAGCTGTGAAAATCTTCATTTTTTGTTGTTTAAGCTAGAAGGTGTTTTTCACCAATTCTGTTCTTAAAACACAAATTGCTATTTAAATGTTGATGTTTAAGTTTCAAATTTCAAGTTGGTATATTTTCATCATCAAATGGTAACTTGTGGAAATCGGGCAGTGATATGATAATTTGCCTGGGAAAGGATTAATGGTCAGTCAGCTATTAAAATACATATGAATGTGCAAAAGTTTGTCAGTTGATATCTACACCAGATGCAATACATTTCACCTTGAGCTAACAACACTATACTGTCACAACTACCTAGCTATTGTAAGGGATCATCTCAAAAGTTAAACTCAGGGCCGTAGAGAGTGATCACGGCCCCTGGGGTAAGAAACACCCAGGCCTCTCCTAAATCTTGTTCAAATTAAATCTTTCTTTTATAAAATTAAAAAGTGTTGTTTGGCCTGGGCCCCGGCGATGTATACCCAGTTGCCCCACCCTCTTGTCTGCCCAGCATAAACTACTGTCACTCAATGTACAACTAAAAAAATCACAAGGCAAAGTCATTTTCACTTCCCGCACAGAAAAAGGTCAAGTGTACATTTTTTAGGTGACTTAGCAACCACTTTGCCTGGTAGCCTGCCCCCCAATTAACTTTAAGATTATACAAAATATGCTGATCTACCCAAAAGTTTTAAACAGCTTTTCAAAAATTGCACGATAAAATTTGACCACATTTTATAGAAAGTGATGTTCCAAGAAAGTATAAATATATATTGCATGTTTTGCTTTGCTGTCATTTCTTTCTGTTGGGCTTGTTCTATCCAGTTGGAGAAGTCATTTCACCTAAAAGTTAAGGTCTAGCTTGACCCCTCCATTATTAATATGATTTCAGGAACTATGCAAGCTTCACATCCATCAACGAATCATAATGACATACTTCCATGCCCTTTAGTTTTTCTCTGAATACTCTGCGCAAAAAGTGCATAAGATCACATCTTTCCTGTATTATATTTCAGCCATGCATTTTCCCAGTATTTATGGTACCTTCCACTCTTCTCTTGATCATACACACAATCATGCTTTCATTTGTTGTCATATACATGTAATTCCTTCACTGCTCCAGTGACCTAGTTGTTAGAATGTCTGCTTCAGATGCGGGAGGTTGCAGGTTAGAACCCCACCGAGTCATATCAAAGACTTTTAAAAATGGTACTAACAGCTGCCTGTCTAGTCACTCAGCATTAAAAGGTTAGTGTCAGGACTGGTTGGCCAGGTGTCAGGATGATGTGACTGGGTGGGTCATGATGCTACATGTCTGCAGCATGATGCCTCAGTGTTAGATTTGACTATAAGCTACCATATGACTGCAGAATTGTTAAAGCTATGTTAAAAATCTGAATCACACACACATACATGTAATTCCTTATGGTGACAGTTGCACACCTTGTGAAAATGTCTACATTGTTTGGAACTTGACCAGTACTATACACTGTATTGACAATATTGTGCTGAAATGATGTAAAATGTCACTGTATAGATACCTACTTTCCTGTATAAATACCTACTTTCCTATACAAATACCTACTTTCCTGTGTAAATACCTACTTTCCAGTTATCCCTGCATAATACACTGAATGTTTATCAGCATGGAAATTTACAGTTATTCTGAATTTGTATAAAGCTGGTCAACACAACCTTTTCTGATTGACCAGTACTAGCCTGATATCCTGCATCATTTTATATTAGCCACGTTCAGTGGGTTCAGGCTTCTTCCAGGTATTCAGAGATGATCACCCTAATTTGCCTAATGCATGGAATAAAACCTGTTAATTTCCTCTGCAGGATATTTTGTCCTAGATCAAGTCATGATGTTGATAGATATTCAGTTAATGCAATAAACAAGTCAGTTAAATTATGTAAAGGAATGGTGTTTGATATGTAAGACACAAAACCACATATTATCTGCTATGATTAGCAAAGGAAATTATAACGACACCAGTGGAATAGTGATTGCAGTTGTTGTAATGATCCATGGGCAAAATCACTGATCCCAGGTTAGCAGATTGGCATTAATTTTGAGCCATGTCACTAGATATCTTGAATATTTATTTTTTAAAAATAATTTTTGTCCAATACTATGAATTTTATTTGGTATTATTCTACAGGTTGAATTATATGTATGATACTGTAGAAATTTGGTTGTATATTTTGAGATTTACATGTACCTGTTTACATGTATTTGAAGATAATATTAAAAATAACGAGAGTGAAAATTAGACCAAAAAATTACTCTGTGCATTGATGAATACCAAATTTTCACATAGATAAGGAAACATGCTCTTGTGAAAGGCGGTTTATATTTGACACTGTGCTCATATATATTGGTCATCATAATTCTGTGTACAGAGGGTGGGTGTGAAAAACAAAAACATCCTTAGACATTTTTTTATATTGTTTGAAAGAGAGAATTGTCAAGCATTTCTGACTGAATAGAGCAGTTTACGTGAGGAGTGTTGTCAGATTATCTGAATGCTTTAACATTATGTTGGTACAAAGTAAACACACAACTGGTAATTTTTCAAATGTGAAAAAGCAAAATTATTCATTTGTTCAGTTTCTCCAGTTTGAATAATCTCCTCATGTACAACTATTTATTTCTTTCAGACTCTTTATGGTTTCATCTGTTCCAAGCAAAAAGGCTGTCTTTGTTATTGTAACTTTTGAAGCATGTTCATCTAGGACAGTGCTCCAATAATTTGTTTAGGTCAGATTTCTATAATTTATGTTAATATTTCAAATGCTAGTTGTATATCTTTATCTAACTAGCATCACTATGTTTTTTCCATTGTTATGATACTGTTCTGGTGGGGTGTATGACAATTGTTATCACTGATGTATAATTTTCATTGCAATATATTTTCTGATAGCCTTGTGTTGAAAATTAGTAAGCCTTTTATACTTTTCAGTTTGCAGTTGATACATGGTTGAAAAAGAAGATAGGCAAAAGCAACATTAATAAACAGTTGAGCAACTTTGTGCACCAACTTTTTATTTTCCCACTATAACGGAAATGTGTGAACTTGCATTTACAAACAAATCTTACAAGTATACATATGTTAGTTGCACTTGGGCCACATGTTTGCATTCCAGTATATTATACTCAAGACAGTTCTCTTAGAGATCTCCAGGTAGCAATTGCTTGACACTAGCAGAAAACCGCTCAGACAAGAACCTTTCAAAATTCTGCATGCAGTTGTATAGCTTACAGTATTTATATAGATCTTGTTATTTGATGGTTGCTGACAAGCTAAGTGGAACTTGTTGAGTCATGGACAAAACGGTTATATAAATTCAAGATTTCAAGTGTGCATATATTGACTATCTCCATAGCTTGGTAATATACAAGTTGTAAATCAGTCATTGTTACCATTACTCAAGCCTGTGTAGTAAATACATTAGATGCCACTTTTTCTGAGCTTCAGTTGTCATGGAACCAGTTGAGATTACTGAATCACCTTTGAAGAATTAAGAAGGGGATGCCATCCCAGCGGGACATTGCCAATGATAAGATTGGAGGAGGGGTTTAATGCTCATTTTATAATTGCTTTCAGAATATTTATCATGAAAAGCTTTTTTTTCAAATGAAAGGGAAGATGCCACTGATAATATTTCTGTAAGCATGTGTTACAGCTCTGTGGTCTTTAAGAAACAGAAAAAGCAAAACTAAAAGTTTCATAAAATTTAACAATTTAATTCTCTTAATTATAAAATGATAAATTAAGAGGAGCTTAGTATTTTGAATTAAACCCCAAATAATCTTAAAAGTTCTATTGCAAGTTGGAAAGTTTAGTGTTCTGGATGAATTCCAGTAGTTCTGAATGAACTGATGTACCAATAGCCTTGAATAGTTTATGTACAATCAGTCTTGATGTATCACAATGATATAATCCAGAATGTCTTTGAATGAATTTACAATACTCCTCAAATAGTGTTAATCCAGTCAGTGAACACTTAGTTGTTGTTTTAGGGTTTAACGCCATTTTTCAGCACACGTTAGGCTATACATAGTGGCCAGCATTATTGGTGGAGGAAGAACCCTGGAAAACCCCAGAAAGAACCACCGACCCACAAGAAGCTACTGGCAAGCTTTCTAACATACCCACATTAGCCAAATCCGAGACTCAAACCCACACAGACAGATGAGATGGCTGTGATCCGTAATGGAGAGCACTTTAGGCCACTCGGGGCCCCTGAACAAACTTAGTTATTCCTCTCAAATTAAATTATATCTGAACACAACAAAAACTGATTATACAAAGACTATCGTAGAGATAGGAAAAAATAATTCTGTTGATCACAACCTTCAAAAGTTTGCTTCTGGAACTTTCTAAGGTCAAAAGATCACATACACGTTTCTTATTTCTTAAAGTATAATCAACAAACATGGACCAAAGTTAGCTTTGTAATATGTTGTTTACAGGTGACCCTTAAAATCTACAATTGTGGACAAAAATTAAACATAGATATGCATAACACATGTAATTACCCTTTGTAAAAAAAATTTTTGACAGCTTAATTTAAAATGAATATTTTGAAGCATTTTGGTTGATTCCCTACAACTTTCACACAATACATGCTGTTGTAATTTCATTTCAAAAGAAAGTAACATATAGACAGTAGCCATTTAGTTCAAATCTAGTTTGGTTAATGACCTAGAAATGTTTCACTTTTGTCCAGTCATCATTTCTCCATTTTAATGGTACCCATATGTTGATCTCTAAAATAGGCCAGTGCTATTTCCTCCAGGGTGCATGTTGGATAAGAAATTTTTTAAGCCACACCTTATAATTAAATAAGCAGATAAAATCAGGTCACTGGCCAGATACAGCTGTGGGTCGTAGTTTGCACATGCCTGCTCTAGAATGAAAGTTTGACAAAAATGAATCATTTAGTATGAATGTCGATGGAAATTGAGATCTTTTGAATTCTTTCAGTGCAAGTTAATGCCATTTTTTTCTTGAGAAGAATAATTATTGAATTGTACAAATGTCTGCAGACAACTTTACTTTGGCATGACATTGCATTAATAAAAAGAGGTGTTCTGGAGCTAGTGTAGTAAGGTCTGACCAGATAAAAATCATAAACTTTTTATATTCTGTCACTTAACTTCTGTCATATCTAACTCTTGAAGCCGTATGACAACTCATTGAGAAGGAAAATTATGACATCTAGATTCCTGAAAGGTTTGACTTTAAATGAAAATACCACTAATATGTGTAACTGCAATATCACAAGGCTAAAAGTTTGTCTCTGTCTAAGGAGCTATGTATTGATTTTGTGGTTTTGGCCCATTTTAGTATCAAGTATGCATTAGGTATCTGTGGTTCTTTAGTAAAAGCATAAAAAGTCTAGTGAAGATGATTTTATGGATTTAGCACTGTTAGATCATTTCTTAGCACTTGATAGTTATATATGATGGGTGACTACAATGAGGAGAAAGACCCCAAGAAGACTCAAGGAAGAACCACCCAACCACAGGAAGTTTCTTGCAATCTTTCTTACATTCATACTTTGGCCGAGCAAGACTCAAACCCATGTGGTCTGAGATGTCACATGAGTGATCTGTAAAGGCAAGTACCTTGCTTGTCGCTACCACATCCTTGTAACAAAAGATGCTCTTCATATTTTGTGTGTGTGTGTGTGATTTGGATTTTTATTTTAGCTTTAATAATTCCAATCGTATTGCCATGATGTGTGCACTGTGGCAGTTTATAGTGATGTCTAACACTGGGGCATCATGCTGCATACATGTGGCATCATGACCCACCCAGTCACAATATCCTGACACCAGGATGACCAGCCCTAACACTAACCTCTGAATGCCATTTTGTATGACTCAGCCAGGATTGGAACCCGTTACCTTCTGCATCTAATGATATAGCCACCAGATTGCTATCTTACATTTTATCTTTTCCTGTCTTTGTGTTTTGTTTTTACCTTATGTTCAAAACAGAATTTGGCATCATGTTATGTTAGGCATACTAGAGTTATGAAACTTTCCAAATGGATCAGTTCTACATCCGTATTGCAAAAAGAGGTCTGAATGATGAATATTCTTTTTTCTTTAACTTTAAATTGTGTGTCCTAAGTTTGTTTATTGCGTACAGTTTATGTATGGATTATGAAACTTGATAATTGAATGCATCCTTGTTAGTGCCATACTCTTACAACCAAGGAAGGTAACTGTGACCTTTATTTTATGTTCTGCTAACATAGGATAATTATAATTTGAATCTAACTCTTGACCATAGATTTTTCTGTGCCGTTACATCCTGAGACCTAACCTACAGAGAAGGGTGATTATAACCAGTGCAGTTTATGTAGCTGTAATCTCTCAATATTATTGACCCTCTGTGTGTGTAATGATGTAGAAAAAGTCTGATACATTGTCCTGTTAAGAGGTGACTGATGGAAGTACTAGCCACATTAGTTAGCTGGCATAAAAGGGCACAGGTTAAAATCCGATGATTGGATCAGCCCAGGTTGTGTACCATGGTGTGTCCAGGGGTATGTCACTTTCCTTCTGTTACCTCTGTACTAAATAACATACTTTTGTTGCAGTGAAAGCTAAACAGCGAAGCAAATCCATGTTAATAACTATTCTTAAGTCTATTTGTTCCTAAATGAACAGGGTAGCATACTGACATCCCATATGGTTGTCACGGCAGTGATCTTAAATGTATTGTTATTGTTAATCTTCCCAAACTGTAAGTTGTAATGACATGTGGGTTTTCAGACTTTTTATGGAGTCTGGTTGGTTTTCATTGGAAATATTTGTTATTTGCTTTTAATATGGCCATGGTTACATCAGCATGGGGTTTTCACCCAAATAATTCTTATGGCATCTAGTTGGTCCTAAAGGGAAATGGTGACTTGTAGTATAGCTGTTAAAAGTTGCCATCTTGAAAATATTTTTATTTCTACATTTTCTGATTGTATGGTTATTTATTTACCAAAAGTTGTCTTATGATGTACTGTTGGTCCTTAATGAAAATGGTACCAGTTTGACATCAAGCATGGATGGCCATCTTGAAAATCTTATTGTTACTCATGAATCCATAACATTGGGTTTTTACTGTGAAACTTTTTGTTTTTGTTTTTTCCCTAAATGAAAATGTACTCCTTGGAGATATAACATGGATGCCACAGCAGTGATCAAAACAAATCTTTTCATTACTTCAAATTGGATAGTCATAATAGACTTCACGTTTTCACTAAATGATATCTTATTTTTGTCTGGTTTGTTCTAAATGAAAATGGTGTTATTCTTGTTTTTCAAAATGTCATTGGTCTCAATTGAAACTGTAGCTGAATTTAAATCCAGCATGGCCATCATGGTGGCAATTTTAAAAAATCTTGTCACTGTTCCTCAGAATGGATGGTCATATAGACATTGAGTTCTCATTCCGTGACTTAATATGATGTTAAATTGGTCCCAAATCAAAATTATGCAAATCAGTAATTCAGTATGGCTGCTGTGGTGGTCATCTTGAACATTTTTAATTTTTACTCTTCTGAAAAAACTGTTGGTCCTTTTGATGATTGTTATATCCTAAATAAAATTGGTGCTAATCGGGCCTTAAGTTCCATGGCCATGGTGATCCTCTTGCAAGTCTTGTTATTGCTATCGAATTCATAGTTTTAGCAACATGCAGTTTTCACTAAAAGACTTATTGTTAAATGAAACTGTTCCAAAATGAAAATGGTGGTAGTCAAACCTCCACTATGGCTGCCATGGTGGTCATCTAATTCTTTTGAACAGATGGTCATCTAGACTTTGAGTTTTCACTGTAAGACTTCTTATGATATCCTTCTAGTCTTAAACAAAAATTGTGTTGATCAGTTGTGGTCAGCTTGAAGGTCTTCTTAATCCTCTTGGAGAGTTGTTGTAGGGTTTAACGCCATTTTTCAGCACAAGATATGCTATACATGGCAGCCGTATTAATGGTGGAGGAAGAACCCGGGAAAACCCCAAAAAGAACCACCTATCCACGAGAAGCTACCAGCAATCTTTCTCACATATCCACATTGGCTGTGCCTGAGACTCGAACCCATGCAGAGGTGAGATGGCAGTGATCCGTGACAAAGAGCGCTTTATACCACTCGGCCACTCTGGACGCCCCCCCCCCACCATTGGAGAGAAGTTTGATGATGATCAACATGGGGTTGCACTAAAACACTTCTTACTGTATATAGTTGATACCAGTGTGATGTCCTCAAGATTTAAATTTTTTTATTTATTAGCTTCTTCAATACACATGCGTTGTGTAGTTGTTTCTCCAGTGTTAAAATGATGCTGATCTAACCTTCAAAATGGCTGCCTTGATAGTTATCTTTTAAATTTTTATATGACTACTTCTAGCATAGTCATCATATAAAAAATCTTACCATCACTACTATTAACATGGGATTTTGAATGAAGGTTTGATTTGGTTCAGACCGATAATGGTGCATCATATGCACACTTTAGTAAAGAAGTTTTGAAAACCAGTCCAAGTTGATGATGAGGTTAAGTTGAAGGGAATTGCTTGCAGTTTTGTACTTGACTGAGCTTATAAACACAGTGACATATACAAGTGAATTGGTGAGACATTATGTTGATTTGCTTTCCAATAATAATATATATTCACCCCACCACCCCACCCCAACATAAAGAAGTTGAAAGAAATCGGCTATTGCATTATCAATGATTTTAACTGATTTTATTTATTGCAGGTTCTTCTTCATGCCTTTAGGACTTTACCTGGGACTAAAGAATGAGAAGCCCAGGCAAGCACCCCCGAATCCAGTACTGGAATTGGCCTACAAGAAACACAAGAACCCAAATGCCAAAATCATTGAGGTCAGTTTACATGAAGATAGCAACATTAATTGTGAAAGTTTTCTCATTACCAATATTTAAACCTACAGTAGCTGCAGTGCAGCTCTAGCATGATATTCTGTATTGTATATTATTGTAGACTGTTAATTTTTTTTTATATTATTCTTTAAAAGAAACCATTTTTTTTTCAATAATCGATAAGTTGTTGGTAAATACCATATAGTTCTCTTTACTAGATTTAGCTTGTTTAATTAATGTTTTTGTATGCATGCAGCAAAGCAATGACATTGTCCGTCTGGCCTATTGGTTTCTCACCAAAATGTTTTTATATATAAACCTTGTATCACAACCAAACTTTGTGTATATTTTATATTTGGAGTCAGGAGGAATCCAGTTGATTTTGGGTAACAAGATCACAGGTCAAGGTCACTGTAACTCGTTGTTTAACCTATGGCTCATGAGCCACGTCTGGTTTTGTACAGTGACATTAATATCCAGGAGAAAGTTAAACATGATGGCCGTAATTAAAAGAAGAATCGGTGTTTCTTCACAGCTTCCATGTGCCTTTATCAAATTTTGTAGGTAGCATGCACATGGGCAGTAATCTAATAAATGTTATGTTCAAAAGGTCAAGGTCACTGACTTGAAGACAGAGTGGTTCCATATAATAACTTATGTTCTTGACCTTGACCATGCTTTGTTGAGGACGTGCCCTTGGGGTAAGGAAGAACCTAGTAATTTTAGGGTCAGTAGGTCAGTGGTCCAAGTCAAGTAGTTCTGCACAATCTCTTTATGTCTAGACCAGATATCTTGCCAAAATTAGTAGATGGCATGCTCTTAGAGTTGCACTTAGGATCTAGTGAGCTAGACATTGTGCCTCACAAATCTTAGCAACTCAAAATTTCCAAGGGACAAATAAATGTTTGTGTTAGAATAAATGCTAAAAAAGGACACCTAATGGACACACAGTGGTTAATGGGGGGGATCATGCATACAGAAATGTCAGAAACCCGCTATACTGCACTCAATGTGCAACAATTGCCTTAGAAAGAAGTCTGTTGTCATTGGACTTGTGAAACAGACTTGTGTGAGGTCCATCTTTAGTTTCATGACATTTTTATTTATTTTATGGGTACAAGATCATTAAAGTAAAAGATGACTATATACGGTTTTGGGAAGTAGCATATTTATTTCGGGTCAAAAGGTCAAGTTCATTGACTAAAAGTTGCAGTGTAGTTTCCGAACAAAAAAAGAGTAAATTCTTGACCAGGACCTTCACCAACATTTGCCGATTGCTTACACTTTGAGTAGGAAAGTAGCCTATTGATTTTGGCCTAAGTGGTAAGGTGGCTGCCTGAAAGAAGAAAAATGGTTTTCACATTCTAAGTTTAGTTGTAGGCCATGAACATTGGCCAAAGCTGGTGGAAGATTTGCATCTCCAGCAAGTAAGACTTGATTTTGTAGTCAATGGCCAAGATCAGTAATTTTTGCACTAGATTAAGGTCCTTGGCCAAATTTTGTGGATGGCTTGTATTAAGGTAAAATAAAATAATTTTGAGGGTGTGTCTAAAGGTCAGCTGTCAGAGTCATGGTAAGTCTGTTTAGAAAATAATGGTCTCAGCACAGTAAGTTTAATCAAGGACTGCAAACCTTGACCAAAGGTCCAGGTCATTGAAACCATTGGTTACAAATCTCTAGAGTCTATTATGCCCTTGTGGTGCCTACATAGAGGACAGTTAAGCATGGAATGGGGGTATCATGTACTGCTGAAAGGAATCTTGTTTAATTTAGGCCTTGTGGATGACTTGCACTTGCCTTCAATTTTGGACTCAAATTGTTATGGTCACAGTGAGTCAGATGAAAAAAACATGGTTTCTGAATGGTATGTCTAGTTCTAGACCACACTTTCTGTTTCTCAAATGAGTAGTCTATTCTGAGATATGTCTGTGTCGTATTGAAGTCAAACCAACAAAAGTTGGGTCACTATTGATCAGGTTGCAGCCAGTGATACAAAAGCAAGACAATTTTTTAAAATCACATTACACCTCTCCCTCGATAACTTGTGCACAACAGGGTACACAAACATAGACCGCACTATAAGCGAGGGCACAAGTTAACAAGGGACATCGATAAATTGAAGGAAAAAAAACGCTTATGCATCGAGAAATCTGCAAGGGGGGCAAACTGTCCAACATGTGAAAGATTGTTCCAGCTGGTTTCAACAACCTTCACGTGTACGTGAAAACATCTGTGCATTATGTCGTTGCTTTTTGTTTTGTTGATTAGCTTGGTTCCTGGAATGGTATAAAATAGTATACTACTAGTCAGGAGTCACAGCAGCCATGAACTAGACTAACTGTTGGTACACCAACAAACAAGATTCCTTTTTTCAAAAACCCATGACATTTATTTCATGAGACAAACATTTTTGTATTGTCCATTTAGTACAATATTGATGTTGTGATTTCATTGAAAGTAATAGTGAAACTTCTTATCATCCTTGAGTGCCAGTTCAGGAATTCTCTGAAAATCACTTGCCCACAATGGTCCGTATCTGTGAAACCAAGCTCTTTTTTTTACAAAGTATTTGTTTCACTTGGTTGGCTTGCTATATTTGATCACAGTTATGAAGGAGTCCGTTAAATTAAGGTAGTTTATGTTACATACACAATAACATTTATAACTGCGATTGATCATCTGAAATGAGTTCATCCAACATACGACTGGGAACGCTAGATTTTAAGTATGTAGGATTTGTATGCTTTTAACTTTTTTTTTAAAATTTCACCTCCTTTATTAGATTCAAAAGACATAATTAATGTGATAATACAAAGCAGACCAGCTGTTAATTCAGTGCAATAATACAACAAATACTTCTGCAAGTCAGTTATCAAAACATGGTCGGCACTTAATTAGGTTCTCAGAGAAACGCTTGTGGACATAGCTGTTACGGTAGATTGACACATTTTACGTTTAAATACAAATTGCATTTATGATAACACTTAAGTGGAACTAAAATATAGAATTAAAACACAAATTTTACTTAATACAAATTATTTAATTGGCATTTAAATACTAACGTACTGCATACACTAATCATAAGTGACATTTTCATTGATCAAAATTTCCTTGAATATCTTTAATTACGGTGTACTAAGAATGTCATTTGGAAAGAAAATGTAACCAATTATGACTCCTTATTAAAATTTGATAATTTTTAAAAAAAATCCAGTTCAAGAGAAAAAGCATATATTTCAGCATTGTTGATATTAAGTTAATAAAAAAATGTCCTCAAATGTTCCTTGTAAAAGATCATAAACAATACAATAACAGTTAAACAAGACAGATCAAAATACTTATTCAGTTTGTTACGTGTTTAGGCTCGAATAAACAGTAACACAAGAAAGAGTGAAAACAACAAGCTTTGAAACATGTAATAATTTATTTCCCTGGAAAAATTCTGAAAAAATGAAAAAAAATATGAACTTAGTTTGAAGAATCAAATCCAAAAATAATCCAAGAATAAAATTTTAGAAATCCTAATAATAACATGTTTTAATGATTTCAAGTTTGAGTCCCAATGAAGAATCCAAGATGGAAGATGATGACATATGCTATAACCTATAGTGTGCTGAAATCTACAGTTCCTTGTAGAGACAAGAAATATCACTCTGGTTTTGGAAACTGAATACATTTTTATAAGAGCTGTCTTTGTTCAGGAATTTCATATGAGCACATGTATTTTTCCAGGAAAAATAAGAATTAATCCTTTTGAATCCAAGTAATTTGAAATAACTCCAAACAGCACAATGTACACTTTCCAGTGTAAAGAAGAAAGCCCCAACTGAGATTATTTCTCCAAAACAAGGGTTATATTGTATTCTAAAATGCAGTTTCGAAAATCCCCAAGGGGGGGAAGTCACATGATCGTGTTTATATCACTTATGTCTAACATGACCCTGACAAAAACCAATCATTTTACTCTAAGAAATTTTTCAAAAAAAGTTGTTTACTCTTTAATCATTTAGTCTCAACATGGCCTCGACAACAACCAATCGTTTTAAAATAAAAATATAACTTATTTAAGTGGCTGCTACTAATTTTGAATCAAGTTCAGGATCAAGGTCACACCATTTTCTGGAAAAAGTTCTGCAAACAGAACTACATTATTTTGACATATAATGAAATTTATACATATATATAAAAAAAAAGATTTTAAAACTTACAATTAAATCAGATATAGTTAAATCAAATATACATAAAATTTTTTTGTGCCAAGATCATTTTTTGTGATCAGTCTCTCGATTTTATCTGCCCTCTGCCAAAGGTTAGCCAATTTCCATAAAAAGCTTTGAAGATATCATGGACCAACTTTGATCCCTTTATTATTTCTATTTAAAAATAAAACCCAGAAATCCCCAAATTACAACAATAAGGTACATGTAATCACTGCACAGGTTAGCTGTTCTTTAACAATTCTAACCTTATTACTAAGACACACATCATCCCACATGTCTTTGTACTGGTTGATCATCTCTGGTCCCCAGTAGTCTGGTTATGGCTGGTTTTTCTAATGTATTGATAAAATGCAGAAAATGCCCTTCTTAATTCAATTTTTGCAGATGTTCTTTTAATCTTAGAAAACAATAGATTTCAATTATTAAATGGTAATTGCTGTAATGGCCTTAGAACAGTATTTTTGGCCTATTATTGGTAGAATCACACGTATGATCATGGATTGCTATGACCACAGTAAGAGCTTGTCAGTGTCAAAATGTTTATTTTTCTTTCAGGATAAAGACATTGCAGTGGTAGTCTTAAATTATTATAATATTAAACAAGTTACTTGCATTTACATACTGTTTAATATCTTCTTTTTACACAGATTTAGGTTGCTTTTTAAAACTTTTAGTCTAGAAGAACAAATGAGTAATGAATAATGACTACAGCATACTAGATGACCACAGAAGTAAAGCACCTTACATAAATTTAATTTTATGTCACAAATTACGTATTTTTGTATTTTAAAGAACCATACAAAATATTGACACAACATAATCTGACCTGGCATTCTATGGACAATATGAAAGAGCCATTGGCTTCATATTCCTGAATCTAGATTCTGTGCTGCACCTTGAGAAGGGGGGGGGGACATTTTCCCACCACAAACTGCTAGTGTCACCCTTGCATTAACAAATCTCGTATCTTGATCATTATAAGGGGAACATGAGTTCATAAAATGTCCCCTTGAAAGCTCAGCCAAGCTGTTGATTGAACCCAGAGTTTCCTCCCATGATTGAATATCAGTGTGCAAGTTAGGGTCATTATGGAAAGAAATACCTCTTTATCCACAAAATAATAACTGAATAGAATTGAAAAATTTATCAAATTTACACATTGGTTGAATATCAGATTTCTTAACAAATACATAGAGATAAGAGCATGTTGATTTTTGTCAGTATGACACATTGTTTTTATAGCTCAGATAGTTTTTCCACAGTAGAAAGCCTGCATAGTTGATATTTCACCAATATAAAGTTTAAGGCTAAAACTAATTTATATATATGTTAATGAAATTGAATTCAGGTTAAAAATCACCAAAAAAAATCCAAAGGTCTCATACACGTTTTGTTGATTTTTATAAATTTTCTTTACAGGACTGTTATTGCAAATATTAAAAATGTTTTAGAATTTCTTGTTCATTGTTTACTAAGAAATGTAAGTTGCTACCATGACATCTGATCTTTCTAGACTAAATAGTGCTATGATACTTGGGTAAAAAGTGATGTCATATTGATATAGTCATAAATGTAACATAACATAAATGCATTATGAGTTGATTTGACAAAAGTAGATTACCTTAAGAATGCAACAAAATTGGTGGATACATTAAAGAAAAATATTGCAGTTCCTTAAAGGTTTAATTGTGTTTTCATGTATTGCAGGTGTCAAGTTTAGATAGCATTCACTTTCACTGCTTTTCTATAACAAATTGTACTCACTTGTTTTGTTGCATTTTTCTATTTTAGATACATGTTCTTTCTCTAACAGTTGTCACTATTTGAATGTCATAGTTATCCTTATTGAATACAGGGTTTAGTCAAACAAGTAGATAAGGATGTTCGGCAGGTAGAAAGATGGTTCAGGATACGAAGAAATCAGGATAGAGCTAGCACAATGAAAAAGTTTACAGAGAGCGGGTAAGTTTCGTTTTTTCTTCCAGTTATTATGAGTTGAAGACTTAATGCCATGGCCCTGTGGTCATCATGGTCAACGTAAGAGTTTTATTTTTTATTCTTTATATTTTGATGTTCCTAATTGTATTGGACTTTCAAATAATGGGTGATGTATTCTAACTATGTGTATGAGATTTCTTTGTATCTTTTTACAAACAGTGTTTAACAGCACTTTTGATCAAATCAGTAGTCAGTAGATTTGATTGAGAGCAGTGATCACAAACTGCATTCAATATACCTTTACATATGTATTGCATTTAGTTAATTTGATATCAAATTTGATGGAAGGCGAAAAGGAAAAATATCCCCTTTTCCCACAACCTACTATAAAATTAAAAAACATTCCCATTTCAGATAATTTTTCACTCAACAGGCCATAAGGCCATGAAAGCTTGTGGTACTGCCCTGCATATTTGTCATGCATCATGCATTGTGTCTTCTCAAAGACTTTTAGTCCATGTTTGACAGGGCTTTCAAATTTTGTGCAAATGTTACAGATCAACCATTCATTATTTCAAATTTTACAAAGAATCCTAGCAGGAAGACCATATATGTTTGCATAAATGATGTCAATCTGCCTTCAAATATGGCCACCATTACTTAAAAAAGATGCGGTTACTAAAAGTAAAAGATAAACTTTTAAATTAATTTTTTCTTCTTTGAAGATATTTAACATTGTACAACTGATGCCGATCCGCCTTCAGATGTGACAGCCATTATTAAGACTGGAAAAGACTGGAAAAAAACTTGAAATAATTTCATTCAAAGCATCCTTGCATAAAAACTTTTAAATTTACACACATGATATTAATTTACTGTCAGAGATGGTGCTGTTACTAAAATAGAAAAACATTTAAACAACTTCTCAAAACCATATAACTGAATTTGTTCAGAATTGACAGAAAGCAAATGGACATCTTTCATGTTTGTAAACTGATGCAGATCTGCATCAAATATGGCCACCATTACTATAAATAGGAAAATATTTAAATGATGTTACAAAAATTGCTCAACAACAAATTTGACAAAAAGCATCCAGGTATAGAGGGTTTTTGGTTTTGTAAACAAGATGCCAGTCCACCAACAGATATGACCAGTGTTGTTAAATATAGAAAAACCTTTAAAAGAGAATTTTTACCAAACTTTACAGAAATTATCCTGGCTCTAAAGAGCTTTGAAATTTTTAACAAATGATGTCAACACGCTGTTAGATATGACTGCCATTGTCAAAAATAGAAAAGTTTTGTAAACAGTTTCTCAAACTATCAATAGAAATTTGACATAAATTATACTGGTCATAAGAACTTTATAATTTGCAGATAATACCGTCAAATATGGCCATTAATACTAAAAAAATTGGAAATCTATTTGACAACTTCCCATAATTCATTTGACAAACATTGACCAAATTTTCCCATAAACAACTCTGGCATGAAGGCTTTAAGTTTATGCAAATGATATGAATATATGAAGTATGGCTCCGATTACTGAACAATAGAAAAACTGTCATAGCTTCATTTCATGGACTTTTATCCAACTTGACAGACAGTGTTCTAGCTCGAACGTCTTTCAGATTGATACAAGTGATGCTGTTAGTTCATTAAATATGGCTGCCTTTAGTGAACATACAAAAACATTTTGACATCTTTATTTAAAAAGAACTGTTCAACAGAATTGTACCAACTTTGACACAAAGCATCCTGGCATGTGGGTCTTTTGGTATTTGACAAATTATGCTGATGTGCCATTGGATTTGGATGAAGATACGAACACTATAGAAACTGTGAAACAATTGGGTTTTTTTATAATATATGTAGTCAATTTGCATTGGAAGCAGTTTTTGTACAAGGCATTATACTGAGCCAGACTTCTTGGCCAACTGCTCTTGCATTACTGTTGGGCAGCTGATGGCTAGGTGAGCAATCTCAGACCCACTTTGACCTCTTGTTTAAAATGATTATTTCATTCATCTTTTTTTTGCAGGTGGAGGTTCATGTTCTATTTTTCAGCATTTGTGTATGGAATTGTAATACTTTGGAATGTAAGTTACCTACATTAGTTTTGAATTTTCAATAGTAGCTAAGCTTTTCTTTCCTTACCCATTTCTCCTAATCTGAATTTGGATCTAGCTTTCCCATTATTATTGCTCCAAAACTGAGATCAATTTCTGTTAAGGTGGGGTTCAGAAAGGAAGAAACGCGGCTTTGATTGATATAGAGGTATTCTATGTGAAAGAATGAAAGTAATCAGTAATGTGTATACAAAACAATTAATACTGTAGCCAAGTGGTATATTGATATAAGTTAGTTTAACAAATTTTCACACAAAATTTAAATTTTATCAGTGATAATGGTAATACTGTCAACATTTTTTTCAGTGTTCGTAAATCTTGTTATTGCTACTCAGATTGATAAGAGGGTTTTCACCAGAAGACTTCTTACGATGTCTAGTTTGTCCTGAATGAAAATGATGCCAGTTTCTTATGGACACCTGAGCAGCCATCTTGAAAATTTTATTATTGCTACTCATGAAAGGAAAGTCATATCAACGTGGGATTTTCACTAAGTCTTCTTATGATATCTATTTTTGCCTAATTTTAACTTATATCGATCTGATGTCCAATATGGCCACCACAGTGATAGAAAGCTTAAGAGTAGAGTCTCATTTCTATAGTTAAAACAGGTCCTTGGTGTTCAGTAGTACAGTAGTAATCTAGCAGTAAGTCTTGAGGCAAGATTATTTAAAATAGGTCATTGGTGTTAACAATTACAGTAGTAATCTAGCTGTAAGAGGTGAGGCATGAATATTTAAAAGAGGTCATTGGTATTAACAATTACAGTAGTAATCTAGCAGTAAGACTTGAGGCAGGATTATTTAAAATGGGTCATTGGTGTTCACAAGTGTAGCAGTAATCTAGAAGTAAGAGGTGAGGTAGCTGGTTTTATGCAGGTATTTGTTGTTAACAGGCACAGCTATAAGGGGTGTGGTAGGAATGTTTAAAACAGGGCCTTGGTGTTAAGTAGTGTAGCAGTAATCTAGAAGTAAGAGGGGAGGAAGCAGTTTTTAAAGCAGATCCTTTGTGTTAACAATTGCAAGCAGTAAGAGGGAGAGGTAGCATTATTTAATTTAAAATATGTCCACTGTGTTAACAACAGTAGCAGTAATCTGGCTGTAAGAGGTGAGGTATCCGTATTTAAAACAGATTCATGGTGTTTAATAAGAAGAACAGTGAACAGGTGCATGGTGTTAATAAGTGTAGTAGTAATCTAACAGTGAGAGGTGGGGTTTAAGTGTTTCAAACACAGGTCATTGTTGTTACAAGTTTAGTAGTAATCTGGTTGTAAGATGTGAGGTGGGTTTGTTTAAAATACGGTTCTTTGTTGTAAGTGTAGTAGTAATCTAGTTGTAAGAGGTGAGGGGAGAGTGTTTAAAACACAGGTCCTTGCTGTAAGAGGTGAGGTGGGAGTGTTTAAAATGGGTCCTTGTTTTAAGTGTAGTAGTAATCTGGTTGTAAGTGGTGAGGTGGGAGTGTTTAAAACATGGGTCCTTGTTGCTAATCTAGCTGTAAAAAAGGGGAGGTAGATATTTTTAAACAGGTTGTAACAGGTGAGGTAGGATTGTGGGTCAGAAAACTGAGTTTTTACAAGGACTACAATTCCCTAAAGGCCCTTGGTGTAGTATTCTCACATCATCCCATTTGTCAGTACCCCCCTCCAGGAGAATACATTACTATGAATTTAAACTCTTTCGTGCCATGGGTGATAGCAGTTGATACTATATTATTGTCACATAAATAAATGTGAAAGCATAAACATTCATTTGTACCATTTGCACCTTATATTACCAGTTTGATTTGTCACATGACCATATTATGTATCAACAAGCTCTATTTTGAGATGAGGAAAGCCCATTGTACGTTGAAGTTTGACTGTCTTTAAACATGATTTTCATCCTTTTTAGATAGAACATAAGGTTAATCTTAACATTATCAGACTTATGGTAAAGGAATATATAAATTTAATCACAGCTTCTGTTATGTCAAACAATGTTTATACAAGAAAACACAAATATTGATACAAATGCAGTTTGTATTGACTTGCATGGTAATGGAAGCAATATATTTGCTGGTAAAGCAGTTGATGCAGTTAGCAGCTGAAGCATCATATGCCTCACAGTGACTTACCTCCCTTTGGAAAGATTATAATTGAGTAATAATTTATAATGATATTTTCTGAAAGAGCACAAACTGCAAAGAACATGATGAAACATAAACATTGATTTCTTCATTTGCATTAAAGATATGGCGGTATGTGTTCAATCACAAATGGATTAGGGAAAATAAAAATGTCATTTTGGCATGCACTTTAAAATCCTTTTGAACAGTCATTGACGACCTTTGTGAAGACAGATTTTTAGAAGAATGAGACATTACATGACCTCTACACACTCTGAATCACCTGGTAGATCAGTCTCATATTTGGGTCAGTTTAAAGTAGTCACTGTTAGCTGACAGCCATGGTGAGAAGTGCATCTAACATTACTATTCGATCAAGATCTGAAGAAAAAGCATAGAAATTAGTTAATTTGGGAGAAAGATTGAATGATGTGATAGAATCTTTGAAGTACAATGCAGAGTTTGGGCATAACTTGAAAGATGGAATGCAGCTGAAATATTAGTTACATTAACTTTTGTTGAAAATACCATTATTATATATATATATATATATATATATATATATATATATATATATATATATATATATATATATATATATATATATATATATGTGTGTTTTATTTTAAGACTTTACCTTTTCCTACTTTGTTGTATAAAATTTGGAAGATGAACTCAAATACAGTACAAGATGTTTCAGAATTTGACTTTAACAGTGGGTGGGTTAATTGAAGCAAGCCCTTGAAATAATTATAACAGATCCTTGAAAAGCCCTTAAATTTTGTCGTGAGATTTTGTGTGAACATTAATTATATTTATTATCTACTTTCCCACCCATCTTCGCTAGTCAAGATTCGTATGTCAACCTATATACACCTTGGTAGATGAGATATTTCAGTGCTTTGTTGAGTAGAACTTCATGAGTTGCCTCCCTTAGTCTGTGATGCCAACTAAACCAGTTTGAAAATGGTGGAGGCAATTGACTTCAGAAGATACTCTGTAAGTTTAGCATTGAACGTATGACTACATACCAGAGATAAACCATTACAGGTGTATTTAAGGGAAATGGTAAATTTGTGCAGACATTGAACCACCAACTTTGGAAAATGTCTCTATCATGTAGGAACAGTCTTTAGCTTTGAACTGCTTGATTTTGATTGGATGTGTGGTGGCTTGCCTCTGCATCCAGTGAAATTCACAGGCCCAAAGCACTGAAATATCCGAAGATGAAGATAGTTTGACATATCGGAACCTTGGCTAGCAAATGTTGCTTTCCTATCAATCTGTCCATGCATCCCTCCATCCATCAATCGATCCACCCACCCACCCAAACCTTCCATCTCCAAAGTGTGACTCTAACTCATACAGGAATAGACACTCCTTATAGATTGATTTCATTGGCTTTTTTGAAGACCAAAAATCAGTGTGAGGATCAACATATAATTGAATTGCTTTAAAAGAAAGTTTATTTTGTTAATGTGATGTAGAGTCAAACATACTGAATGTCAAAGTTTTCTTTCCTTCGGAGAATCTTCTAATTCTCATTACAGAAGCCCTGGTTATGGACATCAAGATTGTGTTGGGAGGGATTCCCTAGTGAACATGTGAGTATATCCCTGCATGTTACTTACATATAGAATAATTTTTTAAAATAAATTACAAGAACATGTTTCAAATTAAATTTAGTACTTTAAACTTCAAGGATAAAAGCATTGCTTTTAAAAATATTTAGTACTTAGTTTTCATTTTCTCTCAGGTAAATAATGTGTTATAAGTGCCATTAAAACCGACTCTAAAAAAGACTTTACCGTGTTTAAAGATTATCTTCCTTCCAAATTTAATTCATGGGTGTCATTTAATATAATACTTTTCCATTGCAATTAGTGTGATTTTTCCCCATCCTGTTGTACTTAACATTCATACTTGTAATGAATCAAGTCTGTTAATTAATTGCATTATCAATCTATTCATTCACACTTTAGTTTCTGCAGCAGATGTTAAGCAGCAGGGATAAATTAGATTTAACTAAATTGATTGTGCATCTTTATTCGAAAGAGATCACAAGCCATTTCCATTGCAAGTGTTTTTTTTTTTAGTATTATACACTTCTCCCACGATAACTCGCGCCCTGATAACTTGCTAGCCTGGCTTAAAATGTGGGGTCAGGCATGGATCCCATTTTCAAAACCAGAAAATACTCCAAAAATTGATCCCTATTTGTTGAACTTGAAGAAAATCATGATCAAAATTGGTAAAAGAAACTTTGTTATATCGCTCATTTTATCATCAAAAACAGTATATAGGCATACATGCCAACCATTACGCTTTTTTTCACTAAATTACGCCTTACGACTAAACGTATATGGATTACGCTTTTTCGGTATACCCACCTTCCAAAAAAAAATCAGTTGTTTGTTTTCTCATTTTTATTAACATCCCATTAATCCAACAGACCGTATTTTAGAAAAGATGGCTTCTGTGTAACTACAATATAAGAGTGCGCTTGTCTGTGGACTTGGTTGCACTTTCCTAACAGTATTATGTTCTATTTATAGCAACTATCCTATTACCCAGAAACATTTCTGTTCTACTTTCAAACTTTTGACCTCATATTCTATTTATAGCAGCTGTATGTCTTAGTGAGGAGAGAATAGACTGATTTTCTAATTTTTAATCTTTACTCGCAGATTCTTTTTCTTAATTTATATTTAATACAGAACCAGTCTATCGGTATTTGGCACTAAAAAGTATAATTTATTTTAGTCGGTGCGTGTATGAGAGCAAAAATATCTCCTTTCAAATAATTTCACAGATGGATTAGAAAAAGGCCAAAAATAAACGAAACAAAAAATAACAGAATCCTCCAAAGATGAGGACACGAGGGCAGCATCACGTGACGTCTATTGCAGGCCATGTGGAAATAATTTTACTATTTGGCGCTAAAAGTCTTCAGATGTATTCTAGTCGATGTTTGTGTTAGAACACATGTTTTCAAAGAATTTCACAGATGGATCAAAAGACAAAAAAAATGAATCCTTCAAAGAACAATACACGAATGGCATAATACAGCGTTCCATTCTCGGGCACTGGGGCTCATATCATTGCTTAAAATTGACCTGTCATACATATACTATATAGTACATGTATGACAGGTCAGTTTTAAGCAACGATATGAGTCCCTGTATTCTAGGGCAGCATCATGCTCATTGCAGTCTGTGCGGAAATGATTTTAATATTGGGCATGTTGGTAAATTTTATGTGGAGAAACACTTGAAAACAAAGAAACACATCAAATTAGCTCGTCTTACACACTCCAGTACTAAGGTAGCTTCTTATCTACAGCAGAACTAAGGTATGGACATGAAAGTTTTAAATGCAGAGGTGTTATTTACCGAATTCTTGATAGAAAGCTAATGAAGATCTTGCTATTGGTGCAGAAGCAAGAGAATTCATAGAACACAATTCTACTCTAGCTGTGAAGGTGTTTTATGATAATGTTAGAGATTATTATGCTACAGCCTGTGATACATGCTCCCAAAATTAAATGTTTCAGTTGCTGATGTAAATGAGAGACAGTCAAAAAGCTTCAAAAGTGTTAGATTCTTTGTCAAGAGATATCCCTTTCTATTACCGTCCTTGTCTACCTTGGTTCATCTGGAAGGAGAATTCCTGCAGTATAAAGTTGGAATTCTACCTGACAGTATACTTAATGCAGATAGAGTTGATGTGCAGTGGCACATTATTTCCCAGCTAAAAGACACAATCACTGGAAGATATAAATTTCCTCTTCTTTGTCAGGTTATGAAAGGAATATTGGTTCTTTACCATTCTAATGCTGACTGTGAGACATTGTTCAGTATTGTTAACAAACATAAAAATGAATTCAGATCCAGGCTCAGTAACCCAGTACTTTGTGCTCTGTTGGTGTGCAAAACATTCATGGTCTCAGCTGGTACAAAGTGTTTTAAAATGCAACATGAAAATCTGTTGCTTTCTAAAGCTAAAAGTGATCCATATGAAAACTTGAAGCAGTAATGGATGTTAAAAGACGAGAAGAGCAAATAAATCATTGTTTATTGAATTTTTAGCATGTTATTTGTGGATTCCTCTTTTTCGGCTTGGATTCCTCTTTTTGTCCACTTGGATTACACTTTTCCTCGTAAGGGGTTGACATGTATGGATAGGACATGGAAATTTTAATCAACATTATGAAATATCAAATTTAAAAATAGGTCGTACAATTTTTTAAAATTTTCTTTGCAAACAACATTCCTAGTACACCGCATTTACTGATATGTAAGGAAATTTTGATCAATGAAAATGTGCCAAGTCGAGGCAGTACTTTAATAAATAATTTTTTTTTTTGTCAATTGCAATTTCTATTCTAGTTCTATTCTTTGGTTCCTTTTAAGTGTAATTGTCATAATTGCAGTGTGTTCTCTTGTAGTTAAATGTAAAACGCTTCAATCTATCGTAACAGCTATGTCCATGAGCGTTTCTCTGAGAACATAATTAGTGCCGACTGTTTTGATAACTGACTTGAGAAAGTATTTGTTGTATTGCTGCATTGAATTGAAAGCTGGCCTCCTTTGTATTATCACGTTAATTGTGTCTTTTGAATCAAATAAAGGAGGTCGATAAAAGAAAAGTTAAATTGCACAAAAATCCTACAAACTTAAATACTAGTGTCCCCAGTCCTATGTCGGGTGAACTCACTTCATTTGATCAATTGAACACTGTTATAAATGTTTTTGTGTATGTAACATAAACTACCTTAAATTAACCAACTCTTTCATAACTGATCAGGCATCCAAGGGAAATGAATACTTCGTAAAAATAAAGAGCTTGATTTCACAGATATGGATCATTGTGAGCAAGCGAGTCTGAGAGAATTTTTGAACTGGCACTTAGAGATATCCTCAAAGATGATAAGAAGTTTAATTATTACTTCCAATGAAATCATGACATCAATATTGTACTAATTGAACAATAGAAAAATTTAGTTCGACATAGACGATTGTCTGATGAAATAAATGTCACATGTTTTTGAAAAAAAGTAATCTTGTTTGGTGGTGTATCAATAGTTAGTCTAGTTCCCTGCTCTGGGACTCCCGATTTGGCAGGATATTATTAAACACCACTATGGGAACCAGACTCATCAAGAAAACAAAAAGCAATGTTGTAATACAGATTTTTCACGTACACCTGATGGTTGTTGAATCCAATTCGAAAGATCTTTCACATGTTGCATATTTTGAAAATAAATGTTATTTAAACAGAATAACAAACAGCTTCATTAGAAAAAGTCCATTATTAAAAATTAATATCAACATGTAGAATGAGGATTCAGTCCTAAACAGCCCAGTTCCCTAATGCTGCCCTCCCCCTTTCCCCGGTTTTCTCCATGTCAAAGTGAATTTTTTAAAAAATGTTGGAGGTCCCTCAGTAACTCGCAGCCCCTGCTTATAGTGTGTTCTATGTTTGTGGACTCCGTTGTGCGTGAGTTGTCGAGAGAGAGGTGTATAGTGGAGTTATGGTCCTTTTGATTGATGCATCTATTTTCACTTCTTCAAAAGGACTATATATTTACCCCACCTAATTGTGAAAAGTTAGGAACACAGTATATTTGTTTCTTTTCTTTTGTCCACCTGTCATGCTTTTTTTGGCTCTGTAAATTTGAAGCTGTTTGAGATCAGTGGATGAAACTTGGTAATATTAGTTACATGGTTTATTTGTAACCCATTTCTGAGCGACGATGTCAGATCAGTATAAAATTTTCATGAGCTTAGTGTTTACATTGGCACGGAAGCAAGGTTTTATGTTTTCCACCAACTCAGTATCATTCCATACTGAGTCACAAACCACACAATGAATTTACACCGCTAATTACCATAACAGACCGTGGGCCCCGAGTGGCTGAGTTTTCTAAAGTGCTCACCGTTCTGGATCACTGCCATCTCACCTTTGTCTGTGTGGGTTCGAGTCTCAGGTTCAGCTAATGAGGGTATGTGAGAAAGCTTGCCAGTAGCTTCTCATGGGTTGGTGGTTCTTCCCGGGGTTTTCCAGGGTTCTTCCTCCATCAGTTCCATTGGTTGCCATGTATGGCCTGTCTTGTGCTGAGAAATGGCATTAAACCTTACAACAACCTTAACAAACTCTTGACACATTTTTTCCACCATTTTATATGTTAGCAAGGCTAACACAACTAATTACCGTAACAATCTCTGTACACGTTATTGCTATCATTTTATATGTAAGCAAGGCCAACATCACTAATTACCTTAACAATCTCTTTACACAATATTCCTATCATTTTATATGTAAGCAAGGCTAAGAATTGTTGAGCAGCTTCACAACATTCATGATGTCACATGACACTGACCAGGCATTTTCCTACTGGCCCTGTATGGTTTTGTACCATGTCATCATGTATCATGATTTGATCACTTAAAATCAAGAAACTATTTAGAGTGATGGTAAACATGTATATCATTGCTAAAAGAAGTAAAATATACCACTTCATTGTTCTGTCATTTGTATTGAGGTACAGGTTAATATTTTAAGAATTTCATCTAGTTTTGATTTTCACCTGAAAGTCCAAGTGGAAATGGTTCTAAACATGCAATGCCTGACACGGAATATCAGAACACAGGCTGGCAGTTGAAATCCTTTCACCATCCAGCACCAGTGAGCCACAACCAGACATTGATTGGTTTGGTTTGGTTTTGATGTTGAAGGCTATAACATGATGAGACAGGTAAAGTACCCACTTAGGCCTCTTGTTTTGTCAAATTTTTACTTCTGTTATGTGATGAACTTTCTGTTTTTTTCTTCAGAGTTTGTCTAAGGCAGTATATTGGTACTACCTAATTGAGATATCTTTCTACTGGTCTCTTATGTTCTCACAGTTCATGGATGTCAAAAGAAAAGTAAGTGCAATCGAAGCTGCAGAATACGAAATTTGAAGATTGAGATAATTATTTTGTATTATTCAGGTTTAAGCTAAGTAGATGTTTTTATATATTTGTGAGGTAGATGTCAGAAAACAAACATTCAAACTTTATCCCAATATGTGTATAATGTAAGGCCAAACAAAAAAGTATCTGGTTTTGGTTGGCTGACCATCCCAGTTTCTCATTGCCAACCACAGCACTTTTTTTCCCTATGGTAACAAAAGTTAATAAATATATATAATGTTAAAAAAATGTACCTGCCTGCCCAAATTTTAAAACCAGTGCAACTGGACACATGTATTTTTGTTTGTTTTACCTAACTGAATTTTATTCAACATCTGCAAGTTTAATAGGGACCTGCTTCAAAGTACATGAGCAAAATCTGTAACTTCTTGTAAACACCAAACCTAAGCAAACTTTACAATAATTGGATGCCATTGTAAAGGTGAACTGTCTGTTACATGTAGAAAGATATCATATTTTCGTGTCCATTTTGATAGTGTTATTTCCATTCTTCCTTAAATTTTAAATCTTGGCTACAACAGATCTTTGTAACTAGCATAGTTTAGGAACAATTCAACATATTCTGATTAAACTTGGTATGAACATTACCTCGTAAACTTCAATGTGACATTTATATGTCTGGTGGCTGCAATGGTTGGTACATCTTCCTCAGATGCAGGAGGTCGTGAGTTTGATCCCCAGCTGAGTCATATCAGAGACTTGTAAAAATGGTACTAACAGCTGCCTCACTTGGTGCTCAGCATTAAGAGGTTTTAGGACTGGTTGGCCCGGTGTCAGGATTATGCAGTTGGGTGGACATGATGCTACATGTCTGCAGCATGATTTCCCATTGCTAAACATCACTATGAACGTCCACAATGCAAATATTGTAGTGATATGACTAAAATTATTAAAGCTAAAAATTTAAAAAAAACATACAAACACAGGTCATGTCTTATCAACTCCATTTTGGATAAAATTTGGTCCATGAAAATTAACTTATGTCTTCACATGGGATATTGCTTCTAACTGGCATAGCTCAAGAGCCATTTACCATATTCTGAAACATTTTGGTTTGAACATTCATAAACCTATATGTGGCTTTTTATTTGTTTTTTTTTTTTCTTTTCTTGTCAGCTCTGTTTGGATAGAGTTATGGCCCTTGACAAATACCATCATGACTTTACATGGGATGTTGCTTATAACTTTTAATATATTCTGATGCAATTTGGTATGAATACTGTCTTATAAACTTGCATGCATGGGTACTCTGTTTTGGACAGAAGTATGCCCCTTGTCAAACAAATTTTTGTCTTAGAATGCTGCCAACAGTCATATAAACTGGAGAACCATTACCATGCAACATATTTGATGCAATTTGGTAAGAACATTGTTTGTTTTTTTTACCTCAATGTGTCTTTTAATACACCGACTATATGGATGAGTGTATTAGGATTATGTACATCCAATTTGATTTTAATAACTCAAATTCTTCTGTGTCTCTAGTTACCAGACTTTGAGGCCAAATTTTGTGGATGACTTGAACTTGGATAATTTTGGGGTCAAAGGTCATGATCACTGAGACTCAAGATGATTGTTGTTAAAAAAAAAAATTTTTTTATGCATTTCATTTCTGTGTCTTAATTTGTTTTCATGAACAGAATTCACTAAAATTCATTACATTTGTTTCCCATAACCCCAGGGAGAAAAAAAATTCAGTTGATTTGGGGATAGACTAACTCCAAGGTTAAAGTCACTGTTGTTAAAAAAAAAAAACTTTTACTATGCATTTCATTTCCAGATGGTAACTTAATTTCTGGATAAGTGAATTAAGAACCGCTCAGTACATGAGTTCCCCTTAGCCCAGGTGAGGGCCCTGTTGATTAGGGTTACAATTGCTCCAAGATCAAGGTTTCTGACACACAAAATAATAAAACTTGCATTTGCATTTCATTTTCATACAACAACTTAAGCACCACATTTGTACAAAACTTGTGCATGTGTTACCCTTTGCCATTTAAAGACCTCTGTTGCTTTGAGGTTGTGGCATGAGTTGCCCTTTGCCATATTATAACCTCTGCTGCTTTGAGGTTGTGTGCATGAGTTGCCCTTAGCCATATAAAATCCTCTGCTGCTTTGAGGTTGTGTGTATAGTTGCCCTTTGCCATATAAAGATCTCATTTGCTTTGAGGTTGTGTACCACAATGGTTAAGGTCACTGTTTCTTTAATGTGTATCTTAAGCATTCTTTCCAGACAAAATGAGCTGCTTATCTTCACTTAAAATGAAGTCTTATACAGCTGTAGTTAGAAATCATGGCATCTCAATTCTTGGGAAATTTCAGGAGATCCGAGATGGCTGAAGATCGACTTGATTTTTCATGTGTACAAAAGTAAACTGCAGAAAATACGTTTAGAAAAACTAACCATATCATGGCTGAGTATCATGTGCTATTTGTGTTATTATCTTTGTTTGCTTGGGGTTTTTTTTGGTTTTTTTTTTAGCTCAGCTGATCATAGACCATGAGATCTTATGGGATGATCTGTTGTCTGTTATCTGATGTCTGTTGTTATCACTATTCATCTTAAGCTTTTTGATGGATTGTTACAAACACATTTGTCCCAAGGTCTAGTTGGTTATAAATGAAATTGTTGCCAACACAGTGGCCATCTTGAAAATACATCGTTACTTGTCCAGAACGGATGGTCATATCAGTTTTCAGTTTTCACAAAAAGACATCATTTGATGACTTGCTGGTCATAAATGAAAACGGCGTTGATCTAATATAAAATATGGTTTCCAACTTGAAAACATTGTTTTTTCTACTTCTTCAAAGATTGTCACATCAACATGGGTTTTCACCAAAAGATTTCTTGTTGTGTCTTGTTGGTCCTAAATGAATGTAGTTCCGATCTGACATTCATTATGACCATCATGGCAGCCATCTTGAAACTTTTGTTATTGTTACTCCTAACAAATGGAAAGTCATATTGATATAGGGTTTACATGAAGACTTCTTATAGTGTCTTGTTTGTGCTAAGTGAAAATGGTGCATATCAAACATCTAATATGGCCACTATCTTGATTATTTCATTGCCACCCTTGCTGTATGGATGGCCACATCAACATCTGGTGTTCATCAAAACACTTATGATATGTTGATTCTAAGTGAAAATGGTGCCAGTCTTGTTCTCAATATTATTACAATGGCCATCTTGAAATGCTTGTTATTTGCTACTCCTCCATAATTGTGTAATATTGCCACAGGGTTTTACTAAAAGACTTGTAATGATATTTAGTTGGTCCTAATTCAAAATTGTGTCAATCTTACAGTGGATATGACCATTACAGCAGTTTGAAAATCCTGTTGTCAATCAAGAATATCAAACATGGTTTCAACACTTTAACAATTAAAAAGAAGAAACAGACTTGTGTAAAACTGAAATTCTTTGTGGCAGCAGAGCTTCAGTCATTGCAAGGGATTCAGGCTTTGAAGTTGATAAACATTTATTCTTATGTTTGTGTTTATTTTGATGATTTTGTTTTGAAATTTTTGGCAATTTTTTATATTAACATATTTGCCTTTTATTTTTTTATTTTATAGTTCATCATGTTTATGTTGTGTTGGATGAATTTTATGCATATCTTTTTATTTATAGTTTTAGAACTTTGTCTTTAATCAGTTCCATGTCACCATTATTTTGCTGATGTGACATTAAACCCTAATTCATAGTCCTGCATAGATAGAGATGTCTTCAGATTTAAATACTGTACAAACATTGATCAGCTGTAACAACTTACTCGTCTTCATTGTTGGTGAACTGAAGTGTTCATTAAACAGTCCTAATTGGTACTAAAACATTTTTCCACAGGAAAGAATAGCCATCAGCAAAGAAGTGTATGATAACAGTTTAAAGCATTTCAAATAATTTGTTTTTAAAATTATTGTTAATAATTGAGTCTGTATAATCTGGGGCATGCACATGCACTGTGAATAGAAAATTAAATTGTTTCACTTTTAACTGTTTTTTTTCAGGTGTATTGGTGGCTTTGGTTATGATTAAAAGAAATTTATGATTAGAATTCAGCTGAACCAAAGTAAGCAAAACATCTGAGTGGTGATTTTGACCAAAGCATGTTTTTGGTCGCAAATACTAAAACACACCTCTGAATTCCAATCACACTGGTGTTATCTGAGTACAAAAGTCATGCATTAACAAGTTTTAATTTCATGAAGTCCAGATAATCAAGTTTCCTGTAGTTTCTCATTTGATTCTGTCATGCCAGGTTTGGTTGAAACACAGAACAAACCAGTCAGAATTCTTATGGCAGTAGTATCAATTTGCTTCGTTAAGTTTTTGGTAGAACTTTTTCATGATTCAAATGCTCATTATTAAGAAAAGACAGTCCATTTTGTTATACAGTTAAAAATGAGCTGAGCTTAATGTGTAGATTTTTGTGTTCCTACCATTGTATCATGTCTCATGTTCTTTTGGGACTTCAGATTTTTATTTCACAGTGCATTATGAAGATATGTAGTTGTAAATAAAATTTCATTTTTTCAGGATTTTACAGAAATGTTTGTACATCATGCAGCAACAATATCTCTCTTATTTTTCTCATGGTGTGCCAATGTTGTCCGAATTGGGGCAGTTATACTGGTGATCCATGATTGCTGTGACTTCTGGTTGGAGGTAAGCTTGCACCCTGTTGTTCGCTCTGTTAGTCATAGACCAGAATAGCTTATGGGACAGCCTATTGTCCATCCATCCATTAGCACAAGTTTATTATTGCTGCTTCTCATAAACAACTTTGCGAATCACCACGAAACTTTACACACACATTCATCTCTTTTTATGATGTCTTGTTTTGCCTGAATGAGAATAGAACTGATTTGATGTCTAATATAGACACCATGATGGCCTTATAGAAAGTCGTGTTATCATTATTTGTTTTAGGTGGATGGTTGTATTGATATTAAATTTTCACCAAAAGATATCCATTTGTTTGTAAATTGTTGTTGTTGTTGTTGTAGGGTTTAACGCCATTTTTCAGCATACGATATGCTATACATGGCGGCCAGTATTAATGGTGGAGGAAGAACCCGGGAAATCCCCAAAATGAACCACCGACCCATGAGAAGCTACTGGCAAGCTTTCTCACATATCCACATTGGCCGAATCCGTGACTCGAACCCACACAGAGGTGAGATGGCAGTGATCCATAAAGGAGAGCGCTTTAGACCTCTCGGCCACTCGGGGCTCCTTGTTTGTAAATGAAAACAGTGCTAATTTGACCTCCAAGATGAGCTCCATGGTGATTACCTTAATGATGCTTCATCTGAATGGATAATCATGTCAGCATGGGGTTTTCACAAAAAATGACTTCTTTTGATACCTAGTTGGTACTAAATGAAAGTGATGCCAATCTGGCATCCAGTATGGTCACCAAGGCAGCCATCTTGAAAATCTTGTTGCTACAACTTCTAGACAGAAAATGATATCAACATTGGGTTTTCCCCTGAAGTCTTCTTATGCTATCTTGTTGGCCTTCAATGATAATGATGCTACTGTAGCATTTAATATGACCACTACAGTGGCCATCTTGAAAATATTATTATTGCTATCCCTTCTGATTGACAATCATATTGACATTGGTTTTCACCACAAGACTTGTTTAGTTGCTCCTAAATGAAAATGGTCCCAAATTTAATCCAATATGGCTGCAATGATGGCCATTTTGAAAATCTTGTAATCTCTACTTCTCCTTGTTCTGTGTGTGCGCTTGCTCAAAAAGATGGGTGAAGTTGAAAGTCCCACACAAAATCATTGGATTTGTTATGGATTTGATGTACCTAACACTTGCAAGTTATGGTTTTCTCTTTGTATGTTCTCCGGTTTCCTCCAAGACCACTTATGGAATAACATCTGAGTTATCAAAAGTGCATTGACTAGCTTGGAAGGACTTGTACAATCAAAATTCTAAGAATAAAGTTAATTTATTTTGCTGACCTAGCCAAAAGGCCAAGTGAGCTTACAGTATGGTTCTTTGTCAATTGTCTGTCATAATTTAACACTTGTTTTGCACAACTTCTTAGAAACCACTTAACCAGTGGATGTTGATCTGTCGTTAAGTATGGGCTCCATTATTCAAAATAGAAGACCCTTTAAATGCCTTCTTTTCATAAACTGCATAGATATAAAGATAGCCAATCTGTAATCAGAATTCAACCAAATTTGACAGAAGACATCCTGGCATATATAGCTTTAAGCTGTATATTACTGATGCTGAGCCATTGTCAAACCTTTTCACAGTTACTAAAAATATAAAAGCCTTTAAATGACTTTTCAAAAGCTGCTCAACATAACTTTACCAAATTTGACAGAAAATATCCTGGTTTAGAGGGCTTTGACAATTCACCATCAAATTTAACCACCATTAGTAAAATTAGAAAAACCTATGTATTGCTTGTTGAAAAGTGCTAAACAAAATTTGACAAAATATGAAAGCATTCTGGCAGAAGAGGGTTTTCAGTTGTCATAAACCAGATGCACCTCTTGGATGGCGTGTTGTCCATCATCCAGCTGTCAATTATCAAAAGTTTGATATCGTTGCTCCTCCAAAACTACTTGGAGGATTGCCATGTAACTTTACACACACATATCGATTTAATGGTCTTAGTTGGTAATAAATATAAATAATGTTGCTTTGGCTATCTTGAACAACATGTTATTGCAACTCCTAAAAGATGAATGGCCATATCAATATCGGGTTTTTAACTGTTAGATATCTTACAATGTCTGGTTTTGATCCTAAATTGAAATTGTGCCAATGTGATATCCACTATAGCCATCCATAACAGCCATCTTGAAAATCTTATTGCTACTCCTTGCTAGAGGACATTGGGTTTCACCAGAAGATGACTTATGATACCTTGTTATTCGTAAATCAGAATGATGCCATTTGGATGTCTAGTATGGCTATCACAGCTACCATCTTGAAAATATTGTTATTACTATTTCTTCTCAAAGGATGGCCATATCAGCATAGGGTTTTCACTGAAAGGCTTCTTATGATGACTGGTTGGTCCTAAATAAAAATGGTGCTGATCTGAGGTCCAGTATGGATGCCACAACAGCCAGATTGAAAATCTTGTTATTGCTACTCTTCTTTAATAAAAAGCCTTGTTGACTTGGGGTTTTCACCAGAAGACTTCTCATTGGTCCAAGTGAAAATGGTGCTGCTAGCACATTCAGTATGACTGCCACAGTGGTCACCTTGAGAATCATTTTATCATATACTTTGCATGATGTGATGGTTGCATGAATGTGGGGCCATTACTAAAAAAAAATGTATGATGTCTGGTTGGTCAAAAATGAAATGTTGCTGCTTAGATGTCCAATTCAATTCCAGTGTCCATTTTGAAAATCTTGTTATCGCTACTCCTGAATGAATGGTCATATCAGCATGGAATTTTCACTGAATGACTTCTAATTGATCATAAATGAAAATGGTGCCAGTTTTGTCTCTAATATGGCTGCCACAATGGCTAGCTCGAAAATCTTGATATGGCTGCCACATTGGCTGGCCTTAAAATCTTGATATGGCTGCCACAACGGCTAGCTTGAAAATTTTTATATATCTGCTGCAATGGCTGGCTTGAAAATCTTGATATGGCTGTTACAATGGCTGGCTTGAAAGTGGTATGCTACTTATAGACTTCTTAAAATGCGTAGTTGGAAATTGGAAATGGTGCCACTCTGATGTCCAATTGATGCAGTTGCAGACATCTAGAAAATATTGTTCTTTCTCCATAATGGAAAGTCATATCAACATGGGGTTTCCACCACAAGACTTCTTATGATGTCTTGTAAATCCTAAATGACGTCGTCTTGGTCCTAAATAAAAATAGTACCAATCTGACAGCCACAGCCTGTAATTTGAATATCTTGTTGTCCTGATTAAAGAAAGAAATATCTTATCCTGAATTCCTGGAAGGTCTTTTCAGCTAGTAGAACATCATTCCCTTAGAGTTCTTTTGAGAGATTCTTTGTTTTTTTTTTCAAGTCCATTTCAGAGACTGTTGGTTCTGTTGTCAGTTTTTCTGTCCTTTCATCAACCCATATATTGTCCACACTTTCATTTCTCCTTGGAATACCTCCCAAAACAGCTGCACCCAGGTGTGACCATGTGTATAAGCGCAAGCATCTGTAGTTGAGGGACCCATTAGTTACTAGACTTTGACACATTCGGCGACCGGTGGGGTCCAGAGGACACAGGTCTCCACATCAATCAAAGCATTACATTTTTGGAGTGACCATCCACAGAACAAGATGGAGCTCATCATGTCACACATCTTGGTGGTGGTGACTTACTTCAAACTGGGTGGTACCAGATCACCCCATCTCAGTATTCTGATGTTGTCATTTCCATCGTTGGTGGGCATAATGCAACATCAAACATCCAGATTATATTTCCAGCCTACTCATTGTCTTGGCCAATTCTCAGTCAAGGAGGGAATATATTCTCCATACAGAATGGTCTCTCCATCCATTGGTCTTTAATCAGATTTGCCAGCCATAATTGATCCAATGATTGATCCTTTTACAACCGGGTGGACTCGAAAACTGTCCACCTTCATTTCTCCAGTACTCGGTCATGGGTCTTGGTCCCTAGATGCTATCTCTCTCAGTTGAGAGGGTCTATAGTCCTTTGCCTAACCTCCAATGATCTTGGTTCCAAAGATTATGTAGAAGTAATTCTCTTCTTGATCTAGCAATAGATCTAGGCCATGCTGAATCTTGGACCCATGTGCTCTATCCTTTCCCAGACCATCTTCTCCTTCACACTTTGCTCTTAACTAGAGAGCCTTGCAGCAGGAACAGTTCACCATCAGTCATGGAAAGACTTGCATGAGCAAGAAGGTCCTCCACTTTAAAGGCTTACAAAGGGAAGAGGCATCTTGTTAGGGATGGGTGCAAAGTCAAAAACATTGTCCCTTTTTGTGTCTCTATCCCACAAGTAGTTCACTTATTTCATTTCTAGTTTGAGGAGAAAAAGTTGGCTCCGATTACTATTAAGAGCACATTCCGTCATCGTGGTAGGGAGGATCTTGGTTATAACAAAGACCTCTCTGACTTAATGTTTAACTTTGACATGCATAGGCCTAAATCACTCACATTGATTTCTTAAGTGGAATCTTTCTTCGTTTCTGACTTGGCTAAATTTAAACAAATTTGAGACTTAAGCCAGGACCATTCTAAAGCTCCTTTCATACAAAACCTGTTTCCTGATCGTGTTTGCTTTGGCATGCAGTCATTGAATTACATGCCCTCTCTGTCAGCAGAAAACCTACCCTCAGTTTTGATCAGATGATTCAGCAGTCTGTACGATACAACGCAGTTTGGTTGAAGTCAGTGGACACTTTAAGTCACCCTACACCTGTATTGGCATGGCCATAGAGGCTTTCAAACAGGCCCGAGTACATGTGCTCAGCCTTTATCTCAGCCTGTTTGTGGAGCTCAAAGATGCCCTTTCTCCTAGTCAAAACTTGGAAAAAGGACTTAACTCTTTAAGCCCTCTTATCACAGCATACTCTGACATGTCACTAGAATAGAGTTGCCTTATGGATAAGACATTCATACCTCTATCAAAGACATTGTCGAGATATCAGTTGACGTGTTGTCAATCGTCTCTAGTTTTATTTATGAGATGACTCCACAGTGACCCAGTCTCAGTCACACACAAGTGGCTACCAGACCCAACTGACATCAGCACATCCTTTGGACAGGCATTGTGTGCAGCTTTTGACGGGTTTGCCTGGAAATTTTATGCATAAGAAATCTCATTATTTCTTCTTTGCCTCCGGTTTTGTTGTTCACAGTTAGGAGAGTGGGTTAACCATCATATGGGGAATCAAATATTCTCTCCTCAGAGGCTACCCAAGGTATATTTTGAATGCTCAACATTCCTTCCACCTACAGGTACATAGGAATGAATTTCCTTACCTCCCAGGGATGGTTCATGTTCCCTCAGAGAGCATAAAAATAGACTTTTCATGGTTGGCTTGTCTGTATATCTCCCTTCTGGGAACCTTGAATTCCACACTGGACCTGGTATCCTTAGGGAAACTTAATTTATGTCCTCTTAATTTTCTCTTGTTCACAGTTTGAAAACCTCACAGGGATTACGTTTTTGTTGCAGTTTCTCAGAGGTTGATGTTTCAATACCACCTAAGGTGGTGGTACAATCAAGATGTGTGCAGTTCCTATACATGTCCCATAACCCTCACTTCCATCTCTACACTGTTGCATCAGATTCAGGTTGGGTCCTCATTACTGGGCCAGACGGAGGACTTCTCCATAGCCATTGATTCACAGGCATATATTCTCCTCTACATGAACAATTTAGAAATGAAAGCTCTGTTTTTTGCCCTAAGATTGAACACATTGAAGGACATTGGATCATGATCTCCTCATTGGTTGTGTATGTCGGATGACAAGGAGGTAGTCATGCTTCCTCATTCTGCATGAAAGTCCGGAACCTTTTTCATTGGACACAATCCAAAGGGATTACACTTAGAGTTTGTCACATTCTAGGGAAGAAAAACATTCTGGCAGACATTCTGCCCAGAACAGACAAGGTAGTCTTTTCATGTGTTTTGAGGGTATTGACAAAAACACTTATGTGCCTTTGAATGTTGTTGTTTTTTTTTTGAAAATCATGTGCTTAAAACCATTTTTGTTCTGGCCATTGCATCACCTTACAGAAGAAGCAAGCTACCTGCTTTATCAAATAGGGAAGAATGTTTATGCTTCAATGGGAATTATGATTCCATTTCCCTGTTATGTCAACCTGGTTTCCTTGCCAAAACACCAACTTCATCAGTATTTCCAACCTTGATTTAAATGCCCATTCTGAGTTACATCAGTGCTGTGGATGATTGTAATAAACTTTGCCAAATTAGGGCACTTAGATTCTATTTAGCATCATCTAAAGAGAGAAGGAAGGGTAGGAAAAGTCTTTTTCTCCCCATAAGGGATTCAGCTAATATTTCATTATCCACTATCTCTTGATGGATTTCGCTCTCAGTCAAGAGAACTTTTGTGTCTCACAAAAAGAGACTTAACGTTCATGAAGATAAAAGACCAAGAAGTCTCTGCTATTGTTACTTCCTGGGCATATTTCAACCATTCATTTTAGACAGTATTATGAACGCTGCATTTGGCACTCACACACAACCTTCCCTTCCTTTTCCCTTCAGTCATTAGCAAACTAGAGCCATGGTATTTTCTCTCCGAGTCCAATCATTGCTGCACAATCTACAACCCAGACAACTGCCACACATAATTGCAGTTGACTGCTTGGACTAGAAGTGATTATTTTTTCCACGTTTTACTCTTCTAAAAAAATCTATCAGCCATAAGGAACTGACAAATTCAGCTTAATAGTATTGACAGGTAAGCTATTACTAACATTAAAATGTAGTTTATTTTAGGAGTAGAACTAATTTTAATTAAGTATTACTGACCTGTCACCATTGAATGCCCTCCTCACACCCTGTTTTAGCCATGTCCTGAAAAGAATCAGGCTGTTCCATAGAGTTTGGGCTAATGATGTAGATCAGTCAGTGCATGTGTTCTAAGAATTATCTAGAACAGGGAGTTGGTGCATCTAGCACAGACGAGGTCTTTCCATGCAGAAAGGTAAAGCTTAATAATAATGACAGGTTAGCATTACATAATGAAAATTAGTTTTACCCCACCACACCGTAAAAAACTACATCTACCACAATACCATTTTTTATAGTTACAGTCTTATCACTTTTGAAATATAAAAATTATTTTAAAATTTTTTAGACAAAATGAATTTGTATATTTGTGTGTATTCTCCCAAATTACGGTAACCATTGGGAACCAGTTGGAGGCCAGAAATGTAATACCAGTACAATGACTTGTGGTAATCAGGTTAAGAAGGCAAATATATTTTTACACAACAAGCTGTTAATTGATTGCCTTACTTTGTAATTTGGAGTGTTTAAGGTCAAATGCAGGATGTTTTATGAGGTGTTTTAAGTAAGAATGCGATCAAATATGGTCCATGATGACTTTTAATGAAAATCAGGTGACCTTTGACCTTTTGTATCGTTTTTGTTTATAGGAGAATGGTTAAAGCATGTCAGTTTTTTTTGTCAGAATGCCAAAACATTAACTTTCTTTGAATGTTAAAAAAACCCACTGGTTTAGAAAATATGAAACTTGGGAATACATCTCATGTCCAATTCTATAACTTCTCCCTACGATGAACTTAGTTTGGAGAAGTTTTGGAGAGCAGTCAGCAACTTTAAAAACCCAGCCACAGAAAATTTGAAATTACATCTTTCTAGCAGGCTGAACATGGTTGATTTGCTATTTCCACATTTCTCATGCTGATAAGTGAAGAATTTCTCCATTCTTTGCAAAAGTATGGTTATTAAAGGGGAAATCTAGACCAGAAAACTATTGAGAGCCTGCTAAGTTTGAAACTTTATAATCGCAGTTAATGTCACCATCGTTCACCAGTCTGTGATCATGTGAATGAAACTAAAAATACTAGCTGATTTTTTTTGGTTGTAGATCTTGGCAGTGAACTACAAGATACACACCTTCCCTGTTCATTGATTTGTCCTACAATGGCTTATATTAAGTGATCACAGTGGCTCCAAATTATATTTTCTTTTCTGTCTTTGTCTCACAAATGACCTTTGTTGATGATTATTCCAACCTTCTGTCTCCAAAGAAACAACAAGTTGGTAACAATTGTGAGGAGGAAAATGGATCTCCTAAAATTATAAGGAATCTAAACTATCAGTTGCAAAATGAAATAAAAGTGATTTTAATTTTGACTCTTGAGAATTTTATTTTGACTCCAGAGATTCAATGACTGTTCAGCTTTAAAAACTATTAAGAACCTTACAGGTGTCTTATTAGGTTATTGTCACAAGTAGCATCAAAATTGCCAGTACTGGACTAATGGAAACCATTATATGTAGTATACAAATTAAAAGTGCTGGACCAGTTTCATTTCAAGACTTTGCGTAAGTGGCATACTAGATGACTTTATTTTGTAGATCATTTTCAGTAACCATGTGTGTGATATAGTGGTTGGGGTGGTAGTGGTGGTTGCATGACTCTATTTCTGTGCAGAAATATTTAGATCATTGTTTTATTCCAGGCTGCAAAAATGGCCAAATATGTCCAATTCCACAAAATATGTGAAAGCTTATTTGCAATTTTTGGTGTCCTATGGTTCTTCACAAGGCTCATCTTCTTTCCATACAAGTAAGTACAGTAATACAGTACACTTATTATAATGTCCAATATCTTATTAGTTACACATTTTATGTTTGCTAATGGAAGAAAATATTCTTTAAGACATTGTACCATTGCACTGGTCAAATACCACATGCATTAGTAGCTTGAGCAACTAATTCCCCCAAAAAATCCTTGTGTTTTGCTACATATTCCAAGTTTTAAAAAATGTTGCCAGATGCATTTTATACTGCATGTTCAGGCTTCTTACTAAATTGCCACATTGGAATACCTCAAGAACAACTAGATTTGTGGGGTTGTTGGCAGACCCACAATTATATGCACCCCCACAATGCATCTCCTTTGTTCGTAGTTTGATTCTTGGCATGTATCCATGTAACTAACAGACCATCCAAGGGCTGTGACTATACTTACAATCTTTCACCAGAAAATTAGAGTTCATGCTGGACACACAGATTTGTAGCGAAAGTGACTTCTTCCTCCAATGATAGAACGAAGTGGTGCAAACATGGGGATATACAAGTTTAGAGTAGTCAGAATTTAGAATGTTTATAGCAGTCACTTATGACACTCTTTTAATAATATTAGAATCAATAAAATAATTAAGAAAAGAAATATTAAACTTTATGCATATTTAAAAGTCATGTTTAGTTTGATAGCTAAATTGTTGTTTGCTCCATATTGGTATAAAGACTATGTTGATTTTTATAAGACATTTAACCCATTTTGATGCAGATGTTCACAAAATCCATGTAAGAACTGACACTTGATTGGCTGAAGTAATTCACTGACATACTGGTTTGGGTCTAAGTTATTTTCTTATGTACTTGTAGGCAGGGCATGTTGTGTTTTCTTAAAGCAGTTTCATGCAAAATCTGTATTGCATTTGGATATTTAAAAAAGTCCCATGTATCAGGAATTCCCAAAGGGATTAAATCCACAGGATCTCCATATGTTTTTGTTAGTCCAATTCCTACTTTGTTGAAATCCATAGTTTTCATTGGCTTATTAATAGTACATTTGGCAGAAAGTTAATACATCAACCATTCAGAACATCCATCTCATATGATATTGGCTCTCATGGTACTTCTATTGACTTTATTATGTGAGATGTGTAAAATGGTGGAATCCCTGGAGAAAAATATTAAAATTGTCAAAAGAAGATAACATTTTATTGAAAGGGAATAAAAGATCATGGGATGGAGGAAGACAGCATGAGAAAAGGTGAAGTTAGCTTTGCTTCTTTGCATATTTGGGTGCAATGATAGGTTTTGTGGCAACTATTTTACATGAATTAACTCAAGCATGGACCATGGATCACACCACACTTGCAGATGGTTACCCAAGGGCAACATAACTGCCAAGTTTGTAGAATTTACACCTCTTGTTTTAGAAGATGTGGATATAACCGTCACCTGCTGCTGTAAAACTTGTTAATAGCAGTCACTTGGCGTAAGGAACTCATTGATGTTGGGGTTAATTAGTCAAGGTCATTGTGACTGGAAGAAGAAAAATGGTTTCCACAAACTTGAGTCTGCCAATAAGTTTACCATACTTTGTGGATTGCTTTCACTTGCGATAAGGAAGAACCATGTGGTGGTGGGGGGATGGGGTTCTGTCAAAGGTCAAGGTCACTTTGCAAGCAGAAAAATGTTTTTGCACAACAACTTGAGTTCTCTGTTAAAAAACTTTGTGGGTGTCTTTCGCTTAGAGTAACAAAGAAGCCAATGATTTTATGGTCAGCAGATCAAAATTAAAGCTCATCGACTGAAAGAGGAAAAATGATCTGTTTAGTAACTCAAGCTCATCACCATCACTAGTTAATTAACCAAATTTTACAAACAGCACCCTTGCTTGAAAGCCTTTCAAAGCTAGAAATTATGCTCATTTACAATCAGATGTGGCTATTAATACTAAAACCAGAAAAAAAGTAGGTAAATTAACTTTCCGAAATATGCTTAAGAAAATTTGACCAGCTTTGATAGCAAGCATTCTGGTATAGAATACTGTATGTAATCCACATTATTAGAAGAATTTTGAAGAGAGCATCCAACTTACCCCGATTTCTTGGCCAACAGGTTTTTGGCTGTTGGGCAAATGTCAACCAGATGAGCAATCTTATGACCACTTGTTATCTCACAAGGCCAGGTGAGCTTATCAAATAGCCCTGTGCCTGTAATGTATCATCCATCGTGTGTCTGGTTTCAACCACGCTTTGCAGGCAGCATTATGGCATGAAGTTGATTCATGTTTGTACAAATGATTCCATTCCATTATCAAATGTTGCCACCTTGACCAAGAATAGAAAAACCTTTAAATGATTTTTCTCAAAAACCGAATTTATACAAAAATCTCAGTTCTGTTGATAAAATAGCAAAAGTTTCTTTCTGTTTTTTCTTATTTTAAAAAAATAAACACTTGGCAGAATTTGACCAAGTTTGAAAGCATCATCGCATAAAGAACTTTCAGGTTTATACAAATTATCTTGATTTGCCATCAGGTGTGGTTGCTGTTACTAAAAAAAGAAAATATTTGAACACTTTTTCTTCAAAAGACTTGGATCAGGTTGGATAGAAAGCATGCAATTTATGAAACTGACACGGATCCATTATGAGATATGGCTGCCATTACCTATGTTGCACCTGGGATCGTATGGGTTGTAGGCATCATGTCCCTGTCCCCAAATCTGGGACACAATGATTTCAAAGGGACAGTTGATTGATTTCATTGGAAGTAATGGTAAAAATAGCACTGCAAAGAACACAGTTTAAGGGGGTTGGATCATAGGGCAAAATTTTTGCAGAAACCCATGATCCTGTGTTGCAACACTGATTTCTGAAAAAATTGTGAAGCTTTAAAATAACTGTATTTCGCAAAATCATTCAATAGATTCCAACCAACTTTCAAAGACAGCATCCTGGCATAAAGGCCTTTAGTATTGGACAAATGCTGCTGATGTGCTATCAAATACAGAAAAGATCCAACCATACCGCCTTCCTCATGACCAATAACCATGCCAACCATACACCTGGTAAACCAGCTGTCTTTACTGGTATGACAGAATTTTCGGAGTGAGTGTGTATCAGCATGCCATGATACCGTCCGCACTCTCAAGCACTGCTTCAACTGCACAGAGAGATGCCTTGGGAACTGCAAGTGACTCTTTCTCCCTGTGAAGGCAAGAAAAGCAAGATATCACCTCCAAACTCTGATCTTTGTGGCTAAAGTGGGTTATATGCTCAGCATACTCTGACGTCTGATCTCAGTGGGCCTCATGCTTGAATGCAAGATGTGAGACACCATAGAAGCTGTAGGCTGGCATGCAGAGTCAACTTTCTTTTGTGTTTATGTCAGGGATTTAGCTCTGCAGAGACAAAACCTGAATCTGGTAGGTCCTGTGGCTGTGGTCCTGACTGCCACCAGACCAATTTAAACCAATACAACCTCTTAATTTCACTCGATTCACCAGTGAATTTTGAGGATTTCAGTAATCATCTTAACCTGATAGAGCAGTCATGGTTCATGTGAATTGAGGATGTGTTGCTTTCAGTAGGAGAGTGGGTTATTGTTCACATTGGGAATCCAGTCTTTCTTCACTTGAAGGATACCTGAGGTGATTTGGGAATGTATTCAAAGAAAAAGCAAATTTGTATGGTAAATTATGTTTCTTTAAGAATATTTACCTCATCACATTACTTAAAAACCGTCCCGTCCTTCCCGTTATGCAGGCATCCTTGCTGGTAGTCCACTTAAAAATGGATTTCACCTAGAGGTGGCAAGGGAGGTAATGGAGAAGAGTTATTACATTTTGTATATTTATTAATAAACAGAAAAGATTAAAAAATTACTTTTATAGTATGGCTGGATTCTTAAGGTAGAAGGCTTATATCCCCTCATGTTAATATGATTGGGTAAGTGTTCTCATAGAAACATAATATACTTGAAATTTTTTTGCTATATGTGCCATTTGCTCTTTGCATTTGGTTATATAGTATTAGGAAGATGTTAGCCACGTCTGCTTGGGCTGCTTATTTTTATCTTCTGGCAAAATAACAATATCAAAAGTTTAATTTATTTAAATGAACATTTTATTTTAATACAAAAATTGCTGATGTTAGAGTTTTCATAAATGTAAAGGTATCTTTTACTGTCATTGAAATTTGTTAAAATGACTACAGTAGTGTTTCTTTACATAAATTCATCATTTTCTTTCTGACGCATTTTAATTCATCTTTCCTATCTTCTTCTAGGGCAATTTGTTCTTCTATGTTTGAGAGTATTCATATTGTTGGCTTTTACCCAGCATTAGTGTTCTTTAATGGCTGGCTCCTGACTCTCCTGGTTCTACATGGATTCTGGTTCTCACTGATAGTCAAAGTCACCTACAAAGCATTTACATCCACAGGAGAGGTAAGGACAGCAGCATTACTTTGCTTACATTTTGAAAATTTCATGCTTGTAGCCAATTTTTCTTGTAATCTTGCTTTGTTTTAATTATTTTTTTACTTATTGAAAAAACGTATCTCAGTTGTAGTGAAGCAAGTTTAAGATATTTATTTATTTATTCACTAAGGACAGAAGACCAGTAGAACACTTAATTATGATAAGTGGTGATGGCTGAATATAGGTAGGCTTTAAGGCAGGTTTGTCTGGATGGTCATAAAAATGAAAAGTATACCTATGTTTATTACAACTGTAGTAACACAAACAAGAAGCCAAACTTTGGTTGAATAACCATGTTACATTGCCATTGTTCCTTATTTTGGTAGATTGAGGGAGATGTTAGAAGCTCAACTGAGGAAGAAGTCACCCCAGAAACAGATGAAGATCCCCTTGCAACAGCCAACCATGTAGACCACTTGAGGCATAAATCGGGTTGAGAAATTTATCCTTGGTTTCTAGAACACAATTCTGGGCTTTGTGCAAGAGAAATCAGTCAAATGAGCAGTTTTAATGGATGCTCATAATTCAAATAACAGTGAAAGTTGCTCAGAACAACATTGTGGCTAGGCTGATTATTAATGCACCAGGATCAAGTAATATGACCAACAGTTGACCAGAAATAGTCATGACTTCATTGATCAAAGATTTTATTCTGTCTGAATGAATGAGTGATTGTTGTACTCTTATGAATGCACCACATCTTATTCAGAAGCTAGAAGAAAAAGAATAAAGGGAAGAAAGAAATAAAAGAGAAATTACTTATAGTTATGCACCAAAATCTTAATTCTAAGAGAGAAATGTACTGCATGCAAACTGCTAAAACTTGAGTTAAGCTGACATCAACTGCCGGCATTTAACATGTTTAATACTCTTGAAAAGAAAATTCAGATGATTCAGTAAATATCACATTTTACATTTAAAAAAATATGGATTTAAAAAAAAAAGGCAGCCCAGGATTATTGATTTGACTGTAATAATGCAATTCTAAATATGTATCATGACCGTTTGTGTTCTAGGGCATGGTTAAGTTGAATGTGCAGTATTAATAAATATTGACTTAAAGACAGTGCCTTACGAAACAAGAAATGTTGCCATGTACAAGGAAATATAGTCACCATCCATTAACAGTCACCACTCTTAGTCAACATTTTTTTTTTTTACAGATCCTATTTCCAACTAATATTTTACTTCCCATTAAAGGCTACCTAACTTAAACTGTCAGATTTGTTCCTTTCAGTATGGTGCTGGTTAGAGAACTTATACTGTAATAGATATATACTTGCTTAGGTCCAGCTGCAAACAAGACAAATCCTGATCTGCATTGCACAGTGTGCAAGTCTTTCTTGTTTGTATGTTTTACTGATTACTCCTGACAAAATGCATAGACCCAGCTCTGGTGTTGTGTTATGCAATGGCAGTTGTGGTTCATGTAGTTTGCAGTTGAACTTGGTTTTATAAGTGAGTATATATAGTATGTCTTTTGTGTAGAAGTGAATATTGTTTGAATTTCCTGATTTTTTTAAAAAATTTCTGTGTTTTTCCAAGCCTTGTATAATGAACAATGATTAGTTCTTTAATTTTTACAATTCACCTAGTCATCCTAAGCTTAAGGCATATCACAATGTTCTCAGAGGAAAAAATAAAGGTATAGTCCATAAGAGGTACACCATGTTAAGTGTCCTGAAATTGCAGAATGTCCAGTCTTGACCATGATTGTATGATGCAGTTTTCCTCTTTGGGTAGTTTTTATGAAAAGTCCTAAAGTAGAATTACGACATGCTTTTGAAAAAAGCATTTAAATATAATTACTGTTTGCTCAAACCTATGCTGAAAATAAACCACTGTTTACAAAAAAAATAACAAAATGCAGTACACAGGAATATTGACTTCATTGTGTTGCTTAAAATTGCTGCTTGCAACCTTACAGTTTGCTGGTTACAATTCTGATATTGTGTTGAATAAATGAAGGAAGTTTCTTTTTGGTAATATCTTTGGAAGAGTGTTTGAATTTTTATTTCAAACATGATGCATTTTAGTAGACATTGATTTTTGCAAGTTGAAATCATTGCAAGTATCAAAATATTGCTTGTACTTTAAAAAGTTACTTGATCTGTGCTAGTACTCGAAAAGTTACTCTTTCAAGCCAGTACTCGAAAAAGTTACTTGTCCTGTGCTTGTACTAAAAAAAGTTACTTGTTCCATGCTAATACTCAAAATGTACTCTTTCCATGCCTGTACTTGAAAAGTTACTTGTTCTGTGCTTGTACTCAAAAAAAGTTATTTTTAAGCCATGTTCCATGCTGTTGACAAGCCTGAATTAGAATTTAACAACAATATTGATAAACTTTTAAGTGGAATTGGAATGCACTAGAAAAATAAACTGTTAATTACAAGAAGCCTTACTAAACATGTATTTATTATCCAGAGGTTGACCAATTAAAAATTCAGGCATAATAATAATTCTTCAGGTGTATAAAATGTTCTGCTGCATTGTGGAAAAATAACTTAAAACACGTCAGTATAACATAGAAAAATTAACATTGCACTCACAAATATTGTAGTTCTTTCAATAGAAATGGACATCAAAACATCTTTGACAGATAAGTCAGTGTAAAGATTCAAATTCACCTGTTCAAGATACAAGCAAAAATTGTCAAATATGTACTACCCAGAAACCTCTTCATGGTTTTATAGAATCAAAATCATCATGAATCACTGCGCATAAGTTTAATCTATTTTAATAGAGGCATCTGACTTTTTACATTTTTTTTTATTCAGTAAAATTATCTTTTACTTTCAGTTTCAATTAATCAACCTTTGTCATTCTTATCTACAGGTCATGATTCTGACACTTTGAGCAGTATGGTGTTAGATCATCTTTGTGGTTTATTAAACTTGTTCACAATCATGTTTTTTAAACCCCGGGTTTTGTAGGAAATTTAGAAAACCTAGATTAGCTTAATTCTTGTAACAATGTGGATATGCTTTGGTCGGACAATAAAAAGCCCAAACTTTTTTATTCAGTCTAATGTGCAAATAATTTTTTGTAGAGAATGGATCTTGTACTGAAAATCCGGTAAAATGTGTTTCTTTTCATGTATGTTAGCCATATTATGAAGATTTGTTTTTCCATACATGTGTATCACTTTTTAATCAGTTTGTACAAAATTGTTATCTTCAGTGTCTAGATTTTCTGTTAAAGCTGAAAGTCTTCTGCATATATGTTGGACATCAGTTGGCTCATTTATTCATCTGAACCTTGGGCATAATGTTTGTGTATGACTGAAGTTTTCACATGGATATGATGATGATTCCTATTTCATCATCTCAGTCACTTCATAAGTTAAACATGACAGTCTGCATGGCACCTTCATTTTTCTTTAGTGTAGAAAATCTACACAGTTAAGTTACATAAATATTATATGTGGACAAAATCAATGCCTGTAAGGTAGAGGTTAAGATTAATAATTGTGTTTGTCTTAAACTGCATTGAATCGGCTCTGTATGTGGTGAGTATTACGCTTCCTTAATTGTTTAATACCTAAACAATTTATGACATGTCAAAAACAAATATTCCATCAGTATGCAAAGGTAATTATAATTTTTCTTCAGCAAAGTGCTTTTTTTCTGTGTTGGTGGTTCATTTGTATAACTTGGGTCTTCTGAAAGTTTGATTTGATATTGTATCTAAAAATGGTTTGCATCTCCATAATTTCAAAGCCCATTATATTTAGAGTCATACTCTTCTAATTTAGTACCATTCTTGTTTATGGCATTTTATTTATGTCATGTCCTTTCTATTTGGAGGTATATTTACTGAAAATAACATTCCTTCTACTTTTATATGGAGTTATTAGAGTTAAATACTTGCTTGATATTTTTATAAAAGCACTTTCCTAACTTTGACTGGAAACTGTGATAGTTTTTGCTCAAAAAAGCAGACATATTTTATTATGGTGATAGATAAATTTGGTATTTTTTGTCTTTTCTTTACTGTTTCCAGTTCATTAAATGAATGAAATGATTTCACAATGAAGTTTATTTTGTCGAAGTTGAAAAGTCAGCTGGTGTTATATCCAACAGGTACCCTTGGCTGGTTGTCTTGCAAGATATCAGCTGTTTTCTTGAAATTGTATTCATTTGTAAGAAACATGGTATGACATATATAGTAACATTCTGTGACGACTTTAAAAGATGTTATCACTTAGTCTGTAAACTTTACCTAAAGTGTGTTCAGTTTAATATTTTGACATCATAACATGTTAACATATCACTTTATGTGATTCTGATTGGTCCAGATAAGCCCATGAAATTCTTGTACAATATTCTCTTTACTAATTGGCTGTGATTGTTGGAAAATTTCTTTACCACCCCTTATGGAACTTTTCATTTTACTGATACTATGAACATTTTGGCAGTCATTTTTCAAATTGACTGCCGCCCAAAAGGAATTGTTGAAAAAAAGTTATGTCTTTCTGAATATGGTGAATTTCCTCCACAGGGGCCCCCTTATACCATTTTTTGCCTTTCATGTGCTGAAAAATGACATTAAACCCCAAACAAGAACAGCAACAAATAAAACTAAGGTTATTAGTAGGTTGATACTGGGCATGGGTGGGTAAGTTGGTGTTAATCCTGTAACATGATATAGCCCTGTATACATGATTGGTTTAAATGTCAGCTTCTTGCAGTAAATAAACCAACCACTGTTTATAGAAGAAAATGCACATATACCGGTCTCCCAATTGACAATATTAGGCCTATAAAACCACAGCATTTTTATGTGGTAAAATTAGCTCATGTGATTTAATATTTCTTATGTAATTCCGACTGTCTCCTGTTCCAAATCAATGAATACAAATATCTGGTCACAAATACATTGCAGTAAATATGGAATTTCTTCATCCAGCATTCATCCTTTTTTGCACAAATATCCAAGTAGTGAAATTGACATATCTTAGGTGTAAACATTGATACATTGATCATCTAACCTAAATGAATAAAACTGTGTAACATCACAGGTAACTTTCATATACATTCTGTTTTGAAAAATGATGTCGGAGTCAAATGCTCTATTTATTCGGAAAGACAGAAGCTCTTTTAATTATATTTTATAAAAGAAGACATACTTTTAATTGTTATTGATTATCAACTGCAGATAAAAATTGATAAGCATTTGGGACTACTATTTATATGCAGCAAATGAAAGGTTCAGCATTTGAGTCCAGATAAACAAAATTATCTCCTCTTTCTCTCTCCATTTAAAAAACCTTTGTGATAACAGAATCACAAATGGATAATGATATAATTTTAATTTGTGAAACTCATTGAATAATATCCAGCTTTTGGTCAACAAGTGTTTCAGAAGCTAGTCATTATTAAAATTATTTCATAAATCCAGTAGTAAATCATTACCCATTTTACATCCTCTATGTATGGCATATATAGTAGCATTCTATGGCAGTGTTAATATGCAGCAATATTTTATTGCAGTGTTTGAACTTAACAGAGGCCCAAATCGGCTGCATTGTTATTTAACCAAGATCAGGATTGGCCATGAACTTTATGGTTTTCATTGAGACAATCATTGTAGATTATTCTGAAAGCATTTTTTGGGGAGGGGTTTGTAGATATGATGAATATAATAACATTTCACACCTAATATTGACCAGTAAAGTAAAAGTGCCACCATGGGACACATGATTATTATTGTTGTTGTTGAATATTGATATTGAGTGAATTGTCTCATTTTATACAGATGGTTACACATGATTTTTTTCTAAAGAACACATGTTGAATACTCTTGGATCTATGGAATATTTATATGTGGTAGAATGATACACAGTATATACTAGCTTATAAGTCTGATTCTACTGGGAACTTCAAATTGTCATGTAATGCACCAGCAATTCATGGTCTGTACAGTTTGTTAGGAATAATCATTAGAAAAAATAACATCCACCCTGATCTATTAGCACATTGCATGATGGCAGATCTGGGTTTGTGTTGTTTGCAGTTGGACTCTGGTTATAAGCAAGTATATATTGTATGTCCTTTGGAGGGAGATTGTACAAAGTTGATAGGTATGTTGTACAATGGACACTTATGAAGTGTTATCAATGTTGCATTGCAACACAGCCTAAACTACAGGTAGATATAACTGGCTTTACTTGGAAACCATCTTGGCCTAGCTTGTATAATACAAATGTGATCAGCATGTTTGAATTGAGCTGTCTTTAAATTTAAATTTGGTGGCATGTTCACATTTATAAATTAGATGTTCGGAATAGACTTTCTAGTCTTTTTTTTAAGCCTTTGCATATTTTCATCATTTATTATATTGTTCTTGTTTTATAGAGTTAGATTTTTCGGGTACAAACTTTAGTCGGCATGATTTGGTCAAAGATGCTTGACCAAGAAAAATTATAAAAGGTATGAATTTTGACATGCATGTGTAGTTAACCAGATTAGATTTGTGTGCCTTTTAAAGAAGTTTTGCATGCTTTTTATCTTCATTTTTTTACTACATGTTTTAGAAAGTATCATTGATGAATCCTACATTAAAGTTTGTTTTGTCCTTCTGCTTCTTACTATTTATATTATTCAAAAAATTTGGACTGGTCTGTAGATATGTGCCTTGTGAATTAAATGTGTATGGATGTATTTATGTATGCAAGTATGTAGGTCATCTTAATATAGTTTGAACTTTCTCATCTAGTTCTCTTTTATTCCATCACCATATTCTATGGCGTGGGCATGTAGTATTACCAATGTGTGCCCTTGTGTCCATCCTAGGTATCATGGAGTGGTCATATTGTGTTACCAGTATATGACCTTGTGTCCAACCTAGGGATCATGGAGTTGTCGTATAGTGTTACCAGTATATGACCTTGTGTCCATCTTAGGTATCATGGAGTGGTCATATAGTGTTACCAGTATATGACCTTGTGTCCATCTTGGGTATCATGGAATGGTCATATAGTGTTACCAGTATATGACCTTGTGTCCATCTTAGGTATCATGGAGTGGTCATATAGTGTTACCAGTATATGACCTTGTGTCCATCTTAGGTATCATGGAGTGGTCATGTAGTGTTACCAGTATATGACCTTGTGTCCATCTTAGGTATCATGGAGTGGTCATATAGTTTTACCAGTATATGACCTTGTGTCCATCCTGTGCATCACAGAACAGGCATATAGTGTTACCAATGTATGACCTCGTGTCTGTCCTTTGCATCATGGAGTGGTCATTTACTGTTGCCAATGTATGACCTCGTGTCCATCCTTTGCATCATGGAGTGGTCGTTTACTGTTACCAATATATGACCATGTGTATGTCCAGTGGGGTGTTTCTGCTCAGTTCCATATATTTTTTTAATGACTTCATTGATGGAAGTCAAATTAAAGAATTGTTTCATAATTCATTTCAAAGGAAAACTATATGAGCCATAGGCTTATATTGAGATCTATGTGTCAATTTCCTGTGGTCGCTGTTAGTATGGACTGTAACTTTTTCGTGGACAGTAAGATTTTGTCTTCATTTATTTTTGTTTTAGTTGTAAAAAATTGTTTACAAGGAGGTTATGTCATGGTTTTGTTTGTAGATGACGCATTAAGCTTTTGCAAAAATCTTGAATGTGATCTTGGATCCATTGTCAAGTGATATAGCATTAAGCTGTATATGTGCATGTTATAATATATACCACTAATAATTTGGATATTTAAAAAAAAAAACAATCTGCCCAGTGTCAAATCATAGTATTGTCTTGTTGATATCAAACTGATGCAGTGAAAAAATATTGGAGTAACTACATTGATAGAAATGAAAATACTGATGCATATATTAATTTCCACAATCAAATCAACAATTCTGTCTTTATAAAAAGGCATCTCTGGGAAGTGAGAATAGTGATGATTTGAGACAAGTTGTTGCTTAATAGAGACTTATTTCTGCTTTTATTTGCCCATACATGCATGTAATACTTCCAGAACAGACTTCAGGGAGTTTTTTTTTTATAAATTTGTAATTTGTCTTTTTTTTCCTCACTTTGTGGCCAAGTTCGGGAGAGGTTAAAATCAGATATTCTGCCAGGGTATGTGATTGCGTGAATTGTGCAAAATTTGTACTGATTTGCACACTTGCATACCATTGATGTGCAAGAAGTTCTGCAAAGTAATTTAAAGTTGCACGTATGAAAATTTACTCTACATAATATAAATTCTTTATTCAGCTGTTGACCCTAAATTTGTTTGTTGTGATGTAAGTCACATTGGTCAAGTTATCCTAGCGCCTGACACGACATGTCCTTTTTCAAAACTGGTACACATTTAAATTCTTCAGCTTAACATGAATGGTTCTTAGACTAAACTTGATTGGCACATTGGGCCCAGGAACAAGCATTCTGTCATAGCTTAAACCTTGCATCAAGAAAATTTTACAAATTCACTTTTATAATACAGGCTGACAAGAAAATCCAAAATGGCTGATTCCCTGCATGGTTAATCTTTAGAAGCTGATTTCATTTGGCAAATACTGGCTGATGATAGTGATGACAGCAGTTTATGTTTAAAGTTATGAAATATATCAAATTATTGGATCTGGAAAAGTGTTAATGGAGATACAATAAGTGATTTTAACTCAATAAATGGTATTTGTATCCGAAGTTCATGCATGATGGACAAAAACAGACAGCATGCCTGTCAACCTCCCTTTTCAGCATTATTTTGAAATGTAGAAAAGGCAGACTACAAACTGAATTAAAACACAGACAATTTAAAAGTAGAGTGCAATTTTTATTTCATTTCTCAAATTTTTTTCCTTGCAGGATCTTTTGCCACAAAACAGTATTGGCCTATAAGGGTTAAGATAATTTTAAAAAATAAGAATCAGAAAATGAAATTAAGAAATAAAGATATTTAGTTGATTAAAATACCTCAGTCTGAACAAGCAGACTGGCATTAATGGACTTAAAATACAGATACACCATTATGGAACAGTAAATCTGGCACTGTAGTCAGTAAAGCACTGATTTAAAACTGAAACTTTGGCAGAGCACTTGTTGGTGAAAAATCTTATTTTGGAGCAGAAGTACTGAACAGACAACACCTTTGAGTCATGGAAAACTTTACATAACAATTAAGAATATTTTCAAACTTACTCCAGCTGACTAAGCTAGCTATGTGTATACCCTTCAGCACAGAACAGTATTCATAAACTGGTAAGAAACAGAGTAAGCTCAGAAACAGTAGATTAATACAGATTAACTAGAGGCAACATCTTTTAAAGATTTTGATTTCAATAGGGATCTTACAGTTGAGCAGGAAGAGAGATTGAAATTGATATATTTGGTAAGTATGCTATTTCCCCCCCCCCCCCCCCCGTTTTGTTATATGCCCAAATAGGGACAAATGAGGCTGCTGTTAACTAAAAACAGGAAAACCTTTAAATGACTATTTAAAAACTACTCTTTAGAATTTGACCAATTTTGATGCATAGCATCCATCAATGCAGCTCAAGTAAAAATTTATTCAGATGATGCCAATTGCCTTCTAATATAGCTACCATTATGATAACCAATAAATGACTGATGATAAAAAGCAGAGATCACTTTCAGTTTTCAGATCTGCTGCTCAGTCATAAAATATAGACACAGTTACTAAAAATGCAAAAATTAAAGCTTATTTCTTCTTGAAAAGCAGCTCAACAGACATTGAACAGATTTGAAGGAAAACCGCTTTCAGTGGTTAGGTTTGTTGAAATGTACCAGTCCACTAATAAATGTGGCTGCTGTTACTGAAAATAGAAAAAACTTTAATCAGCCACTTCAAAGACCTGCTCAACAGAATTTGTCAGGATGCCTGAAAACCTTTTAAATTATTTAAATGGTGTTGCTCTACCATCAAATATGGTTGTCATTAATAAACATAGAATCCATTAATTAATCCATTAAAAGACTTTGTGAAACTGTTCAATACAATTTGACAAAACCTTTGTAGAAAGCACACTGTAAATGCAAATTGCCTATTAAAAGTGGGGATGTAACCTGTGATGATTATTGAGAATCATGGTTTGGGGTTATGCAGGGTTTGCCACTTTGCAAATAAAATTGTAAACCAATTTTTAATTTATTTTCTTTATAGAATTTACTGAGTTGTGTCCTGTAGCTTTATTCTCATGGCCTAGCAAAATTAACCAAAGCAACTAAACACTATGAAATGGTTCAGCCATGTTAAAATACTTGAGATTTTTTTAAATTATGTTTTTCTTTGCAATTTTCCACAAATTACTTAAGATTTTATATTTCATATTTTTAGCTGTTAACAAATGAAATAAATACTTATTCCTTAAACGCTACTAAATTTCATTTGAGGAGCAAAGAATCCAATGGTCTTTTTAAATAACAAAATTCACTGAAATTAGGTAACCAGTCTTGGTGGAAAATTGGTAGTGGGAATCAGACCCACACCCTTCAGGTTAAAAGTCCAGTGCCTTCACCAGTGGGCCACCATTGCTACCCTGGGTATTGTATTGATCTTCGTGGTTTTTAAGTAATGATCTCTGCAGGAGGGGTAAGGACAAACCGTAGGAATCCATGCTGATTGAATGCATTATCTCCTCTTGTGCCAAGTCAGTTTATATATATTTTAAGGGAGGAACAATGAACAGTTTCTGAGTTATGAACCTGGGGCTAATCCCCATGTGACAGAGACAATGAGCAATGCCGATCACATCAATTATGGCTTTTTTGTACTTTTCTTGCAAAGAAAGTGTATCATACTTGTTTTTGGACAGCAGGAAATAAAAATAAAAATATGTGTCTGAAAATAAACAAACGAATAATTCCATCCCAGGCAGGCAAACCCATGCATACAATCCCTAGCTTCCCCTTAAGTTGTACAGCAGAATAATTCTGCATTACACATGTTGATAAATGATAACAGACATTAGTTGGGACGTTTCATTTCTTTTATTTTAGTCCACAAGAAAATGCAAGTATATTAAACATACAACTTCATATGTGAAGCAAAAGATTCTGCTATGTTTTAATCGCCTTTGTAATGGTATGTGAAGAAGATGAGCAGCAACAACGTTAAGAGACAACATAGCAACTAAGTACAGTCAACCCTGTCCTAACAGGCATCTTTACTCCTCAGTCATTTGTTCATAACAGCCATTCTAATTTACCCTCATCAGATTTCTTATATACAGGTAGATGTCCTGTATGTAATAGTTACCTGGCTTCTGCAGTCAGCAGCCAGGTGTTTCCTGACCAAACAATGGTTCTTCCCAGCCTTAAATAGTCACTATGCATATCTACATTGATGTTAAGTCTGTACAAGGTGAATTTTTGCTTCATGAGGAAGGCATTGTTTAGATAAAGGAATATGATGTTAATTGATGTTTGAACATTCCTTATCTTGCTTGTACTCTTAATTGTAAAAAGGTTTTATTATATCAAATTTGAAAGCAAATGCAGATTTTATCATTAAGGGAGAAGCAGTTCATTTGCTGGATGGTGGGAAAAAGTAGTTGTGTTGTCACAGCAGAAATGAAGTCACCTTTTGTGCCAGTGTGACAGGTATTCAAAACATGTCTGTTAAGGCAGGTAAAGTTTTGGTTCATGGGTCACAACAAATAACAGTGTACAGCTTCTTTTAATTTTCTGTTCATCATAGGCTTTTCACATAAGCTGACTGTCGTTTGATCTTGGCAAGTTGAGCATTCACAAGCTAATATGTCAGTTACAGTGGTGAGTGATATCAGACTCACTTTGGCCCCTTGTTTTTACTGTAAGTTCAGATTTTATACTTTGAACTAGTAGTCTTCCTGATGGCCCCAGTTGTTGCTAAAATTAAAAAAATATCTCTCCAAATTTAGATTTCATATTAAATTGTTTGTGATACTTCAGACAATTTTTTGTTTTGTCAGTTGTAGAGATATTAGAAAAGATGCAAAATCAGTTTGTAAAATTGTACATATGGAAACGTTTTTATTCTTGAAGGAATTCCTCAAAAAATTCCTCAGAAATAATGGAAAACTTTCGAAGATGATTGAAAAGTTTATGGCTGGATTTTAATTCCTCCTGTCTACTAAATGTTGTGTGATTGAACCATTGTTACCAACCAGACAGTAAGAAAGCTATTTAGAAATCTCAATTTGAAGAAGAAACTGGGGTCAGGAAGTTGTCACATTATATTGATGTGACTTTTAGAAAGCACCACGCAAAACAGGTTTAGGAGATGTATTCTTGAAGGCAGGTTTTACTTTCTGTTTTTATATGCTACAGTACCATGCTGCTATGAAATTTGATGAATGGTGGCTGTTGGTTTTTAGGTCTACTGGTCATAGGTTAGGAAGAGCTTATGTTCTGTTTTTCATCATCTATTGTCCATCCATCTGTGAGCACAAACTTGTTACTGCCCCTCTTAAAAAAACTTAGTGAAGTGCCATGAAACTACGCAAACATTCATCACATGGTATAAATGATCATAATGGGTGCAGTGGCTATCATGGAAATCGTGTTATGGTCTTAATGGGCACAGTGGCTATCATGGAAATCGTGTTATGGTCTAAATGGTCCTGATGTGCACAGTGGTCATCATGGAAACCTTTTTGTGGTCTAAATGGGCCTAATGGGCACAGTGGTCATCATGGAAACCTTGTTGTGGTCTAAATGGGCCTAATGGGCACAGTGGTCATTATGGAAACCTTGTTGTGGTATAAATGGGCACAGTGGCCATCATGGAAATCTTTTTATCACCATTTCTCCAGTCTTGTCTTATTAGCATGGATTTTTTTTACTGAAAGTCTCTTATGATGTCTAGTAAATGAAAATTGTGCTTTTTTCCATTATTGCCACTTTGGTGGCCATCTTGAAATTATCATCATTCTCCCAGATGGGTGGTCATATCGACTTCATGATTAAACTTCTTGTGATGTTCATTTGGTCTTATCTTTATTCCTTGAATTTCTTTTTGGACAATAGAGTATCAGTCCCTGTATTTTTTTGTCACTGTCCCATCAGTTAACTCTTGTTTTGTTGTCTTGCCTGTAAAGCATAGGCAAGATTAAGTGTCTTTCCAGCAGTGTTTTCTTTGATCTCATCAATAATTTAAGATTTGGTGTGATAGGTTTTTTAACCTCCATTCTTTAATACCATTGTATATGTGGTCCTGCAGCTTGATACTGTGTACATTCACACTGAGATGACATACCTTTTTATGTGAGTAAATTTGAGTCATGCAGTAGTTGGGCAAGCAAGTTGTAAAGAATGTTTGACAGCATAATTTCTTGTCTTCTGCTTTACAAGCTATTTCTTGGTGTATCAGAATTGTTGTAATTAATGTAGCTATCGTTGAATCGTTGTAGTGTGATAGTCGTAACTATTTACAGCAGGAACATCTGCATTAGCTTTATGAAGGAATGAAATACATACATCATTAATTGAAAACATTTCTACAATTATTTTATGTAGTTATGATTGGAGTATTTCAGACAGATATATGTACAATATATAAATATATATTTATTTTAAAATTTGACATTTTAAATTTGACTTCTTGATGTGTTTCTTTTATGTTGACTATGAAAATGTATTTTAATAGTTATAGCACTATATGTATGCATTGGAATATTGGTATATTAATGTCCATACTCTTTTAATTAATATGCATAAACGTATACTTGCTTATAATTCTGGTCCAACTGCAAGCAATATAGACCCTGATCTGCTGTGACATAATGTGCCGGTAGATCAGGGTCTGTGTTTTTAGTTCTACTGATTAGTCAAAGCAAACTACAAAGACCCAGTTCTGCTGGCACATTCTGGGATGGCAGGTCTAGTTCTGTAATTCGAACTTATAAGCAAGTATAAACAATAATGTTGTGAGCAAGTTTCAGTATGTTGAATGGAATGGTGCAAGTTTTGTCTAAACTAGGATGAGAAATGTGATACTTGCAAATTTCAATTTATGTATATGCTATTAATAAAGATAATCCAATTAGCATTTTCTCTTTTTCTTATATATTATCAGCAAAAGTAAAGTCTTTTCAGTTGCAGCATCATTTTACTTGATATTGTGTAGGTCCTTACACATAATTTTCTCAGAAAAGAGGGACTGTTTAATGCATTGCTGGATGATGGACAAAGTAGTATCAAACCTGAAATGGACATCACCTAGTGTACCAGTGTGACATGTATCATTTGAAATCTTCATTTATTTTACTGTTAAAAAGTTTTTCTTTAAAAAGAGATTCAAGTTCCTTCCATATTTTGGGTAGGACCAAGGGTCATTTGGTATTTAAAGCTTGTATGTAAAGTTGGACCTAAATGAAAATGATGCCATGAAAACATCCACTATTGCCACCACAGCAGCCATATGTAAAATCTTGTTGCTTTTCCACCATTTATCAACTTGAGAAGTTTCACTAAAAATCATATGATGTATATACATGTAGTTGCTTCAAAATAAAAATGGTTCCCCTTGGACATATAAAAGGCTTGAGGTGTTTTGTTGGTCTAAATAAATATTGTGTCAATCTTATATCAAATATGGTCACCATATATGCTACCTTTAAAATCTTCCTTCTAGATGGAAAGTCATATAAAACATTTGGTTTTCACAGAAGACTTCTAACGTCTAGTTGTTATTAAATGAAAATAGTGCAGACCTTATATCCAATATGGCAGCCATCTTTAAAATTTTCGTATTGGCACTCCTCCTACATGAAATGTATAATGATGGGGTTTTCACCAGAAGAATAATTGTGATATCTAGATGGTCCTGAATTAAATGGTGCTGGTGTGATCCAAAATATGGCTGCCACAATAAACATATTTAAAATCCTGTTAATGATTCTCTTGAATGGAGAGTCGTATTAACATGGGGGTTTTCACCAAAATTATTCTAATGTCTAGTTTGTCCTAAATGAAAATGGTGCCTATCTTTCATCCAGCATGGCTTCCCACATGAACTGATTTGATAGTCTTGTTGCTCATGTATACCAGAAATAGTTTCAGCACATGGCAGTTAAAAAGTAAAAATGGTGTTGAATTTCAGGAAATTATTTTTGAACAGTAGAGAGTCAGTTCCTTCACGAGGCTTATGTATGATTGACGTGTAAAACTTGTTCAGCTGAATGCCATTGAAGTTTTGCAACTTTATTACATAAAATTTATCGCTGAAATATAGTAATGCAAGTGAAGTGTAACATGTAAGTCACAGCAGTGACATAGTTTCTTGGCATCCATCCGTCTACAGGAGACGATGGCGTAGCTCCAAAGTAAGCATTTGTCTATCCTTCTTTCTAGCTCTCTTTTCAGCTTGTTTTATTCTTCTCTCTTCCTCTGCATTTTGAACTCCCTGCCTGACAGCTAGGCGCCAGCTGGAACGGTTGTTTGCACAGCTCTCCCAGTCGTTGACATTGATGTTTGCCGTCTTCATATCCTTCTTGCAAACATCTTTGTAATGCAGATGTGGTCGTCCAGTTGGTCGTGCACCTTCTGCTAACTCCCCATATAACAGGTCCTTGGGGATGCGACCTGGGTCCATTCTTTTGACATGGCCAAGCCTTCGAAGGCGCTTCTCGCTGAGAATGGAGAACATGCTGTTCATGTTGGCATGTTCTAGAACCTCTGTGTTGGGTACTTTGTCCTTCCACTGGATGTGCAGAATGCACCACAGACATCTCGGGTGGAAGCTGTTGAGTTTCCTCTCGTGTCTTGCATAGGTGGTCCATGTTTCGCTGCTGTAGAGAAGTGAGCTGAGTACGCAGGCTTGGTAGACACGCAGTTCGGTCTTCTCTGTGAGGTTGGGGTTGTTCCAGACTCTCTGGTTAAGTCTGGCCATCACTGCTGCTGCCTTGGCAATCCTGCCGTTCACCTCAGAATCAATGGAGAGTGTGCTGGAGATGTTAGACCCGAGGTATGTGAAGTTCTCGACAACTTCCAAGTTGTACCCATCGATGGTGACAGAGGGAGGGGAGTCTGCGTCCTGCGCCATGACATTCGTTTTCTTCAAACTGATGGTCAGTCCAAATTCCTTACAAGCATGGGAGAGGCGGCATACCAGCTGCTGCAGTCCATCTTCCGTATGTGATGTCAAGGCTGCATCGTCGGCAAAGAGCAATTCATGGATGAGTACCTCTGTGACTTTAGTCTTAGCACGGAGACAGGCAATGTTGAACAGCTTGCCGTCAGCCCTGTTATGGATGTACACTCCCTCGCTGCAGTCCTTGAATGCGTACTGGAGAAGCATGGAGAAGAAGATGGCAAAGAGCGTCAGTGCAAGGACACAGCCTTGTTTGACTCCGCTGATGACTGGGAATGCTTCAGATGTTGCGCCACTGAAGCACACTGTGCTGTGCATGTTCTCGTGGAACGACATGATGACAGCAAGCAGACGTGGGGGGCAGCCGATCTTCTGCAGGAGTCTGAAGAGTCCACTCCGACTAACCAGGTCAAATGCCTTTGTCAGGTCTATGAAGGCAATGTAGAGGGGCATCTGCTGCTCGTGACACTTCTCCTGCAGCTGACATAGTGAGAAGATCGTCTACAGTTGATCTGCCAGCTCGAAATCCACACTGGGACCCTGGGTAGACGTGGGAGGCTAGGATCGCCTTTTTGATACCCTCATACATTCCTCTTGTATCCCCGGTGTCAGCAGCTGTCTGTATACTGTTGCAAAGGTTCAGCTAGTAGGTGTTGGCACAGCAGCGGGCAGTCTTCTGGGCATTGTTCCTTGCAATCCTGAGGGCTTGTAGTGTTCTGGGGCTAGGTGCAGCCTTGTATGCCAGGAGGGCTTTCCTTTTTGCCTCGGTCACGGGCTCCATCTCCTCCCAGTTTGCCTCATGCCAGTCGACATTCTTTCGCTCCCTCTTCCCGTAAGTTGTGATGGCTGAATTGTACACAGAGTCACGGATATGGGACCACTTGGAGTCAATGGTGTCATCAGGTGTCACTTTGGTGAGGGCTTCCTTCAGTTTGCTGATGAACTGCTGTGTTTTCTCTGGGTTGCTTGCACAGCAAGTGTTGATGCGTGGGTGACCCTTCTTCTTGGCGTGGTGCAGCTTCTTGGGTAATATTCGCACCTTGCTGGCCACGAGGGAGTGGTCCGTGTCACAATCGGCACTGTGGTAGCTGCGGGTGAGGAGGACACTGGCCAGTTCTGCACGCCTGGTGATGATGAGGTCTAGCTGGTGCCAGTGGCGTGAACATGGGTGTCTCCACGACACCTGGTGGATCTCCTTGCATTTGAAGAAAGTGTTGGTCACACATAGGCTGTGGGAGCAGCACATCTCCAGCAGTCGCTGACCATTCTCATTAATCTTGACCCTTCCGTAAAAGCTGAGACAGGTGGACCAGGCCTCATGGTCAGCTCCCACTCTAGCATTGAAGTCTCCTAGTAAATAAAGGCTTTCATTGTTGGGGATACTGGATATTGCCTGATCCAGAGCCTCATGAAACTTGTCTTTCTCCTCGTAGGTGGAGCAGAGGGTTGGGGCGTACACGCTGAAGATGTTGACCGGGCCTAAGGATGTTGACAGCCGGAGGGCAAGGATTCTCTCAGTACCTGATGATGGAGGTTCAATGAAGGCGATTAGCGTGTTCTTTACGGCAAAGCCTACACCATGCTGCCTAGGTTCATCCGAGGGCTTCCCCTGCCAAAAGAACATGTAATTGGCTTCCCTGATTGTGCCGCTGTCAGCCAGTCAGGTCTCCTGGAGGCAGGCAATGTCAATGTTCAGTCAGGAGAGTTCTCTGTCAATGACGGCAGTCTTCCGTGCATCGTCAATCTGCTGTAGGTCAGCGGTCAATCCAGGACACATGGTCCTGATGTTCCAGGTTGCAAAACGAAGAGTTGGAGTCTTCTTATTTCTTCTTTTAGTCTTTCCTGGTGCGGAGTTTTGTGGCCCACTTGTTGAGATGGTTCTCTAAGCTCCACGCACCCAGTGAAGCAGGCAGGCCATGGTGGGCAGCACCTTACTGACTGGGGGCTGCCCAGCTTGAGGCGGGCGGTAGCTGTCCAGTGAGACCTGATGATCTCTCCCACCATCAGAAGTAACCCCTGGCGCCAAGCTCTACGCCAGTCGAGCTTTGACTTAGAACTGGTAAACTGCTACTTCTCATGTTGTGCCGACACCGTACAACGACGCTGGAGTGTCCTCTCCAGTGGAGCTATGAAGCCTGGGCAGGGTGGTATGGAGAATCAGCTGTTGTCCATGCAGCAGATCCCCCCTCTCCATGCAGCTGGTGTGCCCAAGGGAACGACGAATGCCGATACAGCTTGGCACCAACGGCGTCGCAAGAGTTGCCAGAATGACATTGAAGTCAATGTCAGACCGCCTTAGGGACTCCATCTCCAGACTTTCTGTCGGGGTTTACTCCCTTAGCCTTTCCCATGAGTGGGTATAGCCACAAGGCAGCAGAGGTTTGGAATCGGAGTTTTCCTTCTCCTAGATGAGCTACCATCCAAGGTTTACGAGTCCCATCTACCCGAAGTGACATAGTTACTACCCATGAACCCCCATAACTGCAGTGGGATCCCAAAATTCCTATCCAACAACTTCTTTTATTTGGATGGGGCCCCAGAATTAAGTTTGGGTGGGTTTGTGAGTGGGTCCAGAATTTCTTGCTATTCTGACCTTTTGTGATTATGGATGCATGCATGTGCTTCCTTGCAGACTTGTAAAGTTTTATTAGTATCAGATCTCAATTGACTTGCAAGTTATGCAAGTAGACACTACCAGTGTTGAATTAAGCATAGTGCAAGGCATTTGGTAAAAGAAACACAAGTCAAAGATTTAAATTCATAAAATGTTTCAAACAGAAGATCCTAACATTAAATCATGATATTCAAACATGATCGGGGACCAGGGTGGTCGAGTGGTCATAAGTGATCGCCTTTACCAGTCACTGCCATTTTCACCTCTGTTGGTGTGGGTTTGAGTCTCAGGCTTGGCCAGTGTTGGTATGTAAATAAGTGGTTCTTACCGGGGTTTTTCTTCATCAGCCAGTTATTCTAGCTGTCATGTATAACCTATCTTGCACTGAGAAATGGCATTAAACACAAAACAACAACAAACAGATGAACAAACTTGGAATTCATGATACATTTCAAGCATGTTAAGATTTCTATCTGAAATGTAGTTGTGAGAGATGATAGCTGCACACAAGCAAAAGGTTCAAGATTTTCAGGTATATTTTATAGGAGAAATCAGAACCAAAATTTGGAGCAATTCTTGTCATCTTTGGGGATGTTAAAGCATCAGAGGTGTAAAAGTACTATCTCAGTTTTGTGAAATTACAAATTTCTCCAAAACTTCTGAAGTACAGTAGGGTTTGTTTTCATTAGCTGTACTGGTCCATTATGACAAGCTTCTTATTGATACTCTTCCTAAACTACTTAAAGGATTGTCAAGAAACTTGACCCACACATTCATCCAATGGTCTGAGTTGATCCTAGATGAAAATGGTACTGATTACACATTCAATATGGACACCATATTGTTAGGGCTTCTCCTGGATTGATGGTCATATCAACATGGAATTTAGACTAAACAAATTTGCAAGATATCTGTTTGGTCCTATATGCAAATGATGCCTTTCTGATGCTCAATATAGCCACCACAGCATCCATCTATAAAATCTTTTTATTGCTACATTTAATATGGCTGCCACAGTGGCCAGCTTGAAAATCTTGTCACTACTCGTGAATGAATGGTCATATTGTCATGAAGTTTTCATTAAAAGACTTGTGATAATATTTTCTAAAAATGGTGCTCATTATGTGGACATGTTGAAAATCTTGTTTTTACTACTTCTCTTAAAGGGAAAGTCATTATGACATGGAGGTTTTATCAGAAGAGTTAGTCCTAAATGTAAATGACTAACTCAGTATGTCCACCATGGTATTGAAAATATTGTTATCTTTGCTCCCAAAGGGTGTTTTCACCAATAGACCTCGTACAATAACTAATTGAAATGAAAATGGTGACAGTCGTACATCTAATATGGCTACCATGACCGTTGTCAAGAAAATCTTGTTGTCACTAATCCCCAGAATTGAAGATCATTATGACATGGGGTTTTCACCAAAACACTTGTAATGGATGTCGAATTTGTCCTAAGGGAAAAAGGTATTAATTTGAAATCTTGTTATCACAGAAGAATATTAAAGATATTTTCCACACAGGAGTTAAAAGAAAGAAATGGTCTTATCTTGAGTTTATAAGAATTCTTTTCTCCCAGTAAAGCATCAGTCCCTTTAAAGAACTCGTTTATTTTATATGTACAATGGTTGTGTTTACTTTGTTTTATCTCAGTTTTGTACTGTATTAGATAATGTCAGTGCACATTTTGTGGGGGAAAAAACTGAATGGCTCTCAGCAGATTTTAAAAAACAAACAACAGTTTTAAGTAATAATAAAGGCACTTATACAGCACCAAACTGGACACAATGACATATTTTCATTTTTCATTTCTGTCAAATCCTTGAAGAGAATAAAAAGCTATTTCAAGTGCTTTTATATCTTAAACTTTTTTCATTTTGTGGCAAATGCTGCATTTGTGTTACACAGTATAGCAGACATTGAAAGAATTTTTGAGCTGAAAACAAATCTTTGCTGTATTTGACACAATCCTTTCTAATTATAATTGCAATTGCATTAGTTTGTAAATGTAGCAAAGATTTCCACAGGTCAGAAATAACCATGTGATCAGGGTGAGCTGCATTTATTTCTTTATAAACTGTACAAAGAACTACTTAATACTAACTTCTTTAAATAGAGTCACGTGCAGAGTAACCAACTTAAATACTGAAATGTGAAGGCAGAAACACTGCATGCCTTCAAAATGAAAAAAATGTGTTTTTTTTAAATGGAATAAAAATTATTTTGATAGACTCGTATAACTAATCTCTGTAATTTTCTTTCTACTTTGACCATATGTGCTATAAATCTGGCTAGAAATGTTACTTGTTGTGTCCCCAGTACTCTGCATGCATCTGTTGTGTCCAGAATATCAGAATTATGAAATTTTCCTCAGATTTGGCCACAGATTAGTTTCTTACATAGCAATCCATTAATATCTAACCACAGGGTTAGGTATAGTTGCTAATACAATTTGCCTGTATGTGTGATTTGACATGCCTTCTGATGTGGACAATATGTCACAAGCTGAGTTATGAAGCATGTTGAATGAACTAAGTAAAATTTAGTCCCTTGCCAGTTGAATAGCAGAATGACCACAAAACCAAAACGAGCTAAATCTGTCCAAGAGGGAGGATGACCAGAAACCAAAGCAACTTATATTTCTGAAGAGGTGAAATATCTTAAGTAGATCCTTATCTCAGAGCTGCGGACTGCTCCAGTGGCTTAATGGTTAGAGCACCCGCCTTTGTTGCATGAGGTTGCGGGTTTGAACCCCAGCTGAGCCATACCAAAGACTTATAAAACTGGTACTAACAGCTGCCACGCTAGCTGCTCAGCATTAAGACGTTAGTGTTAGGTCAGCCTGGTATCAGGATAATGTGACTGGGTGGGACATCATGCTATATGTTTGTGGCATGATGCCCCAGTGCTAGACATCACTAATAACTGCCACACTGCAGAAATTTTATCACTATGACTGACAAATTGTTAAAGCTACATTAAAATTCCAAAGCACAGACACACATCTCAGAGCTGCAGCACTCAAAATCTACCGATGAAAATACAAGGGCCACAACATTTAATTTCACTGGGGTTTGTTGCCAATGAAATTAAAACTATAGAGTACTGGAAAAGTGGATTGGGAGAGGGGTCCAAACACTAGCAATGTGATACTTGGACCACTAGTCCTAACATGTAAGATGCCATCTCTTGTTAGTTACTATGTGGGGGTGGGAAGTAAGTCCTGCCCTATCCACCAATAACTGGCTGGGTTGATATCTTACTTTATATGACCATTGGTTTCCATCGCGGGGCATTATCTGCTGTGAGATTCAACAAAGTTTATAAGAGATAAACACAGAAAAAAACATCAATAAACTCTTGAATGATTGATAAATTGATGTTCCATTATTTCCATAACAAGTGTATGATATTTTGTCCAAATTGTAAATTGTATTTCCTCAATTCGGACATATCCTTCATAACACAAGAATGATCATAGTAATGGTGGCCTCACCATCAAATCTATCAGCTGCCCATCTTATAACACTGGTTTGAACATCATAATGTTGGCCTTCACTATGGAACGTATCAGTATTACTATGACTACTTACAACAAAAACAACAACATATTACATATACATGTACTATCATTCAGTATTATTGTGACTACCTACAGCAACAACATATTACATATACTATCATTCAGTATTATTATGACTACCTACAACAAAAACAACATATTACATATACTATCATTCAGTATTATTATGACTACCTACAACAAAAACCACAACATATTACATATACTATCATTCAGTATTATTATGACTACCTACAACAAAAACAACATATTACATATACTATCATTCAGTATTATTATGACTACCTACAGCAACAACATATTACATATACTATCATTCAGTATTATTATGACTACCTACAACAAAAACAACAACATATTACATATACTATCATTCAGTATTATTATGACTACCTAAAACAACAACATATTACATATACTATCATTCAGTATTATTATGACTACCTACAGCAACAACATATTACATATACTATCATTCAGTATTATTATGACTACCTATGACAAAAACAACATATTACACATACTATCATTCAGTATTATTATGACTACCTACAGCAACAACATATTACATATGCTATCATTCAGTATTATTATGACATCCTACAACAAAAACAACATATTACATATACTATCATTCAGTATTATTATGACTACCTACAGCAACAACATATTACATATACTATCATTCAGTATTATTATGACTACCTACAGCAACAACATATTACATATACTATCATTCAGTATTATTATGACTACCTACAGCAACAACATATTACATATACTATCATTCAGTATTATTATGACTACCTACGACAAAAACAACATATTACATATACTATCATTCAGTATTATTATGACTACCTACAGCAACAACATATTACATATACTATCATTCAGTATTATTATGACATCCTACAACAAAAACAACATATTACATATACTATCGTTCAGTATTATTATGACTACCTACAACAACAACATATTACATATACTATCATTCAGTATTATTATGACTACCTACAGCAATAACATATTACATATACTATCATTCAGTATTATTATGACTACCTACAACAAAAACAACAACATGTTACATATACTATCATTCAGTACTATTATGACCACCTACAACAAAAACAACAACATATTACATATACTATCATTCAGTATCATTATGACTACCTACAACAAAAACAACAACATGTTACATATACTATCATTCAGTACTATTATGACCACCTACAACAAAAACAACAACATATTACATATACTATCATTCAGTATTATTATGACTACCTACAACAACAACAACAACATATTACATATACTATTATTTATAAATTATAGTTTCGTTAGAGTTGTTTAGTTAATAATATTTTAAGTAGAAAATTTGTTATAAGTATTAAGTTCACACTGTAAGATGAATCTTGTATCATGGGCATTGATTCATCCATAAAGTTTCAGTGTTGAGATGTATTATAGTTCAGGTAAACATCATGTGACCTAACTAGAGGATAACTAAATTGTCTTTACTATAAAACAATTTTGGTCTTGGTTTGAAATACTGAATTCTTACTAAAATTAAAGCATTTGGCAATTTTAGCTCATTGAATATTTAATTATTTGAATCATTAAACACATTTGCTATCATTAATTTATTCAATATTTAATTATTTAAGTCATTAAACACATTTGCTATCATTAATTTATTCAATATTTAATTATTTACATCATATTCTAAAAGACAGAAATTCCCAAAGTGTCTCAAGTAGGTCAACTTTTAAGGACTATAATAATTTTATGTGTAATTTGTGCTTTGAATGTATTATTTTACATGAGTAATTTCCTATGTAGAGTGGTTTTTGATTTAATTTAAAAAATATGGTGTAGCTGAACACCAGCTTTGAATTTTGCCTTCCTTACAGCTCAAAACTGGTATCGGGGACCCTGAGTGGCCGAGTGGTCTAAAGTGCTCAACATTACAGATCATTGCCATCTCACCTCTGTCTGCATGGGTTCCAGTTTTGGGCTCAGCCAATATGGGTATGTGAGAAAACTTGCCAATAGCTTCTCGTGGGTTGGTGGTTCTTCCTGGGGTTTTCCCTGGTTAATCCTCCACCATTTATAATGGCCATCATGTATAGCCTATCTTGTGCCAAAAAATGGTGTTAAACTCTACAACAACAACAACAAAACTGGTATCCTCTTACACCTGAGCAATGTAACCATTGGGCATTGTAATGAGTGACACCTCTGTAAGGGAGGACAGAAAGCTGTATCTCTCTTTTGGTCTGAGAATTGTCCCACCAATAAATTGGAAATGGTAATTTATAATTAAATGATTATTGGTTGGAAAGGTCATTCTAAGAATTTATGAAAATGTCTGCATACCAGCCAGTCTGATTAAAATTAGGTCTCTGCTGTCTAACAATGAAGATCTGATTTTAATCAGATTGGCATAATAGCTCTACCTTTAGTTTCAATGTGATTATCGTGTGTGTTGATTCTCAAGGGTGTTGAAGCATGGACTTACTTTTTAAACCTGAGTCCTGTCTGCGGCGGTTCGTGTCTAAGATTCAGCCAATGTGGGTATGTGAGAAAGCTTGCCAGTAGCTTCTCTAGGGTCGGTGGTTCTTTCCGGGGTTTCCTGGGTTCTTCCTCCACCATTAATACTGGCCACCATGTATAGCCTATTGTGTGCTGAAAAATGGCGTTAAACCCAACAACAACAACAACAACAACAATAAACCTGAGTCTAGAAAAAATAATAGTTTTGCTAGGAGAAAATAGTTTTATACGCATTATTTTTTATGTCAAAGATCAAGCCATCCATTTGCCTGCCTCTGTATGTGTGTGTGTGTGTTTGTGTGTGTGTGTTTGTGTGTGTGTGTGTGAGAGAGAGAGAGAGAGAGAGAGAGAGAGAGAGAGAGATTTGAACTTTTAATGTAGTGTTTAACAATTTTCCAGTTGTATCACTACGAGGTGAGCAGTGTGGCAATTTATAGTGATGTCTAGCAGTGGGGCTCAGAAATGCTTGCATCATGTCCCACCCAGTCACACACAAAAGTTTTGTAAAATTAAACAAATTAATAATTAATTGCCTTAGAATATGAAATGAAAATTAAAACAACTTACAGTATTATGAATTAAATCCCAGATACATGTAGTTTGAAAAGATGCAAAATAAGGACCAGGATGAGGGTCATCTTAATGGTAATGTCCATCCAACTATAATCTGTTGCTAGAAAATTCTAAGGTCAGAATCAAGGCTGTATCTAGAATTCAAACTTAGCAAACATTTTTACCCTACATGACATTAGGCATGTTGGCCCAAACTACTATCTTCAATTTTGGACAAAGGTCATTCATGCAATACAAATTAAATATACATTACATATAATCATTGGCAAAAGCAGACATACAATACATAGAGAAAAAAGAAAGATTTATACAATAAAGTTTTCTTTTACACAGTAATCAATATGCATACAATGCTAAAACAATTAAAATTATATAGAAAAAAAATGTCTTATAAATAACATAAAATATACATTAAGCAATATATTACTTCTGTACACATGACAGTGCATCTGGCCAGTATCTTTGAGCCAATGGTTCTTTTAATGTTGACACTGTAATACAAATTGTAAATCAAAGCAAGTGATTTTTACAATAAAAATAAATAAATAAATAGATAATTGTCGCATCTACTATTATACATTATTTTAAAAAAAATTCTACATATGAGAGGTCAAAATGAATCAACACTGTATGAACTTGATCAGGCAGTGTAGGACACACGGTACTAATTATACGGAAGAACTGTGAACCAGTCTAGAAATGGGTGAAGAAATAATAGAGTATTTACAGGTTTGGTGGTCCATAATTGGTTAATAATGAAAATTAAAATTTTAGGAAAAATATCTTTTGAGAGCCTATCCTATATGTAATGTAAAAAAAATATTGACAAATTTCTACTGATGCAATTATAGCATTTTTACAGGCTTGACTCAGGAGTACTCAATACTGAAAGTAGCACCTGATTCATTTGGTGTAGAATCAATAACACGTGTTTCATGCACATGTATGTAAACAAATTGCCGCGGGTCATATGGTGTTCTCCACACATAAGCTTGCACCAAGGTTAGATGTGCACGAAAAATTATAGGTGTCATTATCAGCACCCACAAATTTTAAGTTATTGAATTTTGAATATGACAGTGTTTCCATATGTTTACCATTGGAGTGGAATTAGTACCGTGAGTCCTATATGTGACCTATACCATAATAGGAGCTTGTTGTTTCCATGGTTACCACGTGCATCCAGGGTATCAATTTGGTGGTTTTTACATATGACAATCATAATGGAGTCTTTTTATCATGGTTTACATGTGATTTTGGAGAAAAATTCTATACAAAAGACAGATGGGGATGGTTTTATACACTGGAGAGTGGAAGTAGATAGCTCAGGCCATAGGAAAAAGAGCATAGTATGGCCTGATGGCAGAATTTCATATGATGGTACCCATAGATTGGCCTGTATGGCTAAATACCATTTAACACATGCAATAATTCCCCAAAATGGGGTGGGGTGGGGTGGGGTAGATTTTATATGTAAGCCACTTATGTCACAATCACTTATGTATCAGCACTGATCATTTAACTTTAGAGACACACTCAGCAGATCAAAGCAGAGAACATTGTAAAAATAAGGACTGTGCACAAAACTGCACATGCTGCATTGCCTCAACCTGTAAATTGAATTATTATATGTCAGGTCACATTGAATATCAATTATACCGGTCTTATTTCTTATCCTAGAATTAAACTCCTTGACACCTATGTTCAGCATGTTTCTCATATTGGTACATTACATTTTTGGGCAAACAGTATTGTAACTTTTCTGCATTCCTTTTGCTGAGGGAGCAGGGAGGGATATTTTCACTTAAAATAATAGTTTTCAACCTTCATTCCCAATATAAGTCTGTAAAAGTCCTATCTGTATTGCATTCTTTACACAGGCAGTTTTTCTTCCCCAACCTCTCTTCATACAGTTGAAACATTCTTGATGTATAACTGCATGGTGAACATACTGCTCTCTCCCACCAAACCAGATCTCTTTTTTCTTCATGTACCAAGTCCCATGATAGAAAACCTTTATACTCAGGGTATTGCAACTTGTGGTCTCAGAACACATTATTCCAAATCTCAGCATTTGATTACTGCGTGCACTAAGTGATATGTGTTTTGTTCACCATATATGTTGTTGTGAATAAATGAAAACAAGCTTCATGTCAGAAATATGGTTTCATATTTGAAACAAAAGCTATTTATAAAACCTACATTGCTCTGTTCTTACCATCAAGTAATAGTAAGGAATCATTTAGCTGTAAATTAGAGCTTGCTATTTGGTTTGCCAAATCAATGTGTATTACCTCCCCTTTGACTGTAATTGAGTGATTGCAGTGTTTGCTTTGTTTCTCTTTTGTTCAATAATATATGCACTTTTTCAGCTTTATATTAAAAAGTAAGTAATTTAACACTGCTTATAGTGGAAAGTAGCCACAGTAATGATTTTGAGACTTTTTCTTAACTTTTTATGAGCTTTGGGTAAATGTAGGTATATATTTATGTATTAGACAACTTCAATAAGCAATTCAATTCTATTACTTAAATTTAACAAGTAGTGTATTCAGTGATAATTTTTATCAGTGTCTGCTTATTGCATAGAGACATGAACTTGTCTTGGCATAGCAAAGTTTTTCACACATTTCTCCACCTCCAGCATACCTAATGGCTTGAGTCATAACAGTTTGTGCATACACTTTCTGTCTCCAACATCAATGTCAGCATTATAGGAACTTTGGATAGCTTTTTCAAATTTGTCTCTTGTTGTCCTTATGTAACATACCTCATGTTGATGTGTTATTTGGGTTGATACACATTCCCCCCCCTTCCCCCACTTGTTGTGGGGAACATTACCAGGCTTGAAGAAATTACTCTGTCTATTCTTTGCTTATTCACCCTTCCCCATAGTTTTATACTAAAAAGTAGCACTGTTATTTAATTATTCAGTATAATAAAGCTTATGGAACTCTTCCTTGGCTTTTATACCTTTTTGATAACATTTGGGGGTCATGAATCACATGTGATGATAGTTTAAATAAGTTTGGAATGTCAGCATCTCTTGATGCTTTATGGGTGTGTGTATTTGTTTTAGTCACAAAAGGGCAATGGCCTCTTATCATTTTGACCTGTCATGTGGCACACTTATTTGTTTTGTTTGATTGATGTGAATAGGGATGCACTGTATCTTATTTCTGTGAGAGTCAGCAAGAAAAGAAATGCAATTTTGAAATTTAAAACATTTAAAACTTGTCTTATAACCAGTGAGAGATGAAAATACAATGCGTCATGTAATTTGATACCCTGTGATGTCATACTTGCTGATGTCAGCATGCTTTTGTTTCTTTTGTGTAGCATGCATTCCATAGAAAGATAACATGAAGATACAAAGGCAGAAAACAATTATTTTAATAACAAGAATAAGCCATTAATAAGTACAATACAACACAGCAACATGTAATGCGGATGCAATTTAACTATAGATATTGGTATCACATAAAATGCTATTGCACTATTATCCATGCACAAGCATGGCCAATTCTTTCTTACAATTATGCTCTAATATCAAGGAGTAAAATACAACTTTTTAAAAAAAAATTAAATCTGGTTATAGGACACATGGTACTAATTATACGGAAGAACTGTGAACCAGTCTAGAAATGGGTGAAGAAATAATAGAGTATTTACAGGTTTGGTGGTCCATAATTGGTTAATAATGAAAATTAAAATTTTAGGAAAAATATCTTTTGAGAGCTTATCCTATATGTAATGTAAAAAAAATATTGACAAATTTCTACTGATGCAATTATAGCATTTTTACAGGCTTGACTCAGGAGTACTCAATACTGAAAGTAGCACCTGATTCATTTGGTGCAGAATCAATAACACGTGTTTCATGCACATGTATGTAAACAAATTGCCACGGGTCATATGGTGTTCTCCACACGTAAGCTTGCACCAAGGTTAGATGTGCACGAAAAATTATAGGTGTCATTATCAGCACCCACAAATTTTAAGTTATTGAATTTTGAATATGACAGTGTTTCCATATGTTTACCATTGGAGTAGAATTAGTACCGTGAGTCCTGTAGCTGCTGAGGTGTTTCATTCATTACTGCGTCTTGGTTAGTAGTATGTACCCAATATAGACTGGTGATAAACTTTTTAATACTATAGAACTCTTAAAACCAAGTTTGTGAAGTATGTTTCGTAATCCAGTCAAAGAAAGAAGTCATGGCGGTATGTATTTTATAGCGTTTAACTTATTTTAAAATCAAATCGTATATCTGTAGCTCTTTTCACCAATTCAGTTAGTATCCATTGAGAATTGTTTACTTAGACTATACATATTGCCATATTAGACATGCATGGCCAGTCTGCATTCAGTAAGGGTTGCGTTACGCAACTGTGTCGCAGGAGACGACATTTGGTCATAGATTTTTTGGGCCATACAGTGTATGATATGTAGAACACAATAGCGTGTCATTTTTTTGTAAATAGTAATAACTACAACCATTCACAAATATATTTCTTTCTAAAAATCTATAAAAATTACAAGTAGTTCGAGCGTAGCAAAAATTCGGAAAGTTATGAAAGAGAACCGTACGTTTAATAAGTCAAACTGGATTTTGTGTTCATATTGTCAAATGATAAGCCGGTGTGTCTGATATGTCAGAATTCTCTCTCTGTTTTGAAAACAAAAACAATTTACAGAGGCACTACACGTCCATGCATTAAGATTTCGACAGACATTATCCAATCAGTACGAAGGTAATAGAAGACAAAGTTGCTTCCTGAAAAAAGAATCTTAATGGCCAGCAAAGTGCTTTTGGTCGACTGTTGAGCTAAAGTGACTGCTACTGAGGCATGTATAACGATAAGCTGGGTTTTAGTTAAAACGCAGAGACCATATTCAGATGGTGAAAACTGTTCAACTATGTTTCCAAGAAAGTGCAGATTCTTTATTAGCTGAGTTTAAGAACAAAGATGAGATCAAGAAACAGATATAAAATCTTCAGCTGTCTTACCAGTCGGTAGCAAGACGTGTTGAAATTATATCGCATGAGATATTTGAGCAGTTTCATTTTTTGTTGTTGAGGAATGCAGCTGGTTTCAGTCTAGCATTGGATGAGTCATGTGATGTCACTGATACAGAACAACTTATAATTTGGGTTAGATTTGACTTGGAACATAAATTAAAAAAAGAATTGCTGGCACTGGTTCTTTGACTTGGAACATAAATTAAAAAAAGAATTGCTGGCACTGGTTCCATTGCAAAATACAACAAGAGTTGAGGATATAAACAAGGCATTGAAGGATTGTTTATTAAGAAAGGGTATTGATATGAAAAAGCTCTTATCGGTTACCACGGATGGTGCCCCAGCAATGGAGAGTAGGCCTGATCGGATTGCTGATGGCAGATGACAATTTTCTAGGTTTCCAAGCTTATCATTGTATTATTCCCAGATCTAGTCAAAAGTGAGCAGTTCAGAATATCTTTAAAAAAGTTAAAATTGAATTTCTCTGCTCATTTCAAATGCCTTTGTTCAAAACTGAAAGATGATGCACTAAAAATTGTAATGGATATTGTTGTTAAACTTTATAAGAGCAAATCCTTAAAATCAACTGCAGTTTAAAACATTGTTAGAAGAGTATGAAAGCAATTATGGTGATTTTGTTCTTCATACTGATGTTCGTTGGCTGAGCAAAGGGAAGGTACTGGCAAGATTCTGGGATCTAATTGAAGAAACCAAAATCTTCCTCACGGTGAAATCCAAGGAAGAATTGTTAAATTATCTGGAAATGCCAGTGTTCATTGTTATGCTAGCATTTCTTACTGACATCACAGACAACCTGAATATATTAAATTTGAAATTGCAAGGGCAACATCAAATATTGCCAAATCTGATGAAGGAAATTAGTGTTTTGGAAACAAAGCTGGGCTTATTCATCAATTGAATTGATCAAATTTTACACATTTTCCTGCACTTTTCAATACAGCACAAGAATTTCCAGATGTAGTGAGCAGTTCAAAATATAATTAGAAAAGTTTAAATTGGATTTCACTGCTCATTTCAAAGACATTCATAGTATGACTCTGCTACTTTTTTTTGAAAGTCCATTCACATGTGATATTTCTATCATAGCCACAAAGATGCAGTTTTTGGGAGAGATGAGGGTGCAGTGCAGTTTGAAGTAATTGAAATGTAACATAATATGGCTCTTCGTGACAAACATAAGGATATGCCACCAACTGAGTTCTGGATGACACACATTTCTTCTAATGAATTTCCACACAGATTGAAATGTTATAAAAAAAATAGGGACAATGTTTGGAAGTACTTACGTCTGTGAAGCTGGATTTTCTGCAATGACTAATATCAAGTATTTAAAAAAATGAAACTCTTTGATGAGCATTTAGAAAATCTAATGACAGCAGCAGATACTGAATATTAACTGCAAATAAATAAAATAGCAAGTACATTTCAAACTTTTATTGCTATATGTTTGTGCTCTGAACTATTTCAAAGCATACATACATTATTACTTAATCAGTTTATATAAAGATAAACGGTTGTGAATAATTTTTATAGTCATTGCTTTTAAATTTTCTGCTGCGGCCTTCGGTTTCAAGAAAAAAAATCAGTGGCCCATGGTGTCAAAAAGGTTGGACAGCACTGTGTTAAACTATGGTACGTTTCATTGTACATTAAAAAATACCACAGTACATGTTTCATGGTACCCAGCTCTACTGGATATGTCTCCTGCACAATGACATGAAGTTAAGTATCGTTTTACAAGAATTTAATGTATTCCTTATTTGAGAACAGGTGCCCAGTATTTGCAAATTATAGCTGGAACATGGCTTATATTTGTAAACAAAACAGCACTCTTTCAAAATTCAGCTAATTCTCAACTGACATTACAAATATGCATGTACGTTAAACGGTAAAATATTTCTTACAACTTTGCTGCACTTCTCTCTGTTTGAGGTAAAATTGTGGTAATAATTATATTTATTTTGATAATTTTTAGTGTCACATGTCAGTGTTGAGGAATTTGATGATAGAAAGGATTCAGTTTTTAATACTCCCCAAAAAATACACTAACAAAAAGTGCAGTTTTCACTTTCTGGCAAGGTCTTATTAATACCACATATATTAAAGTAAGTAAAAAGGACATTAAAGATTGAATAAATAGTATATCAGTACGTAGTATCGTATCTCCCAATAGGATTTTGCATATGAAAGTCCAGGGACACATTTCTCAGAACACTGAGTGTCTGGCATACAGAAACAGTACACAGATCTCTCAGTATTTACTTTTCTCTGTTGTTATTTCATTTCAGAATCCCATTGGAGGACCTCCAAACCCAATGATGAGACCACCTGTTCCATTTGGGGTGAGATAATTTTTAAACAATATGGGTAGAATTTGGGTTAAGGAAGTTTGTGTCCTTTTTTAACAAAGTGTTATATTTTCGTTTCTTCATTTAATACAAGACCATATGAAAAACTAAAAATCCAAACAAACCAGCTTGTTTCCTTTTTTAGTTTTCTGTTGTATGCATGTGAAAGATTCCTGTATCAATTGTGAGGCTTTTCTTAAAGCCTTGATGTCCAATTTGAACAAACTTTAAAATTAAGTTTTAATACGTGTTAGCCAAGAAAAATTAAGACCAAGTGTACAGTCAGACATTTTGTGTTGGTTTTTTGTTTCTATCTACACAGGGTGTAACTGTAGACCAGCAGATACATTGATATACTCTGGATAATTTTTTTTATATAAAATTTTTGAATTACTTGTTTCTTTCATAATCTTCCAGACTTCAGATTTTAACATGACATTACTTTATGAGGAATGAATCAAGTTCAGTTGCAAATGGCAATAAATTTATGAAGTAATACAGTACATTTACCATGCAGCATTAAGAAACAGAGAATCAATTTTATTAATAGAGGAATGAGTAAAGCTTTGTTAAAGACCATCTGATCTATGAAGTTCAATTTCCAATATTTTGAACATTCTTAGATTTATTGTGCAGGTAACTTAAGGTACAGTTGTGACTTGTGTTCTTTTTTTTTCTTTCAGATGGGTGGACCACCAGGTTTTATTGCAACCCCATTAGGAGGACCAGGACCTGATTTGGGGAAAGGACCGATGCCACCAATGATGCCACCAGGCCTGCCTCCAGCTAGTATACCGCCATCCAATATTGGTAAGTATGATTTACCTGGAATATTATCATTATTTGATACAGTTAGGATGTCTCTGCATGAAATTTGGCAAGTGTAGTATACAAACTAAGATTATGGACAGAATATTTTCGATAGGAGCTTTTAAATATGCTGTGGACTGAGATATGTAAACTCTAGAGGACTCATGTTAATACATTTACCTTGGCAGAGTTTTTAATTTACTTTTTATTGCCTGGATTGCAAAGGAATTCATGGTTCTGGGTTGATGATGCAGATGTAGAACAAATTGGAAATCTATGGTTGACCTTGGGCAAACTTCACTTTGAAAATCAGGTTGTCCAGTGGATTTTTCTGGTTGGCCAGTAAATTTATGTTGTTTCATCTTGCCAATAATATATAATAAGAATAACACAATGAAGAAGATGGAAAGATGGCATCAGTACAAAATAATCATTTGGCTCAAGCATACGTATATGATTCCTGCAAGGAAATTAGAGACTGAAGTTAAATTTTGATGGCTTGTGACAAAATCGTATCAGTAAGTGCTATTATAGTAAAATAGAGATATACATAACATGCTACAGGGTTGTAATTATTCTACTGTCATCAGAATATACACCCCCAGTTTTATGGTTTTTACCCCTATTCATTTCAGAGCATACATTATTCTCTGTAAGTACTTCCAGTACATCCTGGACCCTAAGATGCTTATCTATAACTCTCTGTTTTCTCCATCTCATCATCCTGTTGGCTCATGATAACTAGTTTTAATCTCTATTATCCATAGACCAGAAGAGCTCATGTGATAGCCTGTCATATGGCAGAAGGTTGTCATTCCTACTCCTCCTGAATTACAGGGAGTATTACCAAAAACATTTACAAACACATTCATCCCAAGGTCATAAATGAAAATACCTCTCCACAGACATCCATTCTGGCCATCTTGAAAACCTTGTTACTACTACCCATGAATGGATGGTCATATTGACATGGAGTTTTCACTTAAATACTTATACGATGTTTGGTTGGTCCTAAATGAAAATGGTGCAGATCTGATTCCAATATGGCTGCCACAGCAGACATCTTAAGAATCCTGGTTTTTCAACTCTTCTTGAATATAATATATGTATTTTAAAAAAATTAAAATAATGTTGATTGAAAGACTTTCTGTGGCATCTTGTTAGTCCTAAATGAAATTAGTGCTGATATGACATCCAAAATGACCACCATGGCAGTCGCCTTCAGAATATTATCTTTACTTCCAGATTGACGGGTATATCAACAAAGGGCCTTCACCAGCAGTCATTATAATGGTTGCTATGATGGCTTTCTTAAAAATCTTTTTTCACTATACCCACATTTCCCAAATGCATGATCATCATGACAGGGTTATCACCAAACTGGTTACCATCTCAACATAAATTTTAATTTATGAACAGGCAGACATAACAAGAAGTATTTGTGAAAAACCATGTTTCTAAGGCCGGCTGTTTATGAGTAGCAATAGCAAGATCTTTGTGGACCATGCTCACAACAGACAGGGAAAATAGAGCAGAAGTCAGGATAAAGGTCAAATGTGAGGCTGGATGGCCCTAACCTGTTATTTATATAGTTTGCTTTGTGAATAACAGAGTGCCATTCAAGCTGCACTAGCTATCTGCCTTTTTGTAGATCTAATTTATAATTTATGTTGTTTTTTTTTGTTGTAGGTTTTAATCCTCCACCAACTGGATTTCCACCTGTACCCCCAGGACTGGGCATGCCTCCATTTCAGCCACCAATTGCAGGTAATGATGATGCAGTAAACTGTATTGCATTGATATTTTGTTCTAATGTCTGTCAATCAGTCAATAATACACCCATTTGTCCATTCATCAGGTAGCCTTCCCCACTGGGCTGCCAGATATAGAATATATTTGAAGTGCCTCCTATATGTCATCAGAGGCGACTAATGGAGGCTGAGCTGGCTCATTGATAATGTGCTGTACCTTGACTATCAGATTATCCCAGGTTGGCTGCCGAGGTGTGGGCAAGGTTCATCAGCACTAGATAACCTATTTTTATTGTATGATAAAACACCAAACCATACCATCATTTCTAGTTTAGCCTTTGGCCTTGTGTAATTTCAAACAAGAATCCATACAGAAAAATATTCATATTAAATAAAATATTGCTGAGGAAGTAAACTGGATCCTAGAGTCTCCAAAATTTACAAGAATTTTATATTTGCATTTAAGGAGATAGTATTTATATATTAATTGCTGATCAAAATTTCAAAAGAATAGTTTTTTTTTTATCTTTATGTAAGATCAAAAATGTTGCAGCAAACCAGCTGTTTTGGTATCTTAATTTTTGTGTGTCATGTAGAAATTGTGCTTTCTATTTCAATTTTTATTGAGGCTAATTCATTTGTATTAACTTGCCATCTGCTTCTTAGTGCTGAAAGAAATATTAGAATATTCAAATAAAAATACATTTTTGGCAGATACTGAAATCAGAAATTGGTTATTTTTATTTGACTGTTTATACTTTTATTGCATGGAGAGTTATTTGAACTTTGAGAAAACTTCCAGTATGAAAATTGCCATCAACCCCCTGGCTCGATGCTAACCAATTTTACAGTGGACAGAGGAAAAAAATGAGTAACCAATTCATCTACCCTGCTGGAGTTTTAGGCATATCGAGTAATATTTAATCTTCAAATTATATATGTTTATGATATTTAAAGAAATAGTAAAAACCAAGTGAAAAAACAAGTTAAATGTTAATAATTACAAATTGTTTATGACCGCTGGGTGATATGAAAAGATGAATAGCTCATGTTTAATCTGCATACACTAAATGCTTGTAATTCCAAATAAAGACCATGCTGTGTCTTTGTGATATCTGATGGCACACATGCTACTTCTGATTCCCAGTTTCAACATGTGGAGGTATTTTAATGCTGGAGGCCACAATAGACTAAACAACCAAACACATTTAAGGAAAAAAGAAAGAATTTGACACTTTAAAACAAAAATGGTAGTTGGGTTACATAATTCGTTTGGAATAATGAAACATGATTCATGCTAAGGCCATGCCAGTACTGTTTTAGTTCATTCAGGTCAGCATCGCAAATGATATCCAAGACTGTAGCTCAGTGAAGTTCTATGGAAGCTGCTCATAATGTAGCAAAAGTTACCAAATATTTTTAGTGCATGAATGATTTCGGCATCATTTGTATCAACATACAGAGCGACACTGCTGTTGCCCTTGAGTTATGGAAAAGTTCATTTGTGATACAGGATAAAGCAGTTATGGGAGCTGTTGCATGCCTCAGGTAATCAAACAGTGTCTACTCATTAGACATATAATACAAACATACAGTAAGTAAAAATATTAATTAGATGATGTTTTAGTTTGGTAAACTTATCACCATTTCAACAGGCTCAGGTGAAAATTCACTGACATAAAGACACGAACTGAGCGGAATAAACTAACTGTTCAGCTATATCTGATTCTGCTGCAAGTCCATTTAGTGCATTTGCACAGGTAAAATACTCAAAGCAGAACAACCCAATTTGTCTGAAGTTACATATATCAGAGAGATGTGCTGAAGACCAGGTGTTATTATGCATCACGACATTGAATGAGAATGTTGAAGCCAACTTCATGATCAGTGGCAACATTTCTTTGAAGTCGGATCTTTACTCCATATACATGTAAAATGCAAAACGATTATTTCATTTGTTAGAATAGTGTTCAGGTATGATTAATTTTTGAAGAGTGTGATTCAGGAAGCAATACTCTATTAGAAAAGCAAACAAATTCCAGGTTGGCGAGTTTTACTTGTTCAAGCACAGCAGCAAGTAGAGCATTTTATTCTTTGCACATACTGCACAAAAATGTAGATATAAGTGTTTGATGTCAAAGTCAGTGCTCTGCTTGTACATAGCATATTCAACACGCTGAATTGAACAGTCAGATTCTCTTATTACTGTGTTTACCTTATATATTGGGACATGATATTTGATGGGATACCATAAATGAATTTTCAAAGTAATTGTTTGTTCACTGTATGTTTGGGACACATTGTTCTTTTAGAGTCGTAAATTGTGGGACACCTTTTAAATTATTCGAAAATTACATGTCAGAAATTGCACTTAAGCTTAAAATTTATTTTATTTAAAATATGTTAAAGTGTGTACTTGGGATTAAACTCTTTAATCCACGGAGCATCATCTCGTCAACCTACCCCTTCTGCATGCACACATATGATCCATCCTTTTGGTGCATGAATATTTTTAGCTTCCTCGTGCTTTATCATAGGAGGCAACACATCTCCTGAAGTGGAAACTGAAAAGACTAAATTAAGATTCTTTTTATCTGCACCAGTCATGTGGAATATCACACTTTTAACCCACTTTTTATCAGTAGACTGTCTAGGAAAATGAGGTCAAAGTACCCTGGAATTTCATCCATGTTATGGATCATATTGTCAGCGAAATCTTATTTTCTGGCCTTCACAAATTCATTGAATGATTTTATTTGCTCCAAATCTTCTGAGAGTTGCTGGGTCAACTATGTCAATGCATGAAGCACTAGATTATGTCACATTATTCCATTGTTTCAATTTTTATTAAAAAAATTCCAGTGAATACTGGTACAAAGGAACGAAAGTTGGCTTCCTTATGTCAGCCAGCTTTGTTTATATAAAATAATTTGCACAATTAAAAGAATCCAAAGTAAGCTTGCATTGTAATAAAATAACCTTTGCATTTGATACCTTGTTGGTAAGTTCAAAGAATAAGTTTATTGCTCACTGCCAGTTATGTTTATTATTCATCAGGGGGGCCTCTATTTGTTTGCCATCTGTAATCATTAGTGATATAAATGTGCATTAATGTTTGTGGGGTAAACTGTATACAGAACAATAACTTGCTTCAGTCATACTTTTTGTTACCCATGCTAGCAAAAACATTGTCATTTGCACTCACAGTTGAAGTATTTTCAAATGATGAATTTTATTTGCGAGATACTGTCATATAGTTAACCAGGATATAATATAATCTTGGTTATTTTGCACCTTACACCATGTCGTGTGTGAATGGCAGGTGCCTTCAAGCAATTGGTTAGTATTTACCTTTCTCTCTCGTTTTTGATTTTGTTGGATCCTGTGTTCAGTCTGATAACATGCTCAAACCTTTGAGTAATTGTATTATTGTGTACCAATATATATATATATATATATATATATATATATATATATATATATGCTATTTTTTATCTTAATCTTGCTAAAAGACTAAATATTATTTGACTGATGATTTTCAGGATGATTTTAGCTATGATTTTTTAGATTGAAAGACAAGAATAAGCACATACTTACATGTGTTCTCAAAGTTGATTTGTGTTGATAAAGCATTAATACCCAAATGTACTGAGTAGTATTGTTTATTATTGCTTGATTACCTGTAAAGACCCCATTAAACTTGAAACTGTTATGTTCTCCTCCTGCCCCAGATAAAATGGTCAGTCCCAGATGTGATGTATATTCATTTCTATATAGAGACAAGCATGCATATCTCATAATCAGACTGCATCAGATACAATGCTAATGTTATGGCTGTTGTCCAGAACAACTCAGTTTTCTACTGATACATTAGGTAGTATCATGAGGAGAAAAATGTTGTTGTTATGATGTGGAGCCAAGTCAAGAGTTGCTAATCAAATGTAAAAGTGCGGTGGACTAGTGGTTAGAGCATCTGCCTCATATGCAGGAGGTCGTGGCATTGATCCCCGGCAGAGTCATACCAAAGACTCACAAACATGGTACTAACAGCTGCCTCGCTTGGTGCTCAGCATTTAAGAGGTTAGTGTTAGGACTGGTCGACCTGGTGTCAGGATACTTTGACTGGGTGGGACATCATGCTTCATGTTTGTGTTATGATGCCCCAGTACTAAACATCACTATAAACTGCCACACTGCAGACATCATAGTGATATGACTGAAAAATTGTTAAGCTACGTTAAAAAGCCAAATCACATGCAACTAGAGGTTGTCTGATTGATAATAATATCACAGTAGAATAATTTCATTTATGTGAAGTGGTTTATTGCTTAAACTTGCTTCCTAATGCTGTTTCATGCTACACTATTTATTGTTTGATTATGCTACTGCTTTTCATTAATTATGATTAGAGGTACTAAATAAAATCAGTCTGTTTTAGTGGAATGTTAATGATAAGTCACCCAATGAATAAAACATAACTTATTCTGTGCATCAGTTGTGTGATTCCTTTTTTTCATCTTAAAATGTTTGCAATTACACTGGTGCATAATTTATAGGTAGGGCTTTAGCAAACCTCTGATGCACTTCTTTCTGAGCTAGCAGGTTTTTAATATATAAAATCGTACTTTCAGGAGGAGTTCCCCCTCCATTAAACCCACAGATTGCAGCAGTTCAGCTAGCCAGTTCAGCATCAAACTCTCCAGTTTATTCAGATCCCAAGCCACCAGAAAAGGTAAGTTAACTTAAGTGCAAGTTTCATATGCCGGATTTTTTGTGGCGATTCAAAACAGAATCACTTTTAATAAAATTATTGTTTCATTTTTAATGTATCTGCATAATGCCACGTCAGACTTTGCCACCCCTTACCAGCTTATCTTGGTATCTTCCCCAGTAGTGTACAGGGCTGTGAATGGTTAAAAACTTGATGAAGGTATCAATAGACCTGCCAACCTTACAATTCAACCGTAAGTCATGGGGAAAATGACCATTAAAATACGGACGTGAGGAATAAAAGTAAATATTATATATAATTGATTGTTGTAAAAAAATACAGATAGTGTCTTCTCCATGTTTGATTTGGATCTGTGACATGGAACATTTTTATGTCTCTTGGGTCATGCTCATCCACTCAGATGCCATATTCAGTATGGTGTTCTGTTCTTTTGGATATTACACTTCGATGGTTTAGAGTAATTTTTGGTAAGATCTTTACATTTCATTATGGCTGGAATTATTAGGACTCTTCATTCTGTAACATTTTTGGACATTGTTACAAACATGAAGTATTGGAGGAAAAAAAAACATTTGTAATATGACTATTATAATCCCTTTGGTTCTACTCTGCTGTTATTAAAGTACTTCTGAAAGCAAAACAGGTACTAGATGAAGTTATGTGCATTTGCAGCAGACACAGTGGAGAGAATGTTGGCATGCCTCTATGCTACTTTCATGTGCTGTGATGGAAATTGGTTTATATGTGGTATTAGGGAAACAAGATTCTGCATAAAGCAAGGGCTAGTGATTTAAGAAACTGCTCTTGTAAATAGTGATCTTTAGATACTGTACATGCAGAGTTGTAAATGGACGACAGTAGCGCAGAATGGAGTAACCGGTTGATAAGATCAAACTGTGTGGCATCTGAATGCAACTTGACAAGTTTTTATACATTTTTACATAAAATCTACAGTGTGTTGAAGACAATAAATTTGCTGCCAGCAGGTGGTTTGTATTGTCTCAATAAACCTGATAAAGATACCTTGCCCCTACTATGAGAGACCCACCACCCCAAGGATGTTGTGGAACCTTGTCTATTTACAGTCCTAAATTTATTAAAGTGAAATTTAATAAAATATTACAAAATATTATAATCAAGATATGCTAAGTAGTGTATAATTTCAGATTTAAGATGGCTGCTGCCTTTCCCATATTAGAATATAGTAGGACATTTTATTAAAGTTTTTCTGTGGCAGTAGCACAGTCTACATTGTTAAGAGCTTGACTGAAAATGATGACAGTAATATAGCAACTATTACAGTGCTGTTATCCTTCAAACAGAGTTATGCATAAATGACTTTACATGAGATGATAGATCACTCTGCCTGCAAATCACATGTCCTGATGCCCTGCTAACCTCCAACAAACATACAGTATTTGGCAAAGAAATATGTTTCAGCTTAAGTGATATGTTTATTGAAAATGATTTGTATTATTCTGAAAAATGAAAATGTCAAAGTTGCATACATTATACTGCTGTATGCAATTTTTATATTTCAAGTTCCTATAGTAATAAACTAATTTTTTATTTCAGTAAATAATAAAAATCAATTTCAAAGCTGCTTGAGAACTTATTCATCTACATGAAAATTTGCTCCAAAAGATGCTAATGTACTTAGTATATAAACTTATCCTCGTTAATTTTATCTGGCTTACGTTCTTGCTGCTTTATAAGTAAATGAATTAAAAATTAATAACAAAATCATAAATAAGTACTGTTTAGAACTATACCGCTGTTCATAATAATTTTAAAGTTAAGCTATATTTGCCAGATGGAATTTTGATCAATGATGTCTCTGTGTGTGTGTGTGTGTGATTAGGATTTTTAACGTAGCTTTAAAAAAAATTCAGTCATATTGCTACTATGTCTGCAGTGTGGCAGTTTATAGCGATGTCTATCACTGGGGCATCATGCCACAGACACATAGCATGATGTCCTACCCAGTCACATTATCCTGACACCAGGCTGACCAGTCCTAACACGAACCTCTTAATGCCGAGCACCAAGCGAGGTAGCTGTTAGTACCATTTTTATAAGTCTTTGGTATGACTTGGCGGGGATCAAACCCACTACCTCCCGCTTCTGAAGCAGACGCTCTAATCACTAAGCCACCTGAGCGGTCCCAATGATGTCTGTTAATGTAAACATGTAAATGCATGCTTAATATATCAGACATAATTATCTGAAACCATTGTTTTTGTATTTCTTTATTATTACATTTTTGTATCCCCTCCTTCAGTCCATTGAGAAAGTAAGGAGTTGCTCAGGTGTCTGGAAGATCAAGACGATAAATGATTGTTTTTGGGACAAACCAAAATTAAAGTGTATATATTCAGACTTTAAAATAATACAGTCTGGGGTTCAGTGCTTCCTATTCAAGAAAAATAATATATATCAAAGTCTGAAAGTTTGGGGCTTATCCACCCATATGTTAGAAATGTTTATTTTTTAATATATTTTTCAATTTCAATTCATTTCATTTTTCTTCAAGCCATCGACAGGACATGCTTTTCTACATACTTTTATGCAAACAAACATGTTATAATTGCCATCAGTTGATTCTATATTCAGCTGATCATACATGCGACCATAAAAATGTCTTTATCCATAGTAATTTCATCTATGTTTTGGGAAAGGAATAAATCTAATTCTTCCATTTAGACAATTAGGATATCGACAGTCAGAATTACAAGGCTCCCACTGCCTTCTTTCCACCCTTATCGATGGAGAAATCAACAAATCATTGCGACAATTGTAAATACTTATCATAATCAATTCATTATTGCCACAAGCAGCTTGTTGGAGGAAATGGTGGATGTAAGGAATGCTTGGAGGTGCGTCTAATTTACTCCCGCTGGTCGGTTAATTGATCAGCATGATTAACAAGTGGTGATAGTTCAATTCTTATCTCTTTATCCTTTCCTGTAATGTTTCAGAAATCTGTGTGGACAGAACACAAAGCCCCAGATGGGAGAACATATTACTACAACAATGTTACCAAGCAGTCCAGCTGGGAGAAACCAGATGATCTCAAAACAAAGGCAGAGGTACAGTTAGTTTGTTCTGTATAGAATCGCCCCTCTCTCCCATTTATACTATATCTTTTTAAAAATCTAAATAGTTAAAACAAAATAAATTACAAGAACTGGATGAATTCAAGGAAACCAACAAAGGACAAGGTACAATAAGGCCCCCCCCCCCATCAGATCCAGAAGAAGCCCATGTAGATAAACGGATAAAAGAGGATGAGTTCAAGGAAACCAACAAAGGACAAGGTACAATAATGCCATCCCCCCCCCCATCAGATCCAGAAGAAGCCCATGTAGATAAACGGATAAAAGAAGCCTCGATTTCTTTCTTTTATATATATATATATATATATATATATATATATGTCGTTTTCACTTGAAGACTTCTTATGGTATTTAGTTGCTCTTAAAGTGAAAATAGTGCTGACCTGATATCCAGTATGGCCACCTCATTGACCATCTTGAGAATCTTGTCGTTACTCCTCCTAGATGGAAAGTTATATCTACATTGGTTTTTCACCAGAAGATTTCTAATGATGTCCAGTTGGCACTGATTGAATATGGTGCAGATATACAGCAATCTTAAAAATCTTGTTATTGCTACTCTTGCTAAGTTGAAAGTTATATTGACGTTGAGTTTTCACCAGAAGACTAATTATGATATCTAGTTGGTCTTGCTCTGGAATGAAAATATTGCAGATCTGACCTCAAATATATCTGTCACTATGAACATAAATGTCACAGATTTTTATGAATGGATGTCATATCAAAATGGTTTCACTACAAGTCTTCTAATTTCCATTGTTCATAATGGAAATGGTTTCTATCTTTCATCCAGTGTGGTTGCCACATGGCTTAATTTGACATTGTTGTTGCCCAGGTATGTCACAAATGGTTTCAACATTCAGCAGTAAAAAGAAGAATTGGTCTTATCTGGAATTCTTGGAAATTCTTTTGGGACATACGGGCATAAGTCTCTTCAAGATTCATTGGGGATTAGTGCAAACAAGGACATGAAATTTGCATGTGTTTGATAATTATGAAGGTTTGTTTGAAAAAACTTTATTCTTGATAGCACTGGTAGCTTTTGAGGACTTTGAAGACACAGAAAAAGGGCTGAAAATTTGAGGTTTGTGATGTGCAAAATTTAGGAACAAATTGTTTGTTTCACTGTGTTTGATTGTATCATTGTGTGTCTGTGCGTGCATGTCCCTTATCCAAACTAGTTCTTCAGGACAGAATGGGACACAAAGATTTTGACTGATAAACAGTGACACCTGTACATAAAGGACAATATTTTATTAACCTTTTTTATATATATGTCATAATGTGAAGTATTATGTTATGATATTGTCCATCATTTTTTTCCCCCCGTTTTATTTCTGCACAATAACTGATGTTGTCCACCATTGCATCTGAGGTAAGGAAGAACCCTATTGATTTCAGAGTCAAAGATATTAACGTCATTGTCATTGAAATAAAAACACCTTGAGTGCTCCACCATGTACAGTTACCAAACTTTATGAATGACTTGCACTTGGGGCAAGAATGAACCCTATTGATTTCAGGGTCAAAGGTCAAAGTTAATAAAAATTGTATCAACACAATAACTTTACTTGTACATTACTTACCTGAACCAAGCCTGTGTAGGGCTTGTACTTTTGATAAAGAAGAAGCCTATCTATTTTTTTTTTAATGGTCAAGGTCACATTGACTGAAAGAAGTTAATTGTCTACAGTCAATAACATTTTACTTCACAAACCTGGACCAAACTTTGTGGGTTGCTGATACTTGAGGTAAGAAAACAATCATTTAATTTTTTGCTAGAAAGGCAAAAGATCAGGGTCTCTATGACTCAAAGAAGAAAGCTAGTTTCTGCACACACATTTCAGTGATCTACACTTGGCAGGTGCATAATTTGCAATGTGCTGTTGAAAGTACTCATGGTTTACATTTACATACAAATTGTAGCTGTGTAGAAAGGACATGTGTCCATAGAGACAAAATTTGTGAACCCATGAATATTCCTGATAGACTGATCTGGGATAAAGGCCAACTACCCACCAAATGGAAACAGGCCATAGTAATACCAATCCCCAAGCTAGGTAAAGATCCCAACAACATAAATTCGTACCGACCCATCTCCCTTACAAACAATATTGGCAAAATAATGGAGACAATAATCGCAAATAGGTTAAAACACCACCTAGAAACCAATAACCTACTCTCCATAAATCAATGTGGCTTTCGGAACAAACGGTCCACCACTGACCAACTTCTCAGATTGGAAACAGACATCAAACTCGCTTTTAACGCACATAGGAAAACCGATCGCAACCTCGTAGCGTTTTTTTTTAGACCTAGAAAAAGCGTTCGACCTAGTATGGACCAATGGACTAATGGCTAAACTAAACCAATTTGGAATAACTGGACGCTTGTTCAACTGGATTGGCGATTTCCTTACAGGCCGAAAAATTACCACAAGAATAGGCAACACCCATTCGGAAGAATTTTCACTTGAAAATGGAACACTGCAAGGCAGTGTAATAAGTCCCTTACTATTTAACCTAATGGTAAACGACCTTGACCTCAATGCAGCCTCCAAAAAGATAAACTTGTCACAATTTGCAGATGATAGTGGCATATGGAGGAATGGAAATCCTGCCAACAACACAGTAGTTAAAGAAATCCAGCAGAGCCTAGACAACATAGGGAGATGGGCGGATAAATGGGGTTTCAAAATATCTCATGAAAAAAACTGTGGCAATCAAATTCACCTCCAAACGAAATAACAACCTAGTCTATCCAAACTTCTATATACAAAATCAATTAATCAAATACGTAACAGTAGTAAAATTCCTAGGAATGTTCTTTGACAACCACCTCACATGGAAACAGCACATTGAACAACTCACCCGGAATTGTAACAAAGATCTCAATTTACTCAGGAAACCCTCCTCACAATATATTAAAGCCTAATTAGATCAAAACTGGATTACGGTTGCCAAGCATGTAACTCGGCTAAGCAGCCTGTACTACAAAAACTTGACAATATCCAGAGAAAAGCCTTGCTATTATGCACAGGAACACTCCCCTCAACATCATTAGAAGAACTACAAACACTAACAGGAGAACTACCCTTAAAATTACGTAGGCAAGAACTGCTTCTCTGATACTCTATTCGATTAGATACCCACCCAGACATCCATCCCACCAAAATAGCTATAAATAAGTGTAAAGTTGTCTTCAAACCCAAAATCATGCCCATCACACCAAGTGGCAAAGTAATCCTTGAACTAAGAGAAAAGATACCTCTACTAAAAAAACAGGTAACAAACAATACAGACCAGAACAAATCACCATGGTTACAAAAACCACCAAGGATTAACATTGAAGCTACCAAATTAGGCAATAAAGAAGGACAAGAAAACTTACTAAAACCTGTACTGGTAAACGAAATCAACCAAAAATACCCGGACTATGTTAAAATATATACCGATGGATCAAAAACAAACAACCCACCAAGAACAGCAGCAGCAGTAGTCATCCCTGAATTCAATATACAAACGGGATCCAGATTACCAGACTATTGCTCCATTTACACCACTGAATTCTGGGCTATACTTGAATCACTACAATGGATCAAAGACAACCAAATACCTAAAGCAGTCATTATAAGCGATTCCCTAAGCGTTATCAAATCGATCCAAAATCGCAATACACACTCTAGGGAACAATTCCTTGACAGAGCATGCCAATTAATCAACGATATCACCACAGCACATCAATTAGTCGAACTCATGTGGATACCATCGCACATTGGAATCTCTGGCAACGAAACAGCAGACAAAGTTGCAAAAACCAATCTAGGAGATCAAAACTCTATCAAGCTTAACTATAGCTCTACAGAAGCAATAAGCTTCGCACAAACATATATAGACCAAACATGGCAAGATTTTTGAAACTCCTCCACAAAAGGTAAAAAGCACCATGAAACCCCAAAAAATGTAGATAGGAACATACAGCTACCTAAGAGTACCTATTTAGAACAGAAAACCATAAACAGGATAATAACTGGAAAAACTAAACTAGCAAGCAGTTTTGGAAGGTTTATAGGACCCAAACCAGCAACCATTAACTGTTTTAACTGCCACACCACCGTAGATCTACACCACGTATTCAATATATGCCCAAAATATCAACCTGCTCGGAAAATATTTATCAAAAACGAAAAAGAGATTGGATCACCACACACATACCCAGAGTTACTTATGGACTTTAATAAAAATAAACAATCAGCATATAAAAACATAAATCAATTCATAGACTCAGCAGGACTTAGGAACAAAATATAATTACTATCCCCACAAAACCAAAAGACCCAGTAACTAGCTAAATAAATTTAGAAGCCACCACATAAAAACCCATAACATATCATTCAATTTTATAAAAGTATTAATAAAAAACTAAGGAAACCACAAAATCAGATGTCCTTAACGAACTGTGTAATCGGCTAGGACTCCGGTCTCTTGCTAAATAAAGTATAAATAACATTCAATCTCTAAAAGCATTAATTAATAAATAACTTAAAGAGGTAATATCTAAAAACTTATAAATAACATAACGTAGGAAACACACCCTAAACACCTCGACTAGTAATACCATAATAACCTTGAAAATCTCTCTTCGTACATGATTTCTACTAAGAACCTCTATAAACAGCATAGAACATCCCCCCTCTCCTTTTAGAACATTTTGAAGAAGAAAAAAAAATCGAAAAAACAAAAAAAACAAAAAAAAATCGCAAGAAACACCAGGCAAATGCAACAAGAAACCAGCGATGTAAAGCAAGCGGACTGTTCCCAAGCTCTCCTTCCCACTAATGACAGCCAACCATTCAACTGTAGGGACCTTTATGGACCCACAGATTGAGGCCAAACTATCAGGGTTCCTTGAATCCATAAAAGCCTGGGGGAGGTGGCACCATCCCCTTCCCCAGGAACAACTAGCAGACTGCGGTGCAGTCAGAAGAAAGTGGCACATGCACAATTGTGCACACGCCACTATAATTAAACTCAACAACAACAACTGATCTCACTGTAGATGTATTGTGTGATCTTTGTTGTTGACCTTCAGTGTGACAGAAAATTGTAACCTTTATTTCAAGGAATTAGGATAAACAGATAAAAACTTTATATTGCCCAAAGCCAAAATATAGACAAACTAGCATTTGAAATTGACATTTGAATAGCAGCTTGAAACCACAATTTCAGAACAGGCATGTAACATTTCGTAGAATCAGCTGAATGTATGTCTAGTACATTCCAAGAGTTCATTTTTAAAACAGAAATACTAAACCATCATACCACTGTACATGTATTCCTAGCATTAATTACAAACTGTTACTTGTTCCTTGAGGCTTATTGTGAGGTTGTGAACTGTACAACAGCTTTAGTGTATAATAAGGTACTCCATTTAAAAAAAAAATCATAAGTGAGTGCAATGGGTGGGAAATGAAGGAAATGTATCAAGGAACATAGAGGTGCACAGCAAGTTTGTTAACCTCTGCATACTATTATATCCTATTACCCAAAACCACAAATCACATGCAAGAAACCATGGTGATTTAATAGTTAGCATGCTGGTCTCTAAAAGTTTGTTAGCTACTGAACTACACACTATGATATGTTAATACCAGTAACCATATATAAAAGTGTGAGAGGGGCCTTGGGTGGCTGAGTGGTTTAAGGTGCTTATCTTTATAAATCACATCTTATCTCTATCTGCATGGGTTTGAGTGTCAACTCAGCCAATGTGGGTATGTTAGAATCTTGCCAGTTGCTTCCCATGGGTTGGATTATTTTCCTGGATTCTTCTTCCACCAGATATACTGGCTACTGTATATAGCCTATTATGATGTGCTGTACAATGGTGTGATACTCATAACACCAAATGAAGAGCAAGAACTTATTATTACATGGATAGTTTGCTAGATTCACAAGCTTGTTAGTCACTGGACTTGGCACATTATGTTATTCTAGTAACTGAAACTTTAAATACAAGAGTGTGAATGCATGACGATTCAATGGTTAGCATGGTTGACTTGCAAGTTTGTTAACCATTGGATTCAGCACACTATATCTTAATACCTAAAACCATAAATACAGGAGAGAAGAAGTATAGCAACTTGATGATTATTTCCACACTCAAAAGTTTGTTAACCATTGTTTTCCATATGCTGTATGTGAAACAAGAAATAGAAGAGTGAGGTTTACATAGTGATCTTCTAAGTTTGTTCACCATTGCGCTTTCCACTCTACAATATTATAATGCTTGAAACCATACACAGAAGAGTGAAGAACCGTGGTGATTCAGTGGTTAGTGTGCCAGACTTGAGGGTTTGTCAACCACAGAACTCTCCACACTTTGATAATATATTTAGCATAGCAGCCACCCATGGGGAAAAGGCAAATGTGGCCTTTGTAAAAGGGTAACCTGTGAAGGCAGGATCAGCTCTCAAACTTGGTTTATAACAAATGTACGTACTATAACTGAATAGCATTAGCATTATTAGTATTAATATTATTATTATTTCACATGTGTTGTTATTAGCAGTGGTAGTATGCCACCAAGTTACATGTGTTTGATTGATCTACTAAGCAAAAAGAAAAATAACAAAATTTAATAACAAAAGTTTCACACAAGGATACTGTATCCTAACTTGTTTTGTTTTTTACTTTCCAATGACAGGAGGTGTTACCTTCTAACTGTAGAGTGTGTACATTCAACATCACTCTATTCTGCTCGTCATTTAATGTCTTATGAAACCAGTATAATTTAAATACACCGCCATCAAATCAAGAAATTGAAAATGTGTACATGCACTCATCTCTCTCACACACACATTTATCTCATTATCGGTAGAAACAGCTCATAAATAAAACCAATTGACAGCTTACCTGTCATTGTCAAACACAAGACTGCTTGATTGGGCAGTTGGTATAATTAGGCATGAAAACAAATGTTCACTTTAAATTGATTGCTCAAACTCACAGAGATCAAAAGACTGTTGGCTTTTGTTTGCAACTTCTGATGATTAGGGAATGGAAAGAAGTTTCCTGTGACTATTGTTAGTAGCGCCTAAAATGTAATGGGTATCACTAGTGCAGTGTACCTGTACTCAATCAAAGATTATTATTTTTTCATTAGAAATAGTTTTGATTCAAAACTGAGTTTTACTGGATTAAGGTAAGTACAATCAAAATATGAAACATTTAAAGGTTGATTAACATAATATACCTTTATATAAACTATGCCTTGCTCATGAAGCAAAAGAATTTTAATTTGCGTGATTGGATCAGTCACTAATGATACGCTTCAGTGTCCACAGAAGGCAGAGTGAAATCATTGCTTGGTCAAAAAATATATGGTCGCTGACTGTTGTTGTTGTTGTGGGGTTTAACGCCATATTTCAGCACACAATAGGCTACGCATGGCGGCCAGTATTAATGGTGGAGGAAGAACCACCGACCCACGGTTGCTGACTGAAGAAGGCAGGTGAATCCACTGCTTCATTATGAAACACATAACTACTGACCATAGAAGGCAAGTGACCACTGATTACATGATATTTATATTGGAAATCGGTTGATTGTTAGAATGGCCATTGTGACCAAGGGACTGCTGAACTCAGGTGACCATTGGGATAGATTTGACTGTACAATCCTTCCCACTTTTATGTTGACAAGCTGTCTTTGTCAGTGAAAATGCAAAGTCCCTGGCCCATGGTCTATTGTTACTACCAAACTTTGACATGCTTATGTTGACATTATTGTATAAAATTACACGTGTTGACAAATTGAACAAATCCTTTGTTTTCTAATCGTTAATGTTGACAAGCTGCCAGTTTGAACCTATACTTTGTTTTACAATTATTTGATGATGCTGCTGCAATAACAAATAGGCATTTGTTTGGTCCTCTGAAGTTGGCCTCATGTGGTGACTTCAGTTACACATGTAATTTTCATCAAAGCCAGCTATAATTTTTAAAACAAAATGCACCTATTATCAAAGGAAACTCATTAAAAGAAGTCAGCACCAAACTTGAATGAAAGCAATGGATTCTGATAAGTTCTTGCATTTTCCAAAGTGATTGGCAAATTCTTTTTGTGCTGTGAAAGTTTCCATTTTGCAAGAAAAAACTCAATTTTCACAGTGGTGGAATAAAATGCAAATTAAATTTCCAATCTTTTGATCTGGCTATCAGGTTAATTAAAGGTGTTTCTGAAAATTCTATTTTGTTTACAAGTTTTTACTTAGTTTTCATTTATTGTTAAATAGCTCTTCCCCTTGGTAGCCTCAAAAGGCCTGAAATCTTAGCCAGTTAAAGTACATCTACAAGTAGCATGTAACCAACAACTATACAACACTACTGCTGACAGTAAATATCCTAGAGCAGTTAGGGATATTTGTTTGTTGACAATGGGATACAGATTGACGAGGACTACATTTTGTTATGTGTTAGATATGATTGATACATGAATTTTCTAACAAATGAACTACATATGAATTGGTGGATTTTTCATTTTCGTGTACAGTTATGAAAGCATTATAGATTTTACTACAATAAATGTAAGTTGTCAATATACAAATATATTTCAGAGTAGTTTTGTCTTCTTATATAAAAATTTCCATTGTTTATTTTCTCTCTGTGTAAATCCTACTCACTGATGACAGGTCTCCTCTTTCACCTGTATGTAAAATTAGATTTTTTTAATCAGCCCCCCCCCTTCATCTCGACAGCTACTTATGTTGACAGTATTACTTTGTTTCAGAGAATGTCAAAATAAACAGGTACCTGAAACCACAAATACAAGAAAAATGAACTGTAGTGACTTGTTGGGTTTTATGATGGACTCAAAAGTTTGTTAACCACTGGATTATGCACACTCTGATATCTTAATGCATGAAACCATTATTACAAGAGTGGGGAGTTGCAGTAATTCAAAGGTCAGCATGCTTGATTTGTAACCAGAAGGTGCATGTTAAAATTCTACCTTTGATTGAATCATCCTGTGGTGGCTACAATGTGTGCTCAGTCTTTTTATTCCAGTTGTCTTGGCATGATTTATCTTTCATTTGTTGCTGTGCTGTAGACACAATTAACCAAACCATAAATATATATTAAAATTCCACGAGCTTATAAATTGTCCTTTAATTATTAAGTTTAGTTTGGAATGTTCCAAACAGTGTTAGGTTTCTAGAATGAATTTCAGATACATTTTTCAGATATGTTATTGAACATCTTAGCAGATAATGTGTCTTGGACAAATAATTACTGATCTGGCCTTGAACATTGATATTACTTCACTGGCAATAAAACAGTTGTACTAGCCTTATCTCTTCTGACAAGAATTAAATGTTGCCAGTGACAAATCGTTTTTGTGCAGTTCATGCTTTTTGTTTTCAGCTGATGTTATCCCAGTGTCCATGGAAAGAGTTTAAGTCCGATTCAGGAAAGACTTATTTTCATAACTCTGTGACCAAAGAGTCCAGATGGACAAAACCGAAAGAACTACAAGAGCTGGAAGGTAGACTACTACAGTTTTTAACTTGTTTATTTTATATATATTATGTCTGTTGAGTTTCTCCCACATGTGATGACATGGATATTTTAAGAAAGAACAGAAAACCTAGAGGAAACCACCTACCTTTAAGTCCCATTTATGTGCTTGAACAGGTATTACTCAGAATGAGATGGAAGCAAGGTTAATACATTACTGCTTCACTGTCACACAACTGTCATATTCCCAGACAGTGTTGGGAAGAGTTTGAGACTCGGAAAGTGTGTTTTGACCCACCCACCCTAAAAGTGACATCCAATTAAGAATATGCTACATTTTCATATAAGCATATTGAAAATGATTCGAAATTCAAACCTGAAAAATAAAAATAACTTTTCTGTTTTCTTTAAAGTATTTAATCCACTTTTAAAAAAAAGTTTTTAGTCTTAGCATTGTCAGATAGCAGTACCATACACAAATTTGCAAACACTTACATAATCAAAACCTTACTGACATTAATAAAAACATACAAGTTTCTGTCTTTAAAAATCCATTGGATGGCAAAATATGTGCTTAATTTGATGTAGTCTTTGCTACTCTCAGTAGTTCAGTAGCAGGTTTGAGGCAATTCAAATGTCATTAGTATTCATCTTTGCACTCACTTGAGACTGGGTTGTACTGTTATTCAAACTTCTTCAGGATTCTCTGAGCGAATCCTGTTAAGAACCAAGCTGTTCTTGACCCTTTGTTAGCAAAACTGTCACATCTGATGCAGTCTGATTACAAGATATGCATGTCTCTATTTTGAGATATAATTTGGGCTTTACAGGTAATACAGCAGTAAAATAAACTCCTGTCTAGTACAGGGGTTAATGCGTTAGAAACACAAATCCACAAATCGATTGTGCAGACATGAGCATGTGCTCATTATGGTCTTTCATTTCATGGCTACAACAGTGTATCCCCCAGGGGTGTAAAATTGAGGGTAAAAAAAACACCTTGGTGTCAGAACTGGGGGTCAAATAAAAAATGTGGGGGTCAAAAATGTACTGACAAATTTTTATACGATTTGCACTTTTTCAGCTTGAAATAGAATATTGCAACTTGCACAACGTACTCTCTCTCTCTCTCTCTCTCTCTAAACATACAAATAAACCAACATGCACAATTAACAAACAAATGCATTGTCCATTCAAAGAATAATTGTATTAGTTTATTTTTGTTTTAAAGTCGTACTTTTAACAGTCTCCTTATAATCATTTTGAAGCAATATTATAGCCCAACACAGTACATACAAGCCAATACAAAAAACCAAATAAATCTTTTAAACAAAATGGCAGTCAAATTACTGCCTTTCATAAAATGTGTACTATCATCGGTTTCATTGTACTTCATCCAAGAACATATTTATCCAAATATCAAGGAGGATAATGATTCATCTTCTTTCTAATAAGTTACACTTGAACTTTAAGATCTATCTTTTATTGCAGCAAAGTTAAAAACCAACAAAATCTGCAATGACCCGTTGACTTTGTAATCCAAATAACGCATTTGTCTATGCAAGTTTACTGATTTCTTTGCTGTGAAAGAATGTCTTGGGTTATAATGTGTTCTCCAGATATCTTGTGGCGAACGAGGGCAGATTTTTTAAAATTCTAAAACCCTGTCACGAAAGGATTATTCACTTTTGCAGTCTTCGCAATCACGTGATCATAAGTCACACTGGTAATCCTAATGTATGAATTCCGTATTCCAGTCAAGGGTATTATTTTCTCCATTTTTCATTAAAGTTAGATCCACAGTTACTCTTTTGTGTTCTGCTTCTTTCACTTTCTTCGCTAATGATTTTAGTGCATGTCGTTTTAATCTGGAGATCACTTTCTAGTGCATCAAGCATTGAGATTAAACATCTAGATGCCAGCTTGCTGAGCTCGATGGAAATCGCGTGAGAGCTCACGAGATATGGGGAAGCTACTCCGTCATAATATTGCCTATGCTAGTCTAGTTCATTGTTTTGAATGTTCCCTGTGTTGCACTCTGCTATATGAACAGAGGAGTGCAAGGCAAGAAACAAAGTGGGGAACCAGTCAATGCCTATGCTTGAAGTATATACGATGCCATCCCTCGTCCAATGCATTGGGTATTAAATAAATCCTGATCACATTATGAAAATCCATTGCATCCAAAAAAACGCACGGAAACAAAATGTGTGTGTCAATTTTCTCCAGCGTGCGTCCCTGACGCACAAATGTGCGCAAAGGGAAACACTGCTACAATTGTCCTGAAAAGTATGGGTTTAATTAATAGCTACTGTGTTAACGTGATTAAGATTCTTGTTCAGTTCAGCATGTTAAATATGTTACATAACATGCGGCCTTACAGTTACAGGTGGGGCTTCTATTTTGATGGATGTTGTACAGTCCATAATGACTTGTGTTGATATGATGTTTGCAATATGTGCATAAGATTAAATGCCCCTGCCCCCACTTTGTGAAAGTATAACTCAGTCAGCCAGGAGTTCTTAAATTTATTTTTTGCTGGGCTTTGCTGATAGCTTTATTGCTTCCTGAATCTCCTTCCAAAATAAATTACATATGAACAGTTTGCAGTTTATATATGGAATAAAATCTTACTTCAAAGAATCATTGCCACTGTACACAAAACTGCCAATAATTTGTAATACCAATGGCTTAAAGTTATCCTTAAAAGCAATATGTAATACTTTTGTTCTTCAACACACATCTAGCATCTCTTTGATATACCTAAATGAATTGGGATGTTCCAATTTGTGAATTTTGGGCCCCAAGTATCAGAGGGCTATAGCACTCACCATTATGGATCACTGCCTTCTCATCTCTGTCTGTGTAGGTTTGAATCTAAGGCTTAGCTAATGTGGGATCATGAGAAAGCTTGTCAGATGCTTCCCATGGGATAGTGGTTCTTTTTGGGGTTTTCCCAGGGTCTTCTCTGCCAGTTACATTATTTACTTTTTGAGATAATGCTTCCTAAAAATGACATATTTCATGACAAAACATATTGGGAATATGCAAAATTGAGTTTTTTGCGATGTTTGTTGCTCTGTTAGAGCTTTCCACTTTATCCAAAGTCTGCAGATGTCTTTTAGTTTGATCTTGATATGCAGTACTATGTATCTGAGAAAAAAGAACAACTCTGGTAACTTTACTGTTATTTATAAACTGTGTTAAAAATCTGAAAAATGGCAAAATCTTTTAAAACATACAGCATTTTTTCATGTTCATGAACCAAAATATTTTACTAATTGTCACACCTTTGTAGGTTATCTTTAAACAGTTTCATCTATGCATACAATTCTAAAAGAAAAACCACTTTTATGATGTACATCATTGCAAACAAATAGACAATATGGTCTTAAAAATGCCACATTATGCCTTTTTCTTTCTATTAAAAATTTGAAGTCCAAGTGTCCATCACCAGGAAATAGAAAGACTTTGTCAGGTGGCCTAAATAATAAAATACCAAAAACATGTTTAAAAAATATCTACATTTCCTATATAATTAACTGAAAAATGAGTTTTCTCAGACTTTTAAGGGGAGATAATAATAAAAATATGGACCCAACTTTTCTCGAAATTTAATATTTTTTCTTTGAATAATAAAAACCATTATACTTAATTTTCTTAATGCAAGCATAAAAGGATGGATGTGCCAGTTCACTCAATTCAATTTAGAAACTGTTTACTAAATAATGTAACCACTCTGGTGGCATAGTGGTCAGAGTGTCCGCCTCGGATTGAGGTCGTGGGTTCGATCCCCAGCCGAGTCATACCAGAGACTTACAAAAAATGGTACTAACAGCTGCCTCGCTTGGTGTTCAGCATTAAGAGGTTAGTGTTAGGACCGGTCAGCCTGGTATCAGGATAATGTGACTGGGGGGTGGGACATCATGCTACATGTCAGGACTCCGAGTGGTCAAAAGTGCTCACCGTTCTGGATCACTGCCATCTCACCTCTGTCTGCGTTGGTTTGAGTCCAAGGCTCAGCTAGTGTGGGTACTTGGGAAAGCCTGCCAGTAGCTTCTTGTGGGTCGGTGGTTCTTCCCTGGGTTTTCCAGGGTTCTTCCTCCACCAGTTATACTGGCCGCCATGTATAGCCTATCTTGTGCTGAAAAATGGCATTAATCCCTAGAACAACAACATGCTACATGTCTGCGGCATGATGCCCCAGTGCTAGATCTCTATAAACTGCCACATTGCAGACATCTTAGCAGTATGACTGAAATTTATTTAAAGCTATGTTAAAAATCAAAATCACATCACATCACACACTAACTAATGTACAATGCAACATTTTGTGAAATAATTTACAGTCTTGTATTTTTCAAAAGGTTGTAACATCTGATGCTGCCAGTTACAATCTTAAACATATACATACATGCAAACATTATTAATTTGTGTTCCTCTACAAAAAAAAGAAAGACAGTTTGCAAGAATAATAAAGATTAAAAATACAACAACAAAACAAGAAAAACGGTCCAGATACTAGTCTTGCTCACTATTTGACACAATGTCAAACTAGAAGGATAAAAACACAGTGCCTAATAAGCCTAAAACAAAACATGACCAATGTATATGATAAATTGACAGACAACTGTAACAATATATGGCCTTACACAGAATCTGACTGAAAGTTGAAAGTTTCAGGATTTTTCTCATGTTCATGGCTCCTCATCTGAAAAATTCCACTTATGCTTTTAAACTTTCTCACCCACTTTACATGCCGTGTGATACTTAGAATGATTCTGACACAAGAGGTTGTGACATATCTAATGTCTCCTCATCTGATGAGTTTCACTCACGATCTAAATCTTTTTTACTAAATGTACATGCACTGTGGGACTTGATGATTCTGACACAAGAGGTTGTGACATATCTAATGTCTCATCAGATGAACTCCAGTTGCTTTCACCTGCAGGAATTAACACCATTTATATTTGCCAGTGTATTCAGGTCTAGCTTGTGATTCTGAATTATAACTTGCTTCATGCATGAAATTCGTTGGGACCTTGACATACCAGTAAATGTTTTAATGCAGTCAAGATTTTCAACATGACTTAATCTACTGACTGCCCTCCACATTCGAATTTGGTCGAACTGTTGCCGTTATTCATATTTTTCAAAGCTCCGTGATCTCTACACAAGTATGTTCCTGCTTTTAATTTGCTCCTTCTGTTTTCGTTCATGTTCCACTTGCATTAGTCTACAGTTTTTAATTTTAGCATCCCTCTCGACCTTCCGTTCCTGAAATCTGAATGTACATTCTTCTTTCTTGGAAGCACTATTTTCGAATTTAAAAACAAAATCATAGTATCCTTTACTCTACTGTCACCACGAACATGGAACCTCTTCTATTTTTTTGTGAAATGCTTGTGATGCCTGTTGTACAAAGTATATAGAGCTTTGCCTTCTATCAGAGAATTTGTAAAATGACAAAGCCATGTTGTCATAATTTCATACCATAATGACCCACAAATAACAGAAAAGAGGGAAAATGAACAAGTTTTGTAAAATTTAACAAATAATTTATTTCCAATAAACACAAAGTGAAAATTTAAAAAGATCTTAAAGTATTATGAATTAAATCCTTAATACATAAAATCTACTATCCAATCTTGAAATGTAAATACGAATTTCAGCAACTGATGCATGTCAAGTTCTTTCTTTCGATAACTGTTGTCTTTTTTAAATCCCAAATTTGAAAATTGACACGATTAATTATTTTCTGATTATGATCTTTGCCACAAGAATATTAAAATCATGTGTTTCTAAACAAACTACAGAAACAGATTTCCTATGATATTCTCTACACCTGCTAGAAGATTATTCTTTATTACAGTTCAGTCTCATTTCCAGAACAGCATTTTTACCAAGTTAGTTTAGAAGGCATTTTGGTTTGAAGACCTTACAAGTTTGCAAAAGATTTGCATGAAAGATTTAGCTAGAAAAGACGTACATCAATGGATTGAGCTGAAAAAATGTACACTGGTGGGGAAGTGAGGATATTGTTGCCAGATACTATACACAACTTCTTTTCTAGCTCAGTCCTTTTATCTAGGCCTTTTTCAAGCTAAGCCATTTATGTCTTTTCTTGCTAAGATCCTTTATGTCTTTTCTAGTTAACACATTAACCCCTGGAGGTTTTGTTGTTTTCGCCAGAAATTCGAGTAGGAAACACATTTTGAGAGCTGTTTCTGAATACACCCTAATACATCAACTTCCAGGTGATTTTCTAATAACTTATGCCTAGTTGTGTTAGAAACATCATTTTTCTTGGCTATTTGGCTTTGGATTTTTTTTTTTGCTTAACAGACCTATTATTTTTATATAGAGACCACTCTTTATTCCAAATGCACATCTTATCTTACTTTTTGCAAAGGTTCATCTGCCTGTATGCAGTTCATACTTGTCTGCCTTAGATCTGAGACCAAAAAGTCTAAAATCCAGACACATAATCTGATTCCGACCACAGACGAATTTTGGGTAAAAAAACATCTGGTCCAAAATATAAGGTTTTTCCCTCTGTATTTTGTAGTGCAAACTAGAACTTCCAGATTATTTGGTATCATTATAGAGCTACATCTGTCTACCTTTCTATAATACCACCCACTTTAGTGTATCGTACATAAAATTGACGCTACAGAGCTTGACAATAGGCTACTACCTCCTGTCACTACAACTTGTCACTAGGGGTTAATGAGTAAAGTCCGTTATGTCTTTTCTAGCTAAGTCCTTTATGTCCATTCTACCTAAGTTCTTTATGTATATCTTTTCTAGCTAAGTCCTTTTTGTCTTTTCTAGCCAAGTCCTTTATTTATATCTTTTCTAGCTAAGCCCTTTATGTATCTTTTCTAGCTAAGTCCTTTATATATATATATCTTTTCTAGCTATGTCTTTTATATATGTCTTTTACATCTCAATTCGTTGATGTATGTCTTTTAATCTCAATCCATTGATGTATGTCTTTTCTAGCTAAATCCTTCATATGTCTTTTCTAGCTCAATCTATTTATGTTTATCTGTGTATTTGATAAACCAGGTTTGATAACTGTTTGTTTGATACATTGCAGATGCCATGTTTGAAAATGTTTATTGCTTATGACATTCTCACAAAGATTAAAGTGTTTTTCTTTTTTTTTTCAGAGATGATAGCCAAACAAGAACAGGACCAGTAAGTTTATTCAGTATTTTATTTTTCCATCCAAATAGCCTGATACAGCAAAGCTGAATTACAACTTGTCTTTAGGAATAAAATTGTAAAAAATATATGTCCCTAATTTTCTCATAAATGTGTCATTTGTGCATAAATGAGGCATGTCGTGTGTAATTTCAGATAGATGTAGTCATTCAACACTGTACATTATTGTAATATGCTCACTTGTAAGATGTTTCAGACTGCAGACAGAACGTAATGTGCTGGCAAATCTAGATCTGTGCTGCTTGTTAGGAGTAATCAGTAAAACAAAACAACATAGACCCTGATCTGCCAACACATTATGTGGCAGCAGATCAGGGACAATGTTGTTTACAGTTGGACTTAAAAGTGAGAAATTTATCAATTTCAGTTTATGTGTTGGCTTTCAAAGGTTTGACTTTACCTGTATTAACTAATTCTCACTAGTGTAATGTTTCATTGGCTTGTTTCCAATATTATAAATTTTATATATATATATATATATATATATATATATATATATATATATATATATATATATATATATATATATATATATATTGCCCAATGTAAATATATACACACATTATACCCAATGTAAACAGTTGAGATCTACATCTGCAGTCATGTAATGTCTAGCTTAAGACATAATCAGATAAGACACTGATCAGCAGACATATTATCACCTTTAAAGATGTCAAAATTTTAGAAAAGTTCATCCTGGTACCCATCAAGATTTGTGTAAGTTCATACATGTCATTCCCCCCATAGGTATAAGTATAATTATTAGTAATATGCAGCAAAAATGTGCAATCTGAGCATACAAGGTGTAATCTGTATATATTACATGCCATAATTGCAGAAAACCATATGAAAAAATGCACATTTAATTTTGCTACTAACCTTGATCTGCAGTTAGGTAAAATTCTTGTACAAATTGGCTAACTCCATGTCAGTTGGAGTACAGACAAAAAACAAAACAATAAATTGTTTATACACAACATTCACTTTAAATGGTCTACATCGCATGTTTACCTTTCACTGAAAGGTCATAAAGTCAAAGTCCACAAATTCTTAATGCTGATTTACATTACTAGAATTCCTCTTTCAAAATTTTTAAAGTGCTGTTTTGATTTGTCCTTTTCCTGAAGCAACATATTCTTCAATTTAACAAAATCCCTCTCCTAACAATTTTAGGCATATAAAATCCCCAAGTCACCTTGATAAAGCCCAATTCAGTTCATATTGGGTGCCTTTTTATTTCCTGTATAGACTGGTTTGCTACTTAAGTGCATATCAAACTATAATGAATTGTTTCAAATTTGAGAAACCTGTCTGTTTTCTTAGAAACATATCATGTACAGTTGCTTTGAATAGAAAATAAGGAAACTGTTTGACATACATAGCCAAATGGTCGCACACGTTGAGAATATAAGATTATGTGGATCAGTGTCACATGACATGATCCTTGAACTGTACTCGTTATTCTTTGTCTTGCTCACTCCTGATGTCACCAGATACAATCTTTGATCTGAACTGGAAACATCTTGTTTTTTTTTTTTGTTTATTGTTATTTTTACATGAACTTAAACGGGTACCAAATAGCTAATTTTATTACCCTGGTAATTATGAACATTCAGGTACCCAAGTACCAGGGTACCCATGGACACCTTTAATCATCATAGACTTTTTGGCTTTCTATAGCAGATGCAAATTATAGAGATGGTCTTTTATTCTGTTGCATCTTCTCCCCCATTTACTGCACAGTTCCTATATCTTGCATGTTTTGACAACTGTACATCACTAAGTAGGGAAAATCCATGATTGATTTAAAAGTTCAAACTTGGCAACAAATAGTTTTTGCTGGCAGGTCTAAAATTTGTGACCAGGTATAAGTGTGCTTAATTAGTTTCCATCTGCAATGTCTGACATGGAATTTTAATATGTGATTTCTCCATCTTAATGCATTTCTGTCCACAAAGTCTGACCCGGCGTCTTTATGTTGGATATCAGTCTTTTTGAGTTCCTGTACACAAAAGTTTGCATTTTCGTTTTTTTTGTCCAAAAAGTTTGAAATTTCTGTGTCTTTTTGAGTTTCAATCTACAAAGAATGACCCAAGTTCGAATGTGGAGTTTCTGCCTTGTCAAGTTTCAGTCCACAAAGTATGACACTGAGTCTTGGTGTGGGATGTCTCAGTCCTGTTGAGTTTCTGCCTACAGAATCTGACCCTGAGTTCGTCTGTGGAGATTTCTTTGTGAATCAGAGTCCTTTGAGTTTCTGTCCCCAAAGTCTAACTCAAAGTCTGATTTGTTTTCTGTCTTTGTTTTGTTTAGTTTCTGTCCACAAAGACAGTCCCAAAAAGGATTCTGTATCTTATAGTTCAGTCTGCAAATTTGGACCCAGAGATTGATTGAGAGATTTCCTTCATTAGGTTGGGTTTCTGTCCAGAATATGTTACTCTTTACTGCATATTCTCCAACCCAAATTATACCCATCAATCATACACCAAAATAAATGAAATTAAAAGTTAAATGCCAAAGATAAACTGTATTTTTTATATAGCCTGGATTGTATTTGAGGAAAATCTGGATCATTCTTTTTCTTTACATATCAAATACTATGCAAATTAAAAACTGGAGTGCAGAACCTTTATGTTGAAGACTTTGAATTCAGCAAAATTACTCATCCAACAATTGTTGGATTTCAATCAAATTTGGCATGTTGCTATATATTGACAAATCCTTGAACTAATTTGATTTCCAGCATTCCACAACATTCAGAGGAACTATGGGCCCTGATTTTCCACTACCAATTTTGTTGTTGTTGTTTCTGCATCATAATTTGAATAAGAATTTTTTGGATTTCATCCAGATTTATTATTCTCATTTTCAATGATGAGACAATGGAATAATTTGATTTCTATCATTCTTCAACATTAGGGAATTACTGTAGGTCATTTGGTAGAGAATTAGATTCATAATCCAAAGGTTGCAGGTTAAGGACCTGCCCAGGCCAGATTGGCCTTTGTGTGTCCTTGTGAAAGGCACCTAGCTCCCATTTTTTTCCGCATGTTATAGACAGTAATATTTTAAAACATAGCAAGCAAGTATCTAGAAGATATGCAGTAGTTATGTCCCTTTTTGTCCTCTTGACTTTATTTCCACAGTATTAATTTAGCATGGATTGTTGGTAGTGTTGTTCCAATTATCGATTATAATCGATCATCAGTTGGTTAAGCGAACCAATAAGATAATCGATTGTGAACTCCATAATCGAGTGTGTAAAGGGAGACTACTTTTTAGTTGTATGCAAAAGCACGAAGGTTAGTAAAAACTCCCAGCCACTAAAGTTGACCTCAAAATTTATTAATTCCCTTCACAATTACAAATATAAAACCATATGATATTTTATAGGTGCAGAATTTTATAATTAGGAACATTTAGTCATTATTACATGATAAAGTTGTTAAATTGTTGAGTTAATAAATTTAAACACATTTTGATGATTTGTTTCAGTTTAAATGCAACATCATTCAGGGATGGTCCTGGCTTTTAAAAAGCTGTCGCTAAAATAATCGCCAACCTCAATATTTTGTCGCCAATTTTCAAAAAGTGTCGCCAAAAAAAGTAGTGTACATTTTTCCAAGTGTTAATTTAGTCTATTAATGTAACAGGTAATGAAAATTACAAAAGATGGATTAGTTAATACTTTAATTACAACAAGCATTAACAAAATGTTACAAAGTGTAACATGAAGATCCGTCGCGATTTTAGGGCTGCCCACTTGTTGAATGCAGTTTCAAAGTCTAATTTTTCACATCTGTACATGCTGATTCTCATTAAATTCTCAAGAGATGAGATGCAGAGCTTATTTCTGATGTCAGATTTTATGAGGTTCATCTTACTGAATCCACGTTCACAGTCCTCAGTGCTGACAGGTGACACCAGTAGTCTCTCAGCAGCCCCCCCCCCCATGGCTAGCTTCACAAAGCTTGTAGCGAATTGCTTCCTAAATCCCAAGAATGATCACTGAATGCTGTATAAATTTTCTCGACAAGAAAAATAGGATCTCCATTCCCACGAATGAAACTTACACGAGTCAACACCTGGCAATATAGGACCGTATATATAAGCGTAAATTCACACCCAATTTAGGGATTCTTTCACTCCTGTATTTTGAGAAATAAATAATTATTATTAATTATGCAAAACTGTTTTTTTTTTTGTTGCTATTTCTTGTTGCGGAGTTTAAGTCTCTGCAGCCGTAACACGGGACTGATGACAAAAGAAAAAGATCAATGAGTAAAATGCTGCACTGGCGACAGATGTAATTGTGATTGAGATTTTTTCCATTTGCTTTGTATTTATACACAGTAGTCGGTACTTCAAAGGTTATCAGTTTTCTATGAAGGTTCAGCAAAAATATTGTATTGGTATATGTATAAAAAAAAAAACAGAAGGATTAGCCATACAATTAATTGTATCTGTTCTATTCGCGTCTTCAGAAGTCGGTCAGTTGTAGGTATAGTGCGGTAGCATGATTGACTGTATCGCAGCATACAGTACTCAGCCCAGATGTCAGCATAAGCAGATTATGATGTAACAATGCACTGTAAAGATAGGGTTGTCAATAAGAACAAAGGATCGTTTGTGTAACAGATTGATTCCAATGCATTGCTTAGTCAAGTTTATGGCTTCCTTTCGTTCTGGCTTTAAATTTATTCAGTCCAAATCCATGATTGTATGTACAAATTAAATAACCAAAAAGTATGTCGCCAAAAAAATCGCCAGATGGGATATTTTTGTCGCCAATAAGGAAAAAAAATCGCAATTTGCGACATTGGCGAAGCCCAGGACGATCCCTGATCATTTGTAGTATTTGTAAACAATGACAAACGAGAATACCATGTCCTTTAACACTTTAAATTATAGACACATCACATGACTGAAAGGATTTTTGGGGACTGTAGCAGTATTTCAGTTACATATGACTGATCAGCCATAAAAAGTTTTCATTTAACAAAGTTGTAGAACAAAAATAACTCACAACACAATATAATTTTTTAAAATATTATTATCAGGTTAACATATACATGTCATTAAAAGAGATTACTCCTGAAATTTATTAACATCTTGAACTCTTGATCAAAGATAACAAAAATTAAAACTTGCTCTTAGTAACTGATTATAATCAGTTATCAGTTGGTTAAGTGGAACCAATTATCAATTATGAATTTCTGACCAATTCCCATCACTAATTGTTGGATTAGAACCAATTAGTGCATACAGCTTTATATTGTTGAGAACTATGAGTATAATTTTCATCATTCCATATTTTGTTTTAGAAGAGTTATGACCCCAGATTACCTATTTTCCTGACTTGATTTCTGCAGCATTAATGTGCTAAGGATTGTTTGATTTCAACAAGTTTGGCAGGAACATTTATGCTAATGATATCTGGACTGGTTTGGATTTAAAGCCTTTCCTGTTATTCGGAAGAGTTATGGTCTCAGAATACATATTTTCCTAACTTTTTCCCCAACAAGTTTAAGACTAGCTAAGGAAATTATAGTTAGCTGTGCCTTGTTTGATGCACCTTTTGCTGTTAGTTTTAGATCTTATACAGAAGCTTAGTAATCCTTATTCCTTTCCATAAATTTTGACACATTCGGGTGGTTTTTCCCTAGTCACTTGTTTGGAAGAATGAATGTACTTATTATCTTTAGGAAGCCAGGTGCTGCTGACACTTCCAACACCTCATCATCCACTGATTCCAAGACAACAACACCTGGTACAGAGTCTGGTAAGCCTTCCTCTGCTATAGAGCAGGCTATGTTAGCCACTCTTGCCTCCATAGAGTTACCTCCCCCTCCCCCTACTGACTATAAACAGCCAGACAAACCAGCGGACCCAGAGAGCAGGTAAGAAACACCATTCATTTTATTGTCAAATGTTATAAGGCAAAGTTATCTTGAAATTTTCTTTTTGTTGCTGCTGGCATATTTACTTACCTTAAATTATGTAAGTTTTACTAACAAAACTTTGTAGCTAATTTATGAAGGAAACTATATTTGTGTACATATTAACTGTGATGCAGTGCATCATTTGATTTAGTCCATCATTGATTCATGGCATTTTGGGGTTACATAGAACTGGTTTCTGTGACTGCAGTTGTGACACATGAGGAACAATCCCTTGTCATACTTAAGCTTGCTTAACGGTCTGTTTCAGTGTTTTGTAAGGATAACAATAGACATTGCTAGGCAGATAGTTCTTCTATATGGGTAGCCTTTTATAGATAGTGTTAGAGTAACAGTCCTTCCACACGGTCAACCTTTTATTGATAGGGCTAGATTAACAGTCCTTCTATATGGGATCCCGTTATAGACAGTGCTGGACTAACAGTCCTTCTGTATGGGCTGCCTTAATAGACATTGCTAGACTAACAGTACTTCTGTATGGGCTGCCTTTATAGACAGTGCAAAACTAACAGTGCTTCTATATGGGCAGCCTTTTATAGACAGTGTTAGACTAACAGTCCTTCCATATGGGCTGCCTTAATAGACATTGCTAGACTAACAGTACTTCTGTATGGGCTGCCTTTATAGACCGTGCTAAGCTAACAGTGCTTCTATATGGGCAGCCTTTTATCAATAGTGTTAGACTATCAGTCCTTCTATACGGTCAACCTTTTACTGATAGGGCTAGACTAACAGTCCTTCTATACGGGCTGCCTTTATAGACAATACGAGACTATCAGTTCTTTTATATGGTCAACCTTTTATTGAGAGGACTAGACTAACAGACCAGCTATATGAACTGTCTTTTATATTAAAAACTGCTAGACTAATGGTACTTCCTTATGGGCTGCCTTTTATAAATAGCATGGGGCTAATGGTACTTCCTTATGGGCTGTCTTTTATAAATAGCACGGGGCTAATGGTACTTCCTTATGGGCTGTCTTTTATAAATAGCATGGGGCTAATGGTCCTTCAATATTAGCTGCCTTTTTGTGGCACAAGTTGATAGAAGTTAATAGTTAAATGGTAACTTGATGTCAGCTTTGCATTTTGTTTGACTTACAGAAGAGCTTGCCAACATAAACTTTCTAACTGAGACTAGAAGAAATTAGATATGTGATTAATTTGCCATAAATGTCATTTCCTTTGCATTTATTCCAACCAGTTTGGTTTTGGTATTGATTATATATTTTTAATGGTGAGTAATATTTATTTCTTAATCTAAATTCAGTACTTTGTTTGCAAAGTTGATGCAAGCATTCGACAACCATTTTGAAAATTTCTTCATGATTACAGTCCATTCAGTAGGGCAAAATTCTCTTCTATGCTGTTGTTATTGAATCCATCCAATACTTTACCTGGCTGTTACTACTTCCAAATTTGAAGATGAAGGATTTGATTTGTATAGGGTTAGTTAATATATAGATAGGTAATAGGAAAAATATAATGGGGTGGGGGGTCAGAAGGCACTTATTTTTAATTATATGTGGGGGACAGGTAGGTAATGCAGATTAATCATATTGTTCATTGTTGACCAGTCCAGTTAAAATTATGTGGGCCATGGAGACTTTAAGTAGTGCCTTCTGGCCCCACATAGCCTTATTTCATTGCCAAGTTAAAATTTTACATATTTATTAAACTGTTTGGTATAATCTCTGATAGGGCTGGGCAACTACAGCTCACTTCTGACATGACATATCAGAATATACAACTTCCAGTACAAGATTTGTATTGACAATACATGAGCATATTATGTCATGTTGTCCATCTATCTGTCAGTCCATTTTCCATCTCTGTCCATCCATCTGTTACCAGTTTCATTCCACACAAGTACCAAGTTCTCCACCATCTACAGTTTCAAAACTTTCCTGATAACTTGGAAAGGGAGATGCCTATTGATTGTGGGGCTGAAAAAAGGTCAAGATCACCATCACCTACCTGGGTGAACACTTGGATGACTTGCACTTGTGGTAAGGAAAAAGTTGGTTTTGGAATTAAAACAAGATCATGGGTTAAAAAAAGAGAACCTTGCTTCTATGTTAAAACCCCGGATCAAACTTTGTAAAATGGTTTCTGTTTAGGGTAAGGATGAAGCCTAACAATCTTGGGGTCAACATAAAAAACAAGGTCTCTGTCACTGCCACTGAAAGAAGAAAAATGGTTTCTGCACAGTAACATTTGTTATATATGACAGACATGGGCCTGCCTTTCAAGTAAGAAAGAAGCCTGTTGATTTTGGGCATCAAAAGGTCAAGGTCACTATTATGGAAAGACGAGAGATTATTTATTCACCTAAATTTGAGTTTTTGGCTATGTACATTCACCAGACTTAATGAGTAACTTGCATAGTGAGTAAAAAGAAGCTTCCTGATTTGGGGGTTGAAAAAGGGACTTTTAAATATGGGTGGTCATATTATGTGCTGAGTATTCTTGTTGAATTATATCACAGTGGAGTAAGTGAGATATATCATTCTGCAGTATTCTTGTTGAATTATATCACAGTGGAGTAGGTGAGTTATGTCATTCTGCAGAATTCTTGTTTATCTGTTTTATCTTTTAAAAAGTGTAATGCTTAGCATTCAATTTTGATTGCAGTAGTGAGGAAAGTGAGGAGGAGAAATCATATAAGAAAGCATCCAACAGTGCTCCGATTAGATACAAGAACAAAAAAGAGGCAATAGAAGCATTCAAAGCTCTATTGAAAGATAAGGTAAAGTAAAATTGCATGTGACTTAAAGCATTTGTAAGCACACTACATTTATGTACCTTTGCCATCATTTTTGGAGCCAGGAAGAGTTACAATTCTTCTTCTGCAAACAAATACAGTCTATCAAGTCGGTTGGTCTCTCATAATAGGTTTGTACAAAAAGACCAGTTTCCAAGGTCAGATTTAATCACTATTTAAGAAGGAATGATAACCCAATAACTATACATATATTCCATTCTTTATTCTTGTTTATCGATAAAATATTGATTGCATTTATCTGAAAACAAAATTATACAGCAAAAACGATATACATATATACATGAATTTATTTATATTTGAAAATCACATATAATAAGGTGTTGGTATATTAAATCATTTCTAATTTACACTGAGCTTGTTTTACCAATGTTTAAACTGCAATTTTGTGAGTAGTCTCATCATTTTCACTTTTCAGTTACATTAATTCTTTTCACCAGTGTTAATTTGTCTCTTTTTAGTTTGAATTTCTGCCGTTGTTTTAAGGTGCAGGTGATAACATTATCTATGCTCTGTTTGTAATGACGACTGCAACAGCGGTTTTGATCAGGCTTTGGGGAAATATATATATATATATATATATATATATATATATATATATATATATATATATATATATATATATATATACACACACACACATACACACACATATTCTCACACACATGCACAAACACATTGCATATGTACCAATGAATGTACACAAACACACACACACATTGTATATGTACCAGTGAATGAAATATAAAGACACAGTTATCCAGAAACAGAATCATTTTATTCAGAGACATTAGTCAGTGGCTTAATTCACAGATGACATAAAGGGATTAACTCCGTAAAGAAGGGTGTTAACATGTGCACAAACTTGAATAGATTATGGCTTGGTGTGTGGAATGTAGTCACAATAAGAAAAACACCCAAAAAAAACAAACAACATCACAATCATTTAACATTATCACTTGAATCATGATTCTCACTTGCTGGTTTAATAGACAAATACCTCATTCATTCTCTTGTAATGGACGGACTCCAAAGACAATGTATGCAACCACTACCTTGACTGAGGCACTAAAATGGCAGTTTATGATATGTACTTTAGCCGGTTCTACAGTCTGTAACAAAACACTAAATGCTTTTCCTGCCAAAATTACAAACCAGTAGCCAGACTTCATTCTCTGCTTTTTTTTGGTGGTTTTGATCAAAACAGTTTTTACTTTTCAAGTGGTTTGGTTACAAAGGGTTAAATAAAGGTCAGTGGTGTTTGTCTCTGTTCTCATTGTACGGACATTCAAAGTGCTGGAAGTTACATGTACTTTAGTTGGGTTTACAATCTGCAGTACATTTCACTACATGTATGACCTATTAAAATTTCAGAAGACTGTAGACAGTCTCTGTTTTCGTGATGTGGTCATTCGTAGCAGTGTTGTTATGCATATTTTGCCAAGACATTGTGGTTGCTGGTTGTGTTCAGCAGCTGGCTACTCATGACAGTAGCATTTATATAGTAAAATCTATCTGTGCATTATGATTGTGATCATAAATGACAGATCAGTGCTCATAGCAGACGCCCAGGCCTGGTGACTTAAATGCCTTTACCCAGTTTCTGTATGCCCACATTTCCTTTTTTTTAAAATAATATTTGTCACACAACTCAAATATAAAAAGGCAAAAACAAAATCATATATTGCCTTGTGTGTTTATTTGGATCTCAAAAATATTTAATGTAAAGCAGTGTTTTCCTCCAGGTCCTGAGGTGAGCCATTGCCTAATTGTTCCAACAATGCTCAGTGGATCAACAGTAATTATGTTCATTACAATTGGAAGCATGTTTTGATTTATTCAGTTTCTGTTTATGCATCTGATGTTATTCTTAGGTGTTACTTAATATGTTTCATTACACTAGTGTATGCATGAGCAGCTGAATTATTATTCATTCAACTTGAAGCATCTTGAACAACACAATAGCAATTTTGACAAGACCGTAACAAAATTAATATACTTTAGTGTTTTTGTCAAATCATTTGAAGTCAGTCTTTCTTGTTTATCTTGCCAAAGGATGGCATATTTTTAATCAGTTACTCTAAAGTGAACATGGCCACATTTGATCCCTTTGCTACTATAATACCTCCAAAAAACACCTGGCATTTGGCCGTAACTCTCCAGATTACAACAAGAAAGTAATCAGTTAACAGCTTGTTGTGTATACATGTTAGCCGTAAACCCATTATGTGGCCAAGCATCATTGCACTGGTTGCAACAATTACTGGAATAGCTCCAATACCAGGTAGAAAAGGTTTGTGTACTGAACATAAATATTCAGAATGGTATATTCAGATCACATGTATGTTAATGCCATGTGTGCACTAGTTATAGAAACCCAGGCAATCTGTTCCCCATTCCTAGGTCACATCAGAATTCACAGCATTAGGTCAGAGTATGATAAATACTCAGTCTTCATAAGGGTAAGGGCATACATGGGATAAATATCAACATCTTGAAAATAAATGTCTGCATTTCATCAGCATGATTGAAGTTTTCTCAGGTAAATTATATTTATTTTTGGACAGGCCTGACAGGCACCTCATTTTGAATGCAGGAAGGGCCAGATCTGAAATTAGAGGGGCACCTGGCCATCAATTTTTTCAGTACTTTATTATTGTTCACTATCTTAGATTGTTTGTCTTGAATTGCAAACATGAACACCATGTTATTAACAAATGATCTCTTGCCAATGAAGAAAAGGAGGAAACAATTACAAAACTTGTATGTTGACAAAATGACTTCTTTTATAGGACGTGTCTTCTAATGCATCGTGGGAACAGGCCATGAAGCTGATTGTAAATGATCCTCGCTATGGTGCCCTAAAACACTTAAATGAGAAAAAGCAAGCTTTCAATGAGTACAAGACTCAGCGAGTTAAAGAGGAAAAGGTGAGTTGGTTGCCAAGTCTGTATTTATATCATTGAATATGTATCAGATGTGTTGCTAGTTGGTGTATCCACTTGCTTATAAGTTGAGTCCAACTCCAGACATAGACTTTGATCTGTCATTGCATAATGCACCAGCAGATCAGGGTCTGTGCTGTTTGTTCTGATGATTAGTCTTAACAAATTGCATTGACCAAGATGCAGTGACAGATCTGGGTCTGTGGGGTTAACAGTTTGATCCAACTCATAAGTAAGTACTAAGGGTAGTCGGGCTTGGTTAGGGGAAGGATGATGAGGAAAGTATTCTTTCCTTCTAACTGTAGTTTTATAAACATGCCCTTAAAATGTCTGAACAATAAAGAAATACACACTGTGCTATATTTGTTTGATTTGACAGATGTTACCCATTTGATCAAATAAGTATGACCGTGACATGAGTTATCTGTCTGATACTGTGTTTGCTTTTTTTTACGATTGATATTTGTACATTTGTAATTTAGGCAATTTTGTACTTTTTGATATCCTCAATTTTTACCCACAAAATATTGATGTATATTTTTTATGCATCCATTGCTTGCAGCGGGGGTATCTCCTTAATTTGCTCCAGTCTGTCAAGAAGCTATGTCAGCTTGGTTGTGCAAAGCTCACTCAACGTGGATTGACTGGTTTCTAATGGCACATTCAGCACTTCATGTAGCTACATCATGTATAGACAAATTAAATTCAATTAGCATACTTGTATTCATATTTGGATGACCAGGACTGAATTTCACCAGCATACCTTAATCCTAGGCTTAAATTTGTGTTGAGAATCCAGCAAATAGATTGGCTAAATTTTAAGTCTGATGTAAAATTGATCAATCAAACATTGTAAATCTTGAATAAAGACTTATTCAGTGAAATTGAGATCTGTTAGATTTACATCATATAGGAGAGTGGTTTGTCACCTCTTTCAAATCAATAATGCTTTGTTTGTTTTTTCTGTCTTCTTCAGCTTGTATTATCTTGCAGTTATCTTCATTAACATTAATAACTCCCCAAACTGCCATACTCATTGCTAAAAAATGTACCAGAACATGTGCAGATATATTCAATTCTGACTTAAATAAAATAGGTGAAGGACAGTTAAACCTCTCGATTAAGATCATTAGTGGGACTGGGGAAAGTAGATTTAATTCGTGAGTGGTCTATAATTTGGAGGACAGGCTCTTGCTTGTAATTGCAGAGTAAAGTACCAGTGGAAGTTAATTTTCTGACTGTGAAGATTCATACATATACATAAATGAATGGTAATGAGTGGGTGGGTATCTGCTGGCGCAAACAAAAGAAAAAAAGGAGAAAAGAACACGAAAAAAGTATTGGATATGCACATTTTATTTTTTATCTGTACTAGTCATAGACCAGAAGATCTTATATGATGGCCTTTTGTCTGGACTCTAGGGTCTGATTGCACAAGTCTGTTATCAGGGCTTCTCCTGAAAGTAACTATAACATTGCAATGAAATGTTTTCAACATATTAATCACAATGTCTAGTTTGACCTAAATGATAATGGTGTCTCTCAGACATTCAATATCATGACTGTGGCAGCCATATTGAAAATCTTGTTATTGCTTTTGCTCCGAAACAGGTGGGGTATCAACATTGGGTTTTCACTAAAAGAATTCATATGATGTCTGGTTGGTCCTGAATGAAAGTGATGATCTAACATCCAGTATGGCTGCATTGGTGGCAATAAAGAAAACCTTTTTATTGCTACTTTCTAAATGGATGGTTGATATGACACAATTCAAGTATGTTGAGTCTAACCTAAAACAAATAAAAAATATAAAAATATGATAATTTTGTAATGAATTGAGTAACATTTTACAGTTATATAATCTGATTCCTTGGTATAAATGTCTGCAATTTCATAAAATGAACTCAGTATATGACGTATCATTTCACTGTTATTTTTATGTAGCCAATTTTTCAGGAAGAGTTGTAGTTCTTGCTGTCACACGTGACCTGTGCAAAAAGACAGGGTTTTTACACAAATATTCCCAAACATTTTGCCATTATTCACATAAACTGAATACCAAAGTATTTAAAGAGCAGGCTTAGCTTTTTGTATATGTTCATTCTAGGTGTTTGTTTCTGCCAAACAATTTGTGGAAAAAAAATGGCAGTGCATATGTGTGCCCAATGGACAGTTAACCTATCAATTATGAAAACATGTCGATGTAATAATGTCACCGTTTCTACATATGAAAACAGAAAGTTAATCTTGATTGCCAGCTCATGTTGCCATTTTGAGGAGATGAGCTTGTTGCTATCACAACTGTTCATTTGCAGCACATTGGCTATTTATCTGGATCGTAAGCAACCATGTTGGTGCCACATGACTTGTGATTTTGCTTGAAACAAAGATGTCAGATTTAGCCCTTCAAGCCCTTTGACATGACCTCTAGTATCAATGCCCAACTTCAGGTTCAAAAACTATATACATACCATCTTTGGGGTTATGAGCCATATCAAACCATTTGTAATGAAGGGCTCCAATAACATACCCAACTTGGTGTTATGAACAGTATACATGTTTTGGGTCGTAAACAAGATACATTTCCAACTTCGGGGTCATGAATCGTTTCCAGTAATATGTTTGATCTCAGGGACACCAGATATAGGTGCGATGTCTCCTACAAGAAATAAACCCTTTGTTTGGCTGTACTTTTTTGCAAAAGATCCATGTCAGGTTTTTGGTTTTGAATGCAGCACATCATTCTGAGACAGACTGTCTTTTACAGTAGTCTTGAAACACTAAGGAAAAATTTGAAGTAATGGAAAAACTGCACAAAGTTTGTTAGTAGATCAAACCACAAATTGACCATCACTTTGGACTTGTGTACTGACCAGTTACTTGACCTATGCTTCATCTCATGGGGTCCCTAAGGGTACAGAGGTTTAAGTTAAACGATGCAGCATACTGTAGGTGATTTAAGCTGTGCATTTTTTTGAGAAAGAAACTGAAATTTTTTGAGAAAGAAAGATTAAATTGCATGCCATAATGATGGTAAGTCTTTGGGACAAGTAATTATTATTTTTCATGACCAAGGACGTGATGCATGTAAAATTATAACATTTTCAGTGTCCCAACTCATAGACAAAAATGACAAAACAAAATTGGCCTGATTGTCATATATCACATAACATTAACTAGCTCTTTTTCAGTTGTCATGTCCATAAACTTATAAACCACCATGATTGTTTTAATTTTTTTAAATATATTTAATATATGCACATGCATATTTTCTGAAATCTCTGACATAGAATAAAATAAAGGTAAGTAAAGAGAGGATAAATGCTTGAACTGTGTGAAAATGAACATGTTTCATCAATTGGGTGAAAATCCCAGTATTTTCACAAGTTGTGATTCTTTTGTACCCATGAGTTGAAATATATCACTTATTACTTTTTCATTTATGCTCAGACATATTGGCTAATAAGATGTATAACATGTTGAAGTAGCAGATTTCTTACCATATCTTGTGCAATGTCAGTAGTTTAACTCTTATATTCTGCCGTATTTTGTGAATATTGGCAAAGAAAATATAAACAGTAACAGATTTCTCCTTTCCAATTCAAAGTAAAATAGCACATTAAGATAAAAAATAATAATTTGCACCTTGTTGGATTTGAACATGATTCATCTCTAACAGGAGGTCACTATACTTACCGGTCTAAGAATAACTTCAAATTTCTTGGTTACAATTTTATCCCTATCTGTTTACTGTCAGTGAAAAAATATATTTTATTTTGATCAGAAAATATTCACGGCTTAGTATAAAAGAAAGACTTCATAATTTATCTACCAATTAGACTTTACCATGAGACCTGTGTACAGTACTTACAACGTGCATAATCGTGCTTAGTGTCACTTATATCTTTGTTTATTCCCAAAAATATTAGACGAAGATTTTGCTGTATTCTTTCATTTTTACTAGATCTTATTCTTCCAGACTTTTGTTTCACATGTTATCTTTATAAAAAGAAACATGTTTAATGAATATTTATAAATATATTAGGTACATAGCCAACATATTTTCCACATAACAGTCACATACATATTCATTAAAGAATGAATATTATACATGTTTAAATTCTGACTATCGACTGCTTAGATCATCACCAATAATTTTAGTTTTGTGTTTTCATTCCACTTTTGGATGGCTGCTCGTTTTAGTTAGAATTGGTTTTGTCTTTGATTTCTGACTAAAATCCAGAACAGCTAATTTTTTATGTCTTGAAACTGGCTTGGGTAAAGAGGGAATTTTGTCTGAAGGCAATGCTGGTACACTGTCTTTTATGGCTTTTTGGTAGATAATACACCTCCCCCTCGATAATTCGCACACAATGGGTCCACAAACATGGACTATAAGCAAGGGCATGAGTTACTGAGGGACCTCCAAAAATTGAAAAAAGTCCTCATATACATTGAGAAAACTGAGGGGTTTGTGGTTGGCGTAGGGAACTGGGCTGTTTAATGACTGAATCCTCATTTAACAATCACTTCGATAATAATTGTTAATAATGTGCTTTTTCTAATGAAGTTGTTTGTTATTCTGTATAAACAACATTTATTTTCAACATGTCCAACATGTGAAGGATTGTTCTAACTGGTTTCAACAACCATCATGTGTGAGCAAAAACATTTGTGTATTACATCACTGCTTTTTGTTTTGTTGATTAGTCTGGTTCCCTGAGTGGTATTTAATAGTATACTACCAAGTAGGCGGTCCAGGAACTAGACTATCTGTTGATAAACCACCAAATAAGATTCCTTTTTTCTCTCTCAAAAATTAGCGACATTTATTTCGTGAGATAATCTGTGTTGAAATTCAATTTTCCTATTGTTCAGTTAGTACCATATTGATTTTGTGATTTCATTAAAGTAATAATGAAACTTCTTATCATCTTGGGGATATCTCTAAGTGCCAGTTCAGGAATGCTCTGAAAACCGCTTGCTCACAGTGGTCTGTATCTATGAAACCATGCTTTTTATTTTATGCTTGGTTATCTTGTTATTTTTGATCACAGCTATGAATGAGTGGGTTAATTTAAGGTAGTTTATGTTGTATAGACAATAACATTTATAACAGTGTTCGACTGATCAACTAAAGTCAGTTCACCCGACATATGACCCGGGCTGCTAGATTTTAAGTGTGTAGGCTTTGCATGCCTTTTAACATTTTTATTATTTCACTTCCTTTATTTGATTCAAAAGACATAATTAACATGATAATACAAAGGAGGCCAGCAACAGTACAACAATAAAACAAATACTTTTGCAAGTCAGTTATCAAAACATGGTAAGCACTTTATTAGGTTCTCATAGAAATGCTTGCGGACATAGCTCTTATATTAGATTGACACATTTCACGTTGAAATACACATTGCATTATGATGATTACACTTAGGAAGAACTAAAAGATAGAATTAGAACACAAATTTATCCTATTAAAAATTATTTAATTGGCATTTAAATATTAATGTACTGCCTACACTAGGCGTAAGTGACATTTTCAATGATTGAAATTTCCTTGAATATGTTTAATTATGGCGTACTAAGAATGTTGTTTGGAAATAAAATGTAACCAATTGTATGACTTATTAAAAGTTGATAATTTCAAAATGTTGGTTAAAATTTCCATGTCATATCTAACGTTTTCGACCATAAAACGAGCAATATATTATTTCAGTTACCAATTTTGATTGTGATTTTTTTCAAGTTCAAGAAATATGGATAAATTTTTGAGGGGTATTTTCTGGTTTAAAAAATTGGGATCCACGCCTGACCCTGTTATAAGCAGGTTCGCAAGTTATTAGGGCACGTTATTGAGGGAGTGGTTATTAACATGATTACCATAGCAGAATAAGCATGTATTTGTTTAAAGGTCACTTATTTGGAAGCAAAACAGGACTTCGTTATTATGGCAGTTGCAGTGGTGCTGCTAATTAGAATCCAAGAGATATACTTGATTCATTGCAATTTTTTAAAAAAAGTATTGTGACCAATATGCTATGCAATCAGTAAACCCTCCCCAATTTATTTTTCAAAGGTGTCCCAGGACTTATAGTACATGAAAAAATTGCAATAAGTTTGTCTACCAACTTTAACAGGTCATAAAGTTTGATATGTCTCAAAATATTATAGATCTCTTATATGAGTTTGATCATGAACAGTAGTCTGATAATTATGCCTATAGCATTAGGACAAAATTTGCATTGGGATATAGTAAAATGGATAAAATTGACATGATATTAAGTTTTGGAGGTTGTTTACATAGGGTTGTATTCTTGCAGCACTAGATAAATCTGCTTAGTGAGATGGTTTGTTGTTAAAATACGTTATCCAGGAAACCAGTATCAGGCTCCTTGTTTGAATTATTTGCTCTGTTCTGGAACAAAATGGAATTCTTTTCTTATTAATTATTTGAATGTCTTACTGTTTTTTTCCAATTAGGAAGAGCAACGGCTTAGGGCAAAGCAAGCTAAAGAAGACCTAGAACAGTTTCTTTTGAGCAGTGATAAAATGAATTCCAGCATAAAATATTGGTGAGTTCTTCTAGTTATTTTTAATACATTGTAGACTAGAAAATATTTTGCTCGTCAATATAATTTGTACAACACTTCGCTGACACTAAATATTTTGTGAAATAGCTTATGCTTTGAATTCACTATTTTATAGATTTCATGTTTGCTACAAACTCCAGAATTTAAGATCCCATAAAAGAGAACCATTTTGTGGAAGTATTAGAACCTCTTTCCAAATCCATCAATTACAAAACACTGAATGGCAGTTTTCACAAAACTGAAAATTGGTACTAACGAAAATAAATGAATTCACAATACCATTATATCTTCAAGATTTGGAACAAGTTAAATAATGAGTGAGATACATGCATATTAATGAGGTGATGTAGCATTTGATTGGCTGAGTATGTCACTCTAGAAGATATGTCTGAGTCAGTTCTGATTAAACTTGAAATATGTGTTTGGTAATGAGCAAGATAAGTGAATTAAAGGTGACCTTCCCTTCTGATTGCCTTAGCATTTTAACACTTGGAAAGCCATACTTTTTATCTGATTTTGATCAAACTTCAGTTTTGAGTTCATATCATCTAGAACTGCATGAGTTTGATAAAGCACAGGATCTACACATAATATTACAGTGTTCTTTCCTGTGATTAGCTCAGCTTGACACCATTTAAGAGTCAGTATTTATCCACTTTAAAGTAACTTGGTAAATAAGCCGCATGATGAAATAAAAAGAAAATGATGGCATTCAACATGGCCTACAAATTCTTAAATGGCCTACTTGCCTAGAATCCAGATTGTCATAAATTGTATCTTTTGTTTAACATAATGGTTTTTGGTCAAGTGGTGATTTATTTTTCCATAATGATAATGGTTCCATCATTGTATTAAACTTATCAGGGGTCGTTGTGAAATGCCATTAATTTGTATTTATCAACCTAATATCTTATTTTTAGGAAAGCAGACAGTATGTTTTGTGAGGAGGATGTTTGGCGAGTTGTGAGTGACAGGGATAGAAGAGACATATTTGATGATGTCATTCACATGCTGGCCAAGAGGGAAAAGGTAGGACAGCCACATAATCTGACCAACAGTTTATCATATTATACATGCTGGCCAATAGGGAAAAGGTAGGAGAGCCACATAATCTGCACAACAGTTTATCATATTATACATGCTGGCCATTAGGGTAAAGGTAGGACAGCCACATAATCTGACCAACAGTTTATCATATTATACATGCTGGCCAATAGGGAAAAGGTAGGAGAGCCACATAATCTGCACAACAGTTTATCATATTATACATGCTGGCCATTAGGGTAAAGGTAGGACAGCCACATAATCTGCACCACAGCTAGCTAGTTTATCATATTAAACATGACACAGAGCACATGTGATTGCCTGGCAAGATAAGTATGTTTTTATATGTTGTGGCAAAAGTTCTTAAAATGGTTCAGAAATTAATTTAATTTGGGTTCATCTGTCATTTTGGCCATACTTATTAAAAACTTCACAGCATTAACTGTGCATTGTAATTAATTCTTACTGTTATTGGTACCTAAATTACATTATAATACTTATGAATAGGTCAAAATATTGAATCAACTTCACAATAATTTCTTTGTTAGTTTCTAAAACTTTGCAGAAACGTTTTTGCCAACTACAGTAAATTCACAGATTTATTTTAAATGACTCCTCATATGTATGTAATGTTGAGGTTCATCACTTGTAACATGAATGACTGCTATGGTTTGAATACATAAAATATTTCTGTTGTGGAGATATTTGTGTATGTACTGTCCTGTACAGCTTTGAAATGTTTGGCATTTGTTAATTTTTATTTAAGTTTTAAAAAACAAACTAATTTGTTTGACTAGCAGTTAGAATTTATTACAGTATATAGTTTCTCTTGTGTTCATTGAAGTCAGATGGCCAAAATAAATGGTGTAAATTGCTAGAATGGGAACATAAACTTTACGTAGTATCTATCTCTTCTTTGTTCATATTCCAAGTTGTATCAGGAAAGAAAAGATCAGTATTGAGTACAGGTTTCTAACAGTAAATATTGTTGCTGAATGCATTGTTGCATACATTGTGTGTCATCCCAATCTCAGTTGTAAAGGCATGGACTCATAACCTAGTGACACAGTATCTACAGCATTCACACATTAAATGAATTCACCATTTCAAGCTACATTAAAGTCATTTAAAGTGATACCCTAAAAGAAATAATATTTACCCATAGCAATGTTATAGCTAATAGCAATGTTAAAGCTAAATTCCGTCTCCTAGACGTGAACAAGATTGTCTGATACATGTTCATTTGTCAAATAACCAGATTACAGCCATTTGTCTATTTTGCGTCGAGTTCATGTGATACATTCAAGTCATGCCCAGGTCTATAGGTAATTTTAGAGTTGTCTCTGACTGTATGACCTGCCCAAGTTAATAGGAAGTGCATACTTATTAGCTGTTACAGTAACTTTCACAAAACTTAATTAGTACCATTTATTCCTGATGCAGTGTAACAAAAGTCAATGGAAATTAGACCAAGAAGAAATTTGAAAATCTATGATGGAAGGAGCAAATGTGAGAAGCATAAACCTACTCCTTACCAGTAGTGAGGAGAAAGCGAACTCTTTATATATAAGCCATGAGAGAACAAGAATGTATATTATCCATTTAGTGGAACTGCAACGGAATTTCTTTAGATTATCATTGAGCTCCAGTCTACCAAGGAAAAAAGTCAATTCTTGAAAGGAACCAAGAGAAAAACAACCTGAACAGTCTTGCAAAAATGGTAAGGAGCCATCAGGAACAAAAGAAACAAAGTCAGATGGTATGAAAACCATTGGTTGAAAGAAGAGCAAGGAAAATTTGTCACCCTGAAGTAATTGTCATTCAAGAGGCAAGACCAAGAAGCAATATAAAGGAATAGATGACATTTTATGATAGTACCACAAAAGATAATGCTGAAAATAAGGATGAAATCTGTTGTATAAATAATCAGTTTCATCAGGGATTGGAAGATCAGTCAGAATTAAGTTACATGAGATATACAAGACTGTGATGGCTGAGTTCATCTCCAGTACAGTATCAAAGTGAGATCTGTTGCCATTGAGAGCAGTTAACCTACTCCAGGAGCTGTTAAGTCAGTGAAAGAAAACAAAGTTCCTGTCTGTGAAGATATATATTCATGTTGCTTGAACTTCTACCAAAATTTTTCAGTCCCAGTGTCATTGTCAATAGAAGGCATCAGTAAACATGGCATAGAACATCATGCTAAAGAGAGTTTGGGCTTACACACATCCATGCTTGACTCCATTGGTGACTGGGACTGGTTCAGATGACTCATCATTTGCCATGACACAAGGAAACATGCGATCATGGAATTGCTGAACCATTATGATGAATTCCTCTTGGAAACTAAATTTTATCATGATCTTCCTGTGGTCCCCATGGCTGAATGTGACATTGGCTTTTTTCAAGTCATTGAATGTTGGGTAATGGTTGGAGTTCTGTTTCTGGCATTTTCTTGAGTTCACAAACTGCATACATAATGTCTATAGTACTTTGTCCCTTCATGAAGTTACACTGACTCTCAGGCAGAAGCCTATGATCAAGGTGATACATAACCCAGTCTTCACTAGCAAAGAGTCATCATTTCTTGATTAGTAGTATAGGGTAGAGTCCTTCTCTTTGCCTTCCACATATGGATTGATTATATCTATGGAAACACCATTCTATTAGTGTGAGACAGTTTGGTTGTGGTGTCACACCTCTGTAAGGGGGAACAATTATCAAACCTTGCCTCATGGTAAGGGAATTTCAAAATAGATAGGTAATATTCAAGTCCAACACATTCCTGGTCAACTGATTATTAAGGGAGGACAACTGTTTCATACAGAGTTATCCCTCCAGGAATCTTCCATCAGGTCTGTGCCCTTTGGGGCTGTCCAATGCTTGATATTTTTAATTTTCCCATCCCTAGAATCGTGGATCATACATGCTGTTTTGACCAGCTGGGAGGTAATGTGGCCATACACCATCCCTCAGTCAGTTTTAATTATGAGGATAATTAATAAGTGAGGGGCACTGATTGCAACTGCTCTGAATTCCCCACTAAGGTATGTTAAGACTACAGGGTCTTAAGTAACAGAAAAAGCAAAATCAAGTTTCGTAAAATTCAACAAATAATTTATTTTCCTTGAATACAAAATGAAAATTTTAATGAAAATAAAATCCCAATTAATCCTGAAAGTTTGGAATTACAGTGTTCTGAATGAATTCCTGTGGTCTTCCAAATTAATTTGTCTTGAATGTGCTGATATAGCAAATCTTGAATACACCAAGAGTCTTGATATATCACAGTGATATAATCCAGAATATCTTTGAGTGAGACCTCAGTAATCCTAAAGCAGTGTTTTAGTCCAAAAGTTAAAGAGCACTTTGTAATTCAAATGAATAATTTAGATAAATTATTCCTCTCAAATTATAACCGAACACAACTAAAACCTCTGATTATAGATTCCAAAAGACTGATATCAGGATAGGAATATATAATTTTGTTTATCAGAACCTAATGTAAAAAGACACAATAAGATGTCCAGGATGTGGGTCATCTGTCCATCAAATTTGTAAACAGGCTTGCTTCTAGAACCTTCTAAGGTCATAATCAAAGCCACGTCTTGAACTTTCTCAAGTAAACATATTTTGATAACTTGCGAAAACCAGGCAAGTGCTAAAACTCTGTTCTTAAACATGGACAAAGGTCTCACAAGTACATAATAACAAATTAAATGTACATAACAGGCAAAAAAAATGCCCAATTTAAAGACAGATGTACCCAGATGACTTCACATTGACCTCCACTCAGATCATGCAGTCAAGATAGCCTCTAATCCATCCATATACTAAGAAACCCCTTCTTCACTCCTGGCTCATTTCATGGATGTCCTGATCAAAAGGAGTTTGAAGCTTTTGTCATGGAGAGCATCGCAACTGTTGAAGATCCTTCACTTTGAGGACATACAAGGTAAAATTGTGTGTTGTCAATGACTGGTGTCACAGTATTGATGTCGTAACACTCATTGCCAATTCCCTGATGGCAGACTTCTTTTTCTTTAAAGACAAGAAGTTAGCCTTATCACAATCAAGGGATACTGTTCCATGATTGCAGACACATTCACTGTCACTAGTCAACTAATAATTATTTTTTCTCTCTCCTTGATCGATCTGTCAAGAGAAGCAACGCTGCAGAAACCTGTATGTGCACTTACCTGGGATGCATGGACAGTATCCTCATAAATTGTAAAAGACTGTTCCTAATGCTTAAGGCAGGAATGCAAGACATAACCCTACAAGTACTGGCTGCTTGTCTAAAGAGTTTTGAAATCAGTAACTTACACAGGAGCAGGTATACTAATGAGGATTTCATCTCACAAAATTAAAGTGACTTAAATCAGTTTAGCTTTGAAGGTAATGTCTCAGTTTTGGACATCTGCCTTATTGGCCTTGTGGTTAGAGCATCCACCTTTGATGTGGGAGTTTGTGGGTTTGAACCCCAGCCAAGTCATACCAAAGACATAAAAATGGTACTAACAGTTTGGCACTCAGCATTAGGAGGATAGTGTTAGGACTGGTCAATCTGGTGTCAGGATAATGTGACTGGTTGGAATATGATGCTACATGTCTGCGGCATCCTGCCCCAGTGCTAGACATCACTGTTAACTGCACACTACAGACATCAAAGCAGTATGACTGAAAAATTGTTACATTAAAACTCTAAATCACATACACACAGTTTGGGGTATAGTGGTGTCGCCTGACTGCCATGCTCAGTATGCCTTCTCTAGCTTCTATTGACATGGCCTCACTGAACCTTGTTGGGTTAGTGGTAGCTTCACAGACAGTGACCATTCCCATCCATGAGAGCACAACCTTAGACCCAGACATAAATTTGCCACTTTTGCTGGATATCCTGTGAAACTTTATATGGTGAAACAGTAGTCAAGTGCAGAATCCTACATGGATCTCTCTTGTACATGTATAAACAAATTGTCACTTGATGTGTTAAAATAACATTTGGAGAAATTCATCCTTTCAGTAGGGCAGTAATGGTGAACAGGTAGATGTAGGATGCAAAGCGTTTCTTCCTTGTGCGTACCTGAGCTGAAATTGAGCTTGTCCCAGGAGTTGGGCTGGTAGATTTGTAAATCCCTGCTTACAAGTCAAGCATAACTGCAAACAACATAGACACTCCATTGCATAATGTGATGGCAGATTTGGGTCTTTGCAGTTTGTCGTTATTTTGACTTATGAGCATATATCATGCTAAGCAAATGGAATGGTCTTGTTAGCAATATTTACTATGTTTAACTTAGGAGGTACTTTGAGAACCTAAGGGAGTATTCAGCATTTCATTTTTTATGAGCCTGTAATACCTTGTTCATCGTTCACCTGACATCAATGACAGTTTAAGGGAGATAGGAGACTTGGTGACAGTACATTTTAATATTATTACCAAGATGATGTACTAACAGTCACCTTTGTTTCTGTGTTGAAAAGGAGGAGTCCAAAACCTTGCGGAAGAGAAACATGAAGGTGTTCTCCGAGATCCTGGATAGCATGCCAACTCTGATGTACTGCACCACTTGGTCAGAGGCACAGCAGATGTTACTGGACACACCACGTTTCACAGATGATCCTGATCTTCAGAGTAAGTTTAATTTGCCTAAAAAGGAATTCATTTTATAAAAATTGATTGAAAAGTAATTTTAGCTTGAAATTAATAGTTTAACAGGATTTCTGTATAGAAGTAAGTCTTGGCATTGTACTAACACAGAATTAGAAAACTTTTCGCAATGGGAATACTTCCTTACCTGTCACTTTTATTAAGCCTTATCTTGCTGCATTGGAAATACTTTGTTACCTGACACTATTATTAAGCTTTACCTTTCTGCACTGGAAATGCTTCATCTATGCTAGATGCCCAACTGCCTGTTCTAGAGATTTCTTAGAACAGCTGCATTGATACAGTTATAATGCGTCTTCATTCTTTTTTGGATGACCATTGAGTTAACATGTGGAAAACTCTTTGAAGAGTAAAGTATCTACAAGTGATAGATTTTCTAAATACCAGAGTTTGAGATTCATAATTCATTTTAGTGAAATTATAATTTGTATCTGTTAAAAAATTATTGTTTGACAAGATAACTGATAATTTCAAAATCATGCATTTTTGCATGATGAGCTCCTACCCTACATACCCCAAGTAAGGGACAGTGTGGTAGGAATATGTAATAATTATTATTTGTCATGAGAAATATAGAATCAGTGTTGGGGTTTGGACTGAGACAAGGAAATTTCAGTCAAGGGGTTGCATTATTTATCTCCCTATGAGGCTTGCCGGGGGGATATAATGTAACACCATGACTGGGATTTCCTGGTCTCTGTCCAAACCCCAATGTAGATTCTTTTTCTCACCCAATAATTTCCTTTAAAGTAAAAAAGAACTTCTCACTTGTGCAATATAGTTCATGCGCCAGTGTTTACATGTGGTGCATTAATACAAATAAGTTAATGAGAACTGTGGCGTGACCATGTCATCCGAAGTACACAGTTTTTATGCGTGAGCCAAACAAAATAACAACATAAAACGTCTCATAGTATTGAGGTATTATTACATTTAATATATGGATGTTATATGAAATTAACAATAAATAGTTAATATTTATTACAAGAAAATGTTTCATTCTCATCAGTTCCAATTTAGAAAATTATATTGCAAATAATGAAACGATACTGGGCCCACACCTATGTTGTATTGTATAGGCTATTATTATAACAAAAAGTTACATGTAGCATGAGTGTCTGTGCTTGGATTATTCAGAGGTAATTAGTGATCTGTGTCACTGTCGTATATAACTCCTTTTCTTTGGAGGAGGTGAAACTGTTTGTGACATACTTGTGTTTTCCTTAATATTGATTGTAAAATTACCCCCGTTTATAAAAGGCCCTTCAAATATGGACCCTGGTGGATAACCATGTGCTAAACTTTCAAGTTCGTGGATTCTTTGGAAATTTATTTTTCTGCCTTGGAAATATGGCAAGTGCTACCGTGAAATTTGCTTATGGATTAATGTGTTGACAGATAAATGATTCCTTCTGGCTGGTAAATGCATTATTTGTCATTAAATATTATAGGTATATTTTTGATTCAGCTGGGGCACAATGGAGATACCTAATAAAATTAGAATAACGCATGTTTGACAACACATTTTCTGGCTGTTACTAAGTTTTTTGTTGTTGTTAAGAGAGTTGGGAGGCTATGAAGTGTATAGGTCTATAGTCTATGTGCATGGATCAGTGTTTTCTGTCACAGTTCATTTCACACAGCATCGAGAATTTTATCCTATCTGCAGCAGTCATTTTTCAGGTCAGTGTCATTAAATGTAGTTAACAGTATATAATTTGTTTCACATGAAGTATTTAAAACTAGTTACTCTAATGACGCTGACCTGAAAATGTATTGAGCTAGGCCTGCGTATAGGATAAAATTGACCATGCTGTGTGGAACAAACTAGCATAATACCAAAAAGTTTGACATTGTATGAATGTGTCTTTGTCTCTCTTGAAATGTTTTTGTATGGTGTGTTCTCAAAGATGGATTTACCTTAAGTTACTATGTTTTTGTTATATATTTGTTGTTGTTGTTTGATTTTAGAACAACTACATCAGGCACGGCAGAAGACAACAAGGGTTTCTTTTTTAAAGTAGTTCTGAGTGCATGGACACCTTGACTGAGACGACTGGTCTGAGATGACTAGACTGAGATAAGAAAAGTAATATTAGCAAAACAGCTATATTTCTCTGTCGCATGGGGAGAAATGTTCTGTTCATGGTTTACACAAAAGTGTTTACAGTTTGAGGGGTGTCCTGATATTATTGTGATTAAACTAAGCTAACATTGTCTGTCTGCATTAGAGTTGTGGTGTTTCATTGGTTAGCATGCCGGGCTCAAGACTAGAAGGGTGCGGGGTCAAAACCTGCCAATGGACCAGCCTGGATCAGCTACTGTGTTATGTCCTTGGGCAAGGCACTTTACTCCAATTGCCTTGGCACTAAATAACCTACTGGCATTGCTGTGCTGTAACATACCAAACCAAACTTTTCATTAATAATGGATACAGAGAAAGGATAAATTAATTTATCATTGGTCTCTAAATAACTTGCTCGACAACAACAGCAATGATGATTGTACATAGATATCAAAATGTATTGTGGTATAAACAACACATTATCATTTAAGTTTCAGTTTCATGATTTTGCTTAACAGAAATATGTTAGGTTTTAGATTTACAGAACTGTAAATAATAAATTTACAATATAATAAAATTATATTTTCTTCTTTCTCTAAAGTTAAACTGAATACATACATTCATATTTTAAAGATATGGTATAAAATCAGCTTTAATGTCTTAATATTATTGTTGCGTTTTTTATTGTTACCATAGTAATCAAGTTATATGGTACAATTTCTTTGTTAGACAAAAATACTTTTTTTTATATTGGAAATGTTTCATATGATACAAATACATTCAAGACCAAATACAGGCATAGAATATAAAGCCAAAACTTTATTGACTTTAAGTGTTGAATCTCAACACTTTACTGAAAATAAAACATCTGTTGTGCTAATGTTTGGTGATACTTGGACAATTCAAGTGAAATAATGAGAAATATTTTGCTTTTCTCAATCATAAATTGCACAGATTCACAGCATGATTAATTGTCACACTCATCAACTTCTTTAAGTAGAACTGGTAAGTCCTTGAACTTGCCACATAGCTACTGCATAACATTTCACACATGTACCTGTGACTTTAGAAAAATATACATTGATATATACATTTTAACAGTGTGATCAACTGAGACTGCTGCAGCATTATGTTGTATTCATGGATCTGAAGCAGATGAGTATTGAAAAGCATCGCTCTTACACTGCATCATTTGAATTTTCTGTTCTTAAAAGGGTGGGCATTCATTAGAGAATATACAGGAAGTAACGTTGTCATGATTCTTACACATTTTATGTTGGATTAGGCTGCCATGGCAACCAACCATTTTATTCCCATGCATGCTGAAAGAATATACCCAATACTTGTTCAGTGTCTGCTACAGATGTCTCACCATGAATAAATTTCTTATTGCACAAGAAGTAAACTCTAAAGGTATACCAAGTTATGGAGTTAATGGATAAATCCTGTACAAATCAGACAGTTTTATCTCCAGACTGATGCACAGTAAAGAGTAAAGAGCTAACATTTCAGTATTCACTGACTCTTGATGGATTTAGCTCACCATCAAGAGAGTTTACATGTGACTCACAGAGAGAGACTTTTCAATCACGAGGAGAAAAGAACATGAAGTCAGGGATATCACTACTTTCAGGACAAATTTTGGTTACTCATCTTTAGGTGATATTACACAACCATATCTTTTTAGCAGCGTTCATTAGCAAACTAGAGTCAGGGTATATTTTCTCTGGGTCTTATAGTTGCCATGCAACAAGCAACCCAGATTAATACTGCATAACAGCAGTTGAGTGGCTGGGCAACAAGGTGAGTAATTTTTCTATACTTTTATCCTTTTTAGTCCATTATCCCTCCTCCATACTAACGCATTCAGCTTAATAATAGAGACAGGTAAGTTATTACTACATTAAAATGTAGTTTTTGTGGGGAGTAAAATTAATTTTAATTATAATAATACTTTCCTGTCACGATTGGTCAGACTGGGTTCATGTTCTGAGAAATCCCGAGAACAGGGTTGTTGCAACTAGTTTGGACATAAATATTTCCATTGCAGTAAGGTAAAGCTTAATAGTGACGGGTAAGTATTACATTATTATAATTAGTTTTACTCCCTCAAAAATGATATTTTCATCCTTCTCTCTTGTGAAAGTTAAACCAGTTGAAAAAAATCAACATGCCTGAATTAAGTCTAGCTTAGAGTTTTCACTCCCTGTACTTGTGCAGTGTTCCAATGAACTCCAAGGTTTCTGAAGTGTTTGACATCCGTGATGACCTATATCATGTAATTAATTTTAAGATTCTGTTTGTGAACCCACTCCTGAAGAATGAAAGTGTGAGATATGAAATTAGAAAAAGCTCATCAAGATCAATCCTTGCTTGATTTGCTGAATGTACATGTATTTACATAAAAAATATGACAACTTTTTGGTTATACTTCATTATAGACATGGACAAAGAGGACGCCCTTGTTTGTTTTGAGGATCACATTCGCATGCTGGAACAAGAATATGATGATGAGAAAGAAAGGGAGCGACGAAGACAGAAACGCCAACAGCGCAAAAATAGAGAGGGCTTTCTTGTGAGTGGATAATGACAAATACTACACAATAATTGATGATAAGGCATCACTAGTAGTATTTATCACTAATATTTACTAACTAATACTTCACAATAATTGATGACAAGGTCTTGATTTATCACTAATATTGCCTTACTAAAGGTTCCTGGCAGTTTAACCTTGAGGAATTTTGGAATAGTTGCTATGAGTTTGGTCTTGTGACATCTAGGTAATGATTGTTTACTTACCTGTTTCTGTTATATATTGTTTTCACATATCTTGCATGAAATAATTTAATTGGCTGTGTTTGTTATAAAGCTGTTTGCTGCCAGAGTGTATTGTTTATTCTTCAAATGCATTACTGATTCATAATGAATTAGTAGACCATCCATTACCTCACAGATGCAGCCCTTTTAAGTGAAAATAAATATTAACCACATATTTTGGATTTCTCAAGCAATAAAAATGTTGACTGAGGTGCTGGTCTCCAGTCATCCTTTTAGAGAAGTGAGTAAGGTTTGTTATTTTATCTTCCATCCGATATACACCAGTCTGCTTGAGATGACTTAATGAATAGCAGACAAAATTAGTGAAATTCTTGCCTTATTGGTAAATCTGAACTATTGGCAGTTCCATCATGGTGGTTTGGTGTCAGTGATTGCTGAGAACTGGCTCCTGCTTATAGGAGATTAGTCTCTTTTGCTGTCTTTAGACCATTTTTCCCAGGAGCATCTTTAAGACCCTGTCAGGGTATGGAGTTGGTAACTTAACTGTACTGAGCTAATCAGTAAATGGAGATCTCGTCTCACTTGTTACCCTTCCCAGAAGGAATGGATAATTCCTCTTTTTCTCATTCAACCTGTCAGCCATGAATTTTTTTAATTTGATGATAACACTTTTTAAGCAGACTTGTGTCTTAAACTGAACTTTGTATGTATTATACTTTGAGGTAAATTGATAAAAACAAAATGAAATAATTCAATCAAAAGCTGGGTTGTCTTTAGCTCTTTGAGGAAAACTATTATAGTACTACCCTTTATCCTGCCATTGTGTTGACATTTTTTTATGAGATCATGCATGAAAAAATAAAGGACCTCAATATGGGAGGACTACACAAAATCTAAATGATTATCAATATTAAATTCACATGCATCCAAAGTAATTGCACTAAGACTATCATGAACGATAAGTGGATATTGCTTTATACAAGTGTGAAAATGGATAGCTATGACATGGACATGGGTATCCTACTATTATACCTTTTTTCTTAAACCTGATTGAAATCATTTAGGTCCTTGATATGAGTAAAATCCAAATTAGTGAATGTAGTTCATTTACTTTGGCATGACGCAGTGAAATTGAAGTCCTTTCCATGCCATTTTGCTCATTATACCTTGTTTTAGATGCCCTCATTAGCTGAATCTTGTGTTAGATAGAAATCAATGATGAAATAGTAGATGGAAATTAGAAGAAGAAAAAAAAACGCTTACCTGGCTGTGTTAGTTTTTGAGAGATCGATATAAATATTCAGAGTATTCGTATCCATATGTATTCTGTGTTTTTGTTTAAATCCTAAGGAAGAGGATCTTGAATTAGTCACCTCAACATGCTGTGTTGTTTTCTCTGCCAGTGAATGATGTCTACATTCCTGTCGAAGAAATATTACTAGGACCCATTTCAGTTTTGCATCCAGGCTGCATGGTTACAGGATTCCCATTCTGTAAGAATACAAGTTTAGAAGGGGAGAAGTTATGCAAAAGAAACCAAATTCATACATTATATATAATGGTATGTGATAGTTATAATAAAAATGGTGTAAATTCAAATAGTTGTATGAGTACTTTCTCTTACTTGGGTCAAGAGTCGGTCACAGTGATTTTGACTAATTATGGATCCTGCATATGAGGAGCAAGCAAGATATTCAGCCAAATTCTTGTTCTATTAATGTTTTCCATTGGTTCACTGTTTTTCTTTTCCATTTGCCAGGTGCTCCTGGATGAGCTACATGAGCAGAATAAGTTGAACTCCATGTCTCTATGGATGGACCTGTATCCCATCATCAGTCAGGATATTCGGTTTCAAAACATGCTTGGCAACCCAGGTAAATTGGTTTATGGCTCTCTTTAAATTCTCATTCTCACAACCCAAAGTTTTTTTTATTGTATTTCTTATTTTAGAACTCGACTTCTAATTAGCACTATATAGCCAGTTTTGTGCTGATGGGGTTTTAAACCCTTTGCATACATACATCCTCTTTCTCACAAAATAAAGATAGAAAGTGAAATAATATATCATTACAGTTGACCTCTGCCCTGTCTATGCTTTGCTGTTATGAACAACTTCTGTTGCAGTTTCTTCTTCAGAAACATTTTCCTAATATATATTAGAAATACATCCAATAGGGAAAATCTGTGCAAAATATTTGTTTGTGATGATAGAGTGTGAAAAAGATCAACAGTTGGAGTAAACTTCCCTGAGGTGAAAATTCGTAAGAATCACTTAACACAGTAGGTAGAATTGAGTTCATTGGTTGGAAATGGTTAGAATTGGCAAAAGACAATAACTTTATTTGTATAAATTGCATATTGTGCAATTAAGGCTATACATATAACAGTGTTTATGCTGATATGGAATGTGTGGGTGACTCGTTGCAAAACAACTTACTTGTGCACATGAGAGAGCTACAAAACACCTGATGAAAGATGTGGATGCTATCAGTTTTTCAGCAATCCGGACTATTGCAGCCTTCTCACATAGTGCCATCCTTGCCATATTGATCAGTTGTAGATGTACAATTAACAAATACACACCCCAGTAGTGGCTACAGTTATCTTTCCTGGGACAGCCAGTATTGGACTCAGATATCAGCAACCAACTGATTGAGGGCAACACCAGCTCCAGCACATCCTAGACCTATGCCATTGACTTTCAGACAGAGTAAAGTGATCTATTTTCCCAATATATCCATCACAGCTTCAGGACGTAAATATCAGCTTGCATCCGATAAACACCAGCATGGTACAGCAGTGAACCTAAACCATCCCTGGACATTCCAACACCTCATATAGACCCTGTTACTGACTGGTGATAATTCCCTCAATAGCTAGTGCTGGCCTTAGGCAGCAGAAGTCTGCTGGCCCCAGACCTTGTCTGAAGTTCCTGCACAGTCTTGATCTGTGCCATCTTACAACTGCGACTGAGTATGGGGATATGCCCAGTCCACAGTACCACAACCTGAGCATTCCGTCACAGTATGCATGTTAACAATTAAACTTTTTTTCACCAAATTAGTTTTACACTTGCCTGTATACGAAGTACGCTTTTCTGGTAGGTTAAAAATAAAGTAATAAAAGTTGTGTTGGTAATTTATATTATCATCTCTTTAATTCCACTTATGAGAATATTCTGAAAGAAAGACTGCTTCGTAAGAATAGCATAAGAGCTAATTTAGTCATCATAGAGCTACATGTATTTTCCCAGTCTTCTATTTATAGCAACTATGTTACCCATTTCCAAGAAAACAGGCAGGTTTCTTTAATTGAAAGTTTGTCTCGTAGGTTCATTATATTGGTAATGAATTTATGTAACAGACCAGTCTGTACTTTTAAAGAAAATGATGCCAGATATTTAGCGAAATGGACTTTTACAGCTTGTCTTGCGGATGAAAATTCTTAGAGTAGATGAGTCTTTTTAATTTCAAAACATGTCAGATCAGAAAAAAGACAAACCACTTTAGAATTTGTAAAGAAGAATAAGAGTGATGTAATACAGCAATCAGATTGAGGACAGAATGTGTGGACTTAATGATCATTCAGCAAAAGTTCTAAACATGTAGAATAGTTAAGTGAGTGTTGAATATAAATAATTTCTCAGTATGTTTTGTGTTTGTATTCTGGTTCTAATCCACATGGAATTTGCCCATTTGTATTTGTATTCTGGTTCTAATCTACATGGAGTTTACCCATTTGTGTTTGTATTCTGGTTCTAATCCACATGGAATTTGCCCATTTGTGTTTGTATTCTGGTTCTAATCCACATGGAGTTTACCCATTTGTGTTTGTATTCTGGTTCTAATCCACATGGAATTTGCCCATTTGTGTTTGTATTCTGGTTCTAATCCACATGGAATTTGCCCATTTGTGTTTGTATTCTGGTTCTAATCCACATGGAATTTGCCCATTTGTGTTTGTATTCTGGTTCTAATCCACATGGAATTTGCCCATTTGTGCCAAGTATTTTAAGCTGCAGATCCAGATTAGTTGTAAAAATAAATTACATTTTTCATACATAGTACTGTAATTATAGCATGTAATGTATTAGCTATGATGTAGCCTCAACAAAGTATGGGGTAATAATGTTTGTAATAATAATATATATATATATATTATGCTTTTTATGCACAGATTATGCTTTTTGCCATTTATATTAGCAAAAAATGCTTATACATCTCTCTGGGTTGGCATATATTTCACTGTATAGACTGCTGGACTGGTGCTGACATATTACATCAGCTCAGATCAATCTTTTCTGTCATTGCATCACCACATACAGAACCTGGTAGTGGCTATGGTGATCATGCCCTTGAAAGCCAGTGCCAGATGATTTCGGCACCAAAAATCAGCCAGTCCAAGATAAATCTCCAGCACAGCCTCAACCTATAGCATCTACCACATGGAGCAGGTATGGATATCCGTCCTCTTGAAATACTTATAGTCCCAAAACTGTGTTCAGCACCTGGTCATACATTGCACAGCCCTGGGCTCTGTAATGAATGTGCACATAACCAGCACAGGAATTGGCGAACCTTTATCCGACTCTCCAGTACCAGAACTGGACAAGCCCATCACCAATCATTGCTCCATTGTGACCCCCCAAAAAGCTACAGTCTCCATTCCTGGAGAGTCACTACCCTCCTTGGATCTTTTGATGATGCAGAAGTGAATGTGTGGAGATAGCCATGACCTACTATAGATGGGATACCAGCTTTGGTCACTGTTTTGACACTTTGCCAGCTAAGTTGTCAGGTTTTCTTCATACCCCACTGTACACTGGAAATTCAATTTGGCATGCAAGAACAGGCTTCCAATGTCATAGTGACTGGATTCCTGAACTCAATTTAGGCAATTCAGAACATAGCTTAGACCTTTTCTGCATTGTTAGTAACAGCTGATAGAAGACAATGGAAAGGCCAACTTCAGATCACACCTTCTATCTTCTGTGACGGTTGCACGCATTGGGGTGGGGTTCTTCCAATATATATTAATTAAATTATGATGAAAGTTCCACCTGGGCTCGTGGGGTTAGAAAGTTAAATTAGTAACAAGGTAGATTTACAGCTCTGAGCCCCCAGTCAGCAATGCCGACGGTTAAATTATAGAGAACACGAAGATGAAATTCAATTAATAACAATTTAATAAATTCGATAATTCAAAACGATAAACTTTCAGTCACCTGTCTTTCCCTCGGCCAAGTGACAGCCTAATTCATCCCATGATTTACAGTGTGAGTTCGATTTTCCCCCTGTCCTTGTGTCTACTCATCTCTTTCTTTCCCGCTAATTCCTTCCTTCCTTCCGTTCCTCCAACACCTCCTTCGACTCCGTTTCCCTCTCGACTATCTCCTCCTCCAATTTCGCTCCCAATTTCCTCTTCCTTCCTTCTCTCCCCTTTTCCTCCTAGACTTCAACTTCTCCTGACTTCTCTCCTTTCTTCTCCTTTCCTCCGTCTCTCTATCTGAGACTACGGGACCAAACTGTAACTGGTCTGTCCCTCAAAGCTTCCTTATTTGAAGCTGTCTGTACTTGGAATTTCCTGTTCTAAGATATTCCCGCCAATAACGAATGGCTGTTCGGAGTTATGCTATATCCTCCTCTGGGCAATCTCTCTAGCGAACTAATTCTTGCCAGAAGATGCGGAGATATCATTCTAGCCAAATCAGGGTCTCTCCCCATCTCGATTCTGATTGGGTGGTGCTGTGACCCTGTCCAATCGTCTTAGCGGCCAGTTCAACCTGGCTGTCTGTCTGCAGGGAAAAGAAGTTAAGACACTCCCACTTCTTCGGGCAACTTCTTTTGATCTGGACAAATGTTTCCACATCTAGGTGACAACTGACTATCTGGCGGCCTCACAGCTCCTAGGTCTGGCTGTCCACTTCTAGCCACGGCAATCTTACGTAAGGGATTAGTGCTAGCCTGCGGCAATGTTTAACATCAAACAATGGCTTGTCAGAACAATGGCTTGTCAGAATTACCTTGATTATACATGTTTCAAACTGGGGCTACTCTGGGTCGGGGTAAACGTGACACCTTCCAACAGCTTATTTTATGGCCAGATAAGAGGAGGCAAGTAAAACAGGTTACCAAAAAGGAAAATCTTGTTCTGGCCTAGTTTCCTAGCTCATAATACAGTGAGATAATATGTTTGATCCATCAAATATTTGTCTATCACTGTAGTTTATGTATTCATTTTAAAGATAATTGTTAATTGTCAACATAATTACTTTGATTCTGACCTTGGAAGGTTCCAGAAATGACTTTTGTTTACAGTTTGGAGTGATTTCCCATTAAGATGACAGTGTATTTTCAGTATATGGTAATTCCAACATAGGTCAAGTGGAGAGGTATATAAAGTTGTTGAGATCAAAAGTTACTCCTTCCTATCTTAACATCCAAAGTGGCGTCAGTGTTATTGTTGTGTTCAGTTTTTATTAGCATTTATTTTTTTATTTAAATTATTCATAGGAATTACAAAGTACTCAAATTTTTACTAAATCACTATTTTGGGGTTAATGTGAATTCTTTCAAGGATATTTTTGATTATATCAGTGTGATAAATCAAGACTGTTGGCACGTTTGCACATTTGAGGCTACTGGCACAACAGTACACTCAGAATTGTAATTAATTTGGAACGCCACCTGAATTCATTTGGAACTCTATTGATTTGGACTTGGGATAGAACTTTTAGGACTGTTTGGGATCTAATTTACAATATTATAAGTTCTTTTAAATTTTCACTTTATGTACTAGAGAAATAAATTATTGAATTTTATAAAACTTTTTGGTCATCACTATTCTGTTAGTTAGTCTGGGAGCATAGAGTAATAACAATAGAGTGTAACAAATAATTTCCATCTTGAATGTGATGATGTACCACGTCTTGAATGTGCTGATGTGCTAAGTCTTAATGTATCGCAATATAAACCAGAATGTCTTTGAATGAATTCACAATAATCTCAAAATAGCGTTTTAAACCTAAATGTTCTATCTCAAGCCCAAATGTATAGAGTTCCACTTGAATTCCAATGGTATTCCAAATAAATTTCTATATTGAATGTGTTGATGTGCCTATAGTCTTGAACACGCTTATGTGCCACTGGCCTAGCATGTGTAGCATTTTTTGATGTATCACATTACTATAAGCCAAAGCAATCATACAAGTGCCTTGAATGTAATGTCTCAATTTGGGAAATAGCTGAGTCTGCTGACTGGCACGTCCAGTCTGCCTTCTCTAGCTTCCATTTGTGTGAAATGGCCTTGCTAAGGAGAGAACTGAATCTTGTTGGGTTAGTGGTAGTTTCACGGCAGAGATCAGTCCCCATTAATCAGAGTACAACCTTAGACACTGACTTGAATTTGCCACTTTCACTGGATTCACCTGGGAAACATTTGATTGCAAGATTATACTCAAATGTTGATTCCCAGAGAGATCTCCTTTGCACATGTATAAACAAATTATCTCTCATTGTGGAAAACTTACTGTTACATATATTTAATTTAATTGTTAGTTTGTTTTATATTTCATTACATGCTTTTGTAATGTAACATTGTATGCTGGACCTTGTCCAAAACTGTGTTCATTTCTGCTTAACCTGATTGACTTTTTTATATTTTATTCATTGTAAACAACTAATACATAGCTAAATTATTCTCTATTTGTATGGGCTTAATATCAGGATCTTTATTAATAGAAGTTAATATGTTTATTTGGGTCAGTGTTTTGGACTTTCCTAAGTGAATTTTACAGGTTATGGTTTTGATTTTGCAAACATCAGGATCATTCTAGAAGTTTATTTTCCATTAGGTATTTTTTAAAATAGAAAATGCTAATTGTGACCTGAGGTCAAGTAGAGAACTATATAATCTTGTAATTGTGAGACTTGGTCATTTGTGCTTTAATATCTAGCACTTTCAAGTTGTATTATGTTGTGACCAGTTGGGCTGAATTTTATTTTCTTCAAATTACTGAATTCAAGTGATTATTTTCTCTGGAAATACAAAAGTGCTCTGATAAAATTCTTGGATAAAGATATTCACTGGAATTTATACTGAATTCAAACCTGGAATTATATTACTGTGATTCAACAAAAGACTGACACATCAAGACTTTAGTAGCTATTACAGACACGTCATCAACTTCAGCTTTTTATATTTATTCTGGAATTTTATTCAGGACTTGTGTCTGTAATTCTTGGATTATTTTGGGATTTAATTTGCAATACCGTAAGTTCTTTTTTCTCATTTTCACTTTGTATTCTTGGGAAATAAATTATTTGATAAATTTTACAAAGCTTGTTGTCTTTCACTCATTTCTGTTATTTTAAGAGCAAAGACCTTGTAACATAACATTAGGATAAATTCACCCTCATAGTAAAGCAATCCTGCTGTTACTGGGTGACACAGGTAGAGGTAGAATGCTGAGTGTTTTCTCCACCTCTTATTCTCCTAATGTAATTTGATCAGGTAATTTATTTGATGGAGAAAGCAGATAGTTTTAGTAAATTATGTTTCTCCAATAATACTTGCTGGACCACATTACAGCACTTTCTGGATCATATTACAAATAATCTCTCCTACCTTTCCCAACTTTGTGAGCATCCTTTAAATTTTGCTCAAGTAAAAATCTGGTACATCCAGGTATAACTGTTGCCACCTAGTGAGTGGAAAGGGCAGTTAACATATTGGAAGAGTTGTTTCTCTTTGCCTATATAATATATAGACAGAAAGACATTTTTTATCTTTGTAGCAGAGAATGTTATCCTAACGTAATTTGATCAGGTAAGTATTATCAGAGAAACATAATTTACTAAAATATTTCCTTTTCTTTCATGATTTTTGTTCTTTCTTGATATTATAAATTATTATGAATACCAGTTGGTGTTAAAAGAAAGAAACATATGAGAGCTCTTGCTAATAAATGATTTAAAGTGATCTACAGAATATTTGTCATATAGAACCATGTATCCAGGTCAGCAATACCAGGTATACATTGATGCCTATCTTGTCCTTGTAAAAATGCTAATATATGATTTAAAGTGATCTACAGAATATTTGTCATGTAGAACCATGTATCAAGGTCAGCAATACCAGGTATACATTGGCCTCTTGTTAGTTGTTATTGTTGTAGGGTTTAACGCCATTTTTCAGCACAGGATAGGCTATACATGGCGGCCAGTATTAATGGCGGAGGAAGAACCCGGGAAAACCCCGGAAAGAACCACCGACCCATGAGAAGCTACTGGCAAGCTTTCTCACATACCCACATTGGCTGAACCCGAGACTCGAACCCATGCAGACAGACCTTTTGTTAGTTAGATCACAGATTGTATTTTCATGTTTTGTGCATTTTTGAAGCATTTGTGGCTTTATATGCAACTCCACCAAAAAAAATTTGAATTTATTGTAAAAAGTATTTTTAGGTATCTGTAGTTGTTGCCATTTTTTAAAAATTGTTTATAATAACTTTTATAGGAACGTATGTTGGAACAAAAAATCTCCATTTTATTCCAGGAAGAACATAGGAGAATATGGGTTATTCTTGGCATTTTTCCTTCAGATTATCATTACAAGAAAGTATGTGTATCTTGTGAAACAACAATACTTTTCTTTATAAAAACTGAATGAAAGCAAGAGGTATCAGTATTCTATAATTAAACATTTTTGTTTTCAGGTTCAACTCCTTTGGACCTGTTCAAGTTTTATGTTGAAGATTTAAAGTCTCGTTTCCATGATGAGAAGAAAATTGTAAAAGAAATTTTAAGAGTAAGTCTCTGACAGTGTTTGTAAAATTGTTATTTTACCAACTATATCCATCATACTCATTGCACGCATATTCATAATATGAATATAGCCTACACAGGTAAGAAGGAACTCAGCTTTTCATGGAAGGGAGTGGATATTACATCTAAGTGATAACAGAAATGTAAATGGTGTTTATTTACTTACATATTATATTTTATCAAACTGTACTAAATACGTTGGTCTGAGGTGAGAAGTTTTTGTAGTATGCAGTTTGTTTACAAAAAATTCAGACATTCCCAAACCATTTTTATTCCAGATAAAAAATAAATTAGAAGGAAGCTTAAAATAAATAGTGAAGCTCTCTGAACGTTGTACATTATTACAGCTTGTTTATAACATGCAGTTTATTACCAAAAGTAACAGTATGTATCACAGTTGAATATTTTATCTACCAAAAATCTTGCACTTTTGTAGTAAATATTAAAAATTTTAAAAATTAAAAATAATGGTGCTTTTTCCTTAATATTTGGTGATTTGTCCCGTTGCCCTTAGAATGTGAATTTTCTTTATGTGACATGGAATGATACAGGCTCCAACTCCTGGACTAAGTTGATTTGATGACATTTTCTAGGTCTTGCTTTCAAACTGATATGAATTTATGTTGTGCCTAAATGTACACTTTAAATAACATGACTTTGAAATTAGCCTAAATGTACACTTTAAATGATTTGGCTTTGTGTTGGCCTAAATGTACACTTTAAATGATTTGGCTTTGTGTTGGCCTAAATGTACACTTTAAATGATTTGGCTTTGTGTTGGCCTAAATGTACACTTTAAATGATTTGGCTTTGTGTTGGCCTAAATGTACACTTTAAATGATTTGGCTTTGTGTTGGCCTAAATGTACACTTTAAATGATTTGGCTTTGTGTTGGCCTAAATGTACACTTTAAATGATTTGGCATTGTGTTGGCCTAAATGTACACTTTAAATGACTCTATGAGCCCTATTCACAGCGTGGATGATATCAAGGGCAAACAGTGTCCTTAGCTGTTTCTATTTTTTTTATATTTATTTTCTTATGCACAGTCTGTACAATTTTAATGCCATGAGCTGTCATGAACCCCATATCATCTGAGTGGAATATGGTCTGGTGGGATGCTAAAAGATTAGGCTGCAAATTCCACTCATACTTAACTCCATAAAAGTCCCATTTGATTGTACCCTATCATGGCCTTGCACACATTGCTGAAGATGACTTTCTTCCAGTGAAATTGTCCAGTTTAAAAGAATTTTCCATTGCACCATGAAATCCTGTTTCTTCAGTTCACATTTCTTATCCATAGGTTCTTCCTAAATACCTCAATGTCCACAGATGAATGCCTTCCCCATGTGATCTTCTGTTAACTACAGCTGGTATAAGTCTCTCTGGGAGAGGGTTGATGTTAGCCACTTTTAGGCTTGTTTCTACCAAGGGCTGTTTTGTAAAATATACTTGGGACCCAGGGAAGGCACTTTTAATGCATAGTAGCCACCCATAGATGCAGTTTAAAAATTTGTTATTGTTTTTATATAACTCTGTATTCTGAGTACCCTGGCATATATTTTCACAAAAGTGCCTTCCCTGGGTACCATATATGTTTAAATTGACACATACACCCAAACAATTTTAATGAAATCTGTCTTAGACATGGTAGACTGTAGTTGGAGGTACAATTTGGTAATTTCATAGGGTCTGCTCCATTTTTGTGCCAACTTATTATTGATGTTTTCTATTTTGCTGCTTAGTTCTTTGTGTTTAAAAACCGTATTGTTTATATTCACATCTAAATCAGAAGCAGTTGACAAAATTCCAGAATAAACCAATCGCATGTACTGGAGTGTGATAGCTTTCTATTGTATAGCACATGTTACCTTATCATGAGATGTAAAAGTGCTTTCATTGTTAGGAATGTTACACCACTTGCCTAATGCTCCCAGAACCAAAAAGACAAGTCCAGTTTTGTTGTCAAAAATTGTTTATTGTGCACAAGATTGGTAACTAATGATAAATGTTGTATTTTCCTCAGCTTTCTTTTATGCTGCAAATACACTAAAATACATTCGATACAAAGATACATAATATAGTCATCAGCACATTACTGTTTTGGATGTACATAATTCATCTAATCAATATGAATAACTACCTCTTTTATTTATTAATTATCCATACAGAGTGAAAAAAATAAATCCAAATGCAAGCATATAAATTACAGATGTAAAGCATTATTGTAGAACAAAATAGAGCAGACTGACAGACAAGTGTACATACAGAATGGTAGGTCCAGAAAAAAAGAATATGCAGATTGATAACCTATTAAGTGTACTAAAATACATACATTAGTTCATTGGAATATATATAGAAAATGCATACAAAAACTGATACATCAACTATATTATATCTTATAAATCTAGGTGGCTTATCATATGGCACAAAGGTCATGGTCACATTTTTTTCCATGAAACAAAATCATCAGGCACTCCACTGGAATGCAAAGAAATAAAAACTTTAATAATTACCATAGATATACATTTGGTATTGAAACTTACTGGCATGCATATTGAGAGAGTGATCAAATATATACTCTACCAGTTTTTGTACTATGCAAATGCATACTGTAGATGTAGATCACTATGCAGTTAAATAATACGTAATATATATGTGATACATTCCGTCTTATTCCTTATGTGAAACGTCTTCACAAGATGCTACCTTGTCGTAGTATCACAAAACAATATCAGAAGTGGCAATTTAAGGTGATCATACATTTCATCCCTTAGAGCTTCTAGCTGAATTTGAAAAACAAACTAAGATGAGAAAAATGTACAGTTTATAAAAGGAAACATTGACATAATAATAACTGCAGAAAGTAAAACTACTAACCTTACTGCAATCCTATCACCAGCACCCATCATAAACAATCTATTGGACTGACTTTATCACTATTATGCTGTACATGCTATGTTGTTTATACAGACAAGTTGTAAACTGACCAATCAGAAAGTTACTTATTACTTGTTCTATAACAGAACAAATTAGCATGAGTAGTGATCAGGCAGCCTCATTGCTCAGTGTGAGCAGAATTTAAAGAGTTATTCCTGGTTCAAGGTTGCCTAATTGACACAATGTGTGCAAAGTAAGAACAACACAATAATTGCAGCTTGTGACTTCATTTCAGCTAGCAGTGAACATACATAAAATAATAAAATACATAATTCTGCCTAATTAAAACTTGAATATATAAAATCCTTAAGTATATGATCCTGCTACATGAATGTAAACAATGGCCATGTGTGACATGAAAATCACATGTTTGTATGTACATGTTTGGCACTGACTTGTATTCATATCTTTATATATCTGTACTTTACAGGACAAAGGTTTCTTTATAGAAATCAACACTGCCTATGAAGATTTCTATGCTTGTATCAGTGAGGACAAGAGATGGTTTGGATTAGACACTGGAAATATCAAACTTACATACAACAGTGTAAGTATGCAAAGTGAGACTCTTGTGTTCTGTCCGTGGACACATGATCTGAGTAACTTTGATTACAGTTGGATAGGCAGTATTTATACTCTCACAGTTAATGCATCCATTTTTGCACCATAATAATGATATCTGAGGACATATTTAATCCTTTGTGCCCATGGAATACTTACAGCCACTGCTGTTGTATTATTTGATTTGATTATTATGGATGAAGAATTTGTCACGTGAAGGGTAGTGATCAGTACTGACTTCAACACCTTTTGATAGTTTAACTTGATACATAGCATGATGGTGTTTCAAAAATATTGTTAATCTAACAAAAACTAAATTCACAGTCAAAGGCATTCTAGATAAAAAAATATTGTTTGCTTTCTTTGCATGCATGTCATTGTGTAAAAGTATTTTGTATTTCTTTTAATGTACCAGCAACTCCTTTAACATTAGGTCCCTGCTATTAGTAGTAGCCAAATTTTGGGTATGCGAATGAAATTATATAAAATTTTATGTTAAAAAAACTTGCTTTAAAGATGTCCTATTCTCATTTGCAGTTACATATTAATCTCATTTAATTTGTACAAGCTATTTTATGTGTCAATTTCTCCATCAAATACATTATCCAAGCATATTAACATTGGGAATCACTGCTACCTCTGAATCCAGTCCTCCCTGCAAGATAAAAAAAAATTGTCTTTCTGTCTCCACATCTGTTAGATAAGGGAAGTAACTCTTACAGGTTAACTCCCATTTTCTGCTTGGTGGCACTGGTATTCCAGATGCAACCAGTTTTAAACTTTAGCTTGCAGCTGTGAACAGTGAGTCAAAGAGTTCATTGAAACTTATTTTATTCTGACCTACCATCATTTATTTTCAGCAGTATTTTAATCAGCTTGTGTGGGGGACATCAAGATGCTGCCCCCACCATCCTATGAAGATACAAAAAACAGCAGCTGTGGCATTTACATCAGAGACAGTTGATGTCATAACAAGTAGTTCTAATCAGGTTTTTGAGTCATGAATGATTCACATGTTATGGAAAATTTTATTGTCAAGAAAGCTAACAGGTTGGATGAAAATACAAATTGGCAGCCCTTGGGTATAAATTCCTATCCCCGCCCATACAAGGAATTAGAAACGCTTTAAGCTCTGCATGTGGAATTATCTTTTGATTTTGCTAGACAGACTGGCACACAAGTCATATTTTCTTCTTTATATTCCATCCTGGCTGCAGACTAACTATTCTGGCTGTTTAGACAGTTAATGTACAATTTTGGCACTCATGAATTGGTCATCTTAGACTGGTGAGCAGTCCAGCCATCCAGCTGATTACATCTCTCAACAGTTCCAACAGCGATGGTGTCAAATGCCCACCAGACTGTCCAAGTGACCAGTCACATCAGTCTCTTGGAATTTAAGGCCATTCTCAACACCTTCCACACTAGACTAAAACCAGGTGTCCCATCTCAACAAACAGGAGGAGAAATCACCAGAACTTCTGCTTCATGCTATTGAAGTACTTTCATGGGTGTTACCAGTAACACATAAATAATGTCTGACTCATCAGATATGCTCATTGTGCTGGTCAGTTCATCAAAAACTAACTCGACAATTAGCTAGACAACCCACCACCTTGAAGGCATTTGAGGATAAGTGGCAGGTTTTCAACGACTGGTGTCACGTTAATGATGTCACACCACTCTCCTCCATTCCCCATCTTGCAAACATTTTTCTGTTTCTCACTGAAGACTAGAAATTAGCCCCTATCACAATCAGGGGGTATTATTCCATGGTCTCAGACACATTTAGACATCGAAGAAAACACATTGGCTGTAACAAGGACCATTCTGGTTTTGCTGTTTAATTTTGACATGTCTCAAAATGGAACCTCTCTTTGGGTCTTGATGAGGCTCAACTCATTAAGATCAAGCCAGTCTGCCACCTCACAGGGAGTTATACAAGGCTTGCTTCCTCATAACACTGGTTTCAGCTTGCAGGGTGAGTGAGCTACATGCACTGTCTGTGGATCCAAACTATATTAAGTTCCATTCCAACTGTTCAGCCATTCTAACGATGGAGCATGGTTTCATTTAATATAAAAAAACCCAGGTTACTATCACTAGGCAAGCAATAAATAACATATTTGCTCTCTCTGTCTCTGTTTAATTGAAATGTTTAGAGATATGAAGCTGCAGGAACCAGTATATGCCATCAGATGCTGTCTAAGGTGTGGAGTGTTCAGTGGTTGTAAAAGGCCGTTCCTACTATTTGTGGAAGGAAAACAAGACAACCCAGCATGTGATCACTGCCTGGCAAAAGGTGATTACTCTAAACTCTCACAGGATTAGGTTCAGCACACAAAATAAGAACAATTTTCCATGAGCCTGGCTTGCGAAAATATTGTCTCAGTTGAAGACATATTGGAATAAGTTGACTGGCACACCCCATTTTTCACCAGCTCTATTTTTGTGACAAAAGAGAGCTGAATTTCATCAGGCTCCTGGTATCTTCCTAGTTAGCATGCCCTTTTCCTGAAAGCACTACCTCATCTCTGGGCATGATCTTAACAACTTTAACTGGATTTGCCAGGGAAAATTTTTAATGTAAAGTAATAGCTAAATGTGGGATCCCACAGGGATCTGCCTTGCACCAGGATAAACACATTTTCTTGTTGTGCAAAACTCGCATTAGAAGATGTTCAGCCTTTTAGAAGAGCAGTCATCATGTTCCTTCAGGATAATGCAGGTGTAGGTTGGATGCTCAAGCATTTCCTCCTCTTACCAAGCCTCCCAATGTTGATGTGATCTGGTATTGTATTTGACAGAGGAAGTTAATATTTTAGTAAAGTATGTTTCTCAAAAAATACAAAATCACATTGCTGTAAATCATCCCGCACTTCACCACAATGTGATCTGCCTATTGAAGGTTTGTTCAGTTGTAAACTGGCTACATCTAGGAAGAATTTGAGTTAACCTGTAAGACTTGATTCCTCAATCTATGATATACAGACAGAAAGACACTTTTTCAACTTTATGGAGAAGGCTGGATTCAGAGATTACAATAATTCCTATTGTTAATATGATCAGGTAAGTATTTTCAGAGAAACATACTTTACTAAGAGAAAATATTTCTGTTGTTAATAGAGATTTGCAGACTTACATTGTTTACATTTATTTTGCAGCTGATAGAAAAAGCTGAGGCAAGAGAAAAGGAGAGAATAAAAGAGGAGGCCAGAAAGGTATTAATTAGAGGACAGGGAAATATACTTAAAAGAACATCTCTGCACTAAGAACACTTATATATAAATGACACTCAAGGATACCCAGATAGTGATTTCCATTTTTAAAAAATTTATTAAGAGATGTGTCTAATGCAGCCAGAGGACTGCCTGTAAAGTATCCCTTTCTATGTTTTCACTGCATGTAATGTGAACTTGTCACAAGATCATTTAGGTTTAATTTTCATTTGTTTACAAGTCTTTTTGAACTAAAGTTTGCTAGTTAACCACCTTGGTTAGAACTGAACATTGTGATCACTTTAGCATCCATGTGCATGCCCATCCACATGTCTGTAAATCCATCTATCCATACCCTCGATTAGGCTTAATATTAAAGTGTCTTTACTTTCTGGCTACTATATAAGTTTGCTTATAAGACAAGGCAAACTGCATAGACCCAGATCAGACATTGCATAATGTGCCATTAGAATGGGTGCTTCTAGTTTGTTTGGAATAATCAGTAGATTAATAAACAGCATAGAGCATGATCTGCAAGCACATTATCAGTGTTTCCCTTTACCCTCATTTGCGCTTCAGAGACCCCCAAATTTTTAATTTGACCCCCACTTTTGATACCAAAGTTTGTTTTTAACTCAGTCTGACCCCCACTTTTGACACCAAGGTGACTTTTGACTCTTAGTCTTGCACCCCTAGGGGATACACTGACATTATGTAATGGCAGATCAAGGTCTATTTTGTTTGCAGTTAGACTTGACATATAAGCGAGTATAAATAGTAAACAAAGGTGGATTCATGTGTTTTCAAGACAACGACAGGTCATAAGTTGATAACGGAATACTTTAAAATTCTCTCTACTGGAAAGTCTTGCTTCCAACATGGCCACCATGGAGGCCATATTGAAATCCTCGCAGTTGCTAAGGGGGCGCTCACCAATTAATATGTACTTTAGAGAGAGTGACATATGTAAGGTGAGGTAGTTTGCATTTAAAACATGCACAATGGAGAGAATGTTGGCATACCTCTATGCTACAGTAATGTAATGTGGATGATATTTCTTTGGATATTGTACTTTTGGAAATTTTACATGATTTAAGCACACTGCTAACTAAAATGACTGCTCCCTTGTGTTAAAAAATCAGCCTGAATTAGTCTAAAGTACACTATACATAGCAGCTATTAAAATAGGGAAAATGAATTTTGCCAGACTAGACAATACCATCTTCTGAAAGTGCAATGAATGAATTACCAAATATGTAAAATGTAAAAAAAAGTTATCAGCTCTTTTTTATACAATTTACCTCTGAAGTTCAGGAAGTGAAAATGACCAAGTAGAGCTAGCACTTTTTTGAAAGGTGCACATTTGAAGTAAGGCCAAGCTGTATGCTCTATAACCCATAGTACACCCATCAATCATACATCAAAATAAAGGGAATTAAAGGTTCTTTTAATTATACCTAAGATATACAAGGTCTTTTTTAAATAGCCAGTATAACCAGTGAGGAAAGCCAGGGAAATTTTTTTTCTTTAAAATCTTAACCCTATGGAAAATGCGAAACTGTATAGTGCCACCTAATCGTCATTGATGGTCATATCGAAATGAGCTTTTCACCTGAGGACTTCTTGTGGTGTGTAGAGCTGGAAAAATTTTTGTATCATCTAGCAGGCATCCATCGATCTTAGTTATAGGTTATGCAGCAGTATAAAAATAGTTCAGAATGATCTGATTCACAATAATGTCAATTCCACATATCTTACAAATAAACAATGAAAGTTAATTCCACATTTGTTTTTATTCACATTATCCTAAAAATGTCACTACCTAATGTCATCTGGTACAGTCAAAGAATTCATCCTTATTATCTGAGATATTTCTGAAATCTTCCATCTTTGTCTAGTAAATCATCATGGTCTGGTCATTGTAAATATCATCTGACTCATTCCTTGGCCTTGCTGTCATATGCAGGTGCTTATGTAGAGACAGCTTGGGCTCTGTAAGTAACACTTTGAACTATAAATCTATTAAAGGTTGCAACTGAACACATCAAGATCAAATAACCACCCTCTGTTACTTGCCACTGAGCAAGTATCACCCAAAGCTCAATTAAAGGGTTGTCACATAGGAAAACAAGCTAAGTGATTAATGGAATAGGCAGAACTCTACTTGGCACAGAATAAGTACATGTATTAAATTCATGGCTCAGTAAAAAAGGATTGTCAACTGAAAACAAAATGAGTGCTGCCTTTACAAGCCATGGGATTATGGGGTCACATGCACTGGCGGAAAACTTGTATACATGAAATTGGTACCCGATTGCTCATTTTATTACCTGGGTTATTATCAATAGCTGAGTACCCAGGAACCCATTGACAGCTCTAGTCATGTGAAGCTGTTCCTAAATGTAACTGGTATTGATCTGACATCCATTATAGCTACCAAGGCAGCCCATTTGAACATCTTGTCATCACCATTTATTCTGAATGGATTGACATGGGGTTTTGATCAAAAGCCATCTTATAACTAGTTAGTCTTAAATGAAAATAGTGTCAATGTAATATGACCGTCATGGTGTCCATCTTCAAAATCTTATCTCCAGTTCTACTGAATGGATGGTCTTGCTCACTTAGGGCTTTCACCAAAAGACTTATAATGATGTCTACCTTTTTTTAAATGAAAATGGTACAGATGTGACATCCAGTATGTCTGCAAGTCGGCCAATTTGAAAATCTTGTTATTGCACCAGAATATCATGGAGTGTTTCAGCATTCAGCAGTTATAACAAAAATCAAGTTCATCCTTGAATTCTTTAGCCAGTAGAGCATCAGTCCCTTCATGGGACTCTTGCTAACCTCAGAACTGGAGAAATATTATGGAAATGTGTCCTAAAATTTTCTTTAGGAAAAATTTCCTAATTAAATGCACATAGCATTAATATATTTATTAAATAGTGTCCCATATTGTGGTAAAATACCTATGCCTCAAGAGAACTGCATTCTGGTAAAACCACATGATGTTATGTTTTTGTATTAATCCCCAGAAGAATCATTTGGATATTAAATATTAAAGTTAGAATTTGTTTGTCCTACCTGATTATTATGATTACATTGATGATATTAGTGTTGAGGATTGGACATTTGTTGTTAAAAAGGTCATTAATGTTAGCAACTTTTATCATCTTTTACAGTTGAAAAAACTGGAGACAGCCTTCAAGATAATGTTGAAAAATGCTTCCCCTCGCATCGAAGTAGACACACCATGGGATGAGGTTAGTAAGGTTATCAATTCTAGATGACTGCTAAGAAGTCCTGCTTTCATAAAACTTTTAAACATGAGTACATTGCTCAACTAGGATTTTTGTTCTTCAAAAGTAACATTTATATAAGTTAAGTTTAAGGTCAGTATCTCAGTGTTAAGCTTGAAAAGAAACATTTTCAAAATGACTGTATTCTGTTAAAGTTGACAGATAATTGACATGTGTTTCTGCACCAAGTTGAAGTATTATGTGAAAGTGGGACCTAATTTTGAAATGTTGCTAGATTATATAATGTTATAATTGCAGTTTGTAATTTTTTTGTGAAAATTCTTTCATTCTCCACAGTTAACAATCATACATTCTATCAATAATTCAACATAATTAGCCCTGTCTTTGGTTGCTACAAGAATTTGTGTGCAGAGGTTATAAACCTCACAGAAATGAATACCTTTTAGAAGGCATGTTTCTTTTTGGCTTTAAACTGTTCCACATGTATTGTAACTCTTTGGGGGACTTGTTAGCATATTTTCATTAACATAATCTCAATTCATTATCTCAGCTGTATTGATGGATACTAGCTAAAGTGTATTTTTTGTTTGGCTGGCATTTTTATGTTTGACAGTGGCAGCCCTTAGGTAATGAATATATTTGATGGAATATATCTTTCTGGGTTCATATGGTATCATAGCTTGTTGTTTGCCAATTGCCATTAATACTTTTATTCTTCCAGGGTTCCATGGCTGTCATTGCCTGATGTTGGCCGATTACCATTAATACCTGTATTCTTCCAGGGTTCCATGGCTATCATTGCCTAATGTTTGCCGATTACCATGAATACCTGTATTCTTCCAGGGTTCCATGGCTATCATTGCTTGTCATTTGCTGATTATCATTATACCTATCCAAAAGGTTTAGTAGTTTATAACTTAGATTCTTCAAAAGTAAAATGTTTGTTCATGAGCTACTTCATGAACCTCATTTTGTTTTATCTGTACTCCACTGTTTTGGTTAGTACGTGTCCCTCTCAAATAAAATATGTGCAATGTGGACAGAATACATGGTCTAATGTCCTTAGAAAACAGCTCAAGGGCTGCAATAAAAAGATCTGAGCCTTCAGAATCTCTCAAAAGTCTCACGGTGGATGCCAAGATTCCCCCTTCACCACCATGATTACTCAGAAGACAATGCCAGATCTTGATGTAGTTGGAATACGAGACAGTTCCAGCCAAGAGCTGGAAGTGCACACGATTTCTTTAATAAGGCTATATCATTGAGATTGTCTACATTGGAATAGGCAATTTTTCAGGATCCCATAGTTGATAAGCCTTTAGCTCTGCCCATAAGGCATGACAATTCTAAGTCAAATATCCCCCTGCCTATGGGGCTTGAGGGTGCAGAGTTGTACCTATCTCTGTCCATGAGGCAGGACAATTCTAAGTCAAATATCACCCTGCCTATGGGGCTTGAGGGTACAGAGTTGTACCTATCTCTGTCCATAAGGCATGAATATACAATATTCTATATTCCATGTGTGCACGACAATGTTCTTGCTTTTCATGAAGGTGTATTATTTGACTCTTCTGATGGATGGAACAAAGAAGCTGCTGTTTGACTTGTATGTATGGACAGCCATGGCATTATCATCTGCTGTATGCCATTCTAGCTGTCAGCCAACTGGTCCAGCTACATGAATGGTCAGTATATGACTACAGTGAGCACGAATCATTTGTCTCAGACTGGCAAACAGAGTAGCCATGTATTCCAACAGCTATAGTATTTTACTGCAGTGAAATTGATTAGATGATCCAAACATTAATATATCTCTTCAGAGCAAATTGGCTTTATTCACAGAACCAGCCATGTCAAACTGGCATTCTGATATACCACCATTATTAATGGCATATCCTGTGATGCATGTTGATGATATGGCATCATCGTTGCCATATGGATTGCCCTACCCATGGACCTAGTCCAAAGATGTGGATAGTCCTCAGCTAGATGAATGGGGTGAAATGAAAATGCCTGATTCATTTGATCCAACAAAGAAATAGATGGAATTAAGATTGTCAGCATAGAAGAAATTTGTTGCATTTTGTCTATGTCCATTTGTCTGCTTCCACCTAGAGTCATCCTACATACAAGGTCAAAGCCTCTGTTGTAGATGACAATCATAGTCCATCATTTATTAGGACATTGCCTTAGTCAGCAAAAGTTGCAGAAATCACATTATGTCTCAGGACAAGTTTTTGACCCAAGTAATGCAAAAGCTTTATTTTCCAAGAGTCACTTGCCAACAAGCTTCTCGTCTCACAGGTATGAGTTGTACTCTGATGCATACTGTTTGGAAATACGTAATGTTGACAAGGATGTTTCCACTTTCGGCATGACTTCACCACTTTGTTATAAAGTAAATTGGCAAGTCTTCAATACTACCTCCAAGCTAGTGAGGAACGTTATATCAACTTTGTCACTAATGGACTTAGCATCCTTAGCAATGTTTGCCTCACTGAAAAGGCCATAAACTATCATGCCTGGGATTTGGTGAGCCATATTACCAAGGTTGTGAATAGGACTTTTCATCACACCATGGCTAATGCCTGAATACCTCCTGCAATATGGAGTTAGCCAGATGAGATGCTCTCTTTTACTCTTCCTCTCTGAAGTCCCACTATGTAATGATCACATGCAACCTCCCCTTCATCTTGCGTCTTCTTGTTGGGTCTTGAATTGAGGTCAGTAAACAGTCAACACAAGAGTTGTCACAGTAACTGTCAGCACAAGATCTGGGTGTCCTACTCAGGCATCATTCTAAAGAAGGGACAGTTGTCAGCAGGGATACAGTGGAGGCAGTTCCCAAAGATGACAGAATAGCCATGACCAGGCAGATTATAAGAGGTCATACACCCCTACTTCCTGCCATCAAGCAGGGTGAGGAGATAGAAAAAATGTTTCTTCTTCGGTGACTTACATTTTCCTCCACCCATTGGCAACCTACACATGGGCGCCAGACTCCTTCTTCATTGGGGTCTTGAATGGATGAGTGGTCTAAAGCGCTCTCCATTACGGATCACTACCATCTCACCTCTGTCTGCGTGGGTTCAAGATTCTAGGATTCAGCCAGTGTGGGTATGTGAGAAAGCTTGCCAGTAGCTTCTTGTGGGTTGGTGGTTCTTCCTGGGGTTTTTGCGGGTTCTTCCTCCACCATTAATACTGGCTGCCATGCATAGCCTAGCTTGTGCTGAAAAATGGCGTTAAACCCCACAGCAACAGCCATCTTCATCAGACTTGAATCAAACTTTCTCTGCAAAACATTTGGGTGATCCAAGATGTGTCAGAGAGCCTAAGAATATCTTTCACTGGGCCTCCAAATTCATTGTCCGCCTTCATGATGGATCCCATAAAGGAAGATGGATGTACTAAAGATGGAGATAAATAAAGTGGACAGTGGACATTGCACGAAAGCCATTCACTTGAGACTACTAAAATGTTTTTGATGATGATGTCATGTTGCAGATTGAGACCTGTGATTGACTTCTACGGTTTATACATTTTTAAACTTTATTGACAAAAATTTTGGTGGCAGAATTTACTCAAAACTAATTTGAATTAGCTTTCTCTTTGCTTTTTAAACTACCTGAACTGTTTAAATCTCATAAGAAGAATGCTAAAACCCAAACTTTAAATAATTAGAATTTTAGTATCATAGCCAAAACAAACTTTCATTTTATTCACCTCGATTGGTGATTTTTTATTGTTTGTGAGGTACCACAATCATGACACATTAATTGTCATGGCAGGTAATGGAGGTGGGGTCATTTGTGGCTTTCAGTAACAAATCCTTTTGTAAGTTTTTATTCATATGAACAAAAGTACCTTAATTTTCACGCATATATTCTATGGATTATTCATGATTTTAATACCCCACACCTCCCATTTGAGGTATCTCTGTGGGTGGGCTATATCAGTTGCTTTTGACACCACCATTAGTCTTCAGGTAGACCATGGCTTATGGTAGTTGGCATACGTAGGGACAGGTATTTCATTTTCATGAATCTGTTATACCAGGTGAAGCCTCATTTGAAAGTCTCTCCATTGCTATCAGCTTGGCTTTAATTTTTATAGCAGTCATAAACACAGCTTGGTTGTTTTATCATTGTGCATATTTTCTTGGAATTACTGAATGGATATTTCATCCACTGAAAATTCTCAAGCAGCTGCTCTATTGCTGGTTTCAAATGCTCTGAAACTTTAGTTTAAGATTATGATGAACACTAGGACATGATCAGCTGTTATTTAGTATGCTTATGTATGAATCTAAATGCAAACAAAACCTGGTTTTTCAATCCCACTATAACATTTTCACAGTAGTATAAAAGTCTTGTTTATAGTAATTAAAGACAATACATCCACTAATGTATAGACCCTCTGGTAGGTATATTGCATCTTATGATACCATGTAAACTTGTACCCTTATGCAAACCAGATAACTTCTAGCAACCATTCTTTTCCCCTAAACATGACAAAACTTAATAGGAATTAATATTATTTTACTGAGAAGAAGGCTGACAAAAAAATGCAAAACATTTAAATCTAGTTTAATAAAAGTTTGGAGAATTTTTTTTTTAAAGAAACTTTGTGATGACATTAACATGTCTATTCTGTATAGCAGAGGATGGTGCATTGTGATGTGAATTTTAGCACAAGTGGTCAGTTTATGTGAACTTAAGTTAGGTTTTTCACAAGGTAATAGTGTGGAGGGGGTATTGTCATTTTTTTAAAACACAAATAGTGACTTTCTGCAGGGTATATGGGGTATATGCATGGACAGGGTATATGTGTGGAAAGTATGGTGATTCACAGTGTTGATTATTCAAATTTCTATTATCATTTATTGCATTAAGATAGTAATTACATATCAATGGATAGTCTTGGTAGCTACATTTTGACATTGTTTATATTTTATATAGGCTAGGTCACGAATTGAGAATGACCCCGAATTTGAGATGATAACCCTGGAAGCGGAACGTATACGCTTGTACAAAGAGTACTTGATGGCCTTGGAAGAGGCATGTGCACATCACCATGCCAAGAAAAAGAGATCAAAGAAACACAAAAACAGACGATCTCGTTCCAGGTCAAGATCTGTAAGTAGTTATGGCAACAACACCAAGAAAGAAGAAAAAAATCCAGGATAAAAAGAATCTTTTATTTTCATAAATAATTGGTGTAGAAACAGGTTTTAAGTCACATAGAAGATAGAGACTGGTCACAAGATTTGATAATGAATTAATAACCAGTTAGATGTCAGAATCTCTTACTTCGTTTGTGTTTGGCTTCAAGAGTTTTTGTTATGTCCATGTTAGTGGAAAAGCTAAACACTGCAGCCACTTTTCTGCTAGTATCATTGTCATGAACAGTTAAAGCATGATAAAGGATTCTACTCATACTGGGGATAGATCATTATGAAGACAGTTGATTCAGCAACATACATACTTGCCCATTTGATTTTGGGGTCTAGATCACTAGGTGTAAAGCAATTCTTGAAGTATTGGCTTGACATGCAGCCCCGGTCCTGGCATAGGCTCAGCGTATAGGCCTGATGTATTCATGGGCTTCACATGCTTTTCCAGGCCATTTTGTTTGTAATTCCATTCAAAGTCTCAGTCGAACTTTTAGTTTAATAATCAGAGAGCGATTTTTAGAAATGTTTGTTGTTATTGGCTGACACACAGTCTTGGTCTGATTAAAATCAAGATCTCCAGCATAATGGAAATTTGACAGGAACCAATAAAAGTTTATGTTCTACTGAGCTTTGACATTCTCTGCCCAACTTTTTCCAGCAGCCCTACAGATTGGGAAGACTTATAATTAGCCACTTTTCTCCTTAAGATATGTTCCCCTGCCACATTAACATTAGGAACATAGCTATCACATTAATGTTGTGAATATATGCTTCACTACATTTTGAATCAAACAATGCCAGTAGATGAAAATTTCTTATTTTCATGTCTATATACACCTCTCCCTATAACTCACACACAACAGGGTCCACAAACATAGACTGGACTTGAAAAAATCTGCTTATTCATCAAGAAAACCGCAGGGGTGGTAGGGAACTGGGCTATTGAATGACTAAATCCTCATTTTACAATCATGTCAATAATAATTGTTACTGATGCACATTTTCTAATGAATGTATTCATTATTCTGTATAAATAACATTTATTTTCAAAATTTCCAACAGTTGTAAGATCATTCTAACTGGTTTGAGAAACCATCACGTGTACGCAAAAACGTGTACTACGTCACTGCTTTTTGTTTTGTTGATTAGTCTGGTTCCCGGAGTGGTATTAAATAGTATACTACCAAGTCGCGAGTCAGAGTAGCTGGGAACTAGACTATTTGTTGATACACAACCAAACAAGGTTCCTTTTTTTTTCAAAAACTAGTGACATTTATTTTGTGAGACATTTGCCTTTGTCGAAACTAAATTTTTGTATTGTTCAATTCGTACAATATTGATGTCGTGATTTCATTAATAGTAATAGTTTAACTTATTATCTCTTAAGTGCCAGTTCAAAATTCTCTGAAAATCGCTTGCCCACAATGGTCCATATCTGTGAAACCAAGCTTTTTTTATACAAAGTATTCATTTCATTTGGTTGCCTTGCTATCTTTGATCACAGTTATGAAGGAGTCAATTAATTTAAGGTAGTTTATGTTACATACACAATAACATTTATAACAGTGTTTGATTGATCAACTGAAGTGAATTCACCCTACATACGACTGGGGCCACAAGATTTTAAGTATGTAGGATTGCATGCATTTTAACTTTTTTTTATTCCACCTCCTTTATTTGATTCAGAAGACATAATTAACATAATAATGCAAAGGAGGCCAGCTTTTAATTCAGTGCAACAATACAACAAATACTTCTGCAAGTAAGTTATCAAAATATGGTCGGCACTTAAGTAGGTTCTTCGAGAAATGCTTGCGAACATAGCTGCTATGGTAGATTGACAATTTTATGTTTAAATACGCATTGCATTTATGAAGATTATGCTTTAGGGGAACTAAAAGATAGAATTAAAACACAAAATTCACCTAATAAAAATTATTTAATTGGCATTTAAATATTAATGTACTGCCTACACTAGGTGTAAGTCACATTTTCATTGATCAAAATTTCCTTGAATATCTTTAATTATGATGTACTAAGAATGTTGTTTGGAAAGAAAATGTAAGCAATTATGGTTGCAATTTTTGTTCAAGTTCAAGAAATAGGGATCTGTTTTTTTCTTTCTATTTTCTGGTTTTAAAAAAATGGGATCCACGCCTGACCCCACGTTATCAGAGGGTTTGCGAGTTATTAGGGTGCAAGTTATTGAGGGAGTGGTGTACCGTACAAAGGGAAGAAACTATTAACCATTACCTTCTTTTACCACTGCTAGGTGGCACCAGCAGTAGACTAGTTAAACTATTGTTGTGGCACAGGTTACGTTCATCCACATTGTCTTTTCAGATCTTTGTGTTTTCAAACTATCCATCTATTAGTGTGGTGATTGTGTATTTAAGTGTTTGAATTTTTTGGTGAGTAGATTTCCATATTTTTTTAAGTTTGTTGACTTTGTGTTTTTCAAACCTAGAAAATTGCACATGATAGTTTCACATGTGTGCAAGCTGTAATTTTGAATTGCAAACATGGTTTGAATTTGATATTTTGTCATATAATAAGTATTGTTAAATTTGGGTTATTTTCCCTTTTTTCTTCATTGTTCTTGTCTTTTCAGAAGCAGTGGTGATGAAATATAGTCAAATGTCAGAAGTACATGGTTAGCAAGGACAAGTCTTATCTTGTCTGTATAATATCATATAATGTTTGCAGGTCTTGGTTGGAGGGAATGTGGTCTTTTGTCCTAGGAAAGAATGTCAGGGCAAAAGAGAGGAAGATGAAATTGAGGCATGATACCTAGGAAAGGGACATCAGCTACCATTACATCAAGTCAGCTAAAGACAGATAATGCAGTGACTCCAGATGCATCCAGATGATATGTGATGGATATCTTAATGGAGTCACACATAAGGAGATGATCTAGAAGGCAACAGTAAAGCTGCTTTCATCAGTGGAGTTGTTGCCACCTCATTCTTCATGTATGACAAATGCTGCCTTTTTATGGGAGGGTGTCCTTCCATATTTAGGGAGCCCAGTGGGTGCAAGTCCCCATGCATGTCTGAAAATGGCCTTTCGGTCTGTAAGGTAGGATGAGTGTGGCATGATTCTGATACGGCCGATATGTTTCCAACTATCACTATTCCTTTAGATATTTTGGCAGCAATGCTGAGAAAGTTCATCATTTTGTCTTCCACATTTGGTAGAAATTCATGAGCTTTTTAACTGTCTTTTATCCATGACCTGGGGATTGAAGGGCCTTTTTTTCTCAGAGAGCCTATTATCAGTGTCATATACTGTGTGCCGGTGCCATACATACTTGGACCTGTTCATCATTTTGAGAGTTGATAAGAACATTGTATGACTATAGATGTCAAATCTGAAGTTGCATAAAGTTAATTGCAGAGTATTTAAGGTGGCTTTGAAACTTGTGGGAAATGTGGTGGTGATGACACCGATGCTTGACATAGCATCTTTGGTGATGTTTCTTCATGAAAGAAAAGTGGGAAACAAAAATGCTTGGGAGTGAACAGCTCACATAACCAAAAAGAGTAATTGATTAGCTCACCACCTCAAAACCTTTGCCCTTATGGCTGTATTGAATATTGACACTTTCTTATATTTACAACACTCCTTGGATTTACAGATATTTTAATTTGCCTCACCCCCCCCCACCTTGTTTGGGGTTAGAAGGATATACAGAACTAGGTGGTGCCAGAAGTGCCCTCCAGCTCTCCTTACCACCCTCTCCACCTGTTCATATGCAACAATCTCTGCTACAAAGGAGATATATTTGAAGGTAGAATGATTGATAGCAGTCAAGAAGAAACAACAGATTTGTTCAAAGCATGACTTGAGAGAAACATTCATGTCAGTTTAGAAGACAATTTAATAAGAGTGAAAGTTTTTCTTTCCCCAGCAACTGCCATTGACTTGTTAGCCCCACCACCCATTAAGAGGCTCTTGTTGAGAGTCCCTCATTCTCTATTTCTGTCAAGCTCAGATCAACATTATCTCGAACAACAATTGGTGATCCAAGTATGACAGAATGACTTCAGATTTCATTTATCTAGCCCCACTCGTCTATTGTGTTCCCTATCTATAAGATTCTAACATTCTGTGATGGAGGAGATCACTTTTTGGTATTCTCCAAGTGGACAGAGAAGAGTTCACAAAATGGCTCCAAGTTTTTATTTGAAGGCTTTCCCTGATACAACTAACAAATTTTAAACCTAGACGATTGATAGACCAAAGGCAGCTAATTATATTCATATTAACACCAAATTTCAAGATGGAAACATCATGATTGGTTCACCTTTACATAACAAGGAATGAGCTTTAAATCAGTCTCAATGTGAATGATGTTTACTTTTATGTCCATATCTATCCATCCTGACCTGACAAAATTTTTATTTGATTCATATTCCAAGGAACCATGTACCAATTTTGAGTGCTGCCATGCAGACTAAATCTCAGCCCATGAATGTTTACAAAAAACAGTCAATAGCATCTCCTTGTTCTGGCCTTCCTGTCACCAGCCACTTCAGCATACCTAGACAACTTCAGGAACACAAAATAAGTACTGTTTTGCTACAGGATATGAACAGCCTTATCCCATTTTTCACTTGCCTGGACCTTTTAGTGAATTGTAAAAAGACTGATCATATTCTGTCTCAACATTTCACCCATCTTGGTATGGAATTTTTGATCCATCTCAATCTGATTCACCTTCCTCCTTGGATTATCAAGCTGTCATGATTGATCTCTAACAGGAGGGTCTTCCAGTGAGGGATTTTCTGCAACTCAGTTTGCTGATACTGGCTGCCATGTATAGCCTATCATGAGCTGAAAACTGTGTTAAACGCATAACCAAGCAACCAAGCACAGTGGTAGATTTGATTCCTCTTGTCCACATAGATATGTGCCCATTGCAGATGGCATTGCTTGTTCAGTGAGACCCATTTTCTGGTGGTCTAGATCAGCACAGCTTGATCTCTACAGAGATGAAATGGTCGGATGACAGGCAATGGCTTATGGCAGGAATTTATTCGAACCAGACCATGATTTGTATGGATGCCTATTCTTTCACCTGGGGGCTCACCTGTCGCTTTAGCTGGAACCATGGAGGAGATATCTCTTCATTTAAATCTTTTGTAAATTAAGGCTGTAAGGAATGCCTTTCATTCTTGATTAGAGATCCTATATGGGGAAAGCGATCCTCCTTATATTGGACAGTTCTGTTGTAGACACTTACTCTCGCAAACACAAGAGATCAAATCATCCAACTTATGCATCCTCGTCTGGGAGTTTCTATTGCTGGTGCACAGGATAAGTCTAAATCAGACAGTCTTGTCAGACTCATTGTTCTGGCAGATTCTCTGTCAAGAAGGGGTCAAATTCAACACAATTAGTGGTCCCATTATCTTTCAGTCCTTCAGTGGATTTCCACACTTTTAGTGGCATTTGGTGATGGATCTTTTTGTGATGAGGTTAAATCTCAAACTGCCCACCTTTGTCTCTCTAATGCCTTATCCAGAAACCAGATTCTTAGTTAGTTGTGATGGGATCTGGGACTATACCTTCCTGCCATTTGTTCTGAGTCCAAGAGTCAGTCAGATAATCAAGGACCAGATTTGCAGTGTGGTTCTGGTAACCTCACTTAGATGGCACAAATCATGGGCACTTTGAAAGTGTATGAAAATATTGACCCTTTGAATGCCTCAGTCTCATAGATAACTGTTTTCTTTCCTCTGGCTTTTCAATGAGAAAAAATTTAACTCTCGTTACAATGGCTAACTTCTTTTTCTGACTTTTCAAACAGGAAAAGTTTGTTCCAGTCATTGTTGGAGAATATCACTCCATGACTTAAACAGACTCATGTGTCATGATTAAATGAATATAGGGCACAATAAGGATGTCATTCTTGTTGGTCAACTTGACCGAAATAGGTGGTAATCATTCACCATGTTTCCTAAATGGAATCTTTTATTGGTTCTAACTTGGCTGAACTCGATGAACTTCAAGCCTTAGCCACTGTATCTTTGAAGTTTTTTTACACACTTGCTTTCTGATATTACTAGCCTCAGTATACAGGGTGGGTGAGTTGCAGACCTTTTCAATGGATGTGAGCTATCTCTAGTTCTGGTTGGATGGGATCCATATTCCTCATGATACAGTAAAGTTTTGAACTGGCTGCTATCTTTGGACAATCAAAAGTTGTCATCCTCTCATTCTTTCTGTTTCTCTCTCTCTCTGTTTTCCTCACTCTCTCTCTCAGTTGATGTTGTCAAAACAGTGAAATGCACTGAGAAGAACCTTGGGTCCAAAAAAACATTTTTTTATTCTTGCTCTGACAGGAAAAGATAATATAAGCCCTCAAGCTCTGGTGTGTGTGGCTGAAATGAGTATTTCTGTATTTGAGATTCAAGCAATCTCAGCAAGTCTCACTTTTTAACACAGTTTTCTGATCCAAGATATATTAGAAGCCATTTTGTTTGTCATGCACAATCAACCATCTTAAGATTTGATCTCCAAGATCTAGCATTACAGAGATGTGAATTGAGTCTGGTGGCTGTGGGCCAGTGGACAACCTGACCATTTTAAGATTTGATCTCCAAGATCTAGCATTACAGAGATGTGAATTGAATCTGATGGCTTTGGGCCAGTGGACAACCTGACCATTTGAAGATTAGCATAAGCTTCTCACAGATGCATGTTTATAGCTTTCTCTGGATTCATCCATATTTTTTTTTACTTGATAAGGATAAGTTATTTGGGTCATGTGACCATTGGTTGTGCTATTGTTACATTAGCAGATCAGTTTATCATTTTTAAAATGAATTCTTGTTTTGAATCCAGTGGTAACAGTTGGATGTTCATACAGGTCCTTATGCTCCTCCTCTTACTCCTCAATCTCCTACATAATGTTAATGTGTTTGGAGAATATATTTGGATGAGAAAGTGAATTTTTTAGTAAATTATATTTTTTGAGTATACCCATGCACATTACGGGTGAACCCTCACACACCTACCCCTAACTTCAGGCATATTCTTTATTGATGTATCACTCAGCTTAAACTGGTCTACTGTTGCTATCTGGCGGTGAAAAGGTGCGGTAATGGGTAAGAGGTTTTTCCCTTTATATGTATATTTATACCACATACATTAAAAATAACATGGCTTTTAAAGTGTTGGTATAAAGCATTGTTATATCAAATTGTGATCCGCCCATGGTGCAATAATGCACATATATAAACATTCTTAGAATTGTGCGCTGTTGGGTCTATTCCTGTAGATCAATGATGAATTTCCACTCATTAATTATCAGTGACATATGAAAACAATGATAAAAAGTAATAATAATCCCTGTTTTCTAAATGAATTGAACATGGTACACAATTTAATTGCAATCGTTTCTTTTACCATTTCCCCCTCCCTTCTCATGCACAAGGGACAAAATATGCAGAAATCTGGAGTGAGAGAGAAAAATAAATTGGGTTGGATTTTTTTAAAAAAATGAAACTGAAATCGCACCAAGTAACCTACAATATCATTCTTCATAACATTATGTTTACACTTCCTTTGGGATCTATCTAAAGTGTTTATATAATCAATGATACAAAGTTGCAGTTGCCTAACGACACAGTATGGTTAATGTCTTAGTTACAGGGCACACATATGTAATGTGTTTAAGGCTTTGTTGATGTTGTTGTTTCTTAAACCTATTATAAGGTTCTAAAAATCAATTATTATTAATTAAATATGAAAATATCCAATGGCTGCCTTCCCTCTCTTTCTCTGTTGACCATTATATCAAGATAATGGCAAAATTCCATGAAATGATGAGAATAGAGGATTTTCACTTGTGTAATACCACAATGTCTCTGGACCTATGAGGAATGATGGTAAATGTTACGTCAAACCAACCAAAGGGAGAGAGAGAAATTTATGGTCGGTAGTAATGGTAATTAAAGCAGCATAATGACTTAGATCAACTTTAAATATATTAAAATATTTTAATTATCTCTTGTTGATTCGTTGTTTCACTTGGATCCTATTCCACACTAATTTCCTTGTGCCTGTATGTCAATGCATTGATCAGCATAGTATTAAAAAATCTATGTGTCTGTAGGCCTAGTGCTCTACTTTCTTCATTAAAACCATCTTTCATGTATAAATCATAAGTGTAACTTATATCGATTTAATCAGTGTGAATAAAAATAGAAACTCAAAAATGAAAACAATTAACTTATCAATATGAAAAGGCAATTGTGATTAGGCACAAAAAGACAAGATGTACACATTTTTCATTAGAAGGAAATGAGGCTCACCTAGTTTCCTTTAATGAAAAATTGGAGTGATATATATTTGGAAATATGTTGCTTCTTTTATTTTTTGAACTTCTATTTTCATTCATAATGGGGGCCCCCGAGTGGCCGAGTGGTCTAAAGCACTCACCGTTCCGGATCACTGCCATCTCACCTCTGTCTGCGTATGTTCGAGTCCAAGGCTCGGCTAGCGTGGGTACGTGGGAAAGCCTGACAGTAGCTTCTTGTGGGTCGGTGGTTCTTTCCTGGGTTTTCCAGGGTTCTTCCTCCACCAGTTATACTGGCCGCCATATATGGCCTATCTTGTGCTGAAAAATGGCGTTAAACCCTAGAACAACAACAATCATTCATAATGATTAAATAAATAGAAGATACACTTGTAATTCAAACATAAAAGATGTTTTAAATCAAGAAAGTAGAGCACTATAAGCTCAGAATGGTTGAATATTGAACATGCTGACTGACATATTGAAACGAGTGGGAAATATAAACTAAGCAAAATGAGGAATCAGTAAGAGGTAATTCAAACATTTAAATGTATTTACAGTTGATCTAAGTCATTATGATTTAACTAACATAGCTATTTACCATACAATTGTTTGTCGTTGTCTCCATTTCTAACTTTCCCTTTCCATTAGTTTGTGTGACTACATTTTGCCATCATTCATACGACCTGACACATTGTCTCATGACAGTTAAAAATACACCATGCTTGTTTTTTCAATGAGTTTTGCTGGTTTGGTAAAAAGGAAAAGAGAGATATAGAGAGAGAGATGTACTGGGTTGGTCAAACATATGCTAATAGACTGTACAAGTGAGATAGATGGAGCTAGGGAGACATACCATAAAGGCATTTATTCATTGTCTGTCCCCATTTTTTTTATTGGTCAGTTAGTCTGCCACCTTATCAAGCAACACAGTGAGAGAGAATGGCTGGTGCGTGTGTGTAAGCCTTCCTGCTAGCCAATAAATGTACCGTACAGTCTTGACAGGCTATTGGTATTGTGAACACTATTAAATTCCCATGCAATGTGTATACCTAACTATTATAAAGTCCCAGGTTCTTGTAAGTTACTTGGTGTAAGGTCAGTTTTTTTCTCTGTCACTCTACAGACTTCCCCCATATTCTCTCCCTTATGAATGAGGAATGAGAGAGAGAGAGACATCAGAGAGGATTTTGATGAAATTTTGTACGGGTGATTATTAATATTTTTGTAAATTATTTACTGTTCTGATTGATGTTTTCCACTTTCTGCATGCAGTATGAAACTGAAATTATAGCTGAAACAAAAAGATTGACAAAACATGACCTTTGTATGCATGCCTGGCAGATCTCTTATTGATTTAAGTCCATTTTGAGTTTCCATTGAAAAAAATCAGTCTCAAATTCAAGTTTATAAGTTATATGATTTCCATATCAGGGGGAAAAAAATTATTGATCCATCTCCATACTCATTACAGACAGGTAAATGTGGTCATTGAACTAAGTTTTGTGTTTAAGTCAGCAATTGTGGTAGGGTATCAATGTTCCATGAACACATTTCTCATTTATGGTCTTATTTGCCATGTGCATTTCTAGATATCCAGTCTAGTTTCTCTTTTGAATAAATTTTATTTAGAATATTAAAAATTGTATTAAAAGCATTTTCCAAACTTTTTTGTCAGACTGAAGTGTCAGAAGATGAGAGTTCCAGACATAGATCAAAGAAAAAGAAGAAACATCGGTCAGAGTCCAGGTCAAGATCACCTAGCTATCACTCAGAATCAGGTAATGCTATTGTATTTGCACCATTCCAATCACCAGTTATGGCTGTCCAGTGGTGATCAGCAAAGTTGATTGACACCTTACGCTAATGGCAGTAGTGTGTTTCGATATAACAATCTTTGTCATGGTTTGTACAATGTTTTGAAAATCCTTGAAATTGAAAAGTATTTGAAATGTGACAAATTTGATTTATCCTTGATCCTTTTGACATAATCCTTGAATTTATTTTAGAGAATTCAAAACATTAAAATGGAATAAATAATAGAATTTTTAGAAGTTATGCAGTGATTAAGAAACGTATCAGGAAAGTTCATTGTCTCTCATAAAATGTTTCTTGAAAACTTTTCAAAGTCCTTGGAAAGTTTGAGAAACAATAATCTGGGGCTATAGAAACCATGTTTATAATACAGAATGTTATCAATTTTTAGTGTCGTTGCAGTGACAACATATAATGTATATCATGGGAAAAATTTTAATGGGATCAATTTAAATCAGTTATTCTCCAATTTAAAATTAAATTTTATATCTCTGACAAACGAAATCGCAACATATACCTTGTATATCCTATGTTGCTTTCAGTGCAATAAAATAATCTTACAGTGTTGTCCAGAATACTTTTATATCCCAATTTGTATATCACAGCTCAGTTTCATTGTAGCTTGTTCAATACTATTTTTGTTCAGAAGTGGTATGAATGTTGATAGATTATTTGAACCTTGGAGCAACCACAAGAAATACATATTTGAGTTGCTTCCACTTTGATTGTTAGTGATTTTCCATCAAGGATGCCCCAGTAGAATAAAATAATGACTTTCAACTAGTTGAATTTTACCTGTATTGGCATAATCTGCAAGGTAGGTTAGAACATAATTTTGTTGTTTAACCTGCAGCAAGACTGAGCATATTATGTTATGATGTTATACGTTCATCTGTTACTGATTTTGTCACTGCCAATAAGTTTATATATATAGTTGTTTGTGGGAAACTCATTGGTGTATACACCCCCCCACCCCCACCCCCCCGATTGTATGGCTCATTCTAACATGCTCCCCCCGCCATCTGACATGCACTGACACATTTTCCATTTTAGTCACTTACATTCTGCCATGTGCCCTCAAGATTTATAGACGTGGGAGGACAACTAACCAAATGCTTATTCCATCGAATCTTTTGGATATTTAAATAATCATTTTTTAAAATTGTGTTTCAGATAGAGAAGATCGTTCCTCCAAGAAACACAAGAAGAAATCAAAGAAGAAAAAGCATGCTTCTGTAAGTGCATAAGAAAATCTAAATCAATCAGTGCAATTCATAATCTAATAATCAGTACAATTCATAATCCAGTAATCAGTACAATTCGTAATCTAATAATCAGTACAATTCATAATCTAACAATCAGTACAATTCATAACCTAAATGTTTATCTGACCAAGCTATAAGGCCAAGTGGGCCTATAGTATTGCATCCATTGTGCATCACATGACTGAGGTTGTTCATCAAGAGTTGTTGCTTTCAGTTTCTGCTGGAAATTCTCTTCAGCAATTTTGATTTATTAAATTCCTTTAAAATTACTGCCAGCAAATTTCGTCCAATTAACAGAGAGCATCTTGACCTTGAGACCTTTCAAATTTTGTACAAATGTTTTAAGTCAGCCATCAAATATGAACACTGCTACTTAAAATCAGGAAAACATTTCTAAAACCATCTATTAGAATTGGACCTATGTTAATGTAGGCTGTTGAAATTAAGACCCTTCAAGATTGCATCACCAAATATGTCTCCCCTTGCTAAAGATAGTTATCCCTAATGACTTTTCCAAACCAACAGAATTTAAGCAAAATGACCATTTGGTATCATTTTCATATGATCAATACTGATGATTTTGATAGAACATCTAGTTTGGCTTCATTATGAAGGACAGAGAAACTTTATGCTACTCTTTTGTTGCACAGAACCTTTCCCTGTAAAGGTGTTTTACATTGCCATAAATTTTAGAATTCTCAATCATTATTTCATATATTGAAAACCAGAAAAGGACTGCTCATTACAAAATTGACTTAATTTAATCTGATTTAATGGAGATAATTCACGTATCAAAATTACCTAGACTGTTGCTTTATACCAATCTTCTTGAACAAAAACTCTCTTGAATTGTATGGACCATGTCTGAAATTTCATATGAAATTGATTCTGCTTTTGTCTATCAGTCGCCGTCTTTTGATACATCACAAATTATTTTTCTTGTGCTTTCAGATAACAAAAAATGTAGCATCAAAAATATCATATATATTCTTACATTGCTATTCAATATGCAACTTCTGTTTAGTACTGCGACCCAAATATACATGTCCATACAACATATTTTCTCAGGAACTTTACACATTTACTTTTTACCCTTGACCAACTGTTTTTATGCTGACTCTGTGAAGCATGTGATGCCACATTCTATATCCAACAGCTTAATAAATATGTTAAAGATTGCTGGTTTAATCATCTGATGAGTTTACATGTAATATTACCAAATGGATGGAAGTGATGAAAAAAGTGTAATCACTTAAATATTTTTGGGATTGGATGGACTTGTACATATTATTTTCAGTTAATGAAAATGTAATTTCTTTGGTACGTACATATCTTCAGTCTACATGACAAATACTGCAAACTGTGTCCAAATGTGAAGTGGATATTGTGTATCAGTTTAGTTACTAAATTGTTATACTTTGACCCAATTATTCTTTTTAAGAAGTTGATGTGAATACATTTAAGGCATTTTGTTGCCAAGCAACATGGACCTAAGTGTATATTTATACAGGGTTTAGCGATTGGGCAAACGATGTCAAGTTACTGAAATTATGTACATAATCACCCAAGTGGCACTGAATCTTTGGGAACTAAAACTAACCTTCAGGTCACATAAACAAATTTTTGAATAGTACAATTAAAAGCAGTAATAAACAAAGGTGAAAAGGGTGGGGCCGGGAAGTATCTATGGATGTGAGAAAAAACTTCCTTTTCCCCCTGTTGCAGTAGCAGTTAATTTCTCCATTACATCCATCATATCATCATCTTTTGCATTTCAACTGAAATGCCTGCTATTATGCAAATTTAGTTGCAAGATAGATTTTAATGCATTAGCAAATAATAATTTCAGTCAAAGCTTTATTGATAGACATTGTGTGCAGTTTATGTGTAATACAGTACAAGTTAAAGAAACAAAAAACTGTTAACAAAACATACTCTGCTTTTGAAACTTAAACTAAACCAATGTACTGAGATAAGTCATTTTATATTATGTTATAAGTTATTTTTTTGCATATCAAGCAATTTTAAGATTTTTTTTCTTCTTTTTCATAGTACTTTCTGACAGTGGCCCCATTCTTTTCTTGGTATTTAACCTTGGATTATTGTTGCTTTTAATTCCACGTCGGAGTTCATAATTTGTTCAAGAGACTGTAAACTTAAGTTTTGGTTGCCAAAGATTCAACCTTTTTGAGGCAGTTGTTCATTCCATTTCAGCAATTTCATATTGTTGGCTTAGTTTCTAAACCCTGTCTGAACATTTTTACATATTCGTTGTATTCATGTATTGTGGTATGTTATATCGAATGAATAACATACTGTACTAAATGAAGTCATATGTGCATCAACTTAGAATAAGTATACAGGTTTGCCTCATCAAAAAATATTTAATTGAATATGCTTTTTCATCACTCTAGCCTTTAAACTTGTCAATTGATTACACCAGCAATCATATATATTTTTTACCTTTTAGCAAAACAAACTCAGCAGCTTATGCTTATAGTATTCTGACACCATCCCATTTGTTTATACCCCCCTGCCAATTTAAAAAACAGAAGCATCATGGACATAAAAAATGCACAAAACTTACCCATTTCATTCATTGATTTAGAAATTTTAGCCTGATTGATGTTTGGGGGTCCCAAACACCTTGCAGACCTTAAGGCATACAGAAATTGCCCTTGAATTATGAACTTATTATTGTTGATGTAAAATCCTGATATTAATCTGTATAGGATTTGTCTGTATCTAGGTTGTGGTTTTAGACTTGGTTATGTTGGTCAGGAAACTAGACTAACTTTACAGGTGGTATTTTGGGGGCCGCGAGTGGCTGAGTGGTCTAAAGCACTCACCATTACGGATCACTGCCATCTCACCACTGTCTGCGTGAGTTCGATTCTCAGGCTCGGCTAACATTGGTACGTGATAAAGCCTGCTAGTAGCTTCTCATGGGTCGGTGGTTCTTACCGGGATTTTCCAGAGTTCTTCCTCCACCAATTATACTGGCCGCCATGTATCTCCTATCTTGTGCTGAAAAATGGCGTTAAACCCTACAACAACAACAACAGGTGGTATATTGTGTGTGTGTGTGTGTGTCATTTGGCTTTTTATTGTTGCTTTACCAATTTTAGTCATATTGCTACAATGTCTGCATGTGGTAGTTGATATTGATGTCTAGCACTGGGGCAACATGCCATAGACATATACAATTGGACATATAGCATCATGTCCCACCCAGTCACATTATCCTCACACCAGGCTGAACAGTCCTAGCACTAACCACTTAATGCAGAGTGCCAAGTGAGGCAACTGCTAGTACCATTTTTATAAATCTTTTATATAAATTGGCTGGGGTTTGAACCCATGACTTACCACATCCAAGGCAAACACTCTAACCACTTAGGCCACCAGAGCAGTCACAGGTGGTATATTAAATGTTTAATTCCATCCATGTTGTTAATGCAAAATGCCCATGTGATCCAGATTTTGCATTTATGTTATAACATTATCTGGAAATGTCCATCAGACGCTAACTTACTGAAGGCAGAGGGGACTATCAAGGCCCATACAACTGAAGAATATGCACAGAAGTATAAAGGAATATTCAGAGACTGCATTTAAAATAAACTGGAAGTCATTAAGGAAAAATATATTTTACAAACTATTTAGTTGAGTATAATGGTGTCTTCATTGTATCTGACCATACTTCTAAATTTTTCCAGTATTTATTTTCCAAGTCGACAAAAGTATCAAATGAAACTCATTACATCTTACTGAAAATTGGTATACCTTACACATAAATATAGATGGTCTTACTGAGACCTTTTTAGGGTTGGCAGATCTACATTTACTGGCTAAATTGGCCTTGAAAAAGTAAAGCTTAGGATTTAACAAGTTCATGATGCCAAATAAGAATACTACAGTCTTAAAAGTTGGGACATATATACTGACATTTATTGATTCAGTCTGCTGACGGAGAAACTAGTATATTTCAGTAAAGTTTACTTTTTTTTATTAATATGTCCCCATATGATATGCAGTTCAGTGACAGCTATCTACAGCAGTCAAGTTTGCACAGGATAATCACTTTTTTCTGTACAGTTTTTAAATTACTATTGTTTTAGCCAAGTGATGATGAAGAAAGGAGCTCTCGCAGCAAATCAACACGGAAGGAATCCTATACTCCTGAGGTCAGGAAAGACAAGGTGAGTGTTAAACTGGATCTAGTTGGGAATAAGTTAAGCCAGAATAGAAAAATCTGCATCCATATTGATCTTTATGAAAAAGTTCATAATTGTGACACTTGCGTGTCTGTTGTTGTTGAATATATGCCTGATTTGAAAGCAGGTCACTCAGGCTCAGAAATATATATATATGCCTGCAAGGGTCCATATGTGGTTTACAGTCACAGGTATACTTCAGTGTAATTTTAAATTGACCTGGCCAAAGGCCGTGTGAGCTTATGGCATGGCCATGCGTCCATCATGTATCTGTCAAAATTTTCTCTGACCATATTGCTATATTTGACTTCATCTCAAAAACTTCCAGGTCAGTTTGAATCAGACTTTGCAGGAATGTTTTATATGACATGCTCTACCAATATTGTGCATAGTGTGCCTCCCCTAGCAACCATGTGGCTTTCTTGAGAACCAGTTGTAAACATACATTTTTCTTGGGAACTGCTTGACCAATTTGGATCATACTTTGCAGAACTATTCCTTAGGACATCATGTCTGGTGTGGCTTCCCAAACAGTGTTGTGGCTTGAGCAGACAGGTGGAAACCCTTTTTTGAACCTCTTTATAATGACTATGCAATATTTAATCACACTTGATAACAATGTTTTTTGAAGCATGTTTTAAAAAATTGTCTTAGGTGGCTTCCCTAATGGTGTGTGGATACCATAGCAAAGATATGGAAATCTTATTTGCAACTATTTTCATTCTATTTATTTTTTGTGGGTAACAATTTTCATGGTTTATGGGTTTTTTAAAAATAAAAAATTAAATAGACAGTTTCATAAATTTGCATCTTTCAATTTCCTTATTTGTAAGTATTTAATTTCATGGACTAACCTCTGCAATTACCAAAATAAAGAATACAAAAGAACATAAATATGCCAAAAACAAAATTGGTGCTGGTTTCAGTGCTGTAAACAGTACTATTGCCAGTATGAGCACAGATCAAACACCTGTTACAGTTAGTCCTTTTTTTTACACACGTCTAAATGGTGTCCAGTATCTGTAATTTCCACTTGCTGCTTTATATCATTATTTTGAGATAAGTAAGGATAAAGTAAATGCATAAGGTATTCAAACACTAATATTAATGAAAAAGAAAATATAATAAATGATACTAGTATACGAAAATATTTAATTCTTATTCAAATCGATTCTTCATTCATGTGAAACTGATGTCAAAAAATTAAATTCCTTGTGAAAGATCTCATTTTGTCCATGCATGCTTAATCCCGTTGAACAACATGTCTTTAAAACACTAGAACATGTATGCTTAAGCACGTTTAATAAGAAAACACCATATATATACTAATTACAGCAGAGTATTTAAGCTCACATTTCACCGATTTACGAACAGGACCATTGCATCAACATTGTGTCAATATAGTCTGCTGGTACACACAAAGGCTTATCAGGTAAATACTCCTGAAATTGTTGAATTCAATGCCTCCAGCATTCTCAAAGCCAGGGATAATTAGGTCCAGTCTTTCATAAATTTTCAGGGGAGACAATTATCCATTTGGCAGGAATCAGCTTGATTGATTAGGTTTTAAAGTCTCCAGTCCTGTTTAGCATACCTGTTGTGGAAGTGGATTTTAATTTTTCTTTGTAGTCGTTATTTATTGTAAAATCTAGTGGATGAAGTTGGTTTGTACACAAGGTAGGCTCAAAACAATGGAGCAATTCCATCATTTTTTAATTTAGTTAACATCTTCACACTTTGATTTGCTCTGAGGACATCAAACCTGGACACTGCTTGCTAACTGCATTGAGCATGCAGCAGTTGGTCACATTATAGGTTCACATGAGGAATGATGACATTAACCAAACTGTTGGGGGCCTACATTGAATTTTGCCACCCTTAAGCCAGTGTGTTAACATCACAGTCATCAGAAAGCAAGGTACCACTTTATGGATATTTTTTTAAGGAAGAGATCATACATATGTTCCTTAATAACTGACTAGCTTAGTGTTGTTGGCTGCATTAGCTCCCTTTGGAGTTGAGACAAGTGGTACATCTTGACAGATGTTTGATTGGTGCTCATACGGTATTGTAGTATTGTTTTATCCATTGAAGAGACTGCCTTTTGGTGTCAGAATAGTTTTGTTCTGTATATTCTTCTTGTTAGACATTTGTGTAGGTCAATCCATGAAATTAAAGTGTGGCAGGCAAAATTATCAGTTCAAGTACCCACAAAAATATTTCTTTTACAAAATCATGAAAATTGAGATTCATGAAAATAAATGATGCTGCAGTAGGTCAATGAAACTTTGTTGAGCTTTAACACTGTCCTTAAAGTTGTACCATTTTGACACTGATATTTTGTGGGTGATGTCATCATTGGCTTTGTTCATATGTGAACCAAACACATGACCAGCTGTCCCCTTACTTAATGCTGGTAATGGTAGCCATGTGTATTGGTGAAAGCAGCTTAAGATAAAATGAGAGATCAGTATGTGGTTCTGAGAAATGGACTGGTGTGATTTTGGGATTTGTACCTGATAAATGTTTGTGTAATGGAAGATTTGATTGACATGATGTTTATTTAGTGGTTTAAACCAAAAAATATATATTTAATGTGTGCTTCAAGCAATAGTTGTTGTATATAAAAAATAACGTATACAGAATATATATGTCTCTTAATGTTCCTTTTGATTAAAATCATTACAGGAAGTGAGATGTGCTTTCACAAAGATTTAAATTGTAACAGTAATTTGCTTATATAATCAGTAAATATAGTTTTCCATTTATCAATGTAGATTATTCATTCAGATGGATCACGACTGTTAGTTCTTGGCAGCCATAACATTATGCTTTGGAACACATAGGTGATGTACAAATGCCAAATCTTTTTTTTTTTCAGCATGGAGACTGGCACTCATCAGAAAGTGACTTGAGTGAGGGGGAACTGGAAAAGAAACGCAGAATTCTCTTACAGCAGCTAGAGCAGTCCTGAGAATATTTTGATTTAAGGACCCACACATTCGGTTTGAACATTATCTTTATTACAGGATATTCTTGAAGAGTTATGCCCCTTCCATTACATTTGTATTTGCTGTTGGCATTGGCATATATTAATGACTTTGACAGAATTTGCGACACAGATGTGAAATTCATCATTACAGTTAAATGCAGATCAATACTTGGTTTGCATTTTGTTTAAGAAGAAATGTTCTTAAGTATGCACACTTAAAGCTTGGTCATATTAGATTGTATTTATAGGATAGGTTACATTCCATACCATGTTTCAGCCAGTCTTTTTTTATAGCTTTTTGTGGATCAGAAAGTTGTTTGCCCAAGGAAAATTGCTTTTGATTTCATGCTATGGATTCAGTATTTCTTGAGTTTACTTAATACTTCTTAGGTTTCACTTTTTGGACTGTGCAGTCAGCATTAGTTGTACTGCAGAGTATTCACACCCATCCATTCTAGTGTGTGAATAAAAAGAACTCTATTCACCCTCTTTTTTCTGTGGTTTAATTGCTAGATAAATTAATACACTCAGGTTGAATACTATGCTGAGAACTATTTCATGCTTGTATTTTGAATTATATGAAAAAATGAAAACTGAAATAATGAAATAATGAAATTTTTTTTCTGCATTGAGGCTTCATATATTCATGTAATGCTCCACAGTTGTGTATGAATGTTTTTCATTTTCAGATAAATAACGCAGCATGTCATTATTCCCAGTGTCATCAGATGAAAGAAAAAGAATGAATGGGAGGATGGAACTCTTTGTTATATTATGTATATTGCATTATTTTACCAACAGCAAAACAAATTCCTAAAACATTTCATTTTGATTTGATAGCAAAATAAATTTTGTTTTTCATGTATAATTCATTCATAATGTACAAAAAGATCATGTATTTGTGTCACAGATGAGAATAAATTAAATGAAATTGTGTTAACATTGTTATCTTTTCCCTGACCTGAATAAGAATAACTGTGGCAGTCAGACATTGGTCATTGTTGTGGGAATTGTGGGAATTCAAATGCTGACTCTTTTCTTGAGCTCAAAATTTTATTAGCCATAGATGATTTTTAGCTCTTATAGCAGTAAGGTCATGTAAGCTTATGGCATAATCCTTTATCAGTTATGCATTCACAATTGCTATTTCAGTTTCTTCTTCAGAAGAAAAAAATGCTTGGCAAAATTGCACATGATTTTCAGTAAGCATTCTGTCATTAATGTCTTTCAGAGTTATTTAAGGGATCCTGCTCCTTCAGTATGGCAGCCATTACTAAAATAGACACTTTTAAACACCTCAAAACCCGCTGAGCAGAGTTTGACCAAATATGACAGAAAACATCCATGTATGAAGGTTTATCAGATATTTTCAGATGATGCCAACCTGCTGTTTAATATGGATGCCATTACCAAAATACAAAAACCTTTCAAGAAATTGTCTAAAACTGCTCTACTGCATCTGAGATAAGGAAAAAGGTTCATGATGAAAGATAAAAGTCACTGACTGATAGAAGAGAAATGGTTTCTGCATAATTACATTTGTTTTAGCTTGTAGACCTAGACCCTAATTAGTCCATGGCTTGGACTTGGAAAAAGAGATAAGTCTAGTAGTTTGGAGATCTAAAGGTCAAGATTACTATTACTGAAAGAAGACAGATGGTTTCAGCACAAAATTCCAGTTCTTGACGATGTACCTTCATAAAAGTTAGTCATTGACTTATATGTTGGGTAAGAAGTAAGCCTATTGATTTTTGGGCTTGAAAGGTCAGGGTCACCAAGTGAATAAAGAAAAATGGTTTTGGCAAACTTTATGGGTGACTTAAGGCTTTTGATATTGGGTTGAAAGTCATGGTCTTTCAAGAAGAAAAGTAGTTTCGGACAAAAAGTTATTTACATAAAGGTCTGTTAAACATTGTGGGGGTGTATACTGTGCTGTTCATGGTAATCATGTTTGACTTTGTCATGCTAATGAAAGCTAAGTGTCATTTTGAAAGCATAAAATGGCAGCAGACCAGTGCTGAGAGAGAAGAGAGAGTGATGGAGAGAATCTTAGTCCCAGTAGATGAGACATTGATCCGATTAACATGCTATATTGCAAAATATTAGCAAAATTCACTTGGTAAAATCATTTCTCAGCAACCATACAGTTTATCCCAAAACATGTATTGTAACTTACTCTTTTTAAAAAAATAAAATTATACAAGTGAAACATTCTGGTATGCAGTATGGCTGTCTAAGAGACCATATTGAACATTGTAATGCATTTTTGTCTTGGTCAAATATCATTGATTTTTCTTTCAGTCAACAGTTAAAATTAGTGTACAGTTTGATAGAACACTTAAAAGAAAAGAATTCAGTGGGAAAGCATTTTTATTAGTCTAATTACTACAACATAATACAATTATATGACAATTCCATTCTCTGTAATAAAGTCAGATTAAATTATATGCTACTTCAATAAATCTGTGACAAACCTTGTATCAGTGAAACTCCATGATTTTACAACAGTAGGAATATTTTTAATTATTTCACATTTTTTAAAAGTGGGTTTTGGTGTTTTACAGCATACTAACACATTGAAAGTTATACCATACTAGGGTATGTTGAGGAAAGTGCCATGCCCAAAGACACCAAGTAAACTGATCCAGGTTGAACTGATAGTGGTCACAAATGCAGCATCATGACCACTTTGCCACCATATCTTCACAGGCATATAGATACAAAAACAAAACTGTCCATCAGCACTTTTTATCAACCCTCTAGAGGCTTATCAGATTAAATTGTAAGCTTATCTCATCAAGACTTCAGATAGGTTTAATTATGAGCAATAGCCATGCAGATTAATGAGGTGATCTTACATCGGACTCTGCATCTTAACACTCTTTGAGACTATATTTCTGATAAGATTTTAAATGTAGGCTGATATCATTAAGATTTTTGAAGAGACTGATTCCATGTGACATCCACACGTAGTAATCAGGTGACTTGTATCTGATCAGCTGAGGTTGTGCACAATGTGGAGACCCTCTTTCTGATCCGATTTGATTTGTAAAGTTGCATCATTGTGATCTGGGATAAGTTCAGTTACGGGCAACATTTAAACATATTAATGAGATGATCTTCTATCTGACACTCCAGAGGCCATATATATATATATATATATATATATATATATATATATATATATATATATATATAGTAACTGTGTTGTCTCCCCTTGATAGTTTTAGTACTTATATGAATTTGCATTCATGTTAACTTGGCAAAGGAAACTCAGCCATATAGGCCTCTTGTTTAAATTAATATTCTGGGAATAAAATAAAACATCTTTTCTTGATTAGATTCTCAAATAAAATATGTTGAATCACCTTTAGACCTGACATTTTTGTAATATGATGTTGTTGTTGTTGTTATAGGGTTTAATGCCATTTTTCAGCACAAGATAGGCTATACATGGCGGCCAGTATTAATGGTGGAGGAAGAACCCGGGAAAACCCCGGAAAGAACCACCGACCCACGAGAAGCTACCGGCAAGCTTTCTCACATGTCCACATTAGCCGAGCCCGAGACTCGAACCCACACAGACGGGGGTGAGATGGCAGTGATCCGTGACGGAGAGCGCTTTAGACCACTCGGCCACTCGGGGCCCCCTTTGTAATATGAAGAGATGCATGATTATATCAGCCATTTTAATTTGGATTGTGTTCATTACTGATTCAGATGGACCATGTCATCCAAGGAAAAAAAAACAAAAATGTATTACAGTAGTTGCAGTTCATTCTGAGGTTCAATACTTTTTCCAAAACTTACAGAAAAAATTATATGGACAGTCACCTTGTAATGCAGGGATGGTCTGTTCCCATTCTAGTCAAAATCTTGCTATGAAGCCGACCATATGTTCCCATATAGTAGCAGTTTAGTAATGGCAATGCTTATTGACTTGTCTGTAGATAGGTATGTGCCATTTTTAATTGGCTCTCAGGCATTCTCTTTCTCTAAGATCTGGTGTGTTCAACAAGGTGGTGCATGGCACTTAGTTTGAAATGGTAGTAGATATTCGGATTGTTACTGGTTTTTCTCTGGATTTACAAAAGTCATTTTTCAGTGTGTTTGTTATCAGTTAACTTTTTACAAAAAATAATTCCTTTATACTGAAATGTACAAAGAGCTGCAGGAGACCTGATGGTAGAGCGACAGGTGCCTAGGCCTTTCCTTTGGAAAAGGCAGTTACCTCCCCTTAGCTCTTATTTCATTGGCATAATGTGTCGGCATGCTGTTAAAACAATCCATGATACTGAAATTTTTTTTTCATTCAGAAATCAAACTTTCACATTCAAGATGAACATAGTATATTTATGTCCAATTACCAAAGGTTGAACCTAAACTACAACAACGCAACTTTATCTACAAGGTGAAAACTATTAACTTCAAGAAGAAAATTATTTTGTAGGAAAGTCCTTCCTACAAATTTCTCTGTTCAGACATAATTTTGACATTAAGAAAGGATAATATCAGAATGAAACAGTTCCTTTATTAAACAAAACTTTTTAGAGTGAATATTATCATCATTCGTTCAGTATTCCGAATATAAGCATACTTGATATATCATAAAATTGCTGAATCACTATTAAAAGGCAAATAGTACTGTTGGATTATTTATAGTTGTTCGTTTTCCTATTGTGTCTTAAAGCTGTTCATCATGACAGACACATTGATCACTGGCAGCTATCAGCTATGATTTTTATTACACCTACTCTTAAGAATACATTGCATTTTCTCTGAAATTGTTGACAGAATTTACCCTTCATGGACTTTGAAGTCCTCTGTTGGGTTTCTCGTGCATATGGTTAAGTATGTGTACTGTTCATCCTGCTTAATAACTGCTTGAATATTTTTGCAAATCTTATATCCAAGTTTATGCCAAGTGCGGTTGTGCCATCTTTTGCTTCCTGTGTTTGGATTTCGGGCTGAAATATTTCTCCTCTTGTTTTGAAAGTTTTCACCCAATGAAACTGTTTCTACTTCATACCTCCCTCCTCCAAAAAAGCCCAGTGTTTCAGAATATTCATCAAATTATGCAGGATTAAAAACCAAAACAAAATATGCCAAGATGGTGGTAATCGGTACTAATGATTCTAATAGCAGGTTGTCAATGAAAGAGTAGCGCATATAGATTTCACGTAACATCTTCATTAGTTCTATCGTTTTTGACACCAAGTTCTTTTCATTACAAATGTTAAAGGTCTCTAAGAATAAAATATTGAAAGTACACTTGTATCTTACAACATAAATGTACTGAATATATACAACATGTGGCATCGTGAGAACAACAATTACATACAAAGTCTGTAAAAAGTATAAAAATATACACTGCTTATGGAGAGGATAACCATGCGAAGGTCACAACCTTGAAATTCATCATTTAATTTTTTGTGCAACAAAATGATAATGTACCGTTTTTAGCTGTATATAATGCTGGCCCTACAAGTGACCAGATCTCTCTTCCCATAATATGCCTATAGATCTTTGTTTATGCTTTTCATTTGCTTACAGTTTTGAGCAAACGGCATACACCCAAGCATGTTAGTCGTAGCTGAGCATGTGTTATACAAGGGTAAATACGGTACATCATCACAATAGCAGTACAGTGGTACCTCACTATAAAGTGTATCAGTATAGCAAAGTCCCTTTTATAAGGGATCTCCCTCACTATAAAGTGTATCAGTATAGCAAAGTCCCTTTTATAAGGGATCTCCCTCACTATAAAGTGTATCAGTATAGCAAAGTCCCATTTATAAGGAATCATGTAACCTATTACATAATATGCAAAGGTGAGCTAGTTCCCGAATGACGTCATCAGCAGCCATATTTGTGGTATCCTTGCAGATTTACCATTGAGATTATATAGTGTTTGGAAGTTGCAATACATTCACTGAATCTCAAGGTACTGTTAAAAAACATACACAAACAGAACGTAAATCAGGCTTTCTCTTGGTATCTATATTTGTAATTTATAAGTTGATTTTGCCTCGGCGTGCCTTGTTCAGAATAGTCAGTTTTGATGGTCGCATATAGGAGAAACTGCCAGGTTGCCCATCGACCAGGTAAAATGGGCAGAATATCATCTGCTAGTAACCTTATCGGGAAGCATCTATACTGCACCCAATACAAGCAGCCGCAAGTAAATTAATTCATTTTTGTGGCTCCATTGAACAGCGTTATAATGAAGATCACTGTACTTAAAACTCTACAACTTTAAACGACAAAAGATATAATTTTCAACTTCAAATTATAATAATGTATATGCTGCAGCTATAACTAATGTGTATATTGGTGAAATGAAATCTCTATATTCCTATTATTATAATATTACATAATAAAATATTCTCGTTGAAATGTCACCTTTATAAGTATTTTCTCAACATAAATGCAAACTGTGTCATTTTCCCAGCTGTAGGATTTGTTTGCAATATATTTGCCAGAAGTTTTGCTACCTTTTGAACATCAATTACAAAAGGAAAACATGAAACTGTCTGCATGTTGTTCATAAAACCTTGAGTAATTGTCATTGTGTCAAGGAGTAGTATTGGCTACTGCATATACTTACTTTTCCCGTTCTGAAAAACTTTACGTTTCTAATCGTTTCTTTTTTTAGCTCAAGTTGTTGCAGCATGCTTTAAAAATAAAAGCTAGGTTTAATGATAATGCACGGATAGATCAGGGTCTATAATGTTTGTTCTTCTAATTACTCTGAACAAACGCATGGATCCAGATCTGCTGGTGCATTAGGTGAGCGATGGCAGATCTAGGTTTGTTCAATTTGCAGTTGGACTCGAAACTTGTGAACGAGTACAGACGGTGTGTGTGTGTGTATATATATATATATATATATATATATATATATATATATATATATATATATGTGTGTGTGTGTGTGTGTGTGTGTGTGTGTGTGTGTGGTATTAATACAAATAATATGTGTAGACAAGATTACGATATTCAACATCCACTTTTCATTATAGAATAAATGTACCAGGAGGAATGATTTAAAATTGTCAAGTTCACAAGATACACAAAAAAGAATTGTGGAGTGGACGTTAAGAAGAATGTACAATTAAAATATGTTTGGAAATATAGAGAAAAAAACTTTAAATATTTGACATAATTTTTAGATTTATGAAATATTCTTGAACTTAACATTGCACCCCTTCCCCTCCTCACAAACATGGCCATGACTCGAGGTATCTAGATTTCCTGGGTTTGATTGGGCCACAGATACAAAATTATTTAAGGAAACTTTCGGTGAAACTATTTTAAGTGATAAAAAAATTAATTTGGGATTTTTGACTGAGCAAAGGCGGCTATAACTAAAGTAATTATAAATACAATCACAGTGCAGAAAAAAAAGAAGAAAAAAAAACAAGAAGTTTACATTTGCATAAATCATATAACAACAAATTCCTGTAAAAATGTAATATTTCGGTGGTTAAACAGTCAGTTTTCCTTTGCTACGAACAAATTTCTCCTTACATACCTTATTAAAGATTTAAATACTATAGGTGAGTTTGAACTACGAAAATGTCCTTCACATATGTACTACACAATTTTAAAAAAAATATCTGAAACTTACATCAAAGTTCTGGACCCACAGCATTTGGATTTCTAAAGTTTTGTTTAGCTATAATACTCTCCTAGCCAAGGGTCGTAGGGGCCCGAGGTGGCAGGCTATAATGCTCTCCTAGCCAAGGGTCGTAGGGGCCCGAGGTGGCAGGCCAAGACGCCTGCCTTTACAAATCACCTGCATCGGATCTCTGTCCGCATGGGTTCGAGTCTCGTGTTCGGCTAGCGTGCGCATGTGAGAAAGCTTGCCAGTAGCTTTCCGTGATTTTTCCTGGTTCTTCTTCCATCATATATGCTGGTCACCATGTATAGCCTAAAAAACCCCGCTGAAAATGGCGATAAAGACAAAATAACAACAACAGCCGAGGGTCGTAAATCCACTTCGTTCAACATCACCTGATCAGTATGGAACAAAGTAGATCGATGACCTGTGGCTAGCGAAGATGGACAGCACTAGATCTGCATGCCTCCATTGACAGTCGTATATTTATAGTTGACTTGATGACTTCACTTATAATAATAGAGCAAACGTGATTCATAATCATTCCATTAAATTTAATATTACCGTGAAAGAGAATATACACCCCTTTATAAATAAATAGCGGCCATGTTAGGTTAATATAATGTGGCGACCCTTGTATCATTTAGTATACAATGTATTTCAGTGCTTCATTCAGAGACAGTAATCATAAGAATAAAAATATCTTTTAGCAGGAATAAAACCACAACAAGGTGCAGATGTAACCAAACGATGCAATACATCATCACCACCCTTCCCGATATTTCACCATACATTTCAATGCAGCTTGTAAAATGATCAGTGTTGAGGGTGGGATGGGTAGTGTTCAATTCATAATATTTTCCTCATATTTTTAGTTATCAACTTTGTTTCATTACATCGCATAATAGAGTTATATTCTTGCCAGTAGTACTTTCCATAGCTCATTTGTATTGTAACATTTCGTGTGAATATATGTCATCTATCTCGTAACAAGTGAATGGCCATTGGAGCACTTAATCACCCGGGTATGTGTAAATGTTCACCTGATGGTATTTCTACAGGTATGGTTTGTTCATCAGACACGAGTTTGTCCAACTGAGTGGGTCCGTGGATAATTTTAGGTATATAGCATGTACAATTCAAAATCTTTGAAACATAACTTTTTGTCCATTTCTCGAGACATTTCCAGAACTTGCTTCTCAAATATTCCAATAAATGTGTGTGCTAATTAGATGGTGTAACCTTTTCAAATCCGATAGGCGAATATTCAGTATTAAACAGTATATCGAATAACTAAATTCACTAACAAGAACAGTTTCTATTCTTCAACCGCAGTGCATAGATTCTGAAAATAAAAGAGCACAAAAAATCAATATAAACGAAACTCAACGAAAAAGTAGCGAAAAGTAGTTTAGGGAAAAGACTGAAAATGGACATGAAAAACAGTTTATTATTGATTAAAATATACTTTTAGTAGTTTATTACGAATTAATTGCTAAATATGTTTCCTCGATTTTGATATTTGAGAATACCCCAGCCCCGACCTTATTATCTTGGCGAGAATATTGAAATCGATTTACATAAAAGATATCTGACCCGAGATCTCTTGTCCATATAACCTTATGGCTTCAGGGTGAGGGGGCCTCAGTGGTATTTAATAAATTACAGTCATGTTGGCAAACTACTGTTTATGTCTAAAGATGTAACCACACGCCACAACCCACTTCCCTTACACACACAATATGATTAGCTAACCTTTACTATATGAAGGACAGGCCCTACAGACCATACCATAACTAAATGATGCTGAACCAGCATTTAAGAAGATAATCCATTACCCAGAAATGTCATGATGCTGAACCAGCATTACAGAAGAATATTACCCAGATTTGTCAAATTTCCTCCCTGACATTGATACAGATATTCCAAGTCCTCCTGCCCCATTTGTTGCTAAATAGAAACCGGATACTATTAAACGATGACCGTTCTTTCCTGCACATCTTTAATTTTATACACCTGTAATCCCCCCCCCCCCACGCGCTACAATCCCTTTGTTCATAGTTACCTAAAATGAATATAATAAGGTTATTTGGTGAGACTATTTTAATGTTTCCCGAAGTGAAGATAAAGAGTGTTCAACTGCACCAAAGTCGATAGTTGAATGCCAATAGCTATACAGTATAATGGCTACCGTATCATCAACAGATTCTTACAGAGTCAGGCTTATATATACTTTAACGTTTGGCCCTTGACCGTCGATTGCACTAAGCTGTAAATGGAATATTTATTTGTTTTTCTGTATATTTAACCTGTTAACAGTTTTGGGAAAATTTTCCATAGGATAATTATGTCAGGTGGTTTGTGTTGCGACATAAATCAGTTAGGAGGCAGTGCGACTTAGATATATCCTAGAGTTGTGGGAATGTAAATAAGGTGGAATAAGAGTTGTTGTTATTGTGGAGTTTAACGCCATATTTCAGCACAAGACAGGCTATACATGGCGGCCAGTATAACTGGTGGAGGAAGAACCCTGGGAAACCCCGGGGACAAACCACCGACACACGAGAAGCTACTGCAGATTGTTATCGAAAATGGTGAACAACTTCGTTTTGTAACCCAATCTTACTCGAGATTTCAACATCTGCAAAATATATCAGACCAAATATATGATTGGAGATGAGATGGAGAGTAATTTCCTTACAATTTAACTTAAAAACAGGGTTAATTGTGCGTGCCTTCCTGTGATGGTCTGAATTCTCTTCCACATATTCTACTACTGTGATAAAAAGATAGCAGTCATTGTGATCGGAATTAATCTTCCATATAAGAGCTAGAGTTTTAAATATTTGTCGGAAAATCATTTGCTGTCTCCCAGTCATTTGTCAGTTTCTACTTCTTTTCGATAGACTGAGATGATTTGCACATTAGTTTCGCTAATGACTCTTAAAACAAAACCCAACTTGATTAGCTTTGCTTCTATATTGCCTTCCATTTTCATCCTTCACCCTTACAACCAGCCATTAACCGTTTTCTTTTTCAAGCAGCATATAAACTTTATCAGTAGTGATCGAATAGTGAATCAGATTTCATATCAAAGATATTTTAAAAAATGCCACTTATTCATATAAGATACCTCTGACTTTAAAACATGGACGTAAACGTCAATGTCGTACAACACTAGCTTGAGGGCAATCTTTGCCTCTTAACTTCTCACATGTATAACACGTACAGATGCTCGTATAAAAAAAATGTCTCAACTTTAAAATTATTCTTGGATCACTGAAAAGCAGTACCTTACTACCGGGGTGGGATACTTAGCGCCAAAACCTCTTTGGGCCTTTATCGTTGTCCCGGGCGTCTTTCACCCTTATAATGCCACTGCTAAAGTGTCGCTGTCAACGCGAATACTATTAAGAAATCGAGGGATTAAAATGAAATTTATCGACCGTTGTATCGTATTATGTACTTGTTGAACGGGCCATGCATTCGAAGGGATTTAACCACGCCAGATGTACTTTCGCCATACTATATTCGTGACTTTGACCCATTTTAGTATCAAACTTGCCTCAGATACCTGTGGTTGCTCATGATTTATATTCATTCCCTCTATAGTACAGCGATGGTCGGGCATTCTGTACTGTTTGGTTGCTTTCCACTGCTTGGATTGTCCTGCTGTATGTTAATTTCAATGTGTTCTTCTTCTCTCCCTTCTTCCCTCAGAGGTGGCAACTCGTGTTTAGATAGGTGATACACGATGCCAGCCCCAATGCAGTCCCCAGTAACATTTGTCATGGTTCGGAAACGATCCCTAAAAACAGACAAAACAAAACATCACACACAAATATATATATATATATATATATATATATATATATATATATATATATATATATATAGAGAGAGAGAGAGAGAGAGAGAGAGAGAGAGAGAGAGAGAGAGAGTAATATATATTGCATAAGCCATTCAGTTGTTTTGCTTAATATGCTGATGATTAGCATCCTCATATACGTGACGAGGTCGTATTTTGAACATGCATACATTCATGTGGTTCAACTAATATTTTAGTTCAAATTTTCATAAGTAAATCTATTTTCTCTTGCATATTTTTTTTTTAACCCCTTTTGAGTTAACAGTTGCGTAGACACTACGTTTTTTTTTTATACAATAAATATACAACCACCTGTACATATTATGATCGGTAGAGATTGCGCGATAGTTTCTGGGTTGGTTCCCAGATCTGACGGCGTACCTAGGTACTAGGACGTTTGGAGTTCTTGAAGTGTACTTGGTGGTTTTCTCCATTTGACTCGGCTGTTTTTATCAAGGGGGGGGGGGGGCTAAAAAAAAAAAAAACACCAACCAACTCTTTTTTTATGTATGATATCTGTATTATGTGGCTGGAAGTTTACTTACACACATCCGAGTTTATCTTTACAAATTCGGATACTGAGAGAAATCGATTAATCATGGGAGTAAATCATATCTTAGATACGTACAAAAACCAGTCAACAACGAGGATAAGTGTGATGTCATCAACAGGAAGTCCTACTGCAGACAACACTATCACCATGGTAACGAGACCAGCCTGAGGCACACCGGCTGCCCCGATTGATGCTGCCGTGGCAGTTATGCTGAAAAAATATTAAAAACCAAATAAATTATATAATGTTTTGCGCTGGCTTCATTTAATCCTCATACATACAGTCTGAGTTTCATATGACCCTTGCTACCCCAATTTTAATATTTGGACATTTATTTTGGGGTGTACACTCCAACATAAATGTCCAAATATAAAAACATGGGGTGGCAAGGGTTTTATGAAACTCAGACTATATACCATTATGTCAGCTATCAATTCGTTATTAGTCGATACTTTAAAACGATTTTAGGGCAATCCAACATTGATGCAAAAGACCGCCCCCCCCCCTCCCCAATCCCCCAAAGACCAAGTGAGCTATTGCATAACCCTATTTGCGACCTTTGTCACCCTCCGTCTTCCGCTGACTATTTTCAGGTTTCTTTTAATTGAAACCAAACTTGAAATGAACCTCCTGGCACGGAGACCTTCTAACACTATGAGGCCGATCCGCCATCAAATATGGCCGCATTTATATATAAAAAAATATAATCACCTATAACCTCTGAACAAATGTAAACCAAATCTGACCGAAAGTATCCTGGCTTGATGACAAATGACGCCAAGTCGTTGTGTAACATAGCCGCCGTTACTACGATAGAAAAAGAAGAAAAAAAACACCATAAAATTACTTTTTTTCTATTAAAAAATTCCATAATATTAACTGAAATCATTCGGGTATAGAGGCATTCAAGTTAGTGAAATGATGCCGATTAGCTTTCAGATCTGTTGTCGTTATTAAAAAAGACATAAAACCTTGATAAACTTTTAAAAATACGACAAACAAAAGTTAACCAGATTTGAAAGTAAACATCCTTTCATCAAGGTTTTTCAGTCTGTATATAAATTACGCCAATATGTAATCGCCGCTGTTACTAAAACAGATTAACTTATAAATTGACTTTTCAAACAACGACCAAAAGAATACAATAAAATTTAACAGAAAACATAGCACAGAGATGTTTCAAATTTGTACAACTGATGCCAAGACGTCATCATATGTGGCTGCTGTTGCTGAAAAATGAAGAAAAGAAACGCTAAGCATAATAAAATAAACGAAATTTAACAGAATGCACCCTGCGGTAGCTCAGTGATTAAGGCCTTGGACTTGCGGATTATATTCCTACTATCGTGTCACGCCAGAATCTGCAGCTGTTGTGTGCACAGTACTGTACTTGCTTCTGCACGACATAACCTTCAAAGTCTTGGTGCACTTAAAATAAACGCTTAAATAATAGAAAAACCTTCAAACGACTTGTAAAAAAAGCGCTGAACAGAATTTGACTTATTTGATAGAAAGCATCCTGACATAAAGTCCTTTCAAGTTCATGAAAATGGCATTGATCCGCATCCAGATGGAAGTGCTAAATTATGGAAATCTTAGATATGACTGCTCAGAACCAGATGAATAAAATTTAACCAAATTTGACAAAATACACCGTAATATTTAAAGTTTATATAAATTATAAGAATTCGCCGTCAAATATGTCAGCCTTTTGATCGAAAGAAAAAGCTCTGAAACCATTTTAACTTTGTATGCTGAGCATACGAGTCGTGTCACTGAACCTCGTTAAGTGGACTCGATGAAAAAACGTAAACCCAAGCACTCACAGAAGAATTTCACATTTCCAACAACAAAGGATAGAAAAACAAAATTAACTAAAAGTGCTTTTAAGCACTCAATAGCCCCCTCCCTCCAAATAAGACATTCACACATCACCCTTATCCCAAACGACAAAGAAGATAAAAGTGTCAAATACCGAAACAGGAAACGTACTGAGTGTGTAAGAAATAAGGAATATTACTAGATATCCAACTGCCAGCTTGATGCTTGTGAATATAGTTTGAAAAGTGAAACCAGTTTTAAAATGTCTGACTTATCTTTACAGCTTTATTGACAAATTAACTTTTGTATGAGAGGATATATCAGTAATGACAGTTGACTCTTTGTTAGTAGCTTGTTTAATCTTGGCTTTTGACACTTGTTGGTGGCTTGTTAATTGTGACTTTTGACACTTTACTGGTGGTTTCTTTAGTCTTGAATTCTGACACTTATTTAATCATGACTTTTTACACTTATTGGTGTTTTTTATAATCTGGACTTGTGACACTTGTTGGTGGCCTGTGAAGTCTTAACTTTTGACACGTGTTACAAACATGTTAAGAGCAAACTCTTCCTCGAATGCAAATAAAAACCGCATTGGGGGTCACGTGACTCCTTCAGCTAGTGGGAGAACAATTTTTGTTTCCTCCTAACCGTACAAAAGCTATACACAAAAATGAAAAAAATATATATCGCTGGATCTTGCACAAGGATGCGTGATAATATGAACTGAAATTTTTATCAGATGAATTAATATTATCCTTCAAGTTAGGCAATTGTTTAATCCATCCTTTACTGAGAGCCAGGAGTCCACGTGTAACAGCAGTGGCGTCACTCGGGTTGGTGTCACCCAGTGCGGTAGCTCATGGTGTCACCCCCATGGTCCTCCTTCTGTAACAGACCATACAGAATCCTTAGTAATGTCATTTTGGTGTCACCGCTTCTGATGGTGTCACCCGATGCAGTCCGCACCTCCCGCATCCCCCTAACGACGCCACTGCTGTGCCTGCTAGTCATGTATTTAACTATGATCGGTTATCCGCTTATGAAATCCGACTAGACCGAGCAGTGTGTGCCCCCCGCACCCCCCTAGCGACGCCACTGTGTAACAGCACCTATTCTTTACCTTCATGCACACCCCCCCCCCATACCCTCTCAACTAAGCGGGGTCTCTCGGTGGCCGGGTATTCTCCCCTTTACCAATCACTGATATCCCACGTCTTTCCACGTGGGTTCGAGTCCCGGGCTCGGCCAATGTGTATATGCGAGAAAGCTTGGCAAGCTTTCCGTGTGTAGGTGGTTCTTACCGGGGCTTTTCCGGGTTAGACTGGCCGCCTTGTATAGCATATCGTGTGCCGAGAAATGGCGTTAAACCCCCAAAACAACAGCAACTCATCTACGTGCACATTTCCAAATAATGATGGACCACAGCTGTGCATAAAGGCATTCATGCGTAGCAGACACACTACTATGGCTACGCAGTAATTTGTTCTCACCTAAGCGCACAAGCACACCGGATTCCTATAACACAAATAAAGGCACATAGAGGTTCATAAAGAAAGCTATCTCTGGCTCCTACAATCAATGGGTGTCCGCGAACTGCCTTTTGAAATACATTTGGATGCCACAGTCGTTGCCCATTTCCTGTGCAAAATGTTTTGACGTCATTTGTGATGCCATGGCATGGGTGTATTTGCACAGAATACACAGTAGACATTATCTTCGCAAGCCTAGGTTCCGATATGATAACCCTATTTACACCTTGGCGTATCGAGCAAATATTTCTGTGCTTCGGGTCTGTGAATTTCATTGGTTGCTGCTGCAAGCCACCACATTCAATCAAAATTAAGTTGTTCAAATTTGAACACTGTTCCTACATAATCGAGACAAGGGAAGCATGCATCTTGAATGGACCGATATATAAGCAATTTTCCACTGTCGGTCCATGTTTGTACAAATACCTTTCACTCAAATACATCTGTAATGACTTCGCTCTGGTACGTAGCCATACTTGCGATGTTAAACTTAAAAAGTATCCTTTTTAATGTCAATTGCTTCCACCATTTTCGGCCGGTGTGCGATGTTCCGCTGTTTCACGCTATTGGTTAGTTGGCATTACATACTAAGGGAGGCAACTCATAAAATTCCAATAGATGTCGCTAGGACAAAGCACTAAAATATCTGTTCGATCCGACAAGGTGTAGTTAAGACTATCATATCGGAACAATGGCTAGCGAAGATGAGTAGACGTAAAAAAACAAAACAAACAAACTGTGTTATTTTCTTTAAGCAACTTAAAGTAACTTGGAGCATAGTGGTGTTTCCTCACATTGATGCTTGTTACATGTGGGTTAATACGAGCTTTTGTATTTTTAAACAATCGTCTATATTATGCGATCAATAGCTCATTTTCTCGCTACAACTAGCGTGGGAATAAAACGATTGATTTAGTTTTTAATCAAATTAACATCAGTTGTAGAAGAGAAGGTACAGTTTGCAACAATCAATTAAATCATGAAGAGAAGGTACAGTTTGCAACAATCAATTAAATCATGTATACATAGCTGTTTTAGAATCGTATGCTGTCTTCGATGAACTCTGATCGTAAAGGTATTGGATAAAATACGTTTGGTGGGATGACTACAAAACAACAACAACAAAAAAAAAAACACAACAACAACAAAAAAAAACACAAACAAAAAAAAACAGCAACATAAAAGCAAAAGCGGACACACAAAAGCAGATAAGAAAACAAGACTTTATGGAACGCATTCTCTCGCCTGTTCCGTCTTGACATAATCAAAAACCTTGTAAAATCAATAGAGCAGGAAATGGTGTTCACTACGACTGAATGCGCCGTTAGACCAGGGTCTATGTTATTATTTGTTCTACTGATTACTACTAAAAAAAACTGCACAGATGAAGATTTGCTGACTCATTGTGCGACGGCAGATCTGGGTCTGTACAATTTGCTGTTGATCTCGACTTATAAGTGAGTACTAACGATTCGACATCCGTATGATGTTATTGAATATTGGCTGACTGAATTTTACGTGCTATTTTATGCTCTATTTACCTTTTTTAAACACAGTACAAGACTGGCACTGTCACATAGATAACATTAAATTGCATTTGAATTTTTTAAATAAATTTTCTATAAGAATAGCGATCATACTGTTTTTTTTTGTTTGTTTTAAGTTGATGGCATCAACGTTCGCCGAACACCTCGATTATGTTAACACCATGTCCCTTCTGACTACGCCTTCAACGATCCTCTGCAGATTAGGCAAATTTTTATACCAGAAAAACCCCACTAAAACATCTAACAGAAACCAAGTTCGACGCCTTCAGTCACCCACGTCTCTCAAAAATGCTCATTTTAGCTGATACTCTTTCAGAATATATTGCCACCTTAATACCCCCCCCCCACCGTTGTTGTGTAAACCTTAATATATCGTATTTGAGCATTAGAGTACGCTGACTGGACCCTCCTCAATTTCCCTAAAGTAGTAGTGCAATGCTGCATAGTTTTAATCTTCTCTGGTAGAAGGTGCTGATGTATTTTTTGTGACATCACAATTTTCAAAATCCCCTACTACGCCCCCCCCCCCCATAGTCACATATCATTTTACAAGTCGGACCCCCTTACCCCACATTCCATGACGTCATATATGGACGGTCCATTGGTCGCTATATTCATTTGTAAAAATATATTACATTTTCTCTGTTTATCTACGTATAATGTTTGATTGTTTTCTCAACTAAATTTATGCTAACTTGTTTGTGATATTCTAGCTGTTTCCATCTGTGAAATACAATTATAATTTGTATTTTTAAGACGCATGTAATTACTGTTTGAAGATAAAATAAAATCTTCTCTACAAATAGGACACGTCTTGAGTCCATCTTGTTCACTTACCTAATTACATTTCAAATTAATTTTCACTACTTAAATTAAATATGAAGTCAGTTGACATGTAACTGTTGATCCGATTAATGTTTATATTTGGTACAGCATTTGAAATTGCATTACAATCAACTGGAAGTTGGACAAGACTAAAAGAATGACGAATCTAACGAGTCTAGTAGAGTTGATATTGGCAAACAACTTGGAAAACGTTCACAGGAATTTGAAAGCTAAAGTTGAATAATTTAAAAAATATTAAGAAAAGAGTAGGAAACATCAAAAATTGTGCATAATGCAGCATCACAAAATGAAAGAAATGATATAGGCTGGTCTTCTTTTAGGCTACATTTTTCAAACTATATGATTTTATATATGGTGGCATGGTTGCTTTCGGTATCTTGTTTATTTGGTCGAAAAATAAAGATGTTTCTGTTTTTACTCGAACCTTTAGGGATCATTAAAGTTCAAAATAGTAAATAACAACATGACACAACTATGTGTATAACCCAGTACTATGAATGCTTTGACGTTTCAGGTAGTACATAGCATATACTTGTAGACAAACGGCGAATGCAATAAAAAAAGACACAAAAACATTATGAACTCATTTTACATGTAGCACTGAAATCCGTGCTCACTGCATGGTTTTGAATAAGTTGTTGACAACGTCAGTAGATCAAACTCAAACATGGGTACAGATCAAGTTGCATACTAATCATTCCGGTGTTATGTATCGACTAATTAATAAGACATTGGCCTTTACCAGACAACATGTTTAACACTGTATAGGCAAAATAAAAATCATGCAAAGGCAAAATGTGTAAAAGGAACAATGAAATATACATTGCTAAATGCTTGAACCTTTCTGTCCAATAAATAGTATCGTCATTACCTACAGAAACATTAAACAGCATCGTCATTACCTACAGAAACATTAAATAGTATCGTCATTACCTACAGAAACATTAAATGGCATCGTCATTACCTACATAAACATTAAATAGTATCGTCATTACCTACAGAAACATTAAATAGTATCGTCATTACCTACAGAAACATTAAATGGCATCGTCATTACCTACATAAACATTAAATAGTATCGTCATTACCTACAGAAACATTAAATGACATCGTTACCTACAGAAACATTAAATGGCATTGTCATTACCTAGATAAACATTAAATAGTATCGTCATTACCTACAGAAACATTAAATAGTATCGTCATTACCTACATAAACATTAAATAGTATCGTCATTACCTACAGAAACATTAAATAGTATCGTCATTACCTACAGAAACATTCAGATGGAAACACACACAAAATATAAACATAATTTACCAAACAACATTAAGCTCTACTTTTAGTACTGCATATTGCATACTTTTGAAAAAAGCTATTGAGGTTCGCATTTAGTCCAACGTCAAACATGTTACCTACAGAAACATTAAATAGTATCGTCATTACCTACAGAAACATTCAGATAGAAACACACACAAAATATAAACATAATTTACCAAATAACATTAAGCTCTACTTTTAGTACTGCATATTGCATACTTTTGAAAAAAGCTATTGAGGTTCGCAGTTAGTCCAACGTCAAACATGGATATTGAAGAAGTTGTAATACTTATCATTTCAGTTTATTATAACCAGTTCACACTTGACAAATTGTGACACAACAGAAAATGACTGCACCTTTAGTATGCCATTTTCAAGCATAGTAAATGAGTACACCTGCAACAGAAGGTAGTTTTTCTGCTTTAAATGAAATTCAGAGACAGAATGTCATAAATATAACAGTATACCATAAAACGGCGAAGCTGCAGACAAATGTACACCCCTTGTTAGTGTGCAAGTGTAGGTCTTCATCACAAATTCACGACACAATATATACAGAATGAATAAAGTCCGTTGAAACTTAAAATCTCAGCTGTCTGTCTCATTGGTATACATTAGTAAAAAGCCACCAAGTGCAGCACCGTTTTATTTTACACAGCGAATAGACAATGAAGCTGTGCTTCTGGTAAACGTGCATAGCACAGCCAGGATTTCCTTAATTCCTGGCTGCACAAAACAACAAGATTAAAAATTATTTTATCGTCAGGTTCGTACACTAAAGAGAAGTTGAAAAGAAATGCAAAGTAGCATCCATAATTTTCAACTGGGTGGAGGCTAACATGTCAACAACTTCAGGTGGTCAGGGAACAGCAACGTTGCAGGGAGAGCTACAGGTGTATTATTTTAAACTTTCACTGGGGTTGGGAAAAAGTTAGAGACAAAAGGTTTTAAAACATCATGAATTTTTTACCATCAGCAAGTTATACTATATTTACGAAATGATAAAGTGATAAGTAATAAGGAAAAGTTGATTTTGATCAGGAACATAGTACAACAGCGAAAAGTTAAAATACAGTCATCTAAACATATAAAAAAAATATTTAAAAAAAAAACATTATCGAAAGCCAAGACAGCTGAGAGCAGCTAATGATGAACATAGGAAATTTAAGAAAGCGTTTTGGAAGCATGGAAAAAAGCGACGATGAGAGAGCTAGTAGAAAGACATATATTAAATGATCACAAAGCACTATCAAAATTAAAAGAAAATGTAACCCTTTGGCTGTTTAGGGGTTTTGGCCACGCTAATTTATCCATACAGATGGAAAACTATATTATAACAGACTCACGATTATCAATAGCAACCAAAAATTACTATAATGGTGATTATTCCTATTCACTACACCTGTACAAACACGTATTTTACGGTGTGATTGTTTCATGCAATTTTATGGCTATTGCCAGCAGTTGGCCCATTCCCAATCAGTGATTTTTCGAGTCATCTCTCAATAATCACTAGATGTTGCTTTGATAATTAATTCCGGGGAGTCTGAACACTATCATTTTTTGATTTTTCAAGTTATGTCTCAATAATCACTGCATGCTGCTTTGATCGTTGATTCCGGGGAGATTTAACAGCTGGGATACAGTTTAATACATCACTGTATTCCAAAGACACACAATAGTATTACATTTTACAGATAGCAGTACCAAATCTCACTTCCACTATATTTATTATATAGGGTAGTTTCTTCCTGTTATTAGGCACGAATACTAACAATGTACAAGTACCAAAAAATGGTGGGGGCTAGAATGCTCGTGAAACACATCACCATATCACATAGCAGCAAAGAACTTTCAAATTTAATGACAACAGCTTGACATAAAGAATTTTGCGGTTTTCTGTTTTGGTTAGCACAAGAAGGTTTGAAGAAGGAATAATTAATTAGAAACTGATACAGTTAAACTGTGACACATAACATACTGGTGCAGAAACTCTTTGCGGTGTTTTTAATATCATTAGACGTTCAAAAACAAATAGATCATTTTCCACGTTATCCTTAGTCTCTTTCAAAGGATTTCAGATATGACATAATACTTGCAAAAGCATCTGAAGTAGCAGAATGCTGGAAACAAGAGGACAGGTTTTTGGAAAACATTTATCTCGAATGGCGTATTTAGGAATCAGTTGCACAATAAGTTAATAATATGAGCATAAATAGACATGCTTTATGTATGACTACATTAAAAGATTGAACTCGCAGGCAGTACTGCAGCCAATACAACTTACTGTGCAAAACTAGTGGGAATAGTTATCCAGACACGCTTGAAACTCAGCAAAGTTACAAATTCTCAGTTGCTAATGAAAGCATAACAATTATGGTTTTTATTCCCAAGGTTTTCAATTTCGGCATCAGTCACAAAGTATTTCTTTGTTTAACAATAAAATCTCTCAGAAAGTAACGTAATGCCAACAGTTTGTACAGCGATAGCCATTCTCGCTGGCTTGATATGAGACGTACACACGATAACAGATTGTAATAAATCAACTAACGTTCAACAAGGCATCCACCTGCAAATCAGAAAAGAAGAAACTTTAGAAGCTCACAAAATGTATACTAATACTATCTCAGATGTTGAAGTAAACATTCGAAACAATGAATTCGTTGTGTTTTTATGTTTGTATATATATTTTTGAAAGAGTCTGACATGATAATCGATGGGGTCTCTAATTACACAAAGACAATTTCCACACTGAACGATGACATAAACTGAATGCAGTCAAAAAATAAACATTCGTCATTGTGTCATTTTCCTGAACAACAACAAGAACAAGGTTTAAGATAGAAACTGGTTACTCAAGGATGCAAAGGTAATATATCCGGAGAATAAATTAGTTCTTAGAGCTACTGGTGTGAATATATATATATATATATATATATATATATATATATATATATATATATATATATATATATATATATATATATATATATATACATACACTATGTTTGTTATTGAATACTGTAGGGATTAGTTACAGATACTTAGAGAGAGACAAAAGAAACAAACTTGTAATGAGACTTGATTATTCCTTTTGACTATAGAGTGCTCACTGGTCTGTAAATTGTTAATTAAATACACGCTTGTCCTGATGCGCAGACGACAATTAGATACACGCTTGTCCTGATACGCAGACAACAAATACTACGCCGTTTAGTTCTAATATTATACATGTCATGATTTTTTTATGACCTATATAATGTTGTTTCGTTGTAATTTCCTTGCTATGAATTACGACCTGTTTTAATTTCCTTGTGATGAATTACGACCTGTTTTAATTTCCTTCCGATGAATTACGACATGTTGTAAATTTTAGATGCTCTGGAGCATATATTTTTTTGATCATTTTAGAAACTTTCTTTTCGTATTTATCAATGCTCAATGGATACAGTTTTTGCCTTAACACCGCTGTGTATTAATGCAGACATAAAATCTTATTCAATGACGCCAAAGATAACATCAGATAAGATCAAGTTCCATAACGCTAGTTACTATCCTAAGGACAGCTTATTTGTTCTACAGGATAAGAAAGCTCATGGACCTTTCAAACATTAGCTGAACGGCATTCCAATTAGAACATTCTGTGGGTGAAGAAAAAATGTATTCATTCTGAACTGATATAGGCAAAAAGAAATTTTGTAAAATCATCAAATGGTTAGAGTTATACAAGTATAATGGAATCTCCAACCCCATTTCTAAAACGCAAACATTTTTATGCTTTGCATATATGTTGAAGACACTATCATATATATTTCGTATTTTGAACAGATGTTCTTCTAACCCTCCAGTTAATTTTCAAGCTGTACATTGTACGATTTCTGTCTGGATATACTGGCTAATAGTTACTATACAGAGGTTTTTAGCAACAAGGTACATCTTGAATGACTTTGAGGTTTCATGCTAAAATGTATAGAGGGGTGTGTGTGTGTGTGTGTGTGTGTGTGTGTGTTAGTTCATTGTCCAAGGGCAAACGTTGTCAGTAAATAGGCATATGACGACTTAAATTAAACCTTGAAATAGACCTTTCGTACCCACCATCAATTTGTTCATCCATTTTTGTTCGAATATTAATAGTGATTTACTTCAACGTATTGTGCCTCCTATGCTATCCTCAGTCAATAGGAACATATCATAGTCTGTCAACAGTTCTCATTCTGCATATTTATACTGTATAATCTCATTCTGCATATTTATACTGTATAATCTCATTCTGCATATTTATACTGTATAATGTGTGCTAATTTAGTAGTACTTTAATAATGACAGAGTACTTTAATTATGACCTGGTTTGCAAATTGTCATATAAATCGAAGTCATAAAAAACAGCACATACTATCAGTATATCTTCCCTTATTCAATACTCGTGTAGATATCAATGCGTTTTCAAGTTGAAATGTTCCATGGCGTCCTGCATATACTTGCAATTGTCATTTGTTATGTTGGAATTGTTAGGTGAGTAGAGAAACTTTTATATTGTGTTATTACTGTTTCATTAAACATTTCTAAGCTAGTTACGTATCTATAATGGTACTTGTCTTTCCTTAACTATTTAGAACGTATATTTGTAAACTGTTTTAGAATCCCTTTACATTTGTCATCATTTAAACTTTTAGCCAGCCGTTCTTTAGATTGTCTCATCAAAATGAATATAAACAAACCAAACTGTCATTTTATCTATTATATTCTTTCTTTTGTTATGAGCTGCTCAGCCATGAAATCCTTGATCAGTTCATATTCCTTTGCGAACACTACTGTTCTTGCATTTTTCGGTCTTAATTCTTCAGTCACTTTTCTGACAATCTTTCACAACGCATCATACAACACGTTAACATAATCAGTGGTCTTTATCGCGTGTGGAATTCTTTGACAACAAATTTTTTGTAATAGACACCAACAAAACAATATCACAACAGTAGAACTCTTGTACATATTATCTTAAATCAAACACGTTTCATGATTTTCAAAACCACAGCTGTAGGATGTATTTATGAGATTTTAGATCGGTTATCGCACATTACCAGTTGCCGCAAGATCGTTTCTAATAATTGAGTCTTCACAGTATTTTAATAACATTGTAGAGAGAACATAAACACAAAATGCGAAAGTATATTGTCTTAAACTACACGGGAACGTAAAGCAAATTTGTACAGTCTTGCTGGTCCATAGCAAAATACATATTTAGTGAGATAAAGCCTTTGTGTAATTATTATTCTGAATTAATATGATATACAGGTTTTAGAATAACATTTTCTGTATACTATAATTTTAACCAATATGTGATTTTCCTTCATAATCTATCGACACGTGAAGGATGCCTACACAGTCTGTCATAACAGAGACATTTTTAGTATTTGGAGGATGAATATGTAATATTCTATTACAAATTTTAGATGAATTCTTTAAATTTCTCAACATTTGTTTTACAATTCTAAATCTCGTAGTCATAGTAATCAGAAGGGGCTGCAATTAGTGTTCAACAATTAACTTAATGCTTCGAAAGATTGTTTTTGTTTTTACTACATTATATAATTTCATGGTTTTAAAGCTTTGCCTGCTCATGTGCTTAGATTCTCGGAAAAGGTGCCATCGTAATGAAAAACAGTAATCAAAACAAGAAACAATTTAGAATGCCTTCTCAGAATAAACCATTTCTCACAATCCGATGATATACACCCATGTCTAACCACTAGCACGTTAGTCTTCGTCGTATTTACAATGAAATCAGATAGTGCAAAATGTTTATGTATGTTATTAAGAGATTTTTAAAATCCTTCTGATGGTAAAACCTATCAATGTTTAAAATGATAATGTTTAGTAACGGGTTACAGTTATAGCCCATTTATAATATTTTCTTGTAACATTAGCTTCGAGATAATGATAGAAATTTATCAACACATCTGTAGTTTTAGGAAAGCATAATCTGTGATGTACTTTACACATCGTTTTGAACAATACTTCGGCTTGCCATTATTAGCACTGTTTCGATACTAAAATGTAAATATACGCAGCGTTATGGAGCGAATATTATATTACTACTGGCATTACAATGGTAAAATTAGTATCATTACACCTATTTATACCATTAAGATTTGTTCTGATCTTATCTTTTCAATCAAAGGCATGTTGCCATGCTTCGATAAATGCCTATTTGAACTATGACCTTTGATAATATGTGCTGAGCCTACATACGGAACTATGAAGAGAGCAATTCAAAACATTAAATCCTCAAGGGTTTTCCATATATCTGGACGAGAAATCTGTAATGTTTACTGAACTTGCCGTCTTTTGATGCTCAAGAACAAACAACAGCTTTTCTCGCAGCTCCAAAATTAAGTAACAGGCATATTAAATGTAGCCGAAAACGATAACTGGCCTGCCAGCCACTAATCTAATAAACATGGTGCGTGACACACTTTCTGCTGAATATGTACATATGTGTATAATAAATTATATCATAAATAATAAAACGGTCAGGACTATGGTCAAAAAGTGCATCCTACCTCGGAGAGACATTTTGTCTTTAAGCCATGTATCTAAATGTGTTTTTGCAATAGACTGTCAAATGTGATATAGCTATTTTCAAGTGTAATATGAAATTTTATGGAGTGCAGACACCGATATTGTATTCGAGGATGATCTCACACGGATCAAGTATTGGCCTTGATGTCTCAGAATGAATCTCATATTGCAAAATATTACTGCACGTTCTACCGAATAAATAAACAAATCGACATCCGTGTTTTGTTCCGTGATACGTCGAGGTTTACAAACAACGCTGACTGCTTGAAATAGAGGTTTAAAACAATCTTCAGATGAAATTCATAAAGAAATGAAAATAGAGAGCAATCTGTCCGAGTATCTTAAGGTATTACTATCATCTGTAATAGAAACTGACCGTTAATATATCGTAATAACTAGCTGGTGCTATGCCGATCAGTGTCATAACGGTTACCAGGACATTTTCAGGTAATCATAGCAATTACAATCCTTTTCTATCGCTATTTCTTATCTTCTTTAACAAATCTAAAGCCCAACTAAATCATTTATTACTCATTTAATTCCAAGAAATCAAAGGAATTTTGGTTTGTTTCCATTTCTTATCACGACTAATATAAACTGGTTTTGTGACGTCTACTGGGATTTTTGCATGAAACTGAAATTACTCTTTTGTTTCCCTTTTATCGCATGGTTGAAAAATGAAGGATACAAATATAAACAGGCTATTTGAAATTGCAACATGGTGATTTTTGGACACGAGTCATTTCATTCATTGTATAAAACATACACTTATATTGTTCTGATTTGTTTATGTGTTTTGATGGTATTGGTTGTGCTTTTCTAAAACACCAGCTTTTACGTGAAGATTTGCTTCGTAAACTCTAAGTCAATCCGTTCTCAATTTCGAGAGAGAGAGAGAGAGAGAGAGAGAGAGAGAGAGAGAGAAAAGAAAGGAAGTTCAAGTCATTTGATGTAAGTGTCACTCGATGATTAAGACGTGACTACATTCTTGGGGAATTGAAGGTACTCGGGATCGAGCTGCAAAGACAAAACCTGTTTGAGTTTCTGGCCAGCAAAACTCATGTCGACCCGCGGCTGGGCTTAATATACCCGCTTTCTTAAGACAACGCCAAATATGGCGCGTTCTTTAGCTCTTGCGTTTGGCCAGAATCTCAAAGCGAGGCTTCGTAGTCTCTTACAGATTACTGTCTAGGTCTATGTACATTATTACGTAAGTACTTCTGCAAGATCAGCACATTTGCCCTCCATAAGAATTTTTGGAATCTGTCTAGTTCGCTATTTTTATAACCTGCTGAATATACTCTTTTGTGCTGAGTCTGCGATACAAGTAATATTTTTTATAAGACGTTTCGTACTTGATCATAATAGCGCAATCATTGTTGAATAGTAGGATACGAATAAATGGATTAAATCTCAATATATTTTAGTAGAAGATTACTTTCAGTATGATTTATCAATTTACTTCTAATACAATTTAATCAAAACTTACTCTTAACACAATTTAGAGGAATTTTCAATCTTGTTACTTGTACTGAAAAATTCTGTCCTAATAATTACACTGATGGCATATGAAATTGCAAACAACTCCCATCACATATAAACATATTACCACATAATATTTTGATCTCTTATTGTTATGAAATCCATACCTAATCGTTATAATCTGTCCAAAGTCCATGAAGATGTTGTTGACGTTAGCGATGAACAACGCAGCTACAGCTTCGTACAGCGCGGTTCCATCCATATTTATCGTGGCGCCGACAGGGACCACAAATGTGCTGACGCGAGGGTCCACCTTGTTGTTTACCTCCAGACAATGAAGAGTTACGGGCATTGTTGCAGAACTGAAAAACATTCTTCAAATTATCTAAAAGAAAATGATTTTGAAAAGAACATAATTAGGTATAGTAACAAGCTGAGTACAATTTAAAATTAACATAGCAAAAACTACCAATTTTCGAAACTGTAAACTCCGGCTGAAGAAAGCAATTTTTGCCCTCAGTACATTGAGTTGCTTTAGCGTTATGGGGATATATGCTCAAAGTCAAACAAAGAGGTTGCTCGGCTAAAATACATTACAGAGATTGCTGTTTTAAAATTGTATCTGACATGTTTCGGTGCTGTTTTAATTAAACAAATATCCATTGATCCCGCAACAACAGAATTACGTCTCCGAGGTTCTGCTGACAAAGGTACAGTGGTCATCGATGGAAGAAATTTTAATGTTCAATATCATACAAAACTTGTTTAAAAGTTTATTTCCGAACGCCGTGCTCAAAAGGGGTCCCGCGCATAAATCTAGGGGGCCCCGCCAAAATGATCCAAATCGGGCCCCACGTTTGCTAAGGCCGTTCCTGATCGTGGACCATGGCGTCACTAGGGTTGGCGTCACACAGTGCGGTAGCTCATGGTGTCACCCCCCATGGACCTCTTTCCTGCACAAAAATTCAATTTTTTTTTTATAGACAATCATTTTGGTGTCACCCTCCTCTGATGGTGTCACCCGGTACGGTCCGCACCCCCGCACCCCCCTAGTGACGCCACTGATCGTAGATACCAATCCATACCATGCAAATTAATAGATATTAAGAAATTTAGGCTGTCTCATTTATACGTGTAAACTACATCGTTTCTTGTTTGTCACGTCAACCTTTACAAATTTCTGTTTAAAGGAATAGAACATGTGACCAATTGCATGAACTTTTTTTTCCACGATCTTGTTCACAAAAGTATGACTAACAGAAGCGAACGATCTGAAGTTTAAAAATATTTCACAGAGTTAGAAATAGTAGAAATGAAAATAATGAAATGCAGTCAATGTGCTGTAGATGACTAAAGTGGTAATACAGGTACAATGTTGAATCATCTAAACGCCAACATAAATCCTTAGAACATGGCACACGACTGTTGAAGCTGGTTCTAAAAAGACCCTCACTCAACAGACAATTATTACTTTCAAAACTGCAGTTCCTTCTTAAATGTCGAAAGTAAAATGCCACAGTGCGCTGAAAAACAAGTCACGATGTTTATGCCTGATATGAGACCTTACAGCATAGTGGATATGGCAGGTTTGAAACGTTATATGCCAAATTTAATCCTGCATCCTTATCTTAAATATTCCTGTTGATGCCCTTTAAATTACGTTAGCTTTATTTATGTGAATGTCGGCTGTGCAAGTTTTCACTACGAGCAATATTATATCACCTAAGTTTAGTGCATCTTTTACAAAGATGTGTTTTAAGACCACACACACACACACACACACACACACATACACAAACCCCCGCTTTTTATGTTACTGAAAGACCACTTAATGTGGGACTGTTTGATCTACATCGAGCGTACTTGTTCCAGGTGGTATTAATACCAACAGGGAAATCGTATTAGACCATACAACATGTGTGTTTCCGGTCGGCAGACCAGCTCTGTTTCTCATTGCGGACCCTATTATTTTTTCTCCCATGGTCCCAAAAAAATCACACGAAATACATATAATGTTTTTTGGGGTTTTTTTTTGAGAAATAAAACGACCTGCCTACCAAAATTTTAAAACCAGTCAAATAGGAAGCACACATTTTTTAAACCTTAGTAAATGTAAAATACAGAGCGGCAATTAGTTTGGAATAAAATTTAAAAAAATTAGTTTGGTTTCCAAAATAATTGAATTGACAGGCCGTTTAATTGAAAGTTTCGTTGATTTAAAGTGAAGACTAAAAATGCAGTACTATTCAAATGAAGTCATTGTGATGGGTATGCATGTGAATGAGGACTATCAGACTTAAGGGTAAACTGTAACAAATTCATTAACTCTTTTTATTTTTTTACATCAAGACTGATTAGACTCAACAGATAAGCTGGTTTTCACTGACATTAAGCTGTTTTCGTTATGGTCGTCATGGAGAATGTAAGATAACGTGTAAACGGAATCGTTTCGTTTCTCAAAAGACGTATAAACGTTAAAAAGTTTTGTTCACAATCATGAATAAGGATTACAGTAAAGTAAATGAAAATTAATTTACTCATTTTCATTGCGACCCTTACCGATCACATGGCATCTGTTAGATTTTAAAAAGAAATATGAAAAATCAATTCACATATATACATTTTGACACAAAATCTGAATATGTATACAAACTTAAATAGATTTACAAACTTTACTTTCAATTGAACCTATACAATGAATGTCATTATAAATTAATTTACTTACTTGATTATTTTGTAACACGTTTGTTCTTTAAATTAGCTAAAACCGTCTTCTCTTTATTTCTATGCAAACAAAACATATTATATTCTAATTTCGGAAGTAAATCCGCTATTTTCCATTCCTACACTGTTTTTCTAAATGTGTAAGTATTATTCAATGGACATTAAAATCGAAAATTTTGGAAAATAGTCTTATAATCGTTTCATTAATTAACGTATACAATATTTGAAAAGATCAACGTGTTAGTAACACAATCTCCATTGCGTCGTCCACTTCTGAGATCATCATTAAAATCTTTAAAGTTATTGGTTGTACCTAGAGACAAATCAGACAAACAGTGCTGTGGTATACATTTATGACTCCTGTCCCATAACCACCTACCCCCCCCCACCCCCCAACCATCCTCTCCATTCGGTGTTTGGTGTATATATCTTGCTTCCATTAATGTTCAAAGGTTTTGGAGTGTAGAATTGTAATCATTTAGTCTGTATATTTAGTGTTTCCATTGTACCAAGGTTTGATGCATCGGGGTAGGAGGGAGTCATATTTTTATGTTAATACTTACTATCCAGCCACGAAATGATAGCGAGGTTACAGGTGACGTTAGTATCTATTGTGTGTGCATGATGTTGCACGAAATTCGTTTCGTATTTGCACAATGTATGCAAGGTGTATTTGCCTCACTGAATTGAACTTGGACCAAACGCAAATGATCGACTCCTTCACGTAACCTAAAACCTCACGATCCGTTTGTAGTCAAAGCGTAACTAGTCAGGGGAGTTACATATGCTGTATATAATATAAATCTAACCTAGAGGAAGTTCCGAATGCCGTGAATGCTGCCTGGGAAATGCCTAACATGAACTTGTAGGGGTTCTGCCGTGTGCAGACGAAGAATATGAGAGGTAGAACCATCATTCCATGTATGAAAAGTCCTGTTAGAACAGTCAGGAAGTAAACGCCCACCTGGCCAACGAGGACGCCGAAATCCTCCATCTCGACGATCTTACCGGCGATGAGAAATGTTATTCCCACGGGAGAATACCTGGTAAAATAGGAAAACTACTGAATTCAATGAGGATTTTTAATTCGGTACAGAATATCATATACAAATGACAAATTAAGGAAATGTCTCAAATTTTATTAAAATTAAAAACTTGCTAGCTAACTTCCTTTGTTACAAGAAGACGCTAGCTAACAAGACTGTATGATTAACGTTCAAAAGGTAATAAAATAGTTTCATTTGTCTGAAACTAAATTATATTCCTGTGTATTTCTCAGCTTCTTTCCCGCTACTCCCATACCGAATGATGCCACTTTGCACATCTAACAACTAAATCCTACCAATAATGTTTAGACTTTAGACCTCAGTTTTATTGGAGTAGGTTGATCTTATTACGAACTGACGCAGGGACACATTCGCTGACACGCATGCATAAGCAAGAAAGCATACTCCACTTTCTTCGAAATTTCTTAACAAGTTGCAAGGTTAGATCCAACAAACATCAAAAATCAACTAGGCAGCTTTTATAGAATACAATTTTAAACCCATGATGGTCTGCAAAAAACCCAACACCGCATTTGTATTCTCGTTCTCAAAGAAACAACTCCGCATTCGTATCCTTGATATAAAAAAAAAACAACACCGGACATGTATGCTCCATCTCAAACATATAACACAGCATTTGTATTCTCGATCTCCAACATGCAACACCTCATTTCTATGCGTGATGTCAAACACACAACACCGTATAAGGAAATACCGTCAAGCTCTATCTAAAATAGCACAACTTCGCATTTGACGTTTGATCTCAAACGTACAACACCACATTTGTATGCCTGATCTCAAAAACACTGCACAATACATGTATGCTCTATCTAAAACACATAACAACATAGCTGCATGTTCGATCTCACACACACACATCACCGTATATGTATACCTGATATCAAACAGAACACCGCATATGTATGCTCGATCTTAAGTACACAACATTGCGTATATATTCTCGATCTCAAACACACCACATCGCATTCGTATACTCGATCTCACACAAACAACACCACATTTTGTATGCACACATTGCGAGTTTCATCAACCGTTCGACTTAAGCAGATATAAGACATTTCGTCAACTGAGAAATTGTGTCGAATTTGTCAAAAATTTAATTTCAGAGACGGAAATATGACGGAATAAGTCTCGAAACTATCATAGTTTATGCTTGTTCTTCGACAATTCAATGAATGCTTTCTTTTTAAAGGAATTGATAATTTAGACCAATTTTTTTCCCCCTACATTAAATATTCACCAAATAAAGTAGATGAAGATGGTCATTGTTGCTTCCGATAGACAGTTGCAGAAATCGTAAATTGGTTTGGCCTTTTTCTCCATCCTGCTTAGGACAATTCCCATGAGAAGCGAGAATACAACCAGTCCCAGGACGTTAATCTGACCCGTCTGACCACCTTTATGCGTCACCTTCACCTCCTGTATCACTGAAATGGTTTAATTAATGTAAATTGTATAACAAGTTAAATTCATATTTTATCAAGTTCGTACGAAAGGAAACGGAAATTAAAGCATGTGAAGAAGAGACCCCATTTTAGAAACAGAAATATATAGATACTTACGTACGCACATACATACATGCAGACAGACATATATCCCTATATACATATTAATTTCAGTTTTAAACAAACCAACTTTGTATGAATTGTATATTTCCAGTTCCGTTTCTTTTTTTTAATACTAGAATGAAAGAGTTCTTTATGATACAAAATCAGTTGGTTACATTAATTTTTGTCTTTTTTCATTTCAACAGAATTAGTAATTTTATATTTCTTGTCAACGACTGCTTTTGTAATTTTTAAGACTCCGATAAAATGTGACTAGAAAGCGATGGCATTAAATGCTATATACTTTCATTCCAAAAAATATGTATTCTCGTAATTATTAATGACAGCCTTGATTATCTCTCACTAGAATACAGATTTTCTAAGATTCATTCAATGGAGTTCACAGATATAAAAAAAAAAATTGCTTCTGGTTAACACTGTACAAGGGTTTTAAATACTATTAAGGTCTTCCTCCCAAGGTAAATAAATCAGACGTATTGACCATTTTAGGCTAAAGTGTTGTTATGTCTATGGTACCTAATACAGGTAACCCAAAGTATAAACAAAAATGAAAACATAATTGGGTTGGATAATAATAAGTCAGGAAAGAATTAAATTTAAGTTAAAGGTCATCCTAAAAAAATTCGTATCAAGAGGATATATTTTCCATAATTATATAGACTGTTAGATCGGGGGATTTGTAAATCTGCTTGTATTAAGCTGAAGTGTCTAGTGTAGGTTTTCGTATTAAAATGAGTAGACTGTACGTTTCTCAGCTTAATGATTCATGTACGTGTTGCTGTGCACTTTTTAGTCCTGGAGTGATCCCTGTTTCTTTCACAATGAGCGATGCAGGACATAACAACTTCAATACAACTAGTGTTTTCTACCGTGAGACAAAGTTTCCGCTGGAAATGAAACATCTGCATTCCCTGGTCTGTATTGTAAAGCCTGTTGGGTCGATCATAATCAAATCTGACGGATATTGTGATGCGAAATTGGAACGGAAACATTGCTGTAACTCCAGGTTTTTGGATCAATTAAATTAGTTCCTTTGCAGAAAAACTACACTGATACGGTTCTGTATTGAGACATATTGTACAGTACATGTGTTTGTCACGATCGAAATTATTAGCACGTGTTCGCTTTGATCTAGGTTATTTATATTCTTAGCACGGAAGAGCAGCTAAACTGATTGTTATCATGTCCATTTCTGTGAAAAAAATCGAATGGCGAAGATGCTATGGTTAATGCATGTCCAACAAAAAGCTCAACAAGAAAACGATCATGTGTTCTAGGATTTATGAAATTGTTAAATGAAGATTCATTTAATTGTTTCAAAATCATTTCCCACATTAAAAATCTTTATTCAGTATTGTCATGTATATTTAATTTGTATTGTTTGTTTACTTTTTTTAAAACTGATTATATGTTATGTACGCGTGTATTTTGTACTTGAACTTGTCCAAAATCAAGTTACTGGTGTACCTAACCAGTGACAGTTATGTTGTAAAGAACAGAATATATAGATAATATGTCTTTATGATTGCGGATTAAATATTCAGATCATTATTAATGGTAAATATGCTTACTTGAATCTGAATCTAGCACATTAAGTTTTTCACTTAAAAATTGCTAAACATGTTGACAACATTGAACGTTCTAGGAAGGAAACTGACCCACATCCTGGCTCTATTATTGTGTCATAGCTTTTTATATAATGTTGTTTACTTAAAAATTACTCATTCTTGCCTAAAAAGAATCAGACTTATTGTTGTGTTCAGTTTCTAACTGTGTTGAATTATTTACTCAAATTATTATTCGCTGGAATTACCAAGTGCTCAAAAATATTCTTGGCCTAAAACAGTAGTTTGGTGTTAAAATGAATTCCGTCAAGACCATTCTGTTTACTATATTACTGTCATACATCAAAAGACTGATAGCACATCCCCACATTCCAGGCCTTTCGCAAAATAGCACGTTCGAGAATACAGACACACCAGCGCATTCAATATTGGAATTTATTTGGAATACCAATGGAATTCAATTGTAACTTCATACATTTGTTCTTGTGATGGAACGTTTAGGACTATTTGGGATTTAATTAACAATAATGTAGGTTCTTTTTAAAAGTCTCATTTTGTATTCTAGGGAAATAAATTATTTGTTGAATTGTACAAAACCTGTTGTTTTCGCACATTTATGTTACACTGTTTCTTTGTTTAAGACAACATATTATCTAACACTATAAAGTATCTGAATTCCGGAATGATGCGTTTTGCATTTATGAGATCAAGTCTAGTTTTCACACCTTTAGTTGTATTAATATTTTTGTTGAATGAATCACACTTTAATCAAGGATGTCTCGACCATTTTTGCCAGTTATATAATTGACAGTTTGGTCTCTGATTGAGGCTTTATAAAAAACGGTTTGCATTGAAATTGATCTTAACTGCAAGGAAAAATGTCATCAAAACAAAATGTCAATATTTATTTTCTTTCGTTCATTTCGCTTTTTTATCCGTATTTTAAAACAAAAAAGGAACTTGTTTTTTTCTTTAAGACTCAATTCCTCAGATTGTTTAATTAGAGTTTTCTAATTTTTAGCATGCTCACTTAGCTGGCAAACATTTTAAACTTTTAAATTTTATATTGAATCACTGGCTAACGCCATTTGCAAAATTTTGGCAAGCAAATAAATTCCTCATATGTTAAATATATCAGAACGTTAGCGTTATGTTATTAATCGCCACTTTGATTGCATACAATTGCATTATTATGATTTGAATGATATTTATTTATATGCATTTCAAAGTCGTATATGCTGTTGTTTTCATCATTTTCCGACATACTATATAAATTGTCTGTATTTATTTTGTCCCATATAAAAGATTTAACCATTTCACCTTTCAAAAGTTTGTTGGGAAACAATTATCACAAAGCGTAGATAAATACTTAAAATACACAGGGGGATGTAAAAAGCCAAGGAAACCGTCAGATCCAAAACTAAACAGCTACAAAAACTGCATCATTGACTATATAGCATCTTATATATTAGTCATGGAACTTTCACTATAAGCAGAAAACTACACCCTTCCACACCCAGTCTGCGTCTCTGTGACTTAACGAGACAAGAAAGAGTTTTATACAAAAGTAGGGATAATCTAAAAAGAGTAGATTTAAAATAGAACATAGGCTAACATCCTTCAACCAACACCAATACAAACAATCCAACACACAAACACAGCAGAGAAACACACACATACACACTAAAATATCTAAAATGCGACTTTTACTAATTCTAAAACACATCCCACATCTCTCTGCGGCATCACTTATTTAGCCTAAAGAACAAGACTGCATGACAATTCGATTTTCATTCATGTCTCATATCTTTAAGGAATTGTTCTTAATTGCTGATGTCACTGTACCAGTTTTGATGTGTCAGCTGTAGATCGAATTATCAGTTTCGTCGTCTGGTTGAAAGATTATTCCCTAATGTTTCTGCTTATCATGTGGCGACAGAACAATATCACCAATTTCCTCGTTTGGAAATGCCGTCAGTGTCATTGTTTCATTTAAGTTTTGACACACACACATACACACACACACACACACGAGATGATAAAAAAATGCTTTATCGAATGGAATTACTTTAGATTTTGCTGCAAGATTTGCAATGTCTTCTCATAAACTTAGTAGGACTATCTCAGGACATTTGAATTAACTTTTCAATATTGCCAATTGCATTTTTATAGAGACATTATATTTAATGATCCATATAGTTACTTTTCTTAATCTCTTTAATTGTATCCGTCTTGATAGGGAATAGATTTTGTCACGCATCGTTTTCTGTAGAAAATCAATATAATCCCTCTACCGTGTATGTATCAGAACATGCGTAGAGGATATTAGATCAAATTAATTTCCACCTGTTTGGGGTAAAACAACCAATTCAATCATTTTGGGTAAATATTGGCAAAGAAGATATAGGAATTATGTCAACTGTCAATTTAGAACTGCATGTTTTTTTTTAAAGACTGTCTAAATACAGAACTTGATTGAGACTAAAGCCGCCGCATTACAGATTGTATTTAAGAGTTCTTCAAAATCAATGAATTTTGACAATTATGTAAAGCCACTGGTATTAACTAACCCCCATGTCTATTATCAGGATATCAATGCGAGCACAAAAATTGAACACTTTTTAAAAAACAAATTCAAGTCAGGGGTCATAATTTGTGCTTTGCCTTTTTAGTGACTACGGCGTCAAATATAAATTATGTTTTGTCTGTAGCAGGAATATGATAAAGGTCAAGAGACCGTATGAGTATATAAAAGTTACTGCCTTTGGAAAATATGAACGATTATTTTCGATTTAATATTGCACGACCATTGGGAGTGAGGTATTGATTTGACAAAACGAGTTCATATCTTCCCGTACAAATGCAGTAACATTTTTATTATATGCTCATTTTCTTATTCTACATTAGGCTTAATTATAAAAAATACACTACAAGAAACAAAGTATTTGAATTTATGCTGTATTCTAAACTGAATACACAACCGTCGATTAATTAATACTCAATATCAATATCAATGACCATACTTCGTCGCGCGCTGTTTTGGTCTATGCCCTACTTAAAATTGAAAATCAGATTTATATTTTGAATGAATACGCACTGCAACAACTTTTCCATTTGGTCTGGAATGGATGGATTTTGTTTTTATGTTGATCAAACTCAATTCTGTTTTTCTGATTTTGATGGACTGGATAATTGGGTCAATTCAGTGCGGTAAGGAGAATGAATTTCGGCTGGAGATGTTCTCGAAATTCCAGTACAGTTTTGGTGTGTAACAGGTTTTGCAGGACATGTCATTCGGATTTGCAGAGCTTAGAAAGTATAGTTTGAGGAAAATCAAGATGCATAAATGAAGTGTATTTATTACCATTCGTATTACCAGCAAAGAAGACATGCGTATGCCATATCAGTTGCATCTCGCTGTTGGAGGGGCCCCAGCTATGACCTGTATCATACAGTGTATGTCTTCTATCGCTATCCTAGCATTGTATCAAAATAGTTACACGGACAAAATTGTGCGACAATCCATTTAGCCAGTGTTAACAATAAGTGTTCGTCGTCTTGGCTTATTGTCTCTGAGACTCTTAGTTTCCTAATAAAACCTTCAGTTGCAGTTTTTTTTCGAATATATTATTTTGACAGACAATGGTATGTTTCTGATATATATGAAATTCTAATTGGCCTCAATATGCTTTTCTAAGTTTTACTTGTATAGACCCTAGAGGGCACTTTGGCCATAGTCTGAACCATTCTGTTTGCGAATATTTCTCTGAACTGAAAAGTTGTTTGATTTATCAACAATTAAAAGCTTACTGAAATTAACTTGTTTCATTGTATAAAAAACATGAAATTGGAGCAAGTGCTATTTACCGTTCATTATACCTACAATACCAAATGAAGGTTCAAAACATTCAGAATTTCGTGTAGATATTGACTCAGTTTGGAAGGAAAAAGGTAAATATTACAAGAAAGTAAAAATCATTCACCTTTAGTTATCGTGACTAGCACAGGAGTCTGGGAGTTCACACTGACGTCAGTAACACCCGATGTTTCATAGGTCCCTAGTGTTTCGTTAAGTGTTCCGTCGTTGTAAGGAACCTTTTCGGTGATAGTCCTGTTTCTCACTGACCTCTGCTCATCAGATCGATACTGGAAATAATAAATAAATAAATAAATAAATAAAGTTTAGATTACTTTCTAAATATTGGATCAATGCAAAACCTTGGTTTGTTTTCATAATAATGGAAATCAGGACAACTATAGGATGAATATTTCTTTTAAGATAGTACATTTGCGCCATATTTTGCAGAAGCAATTCTCATTTGTTCATGGGCAAAATACGAAGAGAAAATTATGAATAGGAATAAAACCTACGCGTACGGATAAGAGCGAGCTACATTTGCCCTGAGAAATAATCATTTCAACAAAAAGGCTGTGAACTGTTAAAAGGGCATATTTCCTCTGTTGTAAACCATTAAATCATTTGAAGCACCGGAAGTTTTATTTGATGATAATTTGTTGACCAATTTTAACTACGATTACACTTGATTGCCCATTAATTTGTATCAGTGTAAAGTATAAACCATGCTGATAAAGGAGTCTACAGTGGGATGTGAAGTTGTTTAATAGTCAAGGGTATCACGTGACAAAATGGCCCTATCGCTGTGTGTCCAATCAAAGTTTGGAATACTTGATTGAAATGATATGAGCAGCCGAAAACGAGTCTAATGTTTGTTTAATTATTTTCATTACTATTCCAAGGGTCGTGAAAAGTTTTTGATAGGTCTTTAACGCCTTGTGTTGGCATTTTTAATAGAGGATACATTGAAGTTACTTCGACAGGAATCGGTTAAGTTGAAAAAATGTTTCCATGATAACAAATCATTATTTCAGTAAACACTATAAGAACAGTAAACACTATAACACACCAGTACAATAACATGTTTAATCGAAACATAGAGATGAAAGTTTTAACAATTTTTTTTAGTGGTATACAATTCTAAACAGCAGCAAAGTGATACCAAGAACTTACATTCTCTTGGAAAACTCTCATATATTTTTTCTACGTAGTCCAATTATTACTAGTAACGTAACATTCATTTATTCATTCTTTTTAGTGATACAATTTTAACAAGTAAATAACTATTTCTATCTCCTATACCAAACAATTAATTCTTTCCTATTTTTTTAAGCTTTGGATACCATAAAATTCAACTGTTCAACAACAGCAGCAGCAACAACAACACAACAGTAACAATAAATAAATAAATGACAAAGAAGAAAAGAAAAAGACGACAACAATGACGATTATTATTATTATTGTCAAACTGGCGATGCTAAAATTAACAGTTGTCTAAGTATTGATTACTTAATTTTCCTTTAAAGGTACCAATTAGTTTTAAAACTTAACCGTGTTAGTCTAGAGTACTCTCATACATTCTTTGAGAGGTCAAAAGGTACACTTCGAAATCGTCACAATGAATTTATAATAAGATTTTAGCAATACTTGAAAACTGAACTGAAGTTCTTCCCTCCAAATTTTGCACAGGTACGTTATAAAATGGACTGTAAAACAGAATTTATTATACAAATAACGGAATCAAACTTTGGAAATAAATGTGCGCAGACAATGACATACAAATAAGCTTAATCACCATATGAAACTTATTATTTAAACATGCCTTGATCAGTTAAATATCATTATGCATTAACTGAAAAGTAAGTAGTTTCAGATGAAAATAATAACATATTAAATAATTGAGAATTTACGTGGAACATTGATGTAAAATATTTGATTTATTTAAGTCTTTTAAAATAACTATCATTTATTTTGAAACTGAAATTTGACGACATGATAACTTAAGGTAATGGTATTGATTATTGATATGAAACAATATTCTCAAAGAAGTGAAAAATACTAAGGTGATGACAAATTAAATCCGGATTCCTATTTATGAAACGTAGACCTTGTACTGGCTATGATTAAGAAATTTGTGTAAATGTTAGTATCATGAAACGTAAAATTCAAATCAAACACTGTTCTCAAAATGCTGTATGCCAAATATAACAGAAAAGTTATAAAGATAAAGGTGGCATTTGGTACTTAAAATAAGTTAGATATGATTTGAGATATTCGGACCACCATTTTCGGTGTCGCCAAATAAATTCAAGATAGCTGAACATTCAATGCAGTTCATTTTGACTTAGTACAACCTTTTCCTTGTTGGCTCAACCTAAATCCAGTTTTGTTTTTCTTAACTTTAAACTGTCGTCACGTCAGTCAAGTTAAAATTAAAAATTTTGTAAATGTAGACAATGTTTCATTAGTAATCGAAACAAAATTTGGTACAAAGCAGAAAAGAGTTATCTTTTCTTGAATGACATATTATACTACTAAGTTTGAGAGCAACGCTCATTCAGACCCATTCAAAGTCTGTCAGCGCAGCAGTTAGATGGTAAGGAAAAGGAAATAATAAAACAGCGACCGTAATTAAATATTTTACTGTGAAATCCAATTGTCTGAGACAAGGCTTAATGGGCTTTAGAGCACAAAAGGACGTCCTTTTCTCATAAGGTTCCAATTGCATTTTGTTGGTGATTGAGCTATTAGGATGATTGATTGGATGATCACAACAAAACACTTTGCAAATCAAGTTTGTACACATCCATCTTCAAAACACAATCAACACTGACCTATCATTATTATTGTTCTTGTGAGGAAAGGGCGAATGAAGCAAAGATGTAAACTAATCTGTAACAACTGAGTTTGTTGTTGTTGTTGTTGTTGTTGTCATTGTTTGGGGTTTAACACTACTTCTCGTTTTATATCAGATTATCACAGTCTTTTCAATGTGCACAAAGAGTACTTAAGAGCGTTGTTAGTAGGACTTGAATGGTTAGGGACGAGTTAGAAAGCGGTTATAAAATATGAAGATCCCTTTACATTCTACTTTCAAAATTAAAGGCTAGTGTCGAGTTTACACATCTCACCGCTTTTAAAGGGCTGGAGCTGATGACGGGTATTATATTTGAAAGATCTAAAATAAGATGAGATCTTTAAATTTCAAATTTCATTTTCTTGATCCAAACAGCAAAAAGTGAATTTCCTTATAAATTCAGCAGCTGATAATATACATGCTAAGCAATTCCTTCCCAATTCAACCTGAGATTAATTAGGAAAGCTTGCTGAAAAGGCCATTTCGTCGTTGATGTTATGTGGGATACGAGTAAACCACGAGGATCTCACTATTTATGTCATATTACTGGAATCTTTCTTAAATAAATGTAATAAAATTAGTTCTTCATATGCCATCGACATTAATGTAAGTTGAGTTCTGGTTCTAAGTTGTTAGTGGAGTATATATACAGTACACTGTTAGAATTTTGTTACACAGGTTAACCAAGGATAAAAACAATTTCTAATGGTCATTCTATTTTATTATCTAGTAGACAAGATGGTGACTGATTAAATAACTTACCAGACGATAGAGAAACATGTACGTGCTTCGTTCGCGCCATTTAGAGGGAAACATACGAACACGTGCATATTTATGACTCTATTGTACTTGTCATTTCCTAATTTCATGTACGCATCGAATCCTGGGAAATGATGAACGTTTACAAAGCTCTCACACTATCAGAAAATCTGCTGAATTATACGTTTTTATTACATACTTCATAATGAAATACTGACGGCATTTGAAGAAAAATGATATGGTCACAGTGATGATACCACAAAATACAAGTCAGAAAGCAAAATTAAACACACAAACAGCCAAACTGTCGTTAAATTACTTTGTTTAATGATGGCAAGCCCTGAAGTCTGTTGGAGCGTTCTGTCATGTTGCGATAACAGTCCCACCCTAACATTGTATAAATCAGCGGAAGAAATTTGAAAACAATTCGAAGCATTATGTTTAAAATCTAAATTTGCCCAAACGTCGTTGTCCAAAAATTATTGCCAAATTTCGGTACTTCTTTTTATCGATGTAGTAATGCAGCTGTTAATCGCATTGACTCGGAAAGGAAACACAAATCCATACCGAATCGAAGGTTTTTGCCATAAAAATATGTAATAAAAAAGAAAATCTAAGTTTTCCGAGTAGATATAAGGAAATATTTCACTCATGAAGTAAAGCATTTGATATTATTCGCCTCTTCTGACAATAACATATTTCCACTTCACTCGTGAAATATTTCCTTATTATCAACTCTTACAACGTATATAGCCTTTACGTATTTATGAAGTTGTGAACGATCCGTTTTAAAAATAGAGCTAATCTCTTTCTTGTTTATTTTATCGAGGGCAATTATATAAGTGAAGACAAATAAATGAATAAAGAATACTTACTCCGGTAAAGCAGGACAAAATTAAATTATCCGGGAACATGTTTCTGAAAAGAAAAAGGAAGAATTTCCAAGTAAAAGCAGTCCCAAATATCAACATTTTCACCACTGTGGAATTTTAAATGCTGGGATGTAACTTAGATTAGAACATTAAAGGTGATATATATATATATATATATATATATATATATATATATATATATATATATATATATATATATATATATATATATATATATATATATATATATATTCCAGTACTCTATGGGACATACTTAAGATATCTGTTTTCTGTTAATAATATGTGCGCATACAAATCGAACTGAATTTTGTGCATAGTAAATTCCACGAATAATTTAATGGTTGTGCTCACATACATGTACTTTTCATATTCCAACTAATATTTTCTATGTTGTCTATTATGAGACTGTACTACTGCATGTTTTAATCTCGCGCTGTGATTGTGAGAAAAAGTTACTTAAGAGAATGTTCGACTTACAGTCTGAATTAGGTTCCGTTTACTGCATATGTCAACGTCCCCGGTGATGTATGTCAACTATATACACTTGATTGTCACGTTTCTGGTTGTTTTTGCTTTTGACGGAAACTGTATTCATGGCAAACAAGGAGAAGGTGTTCCAATGATTAAAATTCTTTTCTCCACTTATACATATGTTTTCCAATAACGAAATTAAACATTTTCTTTCTATTTTCACTCTTAGACTCTCATGAGTGGGATATATACATAGAGTTCTTTTCCCCCATCACACTGCTGTTGTTAGAAAGTTTTATTTTTACAGCTGCATTAATGGTACGGATGAAATCTTATATTTTTATTTACCCTTTGTGTCTTTTATACCATTGTTTTGCATTGTGAGAACTGTAGCATCAGTAAGTACGCATTGACTCACATTCTCTTTGATTTGGTTTTGCAGTTAAATATTTTCTTTTCTATGTTGATATTAAACCACTGACTACTTGCCACACTGATACATTAAGAAAGATCTTTACTTTCTCGCCATTCAGCGATGCAATGAGGTCAAATGTCTAATGAGGTCAAATGTCTAATGTAGTCAGTCCTGTGAGTTGAAGTAGTAGCATATTAACAAAACAGATCTACTGACAACTGAACAGAACATGTCTTACTGTCATGTCGTTGATGCACTCATGCCATATAGTGCCAATTGGACCTATCTGGTCTATTCTCAAATCCTCGACGTACTCATGCGAAATTGTTACCTAGAATAAAATTCATGTACATTTTTGAGCGCTTTATCTTGCACAGATATCTCTTATATTTTGGTACAAGATGGCTTGCGACTAGAACTATTCAAGAACATAGATATAATATTAGTACCGGATATGGTGATTGTTTTTTTTTTAAATCTTGTCTGGCGAGAGACAGCATCTATCACCATATTCTGGCCATTGAAGATTTTGTCAACTTTGTTAATGACATTGAGTTCTTATTTTAGTGAAAAGTAATGTACATGAAGTGGGATAAACCCAGGGCAACCGTTATATAAAAGAAATACGTAGTTAGACCATTAAATAGATCAATAGTATACAATAGTAGCCATTGAAATGTTCATGTGACATAAAACTGCTATTTCACCACCAGCGTTTACGGTCCTACAAATGAGCGGAGAAACAATAAAACAAACTACATCACTCATGTTGTCGGAAAACAGATTCACCCACGCAAATATGGATACCATATTATCAAAGAAACTCCCGTTTGGTTTAAAACACGACAAATGACTGAGCTAGAGACTCCCTAGCTTTAAAATATTAGAAATTATAAACTGATGGAGAAGTTTTATGCATTCTATTATATCTTTGATACTTTTCGTTTTCAAAATGAATGGGGCAAGGGGGAGGGTAACGGTGCGTTAGGCGAATACTATAGTGAAATCATTATCGTGGTTGTAAAATATGGAAACAGGTTTGGTTACTTTTACTGATATCCATATATGAGGAGTGTATCGATATTGAGGCCTGTGGTCTGTGCTGTAAGTTTACGTAGATAAAGCAACATAGAGGCAAGGAGTTTAAGCTTATTATATTCCATTTGTATTTGCACTTTGAAGAACCGTGCATTATAAACCAAAAACTATTACATTGCATTATTTCGCTCTCATTGTTACTCACACAGGATGATATACCTGCGAATGAAATATGGTCCCACCGTTGGTTTATTAATTGCTTATCACCAAATATTACACACTGTTACCTCACTAGACAAAAACAGCTAGCTGGATTACTCCGTTATTCATTTTGGTTGATTCACTGATGCTTGTTACAAATTTCATCAGCATAGTTTTATATATTCCTATATTTTGTATAATTCCTGGAATGCCTATATACACTGTGCTTAACATATCATGCTAAAATTGCCAGATGTTATTCCAATTATTTCGTTCAAGCTTCGATAACCATAATTATTCTAATAGGTAGTAGGACTTTTCTTAATGTGAACCTGAGGATCCTTGGATTTAGCAAGTAGTTTAAATTAATTCTTATTAATGACTATTTTCATACTCGTTTACAAGTCTAATTCACCAACCCAACCCCCCAACCCCAATAAAATGATTAGCGAAAAACAACAGGAACGTTTCCAAGAGTATATTTCCTCACAAAGAGAGGGTATATCTCCAAAAACCCTTAAAATGTAGAAGCTTTTTTTAGAAGTTTCAGGAGGCAAGGGATATTTTGTAAATTGGCCCCTGAAATTTAAGGCTATTGTTTGACCTTTTCTAACAGGTAATTATTATTTAATAATTAAAGATATTGATATATTTGTTAATTAGGTGTTTCGGGCTTGTGTTGTTCTTGAAATTGATATGAAGTATGTAGACCATCCCCCTCCAAACTCATGGTTACTTCGTAGACAGTGAAATACCAATAGTCTGATGGGAAGAAAAGCTAGCAACCTTTAGCAGTAAACACATGGGTTCAATGCAAGAGGAACATATAAAAAAACTGCACCGATGGCAAATATTTTGAATTGCATCAAGCTGTTCAGTACACGTTGTTTCTTGAAGTTATCACCTAGGAAAAGGGTTTGTTTTACACTGTGAGCATTACTTGATATGCAAAATGACCTTCGGACATGACAAAACCAGGTATTAAATTAGGGTTAGGGTGCACAAACTTCCTTTGCTATGAACTGTTATTGACTTATCAAGTATCTAACTTTGTCTAGTCCCATTGAAAAGACTGTCATTGACTTATCAAGTATCTAACTTTGTCTAGTCCCATTGAAAAGACTGTCATTGACTTATCAAGTATCTAACTTTGTCTAGTCCCATTGAAAAGACTGTCATTGACTTATCAAGTATCTAACTTTGTCTAGTTCCATTGAAAACGTTTCAGTATAGGTTAATTCTTATCTCTGGATGCTTTAGAAAATTCGAACATTCATTTATTTTCAGTAAAAGGTCATCTTTGTAAACGTTATATTCAGCCATCTTTGGACTATTGTAGTGTAATTTGGGGTACCGCTCCTAATTCGAACATGAGAGAACTTTTCAGACTGCAGAAGAGGGCTTACCATTTAACTCTAGATCAATAAATAGACAATATTCGTGACGCAATGGCTTATGTAGAAATGTTACTAATATAAAGTGTCCACAAAAGTCAGTCCTATTACCTAAGCAATATCATTCAACAAAGTGATGCTGCTGGTACTCCAACATTAAAGTAAAAGAAGGCGTATTTAATGGAGCTTTCAATATACTTTTGAACTGGTATGGAACATCGTTCACAGTGACATAAGGCAGCTTTCAATACACTGGTCCACTGGTATAGAATATCATTCCCAGTGACATAAGGCAGCTTTCAATACACTGGTCCACTGGTATGGAATGTCATTTCCAGTGATATAAGGCAGCTTTCATTACACTGGTCACTGGTATGGAATGTCATTTCCAGTGACATAAAGGAGCTTTCATTACACTGGTCCACTGGTATAGAATGTCATTTCCAGTGACATAAGGCAGCTTTCAATACACTGGTCCACTGGTATGGAATGTCATTTCCAGTGACATAAGGCAGCTTTCATTACACTGGTCCACTGGTATAGAATATCATTCCCAGTGACATAAGGCAGCTTTCAATACACTGGTCCACTGGAATGGAATATCATTTCCAGTGACATAAGGCAGCTTTCATTACACTGGTCCACTGGTATGGAATGTCATTTCCAGTGACATAAGGCAGCTTTCAATACACTGGTCCACTGGTATGGAATGTCATTTCCAGTGACATAAGGGAGCTTTCATTACACTGGTCCACTAATATGGAACATCATTTCCAGTGACATAAGGCAGCTTTCATTACACTGGTCCACTGGTATAGAATATCATTCCCAGTGACATAAGGCAGCTTTCAATACACTGGTCCACTGGAATGGAATATCATTTCCAGTGACATAAGGCAGCTTTCAATACACTGGTCCACTGGTATGGAATATCATTTCCAGTGACATAAGGCAGCTTTCAATACACTGGTCCACTGGTATGGAATGTCATTTCCAGTGACATAAGGGAGCTTTCATTACACTGGTCCACTAATATGGAATATCATTTCCAGTGACATAAGGGAGCTTTCATTACACTGGTCCACTAATATGGAATATCATTTCCAGTGACATAAGGCAGCTTTCAATACACTGGTCCACTGGTATACAATATCATTCACAGTGACATAAGGCAGTTTTTAATACACTGGTCCACTGGAATGGAATATCATTTCCAGTGACATAAGGCAGCTTTCAATACACTGGTCCACTGGTATGGAATATCATTTCCAGTGACATAAGGGAGCTTTCATTACACTGGTCCTCTAATATGGAATATCATTTCCAGTGACATAAGGCAGCTTTCAATACACTGGTCCACTGGTATACAGTATCATTCACAGTGACATAAGGCAGCTTTTAATACACTGGTCCACTGGAATGGAATATCATTTCCAGTGACATAAGGCAGCTTTCAATACACTGGTCCACTGGAATGGAATATCATTTCCAGTGACATAAGGCAGCTTTCAATACACTGGTCCACTGGAATGGAATATCATTTCCAGTGACATAAGGCAGCTTTCAATACACTGGTCCACTGGTATGGAATATCATTTCCAGTGACATAAGGGAGCTTTCATTACACTGGTCCACTAATATGGAATATCATTTCCAGTGACATAAGGCAGCTTTCAATACAATGGTCCATTGGTATGGAATATCATTCCCAGTGACATAAGGCAGTTTTCACTGGCTCATAGCATGCCATATTTTCATAGTCAAAGTCTAAAATTAATGAAAGCTAAAGACAGTCGAACAGGTCTAAGTAATAAAATATATCCTGCTTTTCTGCTTATACACATATTTGCAGTAGATCATTTTCAATGAATACAATATTTTATATTTTTTAGGTGCTGACTGATGCTTATGCATGTGTTATGACAGTCATATTTAATTTAACAGTCTAATGTAAATAAGAATAAGATATACAATTAATAAGGGAACAGTTTTATTTACATATTATCAGAAGCAAAGATCTGACTTGGGATTTAAATTGGAAATGAAGTGTGCAACAACTACAACAAGCGATGAATAAGCTGTTAATGGAACCATTCACAAGATGAATTATTGAACAATCTTTGGTATTCAGACGATGGCATGAGCAAGCAGAGAGAGAGAGAGAGAGAGAGAGAGAGATCTCCTTCGTTATTACCGATAATTGGATACGTAAGATATACATCTGTATGACATATACAGGACAATTTGATGGGCATTATTTCAAATGAACTAAAGAAGTACGTTTTTAGTAAAGCGATTTTGCTTTCACGGAAAGTTGTGCTTGCTTCCTGCCCAATATCAAGACGGAGCCTATCATAATAAATACAGATATATTTCTGAACGCACGTCTTAGTCCGATTAGAGGCGTTTAAAGTGGGATGTATCCCTTCCATATCGTAAAGTTCTAAGACATTAACGTGGCATACAAATATACAGACCGAGAATCTGGCACCTTATCTTTGTACTCCCATTAAATATGAATGGTTGATACGGGGCTATAAAGGTTAGGATCTCTAAGAGACGTTAGCATTCTAAAAGCAGGAATGTGGAAAGATAGAGAAGACATTCAATACTGGCACGAAAATATTAACGTACCAAGAGAAAAAAAAATGATAAACATAAAATTAGGTCAATATTTAAAATAAATGTCGCATACGATGCCATTAACAATTAGTTCATTAAAGTAGTTACGGAACGAAGAAGAAGACGGACATATTAATTTGTATAAATAAGATTTTGTTTCAAAGCTGCTTCATAAATTGTTGTGTATAAAGCTTAATATAGGAGAAAACGTAGACAGATAATCAACTGATTTGTTACGCCGTCTTCTACCCTACTTTCGTGACTTTGTTTTGATTCAATTAACCTAAATCTTCAGACTAATCGTGAAGCAGACGATTTTGTGAAAATATAACGAGTCTACACCGAAATGTCTTGTCACTGCAAATTATCAAAAACTTTAATGAAGATTTACCCCAAAAGTCATGGCTAAAAACATATTCTACTTTCATAGAATAAGAAAATCATGCAAACATAGTTGTAATCTTTGTAAAAGTCTTTTCAAATTCAAAAAGGGTTTTTGTATTGAAATATACACGAATGCTCATTTGTAATCTTTACCAGTAGCAAATGTAGATTTTGAATTACATTTGCCTTGAATGTATTATTCGAGGCAATAATTCTTTGTGGAGCGGTGCTTTGGCAAGTGACAAACTGATAAATCTCGCTACAAATTTGCTCTTTCATTAAATTCACTGCATACAGAGCAACAAGGAAAGCAGCCCAAGGAAGCAACACGAAAATACATTATTGGTTCCTGTTAATTGCCTAACACTACGCGTCAAAGAGAGAATGTCTGCTCAAAAAAAGTGCCTAAGGAAACATAGTCACAGCTTTTGGCATCTGTGTGGGCAAAGGTGGTTGTATAAGTGAGCTAAGAACACGATGACTGAGTTAGATATAGGCAAAATGCACACAACAAGCTTAGTTAAAAGCCTAATAATGAGACAGCAGTAATGACTACGTCTGGAGATCCATGGTCTTTGTCTTTAATATAAAGCATTTATGGGTGAAATGTTTGGATGAGAAAAAAAAGACATCCATAATAACACGGACTACAACATCAAGATTTCAGTTTTGTTCTATGGTATTAAGACGTAATAACTTTGCAAACTGATTCGTTAGTTATGTAGTGAGTTGGAAGGTAATTTATTATTAAAGTACTTAATATAAATTTCTCTATTGGCCGCGTTTTCTCCTTTTATAAGAAACACGAATCCAAGAGAGGTTGAGATATAAATCTTAAGTATACAATTAGCTGCATTTATGTACCTGTCATCATATAAAGGTATGAAATATTGATACTTGGAAAAATGTCAAAATAATGAAGATCTATTGTAAGGATCATAGGATTTAAACGACTCGTTAGGAGACGCTATGTCAGTATAAATTAATATAAATCTGACAGATGATTTTATGTATTAAAACCGAAAGCGAGAATCAATATGGAATAAACATGGTATAGTAATTAGGAGGCAAATTAATCAGAGGAAATTTGGATATTTTTGTGGAAAGTATATTAAAGCCATTGATAGTGAAGTCTGTCCTCACGGTAAATCAAGAAACAGACACAAGTAAGAAAATGCACATAATTTTGACCAGATTGTTATGTGTATTTAATTTGTATTGTATGAGACTGACAATTGTCCATAATTGAGAGTAGGAGTTTGACCTACCTGATTAACGTGTTTTTCTATTTCTGTAAACAACATATTATCTAGCTAACTTTTGTCTGTGATTGTAGATGTTTTTTTTATATAAAGATTAGTATTATTTGTAGGCAAATATGATTCCTTGGATTTGAGTTAAGGACACTGTTGTTCCCATCGGGAATTCTAGGTCTACCTGATGTTCTTTACGAAAATTTTAGTAATATGCCTGATCTTGTTTATAACTTAAAATGTTATGGAAATGAACTTTGGACCCTCATCATGGTCCTCTTATTGTGTCTTAGGTTTTATAATAAGGTTATTAACATCCGAATTATTCATTCTTATCTTAACATCTAAACTGGAGTCAGTCTTCTAGCTGTGTTCAGTTTTAATTTCAGGGGATTCACTTATTCATATTACTAATTGAAATTGCAAAGTGCTCAAAATACTTTCGGACTAAATCCATATTCTGTGATCATTGTGAATTACTTTCGAGGCATTTTGGATTGTATCATTGTGATACATCAAGATTTTTAGTACAACATCCCTATTCAAGGCCATTGGTATCAGCACATTCAAGATTTTAATTATTTTGGAACACCACTAGAATTCATTTGGAATAATCCATATTTTTTGACTTGTGATAGAACCTTTATGACTATATGGAGTTTAATTCACAATTCAGTAGGTTATTTGTTAAATTTTCACTTTGTATTATGGTGAAATACATTGGTTGTTGAAACTTTCTTAACTTGTTGGTGTTCTCTCTTTTCTGTTACTTAGTTCAAGACCATATATAGTTGTAACAATGATGAATATAGTACAGTGAGCACTCTGAAATAACACGAGTGAAAATAGATTGATATTCCTATCGAAAGGCCTACCGCGGTATAAATTGTTTAAGATTTATTGCACAAAACCCCCTATTCATCAGTTTGATTTATGTCTTAGATTAAACCCGAGACATTTTGCAGAGTATGTTGGTCTGAAATTATCGTCACTTCTGGGAATAGATGGAAATGAATTTTTTTCATCAAAAGGTGATGGAATATCATTACAGGAAATAAGGTACATCATACCAATATGACAAATGTATGTTAGAAATTAAATAGCAACTTAGAATTTAATTTTCCAGAAACGTTCAGCATTGTGCGCAAGAAAGAATAATTTTCAGTTTAAATTATATGGAAAACTGATTCGCTTGTTTATAAGGTTAACGTTTGACATTTTTATGTTCTTTGAATAGCATCGTTTCTTGCATAGTGGAACTTTTGGAGTCGTTCGGAAAATCAAAATTCAAAACCATATTGACACTTAGCACGTGATACTTTAGTTTTTGTACAAAAGGAAGATGTGTGCAAGCTTAGAAGTTCAGCCACCTTCGGATCATAATTTATGTTCAAGTCACACATGTTCCGCTATAAAAGTTTTACCTTACTTTCCCTAAAGAACACTTTTAATGGTTTCAGTCAAATCTTAACACCAACCGAGTTTTCTTTCTTATGCGGAACAATGAGCCTTTTATCACTTGACGTAATGGAACCTAAAAGTGCCAAACGAAACTTTAGCTTTTTTGGTTTGTTTTAAAATATTTTTTTTAATTTCATTACATGTTATTGTAAGGTAATATTGTTTACTGGACTTTATTCTTATTAGAATTAGAATTAAGTTCAGTTCTGTTTGACCTGATTTTTATTTATATGTATATAAATAATAATTGAAACATTGTATCTCGTTGCTGACCTTGTTCCAAAATCAGCGACAGTTTTGGTAAACAACTCTTTTTTTCTTTTTTTCTTTCTCTGAGTAAGAATGATTGATCTGTGTCAAGGTCATATCTGGACTACGTAACGTGAGGCAACTGTTAATTTATAAACAAACTTCTATATTTTCTAGAATGATGAACTCTTGACCCCCATCCAGGAATCTGTTTCGCGTTAGATAGTCTTATAACTGATGTTGTAATAAGAATTATATCAGTTGTGCCTTAACATTTAAGAAGTCAAGTTGTGTTACGTTCTATCCAGATTGGGGTTGAATTTGTATTTTCTTCAAATTATTGAATTTCAAGTGATTGTTTTCCTTGGAAATACTAAAGTGCTTTGATAATTCTTGAACAAAGATATTTACCAGAATTTATACAGAATTCAAAAACTGGAATAATATTTTCTGTGATTCAACAAGAGACTATTGACACATCAGTACAACACTGACTATTGCATACGTCATCGCCTTCCATCTTAGATTTTCAATGAGATTTCAACTGTGATTCAGTTCTTATTTCTTTTTTTTTAATACTTTGTAGCCTAGGGAAATAAATTATTTGCTAAACTTTACAAAGCTTAATATCTTCAGTCTTTTCTGTTACTTATTTTAGCAGCACAGACTCGTAACAGTATATTTCACAATCATTCCCATTTTCAACTGCTTTTTTGCAACAAATACTACCTGGTTATCATCCCTGCTCCGGTCATATACGAGCTCTAACAACGAACGAATCAGCTTTATTATTTAGTACTAAGATTCACCCCATGAGGATTTAATGTAAAGAGGAGAATCGATTTGTAAGAAAGAATGAATATTGATTCTTTGCTGTTTTCAATACCATGCATACTAAATTACGGACGTGATTAGATCGGCGCACAAAAACTAAAGCTGAATTTTTAATTGCACATTAAAACACCAGGTCGAGGTCTGCCAAGATGTTTTATAATCTGGGAAGATGGATATAACAGTCCCATAGAATCAAATGTCAATTTCGTTTTGATGTTCACGAAGCTGTTGTCTATTGGTTTAGACACATGATCGATACAAATAAAGAAACCAAAGGAAAACGTTCAATATTTTTCTCTGCCTAAAGTAAAAAATGTGCATGAATAGCAAATACCATGAGAGAGAGAGAGAGAGAGAGAGAGAGAGAGAGAGAGAGGTTAAAACAACAAAAGCATTGTCCATCTACAACTTGTATGCACTTTTACTTTTTAGAGATACGTTAAGTAAGCTTAAGACACTCATCAAAATTGTGAATACTATGTTAAAACAGTAAAGATTGGGTCTTTATTTTAAATATTTTATTTAAATTTAAAATATGTTTCTAATAGAGAGCAACAGTACAAACAACATTTGAAAAGAGAATCACATATGTATTACGACTTTAAAATGTATCATCTTTGTCGGAGTTACTAAGGCTTTCAGGTTGGGAGATATTTAATAGGATGCAGCTGGCAGCAAGGCATGCGTAAGTTAATGATGTCTAACTAAAATGGACATATTCTATAAAGAAAACACTAAACTAAGGTGACTTCTTTCATCTTGATTATGTAAGACGAATAATATGGTGGTTGAAGAGAATCGAGTATGTTTCATAGTAAGTATTCAGATCTGTTTAATTTATTTGTCTTTGTAAGTAACGAACTGCCTGGTGTAAGGTAATCTTGTCACTTTTAATTTCAGGGGTCTATAAAACATCATATGAGCTTATCACAAGATAAGCAAATGAGAGAGAGAGAGAGAGATAAAACGTCCACGTTATCAGATGAACACAGGTGAGCAATAACATATTATATTTAGTTTAAAACCCATGACAACTGATGAAATAAATACGGAAGTGAGAAAGAAACAAAGAAAATGTGAATACCTCAAAAGTACATATTATTTTGAAAGAGTATTGGATCGAACTTGCCAAATTTGGAAGACGGAATGAGATAATACAAAAGTGTCAAAACTGAACGTGTTAAATATTTCACAGTCAAGGAGTATGTAATGATCTTGAAGGATACAGACAAGTTGATTTAAATGGCAATTTAGCAATCATCAATAATGAGACAGACAAGTTCAATGAAATACAATTTAGTATGAATCAATATATAGTGAGACAGACAAGTTAATTTAAAGACAATTTAGTACGAAACTACTACTACTGCAACTACTATCACCACTACCACCACTACTACTACTACTAATAAAAATAACAATTCAAAGACCATGATTTTTGTGACACTTTGATGGTGTAAACTTGAGAGTACATTAAGTAGAAGAGTCAGGCCAAAAGTATCTTGTTGCCAAATCAATGATCGTATTTGTCCATTCAGTTTTTTTAAGCTGGCACTTTGGTCAGTACTAGGTGAAATTGCCAAGTCGTTTTCTTCTTTTTCTTATCAAAATTTAGACCGCTCCGGTGGCCTAGTGGTTAGAGCGTCATACCAAAAACTTATAAAAATGGTACTAATAGCAGCCTCTCTAGGCACTCAGCATTAAGAGGTTAGTGTTCGGTCTGGTCGGCTTGGTGTCAGGAAAATATGAGTGGGTGGGAGATCATACTACATGTCTGTGGCATGATGCCCCAGTACTAGACATCACTATAAACTGCCACACTGCAGACATCGTAGCGATATGACTGAAAAATTGTTAATACGTAAAAAAAATCTAAATCACACACACACACACACACACACACACATTTTAGGATTTAAATTCCACAATTATCAGTGTAACAGCAGACCACTCAAGAACCATTTCATGTCATTCGAACATCGAAACGTTGGTAGAGCGAAGCTATTAAAACCTTTAAACAGTATTGATGTGCTGTACAAGTCAAGTGGGAGTTCTTTTTGCAGGAATGCAGTAATTATTGTCTCAAATGTTTTACACAAACCGGCACTACACAGCTATAAATTAACTCTGGTTTTGCAATAATGATCACATAGCAATAAAACGTGTGTATATTTGTGATAGAGGTGAAAGAGTATGCATGCTATGTGTTGTATACAATGCTTTCATATTGTATACCGTTCAGAGGAGCGTTATCGAGACCAAGAGATGGGCTAGAAAGAGCCTAATAGTATATGTGACTGCCACATTCAATTTTGACCTTTGTGGTCACAGCTTTCTATTTTAATTTTTCTAGTAGCACAAAGCACTGGAAAGTTAGAGTAACAAAGAACCCAACAAAACAAACAAAGCAATAAGAGGAAGACCAACTTCTCATGCAATATTAATTACCATTTGTTTTGATCGCACCTAATGTTTCATCCTCTCCGGCCATTGTTTGTATGACGGCATATGGCTTGTCAGTCACTCATATAAAGAAGCCATGACTTTTTATTAGCGGAGGTGAGAATCGCAATTTTGTTTTCTCAATTATCAATTCTCAGCATTTTTATTTTCATGAACAAACTATTGCTTGACACGGATAAGCAAGATAGACTGATTAATCAGCTAAACAATTTTGATTAGAACATTTCATCAGTGTATTTACAAAATTCTGAAGAGCACACCTTTTGTGAATAATCACCACAGATTCATCAAAAGAAAAAAGTGCAACCATTTTCCACACTTTACCTTCAAGCAGATAATTATCAACCACTAAGTACTCAATCATCTTGTTGTAAACAGTTCATTTTATAAGCTTTCCTCTTTTTGAAATCTATGACATAAAAATCGCTATCATAACTAAGATAAAAAACAAGATCTTGATTTTATGCAGACGATTTACCTTTATAATTTATATTGATGCAATTTAGTTTTCAAGAAAGAAAACAATTTTTATATAAAATTATAATTTTATGTCTAAGTCATTTTTAAAATACGCATAATAGTTTCACATTTTGAATCTGTTTATCAGATAACAAACCAATTTCGATTTTTTTCTTGAGAATAATGTCTGATCATTGTCGTGTCCTGTTTCAGTAAGTGCTTGATAGAAAACATTACTCGTCTGGATATTGTGGTCGAGAAAGCAAGACAGGCAAATCGTTTTCTACATTGCTACATGTTATTAACAATCATACAATTTAAAGCCAAAAGATGAGATCAGTCAAAGAAGCGTTCTAATGAATAAAACTACATTCCTAAAGATGCATAGAAGTACGAAAAGCTATGAAAATTGCAAACGATGTAGGAGAAGCGATAGCAAAGTAGCTCATGTCACGTGGTAAGATTGACAGGCACCATGTCAACACACCAAGCTGATGTTAGAGGGTTATTGTGCGGGCAGATCAGTCAAGATCATAACCTTGTCGTGTGTCAAGGAGAAGATAATAAGACTACAGTCTGCTTGCTGAAAAATTCAAACAAAACTACAAATGAGATTTTGACACACGTTGATGGTGTTATAAAAGACTGAGACAACAGCAATACTACTACTATAACTACTATTACTAATTTAGTGTATAACAACATAAAGAATACTGAGAGCATTAGCAAGAACAACTTCTACTAATAATATTACTGCATACTTCTTGATGACTGTAATCAACTGTCAACCTTTCTTTAAATTCCATAGCATTGCCTGAGAAGTTGATTTCTCTGAATTTACTGAAACAAGCAATGGTAACATTAGGAATGAACTTACATGGTTCCTTAGGTTTCCAAAGACAAGTCTTCAAAATGACATTTTTCCAAAACAGCTGTATTTAATTATCTAATTGTCCAAAAAGAATCTCACAGAGCAATAGACACCCCATTATTTACAACATACCGCCTCTAGTTTCCCACAAAATGCTTCTAAGAAACTGCAGGAAAGGCATTTAAGTTATCTGCCGTTACTCTCCAAAGATTGGCACGGTTAAAATTATCACGTACGTTAATATGTCTCTACCTTCTTACAGAGCTCTATTACTTTCTTTCTTCTAAGATTGAAAATCCCTTGAGAACTAGCCCATTTGCCAATTATATAAAGGAGAATAACCGTAAAGAAGTCAATGGAACGTTTTTAAAGTCATTGATGAAATTATCAAAAGACTTTAGAGTGTTACTAATCCTTATTTCCTATTCCGGTCAATAACCATTTGTGGATTTAATATTATTCAAAAAATAGGTTTTCCTTCATAATCCCAGTCCATCTATATATCTGTCTCACGGACACACACTTTATTTCATTCTTTTTTTTATGACGAGCATGTTAGTTTTTTCTCTATGCTATACCCTTACCTAATTATCTAATTCACGTAAGAATCTCATGCCGTATTCTTCAAAGTCTTTTGAACATGAGACTCCAGCTTGAGCAGAAAGTGCCACATTTTGCGCAGTTTATATTTTAACTGAGGCAAAACTATAATCACATAGTTTCAGATTTTTCTTAACTTGCATCCATCTGATAGGCTGCCATATTTAATTTTGGAGTTCTGATTGAGAACAATCCAAAATGTATTAAATAGAAAATCAGTGATTCTCAATGGTAGCATGATAAATGCCCTCCGAAAACCCAAAGCAAATAAATTTTCTCAGACCTATAACACAATGAAAACGTTGTGAGAAATGGGTCGAAAAATCAAACATCATACTGGTCAAAGATGCACTAATTCTAAATATGATTGCGAGAAATTAAGCATTAATACAGGAGAAGAATGCACGTATGTAAGTCTCAGATTATGCATAGAATAATATCAAATGATGTTCAAAAGTAAAGGATCTCGACAAAAACGCATAATCAAAAGGTGTTCACATGATTAGGTAAGTCCTTATTAGCCCTCTATGGTCTATTCAAATAAAATCAAATATTGATCTCCTAGTGAATGCTATATGAAAGTATAATATCACTCCTAACCTAGATGGCATGAAAACAAACGTGAACCAGTAATACTGCAACATGGCATATCAATTCATCAAAAACGCTCTCTCATTATTCTTTTTGTAGAAACCGATAATGACTGTCATTGTTGGTGTTATATTAATGAATAATGTATCTATTGATCGGTACTGAGCGAAACATTTCCCACAGCAGATGAAATACGGTGAGAATTACAGCAAAAGATGTATGTAATGAGGAATACAATATACTGGGGGGGGGGAGGCAGTACACAGTGAGAAATACAACATAGTAATGAGAAATATAAAAACAAAGTATAACAGTGAGAAATACAGTATACAATTTAAAAAATGCGGCTTATCGTGGGAAATACAGTATACGAAGAGAAATACAGTGAGAAATGTTGTATAGTGAGAAAAAAATAAACAGCGAGGAATATAAAATGTTGTGAGAAATGTAGCATACTGTGAGATCAAAAGATAGAAAACAGGGACAAATAAACTGAGAAATTCTGTATGTATTGAGAAATACAGTATACCGTGAGGAATACGGTGTATTGTTAAAATTATAGTATAGTGATAAATGCAGAATACAGTGAGAAGTACATTACACCATGACAATCCAGTACATAGTGAGAAATATATTATACAGTGAGAAAGCAGTATACCATGAAAACAACATTATACAGCGTGAAATTCAGCACACATTGAAAAATGTAGAATACAGTGAGAAATACAGCATACCGTGCGAAAAATATACAGCGCGAACGTGAAAGTACAATGTACCGTTAGAAATACAGCACACCATGAGAAAAAACAATATACACTGATAAATATAGTATACAGTAGTGACATATAGTAAGAAATGATTATAGTTATCCTTTGAATAATTTTATTAATAAAATCATTATTTCCGTTAAAAAATTCCAATTACATTCGCTGTTGAAAGGACCACAGTCAAGAAATTTAGCTATCTATAATAATTACAGTCCTATCAATCTAAATCATTTAAAGTCCTAAATGCTATAGTTTTCAGAAGTAAAAAAAAACAGACTATTGAACGACAGACATTGAAAGAGAACTTCACAAAACACGTTGCCAGTCGCCTTTATCACATAGTTTCTGCTGTTCTCAGTGTTCCTTGCTTGGATAGCTAAATTCGCACGTATGCATAATGAGTACATTTATATTCAAATGTGTGTTATCTAGTTGTAAATTATCTGAATAAGAAATCTTTGGTCTCTTAATAGAAGACTCGTGTAGCAGTCACAAGAGTGGCAAACGTCAAACCATAACCATTCATTGTTTTCAACGTTACGTTTAACCATCTTGCCAAAAAAAATTCTCATATGACTTTCAATGGCTTTGTGATTTCAAACGCTCATTATATTAGATTACGTAAAACATGTAACAAACTACGTTTTACTTTATTTTAGGTTCAGTATGATACGAAATGATTACCAGCTACCAGGTATTAAGCAGGAATGCTCTCTCTCTCTCTCTCTCTTCCTTTGTTCGGTTTTACTTAACATTTACCATCATTCTTCGTAGGTCCAGAGACGTTGAGGTATTACATAAGCGAAAACTCTCTATTCTCGTCTTTTCATGAATTTTCGCCCCTATCTTGATACGATGGTCAACGGGGGGGGGGGGGGGGGGGCTTATAATAGGTTTAAGAAACAACAACAACATCAACAAAGCCTAAAATACATTACATATGTGTGCCCCGTAACCAAGACATTTACCTTACTGTGTCGATTGGCAAATGCAACTTTGTTTCATTGATTATATAAACACTTTAGATAGATCCCAAGGGAAGTGTAAACATACCGTTATAAAGAACGATAGAGTAGGCGACTTGGTGCAGTTTCAGTTTCAAGGTTTTTCACCCAGCCAAATTTTTCTCTCTCACTCCAGATTTCTGCATATTTTGTCCCTGGTGCATGAGAGGGAAGGGGAAAACAGAAAAAGAAGGGAATGAGATTAAATTGTGTACCATGTTGAATTCAATTCATTTAGAGAACGGGGATTATTATTACTTTTTATCGTTATTTTCATACCTCACTAATGATTAATGAGTGGAAATTCATCATTAATCTATCCGAATTCACCCAACAGCACACAGTTCCAATAATGTTTATGCATGCGTATTACTGCGCAATGGGCGGATTACACAATAGTATTGGTATATGAAGTTGCTTTATACCAACACTTTAAAAGCCATCATATCGCGCTCGGCCGCAACGATGGCACAGGGTTATTAAAGGTTCATAATTATATTTGTAATAATCGAAATTATTTTCTGACGATTACAACTATTTTATAAAAGAGAACATTACTAATTTTGGATTTAATTTGCCATGAAAAATAAAAACTTGTTTAAGATATTAAATTCGTAACAACTACCGAAGTACCGGAACAGTGAAAATGAACCATGCTACGTAGGCTACCACTGGGAAATAATACACAGTAAAACGGTATACTGGTAATACCGCGCATCTCTATAATAGATGTATCAAGGGGTAAAGAGTTACTGAGAGGAAATTCAGAGGGCATTGATCTCGTGGCAACTAAATAATATTATCATATGCAAATTAATCACGTATATGACGTATGAAGAATCACTCGATCGACGAGTTTACTAGAAACCAAAAGGTAGTACTAATATTATAGTCTGATAATACAAAACCCGTTTGTTTGTAGCCCCCTACCGAAACATTTAATGTGATAAAAAGTGCAAGGAACTTAGTCAATTCATTCATTAAGTCGTCTGCTTCCGATATTTACAATGTCGAATCACGCAAAAGAAAAATAATGACAACTACAAATTTGCTTTTCATGTGGATTTAACAAGCGGTTTAATTTCTATGTTCATGTATGCAGAGGGATATAATTCCAAACTCTCAACGTTATGTAATTTACGCAATTATTCAGCAGTTACCGAACAGGATGAACTACGTCATTATGTTGTCTGATGGAAATCGATAGGGGGGTACAAACAAACGGGTTTGTATTATCAGACTATAATACCCCTACTCCTACCTCGTGAACGAGGTACTAACATGAGCATATATGTGTCAATGCAGCAAGCCGGGTGTGATTCACACCCGGCGCTCTTTTAGCCTAATATCAACAATTTGAAAATATTCCTTGCGATGAAATAAATTGAGTAGTCCTCTTATTTAATACCGGAAGTATCGCAAATCATTGTAGAAATAGTTGTAAAATCTCGTTTACCTTTCTTATCCGATATTTTCGTTTAGATCGTCCGCCATTTTAGTTCAAATAATGATTACTTCCGTTCTCAGCCTCGTTTGTTTTTGTGTGCCATATAAGGACATTGAGGCCTTATTTGAAAACGTAAACAAATTGTAGTAAAAATATGGCGCGGTTAGAGTCTGAAATTCTGCGCATTAAAAATAAATACGGTTTATCGGCAACTTTGAAATTCCACCAAAAACCCATTATTAGCCACTTGATTGATAATAACATAGCGTAGAATATCCAAATATGGTCTGGCAAGCCTTATATAGAAAAGGGATCATAGCGAGAGTCTCGCGTTATCTGTCATGGCCGACACGGTGAGGTTAGTGTAACCATGCCAATTTATTTTTTCTTGTAAGGGCTTAATAAATTAAAAATAAGCCAAACTTCTTTCACAACATGATTATACTTATGTAGTAGATTTCTACACTGTTTGTTTTTCTGACTTTAGTGATGATTTTTTTTGGTGCTCCATTACATGATATGGGATCAGTTCGTAGCCTCAATCACAACAAATCAAGCTGAGGCTACGACATCGTAGCTAGGTACTATGTAGCATAGATTATGCTGATATGCAAATTAGTCATGTATATAACGTATGAAGAATCACTCGATCAACGAGTTTACTAGAAACCAAAAGGGAAAGTTTACTCTTACGGTTCTTAACATAACTATTAATTGTTGTAAAGTTTTGTTTACTCTACGGGAAATAAATAAATCCCGTTCGTGACTGCCAGTCTATAATAACTTATTTCTCTTTACGTTAACAACCCTATTGATTTTTCGTGAAAGATATGTGTCACAACTTCAGAGACAATAAATCGATTTCTGTGATGGCATTAACCTATACAGCTTCTATCTGAAAATATCCAGTTTATTCGCCGCTATCAATCACTTAACACGACTGCATCAATTATCATAACAGATAACAATTTTTTATTTACCGAGAAAATCTAGTACAAATATATTTGGATCGTCAGTAAAATAAAAGAAAAGAATCATTAAAGCTGAAGCATGCTTTATTTTGCAACAAGATTAGATTTGTTCAAAATATGGTATAAAATATATCGTTGTTGATAATATGGTACAAAACATATCGGTGTATATAACATGGTACAAAACATATCGGTTTATATAACATGGTACAAACTATATCAGTGTATACAGTACGGTCTAAAATATATCGGTGTATATAACATGGTACAAAACATATCGGTGTATATAACATGGTACAAAACATATCGGTGTATATAACATGGTACAAAACATATCGGTGTATATAACATGGTACAAAACATATCGGTGTATATAACATGGTACAAAACATATCGGTATATATAACATGGTACAAAACATATCGGTGTATACAGTATGGTCTAAAACATATCGATGTATATTACATGGTACAAAACATATCACACCGCTCCGATGGCCTAGTGGTTAGAGCGTCTGCCTCGGATGCGGGAGGTCGTGGATTCGATTCCCGGCCGAGTCATACCAAAGACTTATAAAAATGGTACTAACAGCTGCTTCTCTCGGCGTTCAGCATTAAGAGGTTAGTATTAGGACTAGTCGGCCTGGTGTCAGGATAATGTAACGGAGTGGGACATGATGCTACATGTCTGCGGCATAATGTCCCAGTGTTAGACATAACTATAAACTGCCACACTGCAGACATCGTTAAAAAAACATCCAAATTCAAATCACAAAACATATCGGTGTATACGGTATGGTCTAAAATATATCGGTGTTATGGTACAAATATATACGTGTTTATAATATGGTACAAATATATACGTGTTTATAATATGGTACAAATATATACGTGTTTATAATATGGTACAAATATATACGTGTTTATAATATGGTACAAAATTTATCAGGGTTTATAATATGGTACAAAATTTATCAGGAAAAAACTCAAACGCAGTAGTAGCCAAAATATTGTCCTGATCAATAATTCAGTTCAAGGAGTATACCCTTAAGGCAGAAGATAATTTCCTCACGCCATAGCGATACAATTTACATTTTCAGCAACTGATTATGAACACGTATTTTAAATGTTAAGAGCAATAGTATTCGTCTATCCCTCTCACCCCAGCAGTTTCTACGTTAACCCCATCTTCAACGGTTTGAAACTAAAAATAGAATCATCAAAGAATATAGATCGATGAACAAAACCTGGGTTTTTCCCCATCAATTTATAACTTCTAACCTGATAAAAGCCAAGGGATGTCAAACACTCTCATATTGTTCGCGAAACAATCCATACATGAGTTTCTTTACTAACACACTCCTATGAATATTTTCTTAAATTTCCGTGACTTTGAGACTTATATCGTATGAACCCATTGACATGAGAGTTACGCAGTTTGCCCTTCTAATCTTGTTCATTTTTGTTTAGAAATATTAAAACTAGACATTGTAACATACTGGATGCGTACGATACTAGCTTTTTATTTGTATATATCTTTTGTCCAATAAATCTAACCCCTTCACTGAAAATGAACTTTTCCAGGAATCGGTAAAGGATGGAGAGCAGGCTCATTGTTTACAATGAAAACTCCCTCTGGTCTGAAAAGCGAATACGATGACAGTGTTAGAAACTCCCTGTTAGAGACCCCTGGAGACAGTCGCGTAAAAAATGATAAGTTAGTAATAAAACAACTAAGTCTTGCGAAGTTGTGAAACTTTTATATCTTTGTGCATTTCGTTGTTAAAATCTCATGGAGGGGGTTGTGGGGGTGGGTACAAACTGCCGAGAAGGAAGATTGAGGAACACAATACAATTGAGTTAGGTGCTCTGATTACAGTGGCTCTCTTGATAATTTAGAAACCGTTGGTTTTAGTTGCCGTTGATTTTACTGCAAACTGCAGAAAACAAAAACATTAACATCAAAAACCCTGTCTGTGAAATGATCTATTTCTATGTCAACAGTTTGCATCAACCTTCAATGATTTTCTGGCATGGCGATTAAAACATCCCACAGGCCGCCCCCCCCCCCCATTTAGAATCTTAAATAAATTGAAACAACGCTTGATATTTGGTATCAATGGACGCTTTTTGGCTTGGTATATGTGTTGTACCTACGCATATTTCTGAACAAGACAGTGTCAGACAAAACGGTGTTGGAGTAATTGTTTATATATATATAACAAAAGAAGTAAACAAGTAGTGTGCACACACACACACACACACACACACACACATTGATCACGGCGCTAATTAAGGACGGCTTCCCAACGTTTCGAGCTAAGCAAGCTTTTCGTCAGGGGAAAAAAAAACAAATTATATATACAAAACAAACACTTAACACAATATCTACGAAAACATCTGGATTCCTGCATGTTAGACTCACCAAGGCAATTTAAAAAAGAGATATAACAATACTAAGCGGTGCAAGAATAATAGACGAGCGGGTTCTTGTGTCTATCTCATAGCGAACCAGTATGTTTTGAATTAATTCTAAGTTGTGAACAAAAGACAGAAACGAAGTGTGGCGAGAGATCGATGCCAGAAATTATATTCCGGTAGAATAATAATAATAATAATAATAATAACGTAATTACTTGGGTAGATATTAGCTCAAAATTTGCGTCGGGTGTAAATCCAATGACTGGCTGTAATTTTGACAAGGCTACAACGGGAAGGTTAGATATATTCATTTAGGCAAATTCCCCATTAGTTTTCAAGTGTAGTGTCCAGTACCGTTTCTTATGTGTTCGTTCTGTGTCTGCCCACCCCCAGATTAGATTTTATCGGTAACATCTCGAGGTATTCGACCTAATGTCCGTTCGAGTTGCAGTGATTGACGACTTTTGCGTTGATTTTGTTGCGAACGTGATTTTGTGGTGATTCATTCACTTTCTGAAACAATGGTTTCGCCAACATATTGAATGGCTCAGATCTTGTATGTCAGAAGATAGATTGCACTATTCGCTCCACACCCTAACTTACGACTGATCGTTAAGTTATATATTTTGAGGGGTAAAAGACATAACGTAGCTTAATCCCAAACAAAGTAATTGTAACCGTGCCAACAACAACAACAACAAAAAAGACATGAAAAAGTGTTATAGAAACAATGAACACCATAAAGAAAAGGGAAGGAAAAAAGTTCGATCACAACCTTGGTGTTGATCATGACGTGTGCTTCTTTTTATTTGTCCAGCTCGGTAAAACAAAGAATGGTTTCACTGGTCAAACATCAGAAATACGACAACCGGAAAAAAATATAAAAATTACTTTATCATACTTTTTCGAGACAAGAGATAGATGGCACATGAATATTTAATCATTGAAAATAGCTGTTGTCATCACTGACGAAACTTTTAATCGTATTGCCCATTGTATTTTCCTTTAGAGACTTTTTATTACATGGTAAGTAGTAATTGTAATTACAGTATGACATGTTGTCAAAATTGTAAATGCATTAACAGAAAACCTAAAAGTACACATTTTATTTATCAAAATTGTTTCCTTAATGTTTCAATTACGACATCATAATCTGCAGCTCTTTCAAAATTAATTCTTGAATGTTATCAAACTTGCACTCCGGGTGGATAGAGACTTAAATAACATACTCTAGTAAGGTATCTATTTCCAGTTAGTATAGTAAGGTATCTATCTCCAGTTAGTATAGTAAGGTCTCCATTTCCAATTAGTATAGTAAGGTCTCCATTTCCAGTTAGTATAGTAAGGTATCTATTTCCAGTTAGTATAGTAAGGTCTCCATTTCCAGTTAGTATAGTAAGGTCTCCATTTCCAGTTAGTATAGTAAGGTATCTATTTCCAGTAAGGTATCTATTTCCAGTTAGTGTAGTAAGGTCTCTATTTCCAGTTAGTATAGTAAGGTCCCTATTTCCAGTTAGTATAGTAAGGTATCTATTTCCAGTAAGGTATCCATTTCCAGTAAGCTATCTATTTCCAGTTAGCATAGTAAGGTCTCTATTTCCAGTTAGTATAGTAAGGTCTCTATTTCCAGTAAGGTATCCATTTCCAGTAAGCTATCTATTTCAAGTTAGTATAGTAAGGTATCTATTTCCAGTTAGTATAGTAAGGTATCTATTTCCAGTTAGTATAGTAAGGTCTCTATTTCCAGTTAGTATAGTAAGGTCTCTATTTCCAGTTAGTATAGTAAGATATCTATTTCCAGTAAGGTATCTATTTCCAGTAAGCTATCTATTTCCAGTTAGTATAGTAAGGTATCTATTTCCAGTAAGGTATCTATTTCCAGTAAGCTATCTATTTCCAGTTAGTATAGTAAGGTATCTATTTCCAGTAAGGTATCTATTTCCTGTTAGTATAGTAAGGTATCTATTTCCAGTAAGGTATCCATTTCCAGTAAGCTATCTATTTCCAGTTAGTATAGTAAGGTATATATTTCCAGTAAGGTATCCATTTCCAGTAAGCTATCTATTTCCAGTTAGTATAGTAAGGTATCTATTTCCAGTAAGGTATCTATTTCCTGTTAGTATAGTAAGGTATCTATTTCCAGTAAGGTATCTATTTCCTGTTAGTATAGTAAGGTATCTATTTCCAGTAAGCTATCTATTTCCAGTTAGTATAGTAAGGTATATATTTCCAGTAAGGTATCTATTTCCTGTTAGTATAGTAAGGTATCTATTTCCAGTAAGGTATCTATTTCCTGTTAGTATAGTAAGGTATCTAATTCCAGTAAGGTATCTATTTCCTGTTAGTATAGTAAGGTATCTATTTCCAGTAAGGTATCTATTTCCTGTTAGTATAGTAAGGTATCTATTTCCAGTAAGGTATCTATTTCCTGTTAGTATAGTAAGGCATCTATTTCCAGTAAGGTCTCTATATCCAGTTAGTATAGTAAGGTATCTATTTCCAGTTAGTATAGTAAGGTATCTATTTCCATTTAGTATAGTAAGGCATCTATTTCCAGTAAGGTCTCTATATCCAGTTAGTATAGTAAGGTATCTATTTCCAGTTAGTATAGTAAGGTATCTATTTCCAGTTAGTATAGTAAGGTATCTATATCCAGTTAGTATAGTAAGGTGTCTATTTCCAGTTAGTATAGTAAGGTATCTATTTCCAGTAAGGTATCTATTTCCAGTTAGTGTAGTAAGGTCTCTATATCCAGTTAGTATAGTAAGGTGTCTATTTCCAGTTAGTATAGTAAGGTCTCTATTTCCAGTTAGTATAGTAAGGTATCTATTTCCAGTTAGTGTAGTAAGGTATCTATTTCCGGTTAGTGTAGTAAGGTATCTATTTCCAGTAAGGTATCCATTTCCAGTAAGCTATCTATTTCCAGTTAGTATAGTAAGGTATCTATTTCCAGTAAGGTATCTATTTCCTGTTAGTATAGTAAGGTATCTATTTCCAGTAAGCTATCTATTTCCAGTTAGTATAGTAAGGTATATATTTCCAGTAAGGTATCTGTTTCCTGTTAGTATAGTAAGGTATATATTTCCAGTAAGGTATCTATATCCAGTTAGTATAGTAAGGTGTCTATTTCCAGTTAGTATAGTAAGGTATCTATTTCCAGTAAGGTATGTATAGTAAGGTATCTATTTCCAGTAAGGTATATATTTCCAGTTAATACGATGGAGTCAACCTTCAGTTAATTTTGTAAACTGTCCAAATTATCGATCAGTATAAATATCCCAGCCAATTGTGCCACATTCTGAATTATAGACTCTGACACTGACGTGAATATTTTGGTCCATTACTTCGTCGTTTAAATAGATGAAAATGTATAGGGGTGGTAATGAAATTTTTGAAAATTATTTATTTGGGAATCCTTTGTACGAATATGATTCTGCAAAAGATGTAGAGGGTCGAATACAAGCTACCGATATCGTAGACCTTGTTAATTATTGCTCGGAGCAAATGCATAAATGTTTGAAAGATGTTGTACCGAGTGAAGGAACTTTAAGTGTCACTCCAAGGTCTCGACTTGTACATTTGGACCATAAAAGAAGTCACTGGAATGAGTGAAACAGTTCTAATTTTAAGGAAATATAGCATACAATTAATACTACCATAAAATATTATCGCAGTCCAGACTGGCCATGAGTTGTTAGTCATGATCGATTTGACGGAACCATGAATTAAATAGGTGTTATCTATTTAATTTGTTTTTTCACAAACCTCGCTAATAGTGACGAGACGGGACCTTAAAATCCATTAAAATCTAAGGATTTTTGTTTACAAATTAGGCAAAAGTAGGAAAGACTTTGATAGATGATTACCAAGTAAGAATTAGAAGCGGAGAAGTTCCACCTACTGTAAAGAGATTATCACTGCACACGAGTAAACAGAATGAGGACGTCAAGTAATTGCTGTGTAAGATGTCAATTTAAAAACAAAATACAAGTGTTCTAACTTTGAAATGCATGAAAAGAATTTGAAGAAGTTTCTATCTCAACATTGCCGAAAGAACAAAACAAAAAAAGGTCATAATGCAGAGCAGATGGGAGGGTTGAAAGCATAAACACTCAAGAAAACAGTCGACAAAATCAATTAAAAATTATAGAATTATCAGTAGGTGAAAGACTAAAATTTAACGGTAAGGGAGTTGGCTGCAATAGCCACTAGAAAAATTCACAAAAGACAATTGCCATCTTCACGAACTAGTTTAGTTCATTCTGCCTTAATCTCACGTGACACTGTGATCACCATTTGATCTGATCAGAAAGTCAGTATTATTCAGCTCAAAGGTGTGTTGGTATTAAAATGTTTAATGGATTCTGCATGCAAATATGTGTTTCAATATACTAAACTGCGGTCTCGCCAACTGCACTGGCTATGTTAACTTCGTCATTCGTCAGTTAACTAATTGACCGCATTCAATTCAATAGCAGGACATGGGTAAGGTTTTGCACTAATTTGTAGTCAAATATGACGTCCGTTTATCTACGATAAGATGTTCGGTTCGCTATGTCGCTTTTTAGATCACGCAGAAAGCACCAGTGCTTTTAGCACAGTTGAAAGATTAATGGGTCTGACAATCATCGCCTATACGACGTCTATGACTTAAGATTTTCTTCAGCAAATACACTGAACCCATTTTAATGTTTTCCCCCCACATTAACAAGTAATTCATGTCTTATTTCTCTCTCTAATCTATTCTTTTTACCTAAGAATCTATCGTTTAATTCTCATTGATTTTACTCACTTCTTACAGCTCTCGTATTTTATCTTTCGTTTCTCCATTTTCTTTATCTGTTTGTTTTTGTTACAGTTGTGATACTGTACAGCTGTTTGCACTTTTAACGCACTTTTAATGCATGTTGTCTTTGGCAAGAGCGTGTCTTCGAGATGTATAAATTTTTCATTCAAAGGAAACGAGGCTTGCCGAGTTTCCTTCTAATGAAGACTATATACAACGTGGTATATACAAAATACAGCGTTATACTATACATATATTTTATTTATATCACATACAAATACTCATACTTGCATTTCCAACACAGTTTAGATGGACTAAAAGTAGCTTTGTATTGACAGAATGAATGAACTCTGTACAGCCCTGTCCAGTGTGTCCGCTACAAAATGTAGTTCTTAACCTATTACGAATAATCGCAATTTCCTTTGCAAATTGCTAAGTTGCTTCTTTTGGGTTTTGATCTTCAATTTTCATTCATATTGATTAAATAAATATAAGACACACTTATGATTTAAACAAAAAAGATGGTTTTTTGTGAACTCTGTACGAGGTGACAGGTTCTTGTAGATTACTTGATGCAATTTTAGTTTTTTGCTCTCACTCCAAATACTTTCCCGTATTGTTTCCTTTATGCATGAGAGAGAGAGAGAGAGAGAGAGAGAGAGAGAGAGAGAGAAAGAGGGAGGGAGGGAGGGAGGGAGGGAGAGAGAGTGTGTGTGTGCGTGTGTGTATGTTTGTGTGATTTGGAATTTTAACCTAGCTTTAAATTTTTTTATTCGTTTCGCTATGATGTTTGCAGCGTGACGTTTATAGCGATGTCTAGCAATGGGGCATCATGCAGCAGACATGTAGCATCATGTCCCACCCAGTAACATTATTCTGACCCAAGGTCGACCCGTCCTAACTCTAACTTCTTAATGCTGAATGTCAAGCGAGGCAGCTGTTAGTACTTTGGTATGACTTGGCTAGGGTTTCAACCTGCAACCTCCCGCATCCGAGGCGGACGCACAAAACACTAGGTCACCGGAGCTTTCGGGCTTCTTCTCCTCGACAGATGGTCATTTTCACATCGGGTTTTCACTATAAGCCTTTTAATAATGATAGTGCATTTTCTCCTCAAATGATGGTCATTTTCACATTGGGTTTTCACTATAAGCCTTTTAATAATGATCGGGCATCTTCTCCTCAACTGATGGTCATTTTTCACATCGGGTTTTCACTATAAGCCTTTTAATAATGATCGGGCGTCTTCTCCTCAGCTGATGGTCATTTTCACATCGGGTTTTCACTACAAGCCTTTTAATAATGATAGTGCATCTTCTCCCCAACTGATGGTCATTTTCACATCGGGTTTTCACTACAAGCCTTTTAATAATGATCGGGCGTCTTCTCCTCAACTGATGGTCATTTTCACATCGGGTTTTCACTATAAGCCTTTTAATAATGATAGTGCGTCTTCTCCTCAACTGCTGGTAATTTTTTACATCGGGTTTTCACTACAAGCCTTTTAATGATGTCGATCTTACATCCAATATGGCTGCTGGTCTTAAATGAAACTTAATGATGTCGATCTTACATCCAATATGGCTGCTGGTCCAAATGAAACTTAATGATGTCGATCTTACATCCAATATGGCTATCAACAAGGCTGATTAGAACAGTTTCAACACTGCAGTGAAGAAATAGTCTTATCTTGAATTCGTGGAAATTCTTTCTGACCGGAAAGAGCTTGTGTCCCCTCGAGGGAATCTTGTCTTGGAAGCTACACACTCGTTCACTGAGGACTGCCGAACCATATTGGAGCCGGGTCATATCGTATTTTTAAACAAATCCGCTATCGATAATACTTTGACGGAGGATGTACTCAGTAACTTTCGGCAGGATATAAATTGGATCACTGTACATACTACTATTTAATTTTACACAAAATTGCGGTCTCTGAAAATACGTTATATTTAGAGAAAATAATGTCTTAGTTATCTGAATCTGAACACTATATTGCAGTTAGACATTCGTTTTTGCTTTGAATGAATGCATTTTCCTGCTACGTGGCTTAATTACGACTATATCATGCATTGCTTGTTCGCACTTACACGCTGTTCGCTTAAAAAGAGCGTTATCTGTCAATCAGACGAAGATGTGCTGGTGAGTGCTGATTAAGATAATTGCAAATTACAGATCTTAATTAAAATACAATCCAATTGATTTTTTTTGTGGAACATTCCTAAGCTCGCCCTTATTACTGAAATTGCAACGTGCTAATTAACTAAATGAGAATCAATGGGCGCTCATATGAAATGATGTTTTACTATGTTTACTTAAAAAAACATCTTTCTGTTAATATATAACAATGTTAACATTAACAATGTCGCCTATGAGAGGGTCTATTATGTAATAATGAGTTATAGATTCTGTTAGGAATGGAAGAAAGTCGCGAAATATTTTGAGTATGTTAACATAATCATCTAGTTAACCGTAAAGAGAGTTTAGACCTTCATCAACAGCTGCTTAAGAAGAATTCTCCAGATCCGCTGGACAGACACCATCAGCAACGCCATCCTGTGGCAGATAACCTCCCATCGTCCGGTAGAGGACGCGATCAAGAAGAGGAGGTGGGGTTGAATAGGACACACCCTACGTAAGCCGCCAATCAACATTACCAAACATGCATTGAGGTGAAACACTCAAGGCAAGCGGAGAAGGGGTCGACCAAGAAACACCTGGCAGCGCGACCTTGAGGCGGACATCACTAAGTTCGGTCACACCTGGAGTCAGCTCGAGAGGATGACACAAGACAGAAGTCTCTGACGATCTTTTGTGGGTGGCCTATACCCTGGCAGGAGTGATGGGCAAACTTGACCTGAAAATATCCATCTCGATCGCTTTTTCAGTCGATGCAAGGTCCCTAGTAATTGACGATGTAATGAAAATAGTCCACAGGTTGATCAAGGTCATGCTTGTTTCTATACAATATAAGGAGAACAGTTTGTCTATTATTTGTTTGTTTGTTTTGTTTTATTTTGTTTTGCATCTTTAAGCAAAGCATGAATTAAAGCCCGACACACGATTATGGCTGTAGCACGTGCCTGTGCTTTCATTTTGTCGGTCGCCTTATGAATGACGTATACATCTAATAGAGAGGCAGCCGATCGCCAAAACTGTTGAAAATCTTAAAAGCAAACCCGATTTCCATTCTTATCAAAGCTGTATACAAGTTTTGATCATGCAGTTGGCTAAATAATCTTCTCTAGAATGATGAGTTTGGCTGAATAATTATATATATTTCGTATGATGCTTGTTTTTGATTGGTTAGACAAAGTTCAAATTGCTATGTATATTTCATTAGTATTATTTGTCGACTTTCCTTAATGGTTATATGTTATGTACATCTGTATTTTGTACCTGACATTCTCCAAGTTAATGGTGTACCTGACCAGGCACGTTTATTTTGTAAACAAACAGAAACACATCTAATATTTCCCTAAGAATGTAGATTAAATATTCAGTTCCTTTTATATAGTAAACTTATTTACTTGAATCCTAGTCTAGGACATCAAGTTTTCACTTAGAAATTACTAAACTTATCGACAACTTTGAATGTTTTATAGAGGAGACTGACTGTCATGTTTGCCTGCCCGCGATTACGTAAGTCAGGAACAAAGGAATGGGTTAGTGCAATGAGTATGTCGACCCTGCACTGTTACGGCGATTTTGTTTGTACATGAATCCCCCGTTAGGTGTTAACACTAGCATATAGAAGTTAGAAGCTTTGTTCTAAGAACAAAGGACCCTCAACGCTATTGTAAATCTCTCCGCTTTGACAGATGGCCTGAGGCGCGTCTGTTAATCTGAACCGACTGGGGGTAGAATTGATATCCAATCAGAACTGAGGAAGGATGGGGCTATCAATTCGAACCAGAACTTAACAGTCAGTCGGACTGATAACGAATTAGTGATTTGTAAGCCGTCGTACTGGTAAAGCAGAATATGCTCACTCCGAGGGAGCCACTCGTGATTTGGCGGGAAAACTCTTAGTACATTCTAAGGACAGAAAGCTTCGTAAAGGTCAGTGAGTTATTTGCTCGATTGTTGCAGAATGTTACGGCATTGTAATTGTAATTAAGTGCAGTATGTATATTTACTTACTAGAATCGTTAGTACGTAGAATTACCCTTGTATTGTTAATTTACATGCGTACTTGAGAAATGAGCTATGGTTATGTAGATTGCTCGCTCGTCAGAATTAATATTGTATTTCGCTATTTAGTTACTTCGTAGTAAACTAGTGTATTTGTTCATGTGATATTCTAGATTTTGCCATTGTGAATTAAATGGTAGCTTGTAAAATGGTTGCAGTGTGTAAATTTAAATAATATGAATATTTGAATATTTGTGTACACTTGTGGGAGTGTAAAGTGCAGAAATGCGTCGGATTATTGTGATATTGTTGAGAATAATGAGATTAAGAAAATATATATATTGATGTGACGCAATTTAGTGATTTCTGTATGATAAGTAGGATACCGCTCTTATTGCAACGTTGTTTTTATGAGAACGTGTGTGTTTTTCGATGTGCACGAATGCGTGACCAAAGATGTAGATAACCTTGATCTGATGATTGATTGATTGTTGATCTAGTGTGAGCGAGATGGCTAACACAAATGCTAACGTCCTTGTGTTTTTCGTAGGAAGCTTTTGGGGACAGAGTAGTCAAATCCCGAGTCTCAGAGAGACAGGATAGAAGTAGGCGGAGAACAAGCTTCGTTGAAGGAGAAATAGAGAATAGAAGCAGGCGGGGAACAAGCCTCGTTGAAGGAGAAAGAGAGAAAGAAAAGGAGGAGGAGAAAGGAAGACAAAGGGAAAGAGGACAGGAAGAACCGGAGAACGCCGGAAGGAGGAAAGCAATTGGCGTAGTAAACACAGATGAGTAGAAACCAAGTACAGGGGAAGCCATCTCACACTATAATCACGTGATGAAATAGGTTGTCACACGGTCGAGAGGAAGTAGATTGGTTGAGAAATTAATATCGTTTAATTTGTATTAAATTGTTATTCTTTTAGATTTCACCTTTGTGTTCTTAATAATTTAATTGTCGGTATTGCTGACTGGGGACTCGGAGCTTTACCTCTCTCTATCACTAATTTCACTTCCTACAAAAACGAGCCAGGGTGGGAATTCCTCAGTAATTCAAATAAATATTGGGAGCATCCCACCCCAACGCATAACAGTGAGTCACATAGAACTTCACACTGACCATTATCCTGGCTTTATCATTGTACCCTAGCTTTTGATATAATGTTGTTTACTTAAAAAAAATTGTTCATCGTTGCCTTAACATCCGAAGCAAAAACAGTTTTATTGTCGCATTCAGCTTTTTGCTTGGGTACATTTATTTATTGAAATTATTATCAACTGGAATTACAAAATGCTCAAAAATATTCTTTGACATTAATGTGGAATTGTAATGAATTCAGACAAAGACATTTTGGGTTATATTATTGTGGTACGTCAAAACACTAGTCTGTTAGCACATCGCCACACTCCAGGCCATTTGCACATTCGAGACAGGAACCATCAACAAATTCAATCAAGGAATTAGTTTTGATTACACTGAAATTCACGTTACTGTAAGTTCTTTTTTGAATTTTCACTTTGTATTTCAGGGATATAAGTTATTTGTTGAATTATACAAAACTTGTTGGGTTTCTCTCTTTTCTGTTACTTAGATTAAGACCATATAGACCTAACAAAATAAATTCGTATTAAGCTTCAGTTCGATTGGTTAGGCTAAGTGCAAATAAATTCGTATCAAGCTTCACTTCGATTGGTTAGGCTAAGTGCAAATAAATTCGTATCAAGCTTCACTACGATTGGTTAGGCTAAGTGCAAATAAATTCGTATCAAGCTTCACTTCGATTGGTTAGGCTAAGTGCAAATAAATTCGTATCAAGCTTCACTTCGATTGGTTAGGCTAAATGCAAATAAATTCGATCAGAATACAAGGACCTCCGATATGCTGTTTCTCCCCTTAATCAGCGACGCAGTTGCTGCCAGTCAGGAATATTATTCTCCATAATGAGCTTTTACGGGTACATTAAAATAATTATCAGCAGTTATTCGACACTCTTTGCCAGGCTGGACTAAATAAAGTCATTATACACATTTTGGTATTCATAATTCATACATAAAAGCTTATAAAGAAACGTTTCAGTCCGCAAAAAGGTAAAAAACCTTGAAACGTGAACGGATCTTCATAGTCGAAACACTTCATTTACTTGAGAGATCGCTCTGTAAATTGCTCTGTGAGGGTTAATGAAAAAATATGTGATCATGGTTCTAGAGGACATAGATATATTTTGTCAGCTCCTAGATATAGGTACATATTTAATGCTGCCATTCAAAGGACAACAGCGTACCTAGCATTTCGAGTGCTGATTTCTAGATACCTGAGACCTGAGTTGTAAGTGTTTAAATAATAAATGATCTCCTGGAAGTCTTCAGGATCAATATAAAATCATTGTCTTGGCAGAAGTTATTCGCATACTGCTAGACTATCCAAACAGGACTAATTCGTGGCATTTTAGGTCGTGTTTTGCGTTGCATTTTCATGAAAAAGTTGTTTTAATTGATTACTGTGTGAGGGTCCCTCTAATATAATAAACAGATATGACAATGAGAAAAGCAACACAAATTTAGAAGGCATTTTATACAGACATAATCACAAATAAAAAGCAAGACAGCAGTTCACATATCAATATTTGGACGGGAAGGGTTGCAGGCGGGAAATTACAGTGGACCATAAAACTTCCCCGATGTCATGACTAAATTTCAATCTAAGAGAGCAGAAAAACTGAAATTCTCACAATGTAGGAATTGTTTGTGCCTACAAATCTTGGTGAATGTCATTTGACGTATAGGTACTATTAAATACTCAAAACCTAGGACCAGTTTGTGTCTGTAAATCTTGATGAATGTAATCTCATATATGTATACTATTAAATACTCAGAACCTAGGACTTGTTTGTGCCTGTTGATGAATGTCATTTACTGTACTTATACAATTCAGAATCTTCATCAGCAATCATATAACTACATCTAAAGATCTGGATCCAAGCTGTGAAAAGATTCTGTCGCTCGGCTGGCTGTGTGAAAGATAATTAACGAAATGCATTGAATTCATCGGTTAATGGTTGGCTTGCGTGACCATGCTTAATTTACGCGTCGCTCATTTTAATATGGCGCGCACGAATTTTGATCATCTCCACCAGCTAGCTCATCAAAATCTAAAACAAGCTTCCACGTAATCGTAGCTACTGAGGTGGTTCGAGTTTATTCTATTTTATAAAATTAAAAGAAAAACATACACCGCTCAGCAAAGTTTTAAATGAAAATGCTTGTGCTTCTCTCGATCGACGTACATTTTTATGGACAATTTGCAATTTCTTTTCTCTATCACGTAAAATAGACTCCCTATGAATCCTCTATAAAATGTCCACAGTGTTCAGGTCAACAATGCTAACGCCATTACTGAACAACGGTAAACTCATTCCAGTAACTGAAACAACAACATTCTCTGGAAAAGATACATTAATAACGCTCATTGGCCGATGTTCTCAGTAGAACTTTAGTATTCTTTACTAAGAGTTCATACATATATTCCACTATATAAACGGTTACCCAAGCTCTGTAAACGTAGTTTAATTTTGCACAAAAAAAGAATATTATTCACGTACAATTAAATCCCGTATGATGTTTGCGTGTTTTTCTGTTGTATAAACTTACAGGAAACGCTATCCAAAGCTTCTCGTGATGTTTCATCATTCATGCCAATAAAACATTCGCTTTGCTTTCCATTATGCAACTTTCGTGATCTTAAGGACAGTTCATTCAGATGTCGCCAAGGTGCCCCTTTCTGAGTATACATATAAATATTTTTAAAAAATCAAGTGCTCTTAGCTTCGATTATCCGAAATTTGACAGGACCTGATAGTTTAATGCAACGACTTTTACCAATTTTAAAGGGTTATGCCTCAAGTGAAACATTTCGACAGTGGTAATATTTGTGTTAAAGCCATTAAATTGTTATGCATACCAGTAAAAGCAGCTTGTCCAATAATAAGACTGTGCCATGCATCTCTCCATCACATGCGTAGGTGCTGAGATATTTATTAATACGTACATTTTCGTAACCCTATAGGCATAGCTAAAATATATTTTGATCTATGCGAGAGACGAAGTGTACCAAATTAGTGGGCTGAGGCATTTACTGGGTCTTGATGCAGTCTGTACTGGATTCGTCACATGCAAACAGCCGCAGTAGGAACGAGTTGTACCACCATGTCGGCCAATTCTGTGTGTTGGGTAATTCTGCGCAACGACACAATTCTGTAAACCTTGGATCACGTGTTATTTTGGGTAAAAATATCCGTTTTATATCAAGAAAGAACGATCGCAATTTAATTAAGAAAAGTGATATTCTTAAAGTGTACAAAAATGTCCAGCATTTCGACTCGAAATGCATATGAAAATGTGATTTCTAAATGTCAACGTAAAAATGAAGACCAACTCCATGACCTTCTTGAACCGGTAACCCCGAAAACCCGATATACTATGTATCTTTTAGAATTATACAAATAAATACTTTATATAAACGATGGAAATGTGTACCTTAAAACAATACTGCATTTTAATCCAAGTTTTCATTTTTGCAAGAAGTTGTCCCATACGTACAAAATCGTCTGCTACCCAACGCGTCAACTTGCCGCTACAATATAAATTCTCAAGAAATTCACCGGCGTATAGTCTGTTTCTAAATTCTTCAGTAATTTTTCCCCATCAGCAAGACGTTGTAAACACATTACATCCTATTTATTGTTGTTTCTCTTCCACATAATAGCTTAACATTTTTACAAGATCGATTTTGTTTGCTTAATATATATTGCCATTTATTGGCATTATTACGATGAATTTTGTAAAACTAGCTATAAATCTGACCTATTTACTCGACTGAAATGCTGACAGAAACAGTCCAATGTAATGCATTTCATTTCTATATCCCGATTAATAAATATTACATCTTTTCAACGCTGTGCGCAGAATAGGCCGACATATCGCAAGTCAGGAAAACACGGGGGTGGTATCCCGTGTCCAAAATTAACAGTATTTTGAACAAAATATTCTGGTGACAATTGCCTCTTTTCTAATGGTAAACATTTCTGTACTTTATTTTCGTCAATCGGTCGAATTCGGTATGCATTTTGCTTCAATATAGGAGTCGGAAACCTTAAGTGCGCAGAAATGCCCGACATCATTGTATACACTTAAGACCGAGCTAAGTGCTTACAAACAATGGCGACTAAGGGTAAACGGCGCCCGAGGCGACGATAAAGGCCAAAGAGGTTTTGGCGCCCGTCGCTTTGGCATCCAACGATAACTGGCGCCCGTGGCAACCGCCCGTTAGTACGCTACTGCTTACAAAACAGCACAAGCGACCTTAAACGAAGATATATTTTAGCATTACAACATCCATCAATAATATCGTATTAGCTGTGATGCGTGTGTAAACTTTGCCCATAAAAATTACTTCCACTTGTTTAAATTATTTATACCACGTCATTCTTGAAATGTACATCTTTCACTTGTAATATGATTAAGCATGCGCCATTCATGTGAATTATTGACGACTAGTATAGCTTTGTTCTCGATGTGCCAAGCACATGTCCATTATCTTGTACATCGCAATAAACCATACAAATTACTGTTTTGTCAGTGTGATGTTAGTTACAATGGACATGATACTGGTATATGTTTAATGTCAGTTTTCTTTTGAGCTACTTTGTTGTGGTATGGCAAACGTAACAGTGAGTATCATCATTTACATTTTTCCATAAGCCTCCCACGGAAATTTGTCATCTTCAGTCTTTTGTTAATTTCTACGTGAAATCAGTTCGACGATAGCAGGGGAAAGTTTGATTTGGGTGTGATTTGGATTTTTAACGTAACTTTAACAATTTTTCAGTCATATCGCTACGATGTATGCAGTGTGGCAGTGTATAATGATGTCCAGCACTGGGGCATCATGCCGCAGACATGTAGCATAATGTTCCACCCGGTCACATTATCCTGACACCAGGTCGACCAGTCCTAAAACTAACTCTTAATGCTGAGTACCATGCGATGCGTTTAGTAACATTTTTATAAGTTTTTGGTATAACTCGGCCGGGGATCGAACCCACGACCTCTCGCATCCGATGCGGATGCTCTAACCACAAGGCCACTGGAGCTGTGCCAGGGCGACGTTTGAATTTGATATCTAAACTGATGGACAAAATTACAATCCAATATTTTTATTCCACTGACCATTTCTACATATTACAATGATATTCCACGCTCTTTCGAGTAAGACTAAATGGCATACAATGCACTTTCAGTTCTAATTATAATCCGATTTAATGAGCGTGTCAAAGTATGACACAAAAGAATAAACGATTCACAATGTCGAAGTTTCTTGCAGGGGTAAACAAGCTCAGCAAGTTTGAGACTTCCTAAATTACATAGCGATTCTTGTATATTTTCATCATCCCTGATGCTAATGTCGAACACATGTCTTAACCATATTCATATATTTCATTATGTGCATTACGCACGCACTCTGATACGAGAGCTGTTATTAGGTACTCCGCAAGCATGTAAAAGTTCATGTTTGCTGCATTAAAAAAAACCACGCAATTTCTTAAGAGATATCGTAATGAGCAATGAGTTTTTGGGTAATTTTCTTTCAATTCCTACAGTGTTATATAAACTCAGTCGCTCAAGAGAACTAGGCTGTTCCATATTTTAGAAAATAAAAGCCACAAGTTCGTTGAATTCAGCGGGAAAAATTGATAAAGAAAATAATTTTTGAAACTGAAGCATCCCAGATACCACTTTCTGAACCCTAACTAATTTGCCAAAGTGGTCGATACTACATTAAAAGATGTTCTCGCTTTCATCATCTCATAAATGACGATTTAGAATTAAAACGTACTGAGATATCTTTAATTCAATTCACCACTCGGAAAAAAAGTGTCTTTTGTGAGTGGTAAATAGAGTAATTGCTACTTGTTAATGAAAGGGTTTTAAATTAGCAACTGACAGGATGTGCAAAATCGAAAGTGCAAAATAAGAACAACGTAATGTTTAGTGATTGAATCTTCTGATATCGTATTGTTTATTGAAAAACTGAATGTAGTAGATATTTCTTTTGCTTTGTCTTTGTTTCCTTTTATTACCGTCTTCCATAGTAAAATATTTTCTTTCATTACCTTCGCATGTGGTATGTGGTAAAGATTTTCATATCATTACCGTCGCATATGGTAAATATATTCATTTCACTACTGTCGTATGTGCTAAAGATGTTCATTTCATTACCGTCACATGTGGTGAAGATTTTCTATTCATCACCGTCGTCTATGACAACTATTTTCTTCACCTTACCGCCGAATCCTTTATATGATAACAAGCAGAGAAGGGGAAAAAGCAAACAGATGTTCAGAAGGGTAGTCTTTTAAACATGAATCATATAGAGTACACACATGTTACAGAAATAACACGTCTTAAAATAAATCCATTAAAAACGAGGAAAGGTGAAAAGGTTATTTTCTGTACCCATGTACTAAATAAAAACATGCATCAAATTCGATTAATGAGCCACTAAAACTGCAACCGGAAAGGACATAGAGCCGAGTCGATTCCGGTTACATAGTGTACGTAAAACCCCACAACGCTGGTAAAATGAAGGTCAGATCAGCGTAACTTTAACGTTGTACAAAAGCCCACACAGCTGCATCTTCGCTAGCCAAGGTTCTGATACGTTAACCCTATCTACACCTTGGCGTATGGAGCAAATATTTCCGTGCTTAGGGTCTGCGAATTTCATTAGACGCGGCGGCAACCATCATATCCAATCAAAATTAAGTTGTTCAAATTTGAGCACTGTTCCTATATGATCAAAACAAGGAGACAACAAACAACTTGAATGGACTCATAAATACGCAATTTTCCATTTCCTTTCCGTGTTTGTACAAATATCGATCACTCAAATACACCGGTAATGGCTTCACTTTGATACGCAGTCATACTTTCGATGTTACACTTACAAAGTATCCTTTTGAAATCAATTGCCTCCACCATTTTCGGCCGATGAACACTGTACCAATGTTACACGCTATTGGTTAGTTGGCATTACATACTAAGGGAGGCAACTCATGAAATCCAATAGATGTCGCGAGGATAAAAGCACTAAATACCAGCTCGATCCGCCAATGTTTAGATAGGGTTAACATATCGGAACATTGACTAGCGAAGATGACACAGCTGGTCCAATACAGGTGAGAACTTAATCAACAATATACAGAAGAACTCACGGCTGGTTCATTGAAGTCAAAATGTAATCGGTTCAACAATCTCTTGTCTAAATGAGGTCAAAGAGCAAGCAAGACTGGACAAAATCCCACATCGCTAGTTATTGTTGTTGTGGTTGTTTTGGGTTTAACGCCAGTTTTCATCACAAGATGGGCAGTCAGTATATATGGTAGCGGGAGAACCCGGACAAATCCTGAGAAAAACCACCGACCCACGGGAATCTAGTGGCACGCTTTCTCACATACGTACGCTGGCCGAGCCCTGGACTCGAACCCATGTTGATAGGGATGAGATGTCGGTGATCAGTAAAGGATCGCCATAGACCACTCGGCCCCCCATCACTAGTCCAGCCGAAGTCGGAACGCAGCCAGCATTATACAAAAGACCACATCTCTGACCAAATGGATTTCAGAGAAAAATCACAACTTTACAAAGGCACACTGGTGTCCCGAGTGGCCGAGTGATCTAAGGAGCTCACCGTTACGGATCACACCTGTCTGAGTGGGTTCGAGTTTCGGGCTCGGCCAATGTGGGTACGTGAGTAGCTTTTCGTGGGTCGGTGGTTCTTTCTGGGGTTTTACCGGTTTCTTCCTCCACCATTTATACTGGCCGCCATGTATACTCTATCTTGTGCTGAAAATGGCGTTAAACCCTACAACAACAACAGCAACAACAAAAGCGCACGCCTCTTGCCCAATGCAGGCCAGAGCGTATCAACATTGTACAAAAGTCTATTCACCTGGTCCAGCAGAGGACAGTGTAATCGATATGCAAGAAAAAACCCACACCACCAGTCCAGTGAAGGTCAGAGCGTAATTAGCACTGTATGAAATATTATACTATTAAAGGCTCCAATGAGATGACAAGTTTTTGAAAATTTGGTACAAGTGTAATTGGTTCCATATTGCAGCGCCTAAATTCCTTTGAAGTACACATTGTTCTTGTCTTTTATGAATTATATGCCTATATATTAAAGCGAGTTTCCTCAAGAAATGGAGCCTAGAAAGTTTGTATTATCTATTGATTGTTCTCTAACATAGTAAAGTCGATCCTGTTCTAATATCTGAGAACGTTCTTATCACTGTTTGTACTGAAACAACGTGCCAGTCATTTATTTGAACTGATTCAGTGATGAAATATCATACTTAATCAATTAGCGAGCTTTCTCAACACATCCTCGGCCAACAATAGTAGCCCACAGGCGAGCTTAGTGCAAGCAAGCAATCACTGTTAATTACGGATAGACGCGTAGGGAAATTTTAACGGGAGCCGGGTCCGCTTAGCAGACAGGGTTTCTCCAGTCCTATTTTGTGTGGTTTCCCCAACCCATCTTTCACCCTCCCCTTTTTTTGTCAAACATAACAACTGCTTTTTGTGGGTTTTCTTTAAAAAAAAAAAAAAAAAATAATAATAATAATAATAATAATAATAATAATTATTATTATTATTATTATTATTATTATTATTATTATATTACTGCGGGGACGGGTGGTGGAAATCGACCCAGCAAGATCAAATTTTTTGTCTTAAAGCCCGGCTGAGCCGGATATTTGGTAGTGCAAAAGTAGGGTGGCCGGGTCGGGTACCCATCCATCCGTACTGTTAATATGAACTAAAATTGGTGTAGAGTAGCATCGTAGATCAAGAGTTTTGGCGATGGCGACACTTATTTTTCCAGACTGAAGGTGCTTCATCTACAAGCTCGGCACGGCAGAGCCTACATCACCTCAGACTTTCCTTCTTCATAAGAGCGAGACAAGGTAAATTTTCGTCTGATTTTGGCTTTCATAAATATGCTTATTCAGTTAGCGAACTTTCTCCACACATACCCGGGCAACAATATTAGCCCGGAGGCGAGCTTATTGCAAGCAAACAGTCACTGCCAATCTGGTATGAAATATATGACAGATTTTGTGAAGAATTTCTCAGTAGGAGCGTATATTTATAAACGCAAAGGTTGAAAATCGGAGGATAAATTTGGACCTAACGATTAAATAAAACACAAACACAAAACAATTCTGAACATTCTTGTTTATAAAAAGCAACAGCAACAACAACAAAACACAGCCACGTCCATAAACCAGAATGATAGTTCCATGGATATGCTAAGATTGGTCACAACGGACATGATCTAAAATAATAAAAATAATAAACCAGTTCAAAGAATGCAAACCATTAAACTTTTCTTGTCAATATGTTTGTGACCTCCATTTGATTTCCCTTTAATAATGATTGACAATTATTTTAATAGTAGCCATTGTACCAAGATGGAAAAAAAACGAAAACTTATAAAGTCTGTATAAAACAGAAGCTCGGTAATTTTTCCTATACTATTATTTTGAAACTGGTTATACAATTCTATGCATTAACCTAAGATCAATATAAATTAAAAATTGTACTGGAGAGCATCCTACTGAACTCGATTTTATATCGATTGTGCCCTGTATAAAAAAGTCCTGAAGTTCTCTTGGGGATTCAGCTTCCATGCATGCCAAGTGTTTTGAAATTCATATGAGCTAGTTAATACCACTTGTTGATCATCACGATGGATAGTGTGATATAGGCATGTAACGCGTCGATCATCACTTACCACAATGACTGTCAAGTCAACTTTAAAAAAGTCGCTTTCTTTGACGGCAATTCTTAAGTTCTTTGTTTAACTTAAAGACACCACCTTCTTTGATAAGGGTGCAACGATATGTCAATATATCGCGATACGCATAGTGATATAATTTTTAGCGGATCGGGAAACTTGGCTCGTATTTATTCAGAATGACACAGATTATCAACACTTTAGAATGTTTTAAAATGAAAGCAACAGCGACAATTGTTGAAAATTTAAACTAATATGTTCAATTTTCTCTGGTATAACCAAGTACAAGTCAACAAGTATTTATATGTCATGACTTTCAACGAAACATATTTTCTATCAGTTGACTATCTTTTGAATGTTTTTTTTTTTACAAAACGAATCAAATAAAAAAAACGGGATAAAAAGGTATTTGTTTTAACTTTAAAAAAGTCGTTTTCTTTGACGGCAATTCTTAAGTTTTTTGTTTAACTTAAAGGCGGCTAAATGAAATTATATTAAATTCTAATGTCAGCACAATGAATGTCTTTCAAGTATCAAAAATAGTGTAAGCTTTTATCGTGCCACTTCAGCTGCAGCTTTTAGATGACAACTTATACACCAATTAACATACACAAAGCAAATTCTACATTAACATACTGGCCATTTAATTTTTGGCGGGGAGGGGCTGTGGTTTTCTTTTGAGATGAAATATTTTCTTTTCTTTTATCTCATAATTCATGGTTTTTCCAAATAGTATCATGGTTAAAATATGTTGTTATTTTGCTATAAATTAGATCAATATATTTTGCCATCTATTGAATTACGAGAATTAAGCACAAAAGAAACTGTTAAGCAATTGCCACAGAACACTGAATTTTTGACTTTTATATAATTACAACCTACCACGGTACATTTTGCGGTACTTCCAGAAATAACGCGGTATGTGTAGACATAACGCGTTATGTGCATAAATAACGCAGTATGTGTAGAAATAACGCGGTATACCGCGATACAAACTTTTTCGTGGTACCGAGCTCTAATTATAACTCATTATAAGGGATACCGTTATAAACTATTATAAGGGATACCGTTATAGACTATAATAAGGGATGCCGTTATAAACTATTATAAGGGATGCTATTATAAATCATATGAGCCATTATAAGGATACCGTTATAAGCTATTATAAAGGATATTGTTATAGATTATAATAAGGGATGCCGTTATAAACTACTATAAGGGATGCCATTATAAATCATATGAGCCATTATAAGGGATACCGTTATAAACTATTATAAGGGATACCGTTTAAAACTATTATAAGGGATACCGTTATAAACTATTATAAGGGATACCGTTTAAAACTATTAAAAGGGATACCGTTATAAACTATTATAAGGGATACCGTCTAAAACTATTATAAGGGATACCGTTATAAACTATTATAAGGGATACCGTCTAAAACTATTATAAGGGATACCGTTATAAACTATAGTAAGAGATGCCATTATAAAACGAATGAACTATTATTATGGATGCCAATATAAAACATGAAACATTACCCGGGAGGGCATTATAAACCATTTTAAGGATGATATTATAAACGACATAAATCAGTAAAAGAGACGACATTATAAAACATAAACTATTATAACTAATGCCATCATAAAACATTTGAATAATTATAAGGGATAGCATCATAAACATAGGAATGATTATAACTGATGTTATCATCAAACATATTAACCGTTATAAGGATTGCTATTATAAAACACACGAACCATTACAAGCTTGTTCAAAAAGAATAAGTCTGAACTTAATACCGGAGCATAAACTTTAAAATTCTGACGCAAGTACTAGTCACGTGGACTGCTGTCTAGGACAGAGGAGGATATATGAATGTAGTCTACTGTGACAAACAGCATTCTACAACTTTTCACATGAGCGTCTCTTACAAAAATTGATAAAGGAAAGTATCGAAGGTCCTGTCCGTGAATGCATAAAGAAGAAAGCGGATATTTATTTACATGGAGACATATCTTAGTGGAGATAAATGACTTGTGGATTTCTACAGAAATAAGAGATAAATGACTTGTGGATTTCTACAGAAATCAGAGATAAATGACTTGTGGATTTCTACAGAAATCAGAGACAAATGACTTGTGGATTTCTACAGAAATCAGAGATAAATGTCTTGTGGATTTCTACAGAAATCAGAGACAAATGACTTGTGGATTTCTACAGAAATCAGAGACAAATGACTTGTGGATTTCTACAGAAATCAGAGACAAATGACTTGTGGATTTCTACAGAAATCAGTCCAGCGTCCAATCCTTTTTGCACAAACGGTTTGGCAAGTGTGACCATTCAAGACACAAACTCTTACATGTTTGCTGATGATACCAAAGTTTCTGAGCCATATTTCATCTATCAGATCTAGATGTCCGGCAGAAGGATAGGTAACGCAGAAATGATCTGAAAACCGACTATTTCTACCCGAGAACTGGGAAAACCAGATTGCAAAAAAATGAAATATTTTCGGCAAAAAACCAGGAATACATTGGGGTTTGTGGAATCGGAGACATATATAGATAATAAATTGTCATTTATTGGACATATTTCATAGAAGATCAACAAGGCAATTTCAATTGTGAGAGTAATCAAAAGTAGGTTTGGTTCACCAGTACCCTTTAGTCTTACAAGTTACGCCTAAAGTCTCAATATAATGGAAAACCTTGACTGCAGTGATTTTAAGCTATTGATCGCATCTTGAATAAACAAACCATGTGTTGAGTCTCCATCGTAGAAAATACACTGAATCTTCAAAAATAAACAGAAAAGAGCCAAGAAACAAATATCAGAATTTTATGACTGTGAAATGAAGATGGCCTACATAGACTTAAAATCCCAATGGAGCATAAAACAAAATAATGTTTGTAATTTCATCATTTTATGAAAAAATGAAACAATAAGAGGACTGAGTTTGACACTTTTCAATCAACAAGGATGTAGCAGAAGCACTGAACTGTCTACCTGTATAAATTATATCAGCACCCTCATCAAAACATGTGAGAAGATATTAGATAAGTTTTGGAATAACAAACCTCAAAATAGTTTTTTTGCAAAGTCAATTATGTACACGATAGTTAAATACTTAGCTATTATTAGAGGTCCGTCAAGACCTAGTCAGAATAAAAATTAAGGTCCACTTACCGGATGAGATCAAGAAAAGTGTCAACCGAATGTGCACTGGCAGCCTCTCCGTATCGTTCTAATTCCTCTTTTTTACTGTTGGCTCCTGGCCGAATGATGTATGACAAAATTATCCCTAATGCCACGGCCATGAGAGTGGTGGTAGCGAAATAAATCAACGTTCTAAGTCCCATCCGGCCGCACGTTCTGGCGTCCAAGCCGGCAATCCCAGCTATGAGACTGGACACAATTAGAGGCAGAATCAGCATCTGCAACATGCGCATCATCATTTCACCCGGGAACTGAAGGTACATAATCTTTCGCGAGTCCATCTTCCCAACGAAAGCCCTAACAGAAAATCCTAAAATACAGCCAAAAATAACTGATCCAAGGAGTAGCACAAGAAGCAAATTCTCCTTTATGCTTACTGAACACTGTCGCAAGTTTCGGTTCGCAACTTTTTGTCGAAACCATTTTCGAAAACCCGTGGGAGATTCCTCGGGAACGACGATTGAAATATGAGTGTTGACTTTTTCTTGTGCTTCCTCTCGGTTTTCCATTCTAATGTCTGATCAGTGAATCAAAGTCCAATATTACTTTTACAGAGCAGAATTAAAGAAATCAAATAGACAGTTTTTTTGTTGCTCCGAAAAATTGGACCTTCCCCCAAGCGCTAAAGTAACATAAATAAAGCTAACCAATGTTCTCAGTGAGAACTTTCCTAGACAATTGGACGGTATACTGTTGTGAATGGTGTCATTAAGTAGTATGTACTTCCCTTAATGCCGTGAGAACCAGCAACCTTCATCTGCTACTGAAATACGTCCAACTCATGCCATTACCAATTGCCTGTACAAAGGTACAAGGTCACGCAATCATTTTGCAAAGTTATAACAACTGATACCGTTATCTTATGCAATTCAACACAAGACCACATTCGAGTGGAAATGTCAGCCTTTCAACCCTGCACTAGAACTGTCTGCTGAATTGACCGCTGGCAAACTAGTTTCTGCTATCAAAGAGAGCGAGCTCAGCCTCCAGTCTCTCTTCATCCCGCGCGCGCGAAAAAAAAAAAATCGGCTGCAACTAACAAAAACAGAAACAGCTGCTTCCAGAGAGATTTAATGATGGAAATATAGTTGGAAGAAAGATGTCACATAGCAGTCCCTATTAGTCAGTCTAGCGGAGAAATCTAAATATAAATTCCACGGTAGAGATAAAATAATTATTTTCCTAATAATTCGCCCATAATACATGCACTCAGACCTAATTGCACTCTCGATAGGTTGGTAAACCCTCCTGCAGCATACTGCTATGAGAAGATAGTAGATCGATAATGATTTAAATATGGACTCAACAAATATTATAGGAACACCTCTGGTAGTAGGAATGTACTCTGGGTGGAAATGATTGCATGCGAAGTTTGTATAATTTTTTTTTAAGATATCATCTGCAATTTGAAACACGTGCGTTACCATGGAAAGCTTAAACGACATCATACAACAGTTATATTTTTCAATGTTGCAACTTCCATTTGTGCGTTGGTGTAAAAAAGTGGAATCTTCTAAAATTAAGTTCAATGTTTGGATCAACGTCTTCACACAGAAAAAGGTTTTGCCCACAAAAATAGAGAATAGAGTTTCAATGCTCAGCCTTATTACACAATACACTGGATCAGCAAAATGCAATCCGTGTAAATAATTAAAATTGTATTTACTGTTCATGTTAAAATTGAAAGCTAGGTATCTATTTCAACAAACAATATTTTTGGTGGTTTAAATTACACTTCTGTGATTAAAATATACTTGGTTGATTTTAAACATCGCACAATTTATGTCTAATTTGCTACAATACCAACTTTAAGCGAAGCCAATCTTACGTTCTATGTGCGTGAGCCTGTTGCTTCTTAATCTTATCAAAATTAAATTTAACATCTCATTTGTGCTAAAATTTCTTAGTTTCAGACCAATTTTTTTCGTTTCTGCGAATGTGACATTTTCTTAAAATGTAAATATTGTCATGTAAGATAAGAGGACAAATTTAAGTTAAATAAATAAACTACAATGTTTTGCAGCTTTTGTACCTGACTGAACTTGGTTAAATCCCTGGTACAGCTAACACGATATCATCGTTACCTCTAGAGATATCCTTGATCAAGCTAACACGATATCACAGTTATCTCTAGATAAATTCCTGAGACAGCTAACACAATATGATCGTTATCTCTAGATAAATACCTAATACAACTAACACGATATCACCGATATCTCTATTTAAATCCTGATAAAGCTAAAACTTTATCACCGTAATCAATGGATAAATCCCTTATACAGCTAACACGGTATTACTGTTATCTCTATAAATCCCTGATACAGATAACACGGTATCACCGTTATCTATATAAATCCCTGATACAGATAACACGGTATCACCGTTATCTCTAGATAAATACATGATACAGATAACACGGTGTGACCCTTATCTCTAGATAAATACCTGATACAACTAACACGGTATCATCGATATCTCTAGATAAATCCTTAATACAGCTATCACCATTATCTCTCTCTCTCTCTCTCTCTCTCTCTCTCTCTCTCTCTCTCTCTCTCTATATATATATATATATATATATATATATATATATATATATATATATATATATATATATATACCTGATACAGCTAACACACTATCACGTTTATTTCTAGGTAAATCCTAACATATCTAATAGGTAGCACCGTTATCCCTAGAAAACACCAAATACAGCTAACACGGTATCCCCGTTTTCTCAAAGAGCAAAACAAATGTATTTTACTCATAGTAAAATGTATTTACTGAAACAGTGAAATTATGTAAACAAAGGGGACAGATATGTAAATTATCTTTACAGTCCCCAAAACACACTGGGTTCTACAAACCCCAAAAATTAGCCCACGGCTAAAATATTACATGTATGGAGTTACACACTCCGTCACCAGCACACTCTGCTACCAGTCACACTGGCCAATCAAGCCGTCAGTGTTCCAGGTTGGTCAATCAAGCAATCGGCGCCCACCAATCTCGGTCAGCAACACCCGATCACTTGCTATTCGACTAGCAACACCGTTTATTCAGCTCTAAAGCTCCTGTGGTTCAGCTTCACAGCTGCTATGGTCGACTTCTATGGTTAGCTCTGCAGCTGGCACCACGTCGACTCCGATCACTCCGATAACTCGGATCGCTCAGGTCACTCGGGTCACTCTGGTCAGTCCGACCACTCCGATCACTCTGGTCAGCTGAAAATACATCTACCACCGTGTACTATGCCTGACACGGGCAGATACGATAAAATGCAATGACGTTATATATGGTAAGTTATGCAGACTACATTATCGGCACAGTAATTACAAAACAACAAACAGGTTCAGCAGTAAACGGAACCATGCCCGTAACTTCAGTTTGGTACAACGCATAAAAGTCAATAATGGCTTGATGAATAGAAAAATATCTCAGGAGTAAAATAAGCCATATAGTATGGTCGTGTGCCTAAAAAAACGGAAATAGCAGAAGGAAATCGAGGGTCATGGGTGGAACGAAGTATTTGGAAGTTCCGTACCTTCTCTCTTATATGTTATGATAGAGAGGGTCCTATGTCAGAACGGGTCATGGGGGTAATCTAAGGTATTTTTGTCACTCTGTATGATTTTTTCCTTTACATTATTGTTTGTTTTTTTCTCAACATCTCGCTCGCGTCGAGCACCTGTGGATGTTGCAGTGTTCGCCTGTGTCTTTCACGTAACATGTATGCACCCATCCACTGTAAAACTGATTATATGCTTCAAGAGATTTGTAAGCCTTCAAGTTTTCAAGTATATAGTCCAGGAGAGTCAATCAAATACACGTAGATTTGTCCAAATTGTAATTCTGGTCACCTGGTAACATTATCTACCCACCCCTCTCCTTTCAGAAATGGATCGTCCACATTTGTAAGTCCCATCTGATGCAGTTTGTGCTCGTACCTGCTTTTCTCTGTATTAGGAAGCTTTTTGAAATATTCACTCATGATTTGCCAACATGCTATTTCTGTCAATGGTGTACAGATGTAAAACCTTTACGTCTTTGTCATAAACTTTCTACACGAACATGCACACTGTTAATGACGACCTCTTAAAAGTTGCTCTACGTTGATTGCGCATGCGTTTAATATTGGCGTGGAAAAACCCAGATTCGACTTGTGGAAAAAGGTCTATACTGCTAACATGTTATTACCATTATCAGTAGATAAATTCCAACATATATAATACGGTAGCACCGTCATCTCTATAAAATACCTAATACAGCTAATATCGTATCACCGTAATGTCAGGATACATACCGATCGCATTCCGTATGGAGTTGGCATCCCTTATGATAGTATGATACCTTAGAATGTTAACATGCATGTCCTCGCTTACCAAATCAAGCTTTAGACATCCCTGTGGATTTAACTCATAAATCTGCATATTTTTTTCTCTCTTACACACATTCACAATATAACGTTTTAACCATTCGATACACTGGCTGTATACCCACAGATAGTCCGTAGTGCATCCCTTGTGCATGTAAGAAACCAATACAATATGAAAGCTCAAGACAAAGTTTGGAAACTCATCGCAAATTAAACCCTAAATCTCACATTATAATATTCTTATAATAATTTTTTTTACTGGTAAAGATAAAAAGGAGACGCAAGACAGTTAAACTGTTCATTCATTCATTGGAAACAGCTGAGTGGCTTGTCGTAAACAGCCCGATACCCATGCGAGCTTGTGACATCTGCACAGTATTCATAATAGGAAACGAAAGTACCAGTAAAGTTAGCTCTTTGTTTGGATCATTGTTTAAGGAGTATGCATATTTCCATTTTGAGGAGGTGACTATCTCTGACTGCAGTTTTTATCTTTTTCCATACCTTTCATTATATGTATGTTTAGCACTGATTTGAGTTGCATATTATAACTCGAATCGACCCAAAAAGGGACAGTTGACATGTTTTTTCATTATTTCATTCATAATAAAGACATGCAAACCTTTCGTACAATAGTAACAGCCTGACACCATTAAAAAAGAAGCAGTCGTATTTATGTTTAATTATGTATTTGAATAACGCAAAAAAAACTATCTTAAAAGAGTATTAATACAAGGGTAAAGGAGTCATCTTACCCGAAGTCATCCGACATGGAGCACAATATTTAACATTCCCCAGTCATAGCACGGCCATTAATTAACAGCAAAGGTTTTTGGTATTCGAGCAACTAATGATTGTTAATTTCAGAATGGTGACATTTATATTAGCTTTCTGGCTAAAAAATTTCCTCCGTTGATAATGGAATAGAGTACGTACACCGCTGGTAGCGATTCAGACTCCTTCTTTGTGATTAATTTGAATATAAATATCTAAGTAAACATAGGTTTTATTTATATGCATCTGCTGATCTAAAAGAGACAAAATTAAACGAAATTAAAGAATATATATATATATATATATATATATATATATATATATATATATATATATATATATATATATATATATATATATATATATAGAGAGAGAGAGAGAGAGAGAGAGAGAGAGAGAGAGAGAATCTCGCTATAACATATTACCTGTCACTGTTTGAAATTATTGATCGAGAAATAAAAAGACAAGTAGAAACAGAGAAATTGGAATTGTTTGCTTAAGTTTTTCATCCGGGACATAGAAGTTACCAAACACTTCACTACTGAGAATAAGCGCAACGTGTGCTGATTATTGTCACGTGCTTATCTAGCTTTAATTTCCAGCCGAAGCTCACTTACATTTAGTGATTTACTTCCTGTTTCTGGATTTCAGCAATCCTTAACTTTAAATCTTGAATTGGTTGAAGTATAATTATGTTGTATATAGAAAAGTCGTCTGATAACAGACGAAGTCCTGGTAAAAATTATGGATGTTGCATTAGCTACTTATGTGAAGAAACTATATATTTATCCAAGTATATAGACAACATAAATTCTGAATGGGAAAAAAAAACGATTTGAGTCTTAAAATGTCAATAAATAAATCCACATAACATCACATAACATAATTTACAGATTTTCTTAATATGTTATTTATATGTCATGACATATCATAATTAATAGCTTATATTATTTATTATATTGATCACAAACATTTTACTAATAAGACTAAAGTATGTCCGTAGGAGCATCATTAAAATCCCAATAACAAATTCCAATACATAGAATTACAATAAGAATTGATAACCATTTCTGTTATAATAAAACTATAGTAAAACATATGAACTGAAAAAGGGTTAAGTTTTATGGAGTTCCAATATCCTTAGGAATAAGTACTCTATGTTATAATATATCTAGAACAGAAATTTACGAAATTAATGTATACTTTCAAATCTGTTTATTTTAATTAAGTTTTGTTCAGAGAAAGATAACATTGCCTATCACTTTTAGAAGCGGATTTGAAAACTAGGAATAATGGATATATTGTTATGCACATTAACCCTAGGCGGTCAAAGGAATACTGACACCCCTATTTATAACCTTCGGTTGCACAACACCATGTAACACGCAGCCAAACTGATGCATATTGCTAAGGTATTTAAGACACAATACATATTAACCACCGTTAAATTATTTTGATTCAAGACAAATGTTGAATGCTAATTATACCATTACAGTTTTAATTACAAATATTTGAGCAAAAACAAAAAATTGTTGTGCAACACGTATTCATGTTAACCTTGACCTCCAACTGAGGCTGGTGGTGCGGGAAATTCAGAACATACCCAGTGTGGATGTTTCGTCTTTACAGGAGACGGTAAATAAATTATCTTATTGTTAAGCAGAATCTATTCTGTGTAAAACTTCGTTATATAAACTGTCTAATAATATTCAAACGGCAATCTTTACTTCCTATTGTAAATGCACTTTAAATGCTTACGACAGGCCATATAATTACTTTGTATTACGAGTTTTATTTTATCCAAACATGGATGCTCTGTGGACCTCTTTTGATATAATCTGTAGATTGGTCCTTGACCTCAGCTGGCTTCCGGAATGATTCCAACCGTTTGGATCATAAACTGATGCAATATGTCTCGTAGGGCGCAGACGCTATGGAACCGCATGGAACGGATGCTGACATATTGACAATGGTTGGCTGGGCAGTCCCTGGCTGAGCAAGGAAGCTGTACTTCTTTGGAATGGTGTTTCTGTGCGGTTGCCCGTCTGGGCCCAGTTACTTCTCCAAGGTCAGTAAAACCATCTCATCTTTAGCATCCTGCTCAACAAGACAGACTCATCTTCGACTTCAGTCCGGTTTCTCAATGCTGGAGGCATTACCCGAAACATGATGAAAATCTGGGTTTGAGCTTTTGGTTGTAGGACGTTTGTGGGATCTGGTTGATATCTGACTGCAATTTTCCAAACAGACTGAAACATCAGATATTACTTAAGTGGGGATTTTTTTTGCCAGTAATACCTTCTCCAAACCCAACGTACTGTGGTTGCTTGGCCTCCTCTGATGGATTATGTGCCATTCTTCGAAGAGATGAAAAAAAGGGTTCCCGCAGTTCAATGGACTCAGGAGAAGATAAATCATTCATTCCGTATAGTCGATCCGATCAGACAGAACGGATAACCGTCCTGAATCACTGTCAAATCCTCCATCTCCTCTTCCTGGTTATTTCTCCCCACAAGGTCCCCTGTCTGCTCTGCTAGTGCTTTGCTCTGGCTGCTTTTCGGTCCTAATTCTCTTGACCCCCCGTTACTAATTGGAGAGTATGCTTAATAACACCTACAAAGCACGGGTGCTCATTGTTTATGTACGAAGTCAGTGTTGGGGTCTGCTCTTCGCACATGTGAATGTGCAGCCAACCTAGGGACAACTGATCCAGTCCCCATGCTTGTCTCAGTAATGCAACCGCTGACTTTTCTTCTGGTGCAGGTAGCAAAGCATTCACCGCGTTTGAACAGCATCACTTGACCTGTAATAATAGACAAGCTACGAACGTGTTATGCCAGGAGAAATCTGACGTTATTCTTAACCCTCTAGCCTATCAGTGGGACCGTTGCTGATATTTACGTTGAACGTGGTAACTTACAAAAAAGGAAGAACACCAAAAACAAAAGAATACAAACATTGTATATTCTATCATTCATGTACTTTATTATTCCAGCATGAATAATACCAGATCATCATACATGATGTGCAACCATACCTCAGCTACATATACAACCGTATGCTCTCCGACTTTACCGATATCAAAAGCATGAGAATATATATGCATTTCATACAATGAAATTTCCTATATCTGCCAGACTCCTAAAAGATGCGAGCTTGACTGATTCAATTAATGGGTATACTCTGTAATAAACTGAGGTAATCATCTGCAGCGAGCACGTCTGTTTCCAAAAGTTGCCATTAACTTGTTCCTTTCCTTTTTCGCATTATACTGTCGACGATCTGTGTGTACATTTGAATATTTATTGTCCTTGCTTTCCCCTCCACCACTCTGTTGGTTGACCCAATTGTGATATTCTCCGTAACAAAGCTTCAATGTGTCATGATGTACAACTTTCTAATTGGCATTCGAGTTCTTTTAGACTTGATAAACGAAATCGTAAAGATATTTCATGACAACATAGGTCTTTCCCACTTTTCATGCAGCTAGGAGACTTTCTATTTGTTTTGCTTGTAACTCTAATGAAAACGGCTTCTCCGGCTTTGTATTAGATTTAATTTGCTCTGTGGTCATATCTTCTTCTCTGTCGCCTATTGCTTGCTTTATTCATGTTTTACCATGCTTTACGCGTACATCCCACACCATCTCTTGGAGCGACCGTATACAATCCGAATGGTTCTTGGTATCTTCTGTGCATGGTGATTTCCTATTGAGTAAATCAACCAGTAATTCTGTTTCTTTGTCAAGCGTCCGAATGTTCAAGGAGTACCCAGTTGTCTCATGTACTAATGTCAAATATGCCAATGCTGCTAAGTATAAATGGGCATCCCAATCACGTTGATCCACTGAGATATATGTGCTTACAATATCTCCCGCCGTTCTATTAAATCTTTCAAAGCTGCCACCACTTTGTGTGAGGAATGGCGGCCTTTGCATGTATGCAACTGACGTGGCACACCAAAATGACAGATTAACTTGCTGACAAATAACTTGGCAACCGTTGCAGCTCTTGCTCTGGCATAGCATAACATTCAGTGCATCTAGTGGCTCAACCCGTTACAACTAGTATGTATCTCTTTCAGAAAACAATTTTTGGAAAGTGACCCAAACTGTCCATAGCCACTCGTTCGATTGGCGCTCTAAAAATATATTGCTTCATTTTTCCTCAGTTTTGACATTGTGTGTTTTTCCACATCTGGCAATGTTAACTCCAGATATACTGTTGTTGTATTTTAGCCAATAAAATCGTTCTTTTACTCTTTCAAGTGTTTTATATATACGAAAATGGCAATACCAAATGATACATTGGTCCTCGTGTGGAGCCATAGCAGATTGTAAAGTGCACCTTGTACAACTTGTAGTCAGTTCCACTGAGACCCATGTGATTTGCAGTCCGCATTTTGAAAAGATATTTCCTCCCACATTGTTTTTCCCGATAATTCTCTTTCCATTAAACAACAGTTGACACAATATTTTTGTTGATCTGAACCTCTCTGATCTCCGCATCAGTCTTCTTCTGAACCTAGCTACTTTCAGCTCTGAGCTTTTCATTTGGCCTATCACTACTATCAATCTGCATAGAATTTTAATCGTCTTTGACCTCTTGTCTTGTCTGTTCACCTAGTAAACTCCTAAAATTTTGAGCTATCTTGCCATTTGTCCCTCGGGGTTCTTTAATTTAAGGAGCCAGTTAAGGGCTACATGGTCTGTTTAAACAAGAAACTCATCTTCATGCAAATAATGATGAAAATGTTTATCGATTGAATTTTTTTTTGATAACACGGTAACTTCTCATAGCTTAGGAGAGCGTCTTACTGTAATATCCATTTAGTTTTTCCATATCGTCCTGTACCTGAGACAAGATGGCTCCAATAGCATATCCACTTTCATCAGTGTCAAAAAAGGAACAGATTTTAAACACTTAGATATGCAAGAATAGAGTTTGAGCTGAAGAGATCTATTAGCTTTTGTAAAGATACTTGGCATTGAGATGTACACTGAAACTTTACCTGTTTCTCATTCAGTTTGTGAAATATTCTTGCCATTTCGGCGAAATCTTTGATTAATCTACTGTAATAGAAACAGGTTCCAAGAAAGCTTTTCACGTCATGTAAATTCTTGGGTTGACGCCTTGTTTTAACGACTTCGGTCTTGGCTGGATCTATCACTATTACCTCCCTGGAAACATTATAACTGAGAAAGGTGACATTCGTTTTAAATAGCTCGCACTTTTTTGGGCGACACAAACAGCCCTGTTTCGCAGATACGTGAGAAAACACTAGCAAGCCTTTCATATAAATGTCTTAGACCTTGGAAAACACGATTGTGTCATTCAAATAAACGAGGCACATCTCCCAATGAAGACCAGATAGGACAAATTCCATCAGACGCTCGAAAGTTGCTGGGCATTGTACAACCCAAATGGCGTGACATTGAACTGATACATGCCACAAGCCGTCACATAACATGTTTTCTCTTTGTCCTGTGAATTCTTTTTGAAAAGATATTGTGTTCAAGACTAACTCGACCCTATTAGTGTAACAAGTTAGTCATCGGTTTGAGGAAGTGGATATGAATCAACACCTAATTTAAGTGAACCATCCTCTTTTTTAGTAACGAGAACCAGTGGAGCAGCGCATGGGACTATTCGAAGATTCGATTATTCTCGAATCCAATATCAGCCTTATTTCTTCTTCGACCTCCTCTCGTTTACTATTAGTCCTTAAGCTTACCTTATTAGAAGCGCTTCCCCAGTTGTAATCCTATGCTGAATGACATTTGTACTCTTTATTTCTAATAAATATGTCGTGACATGATAGAAGGTATGTCTTAACATCTTCTAACTGTTTTTGATGATAATCACTTTTGACATTCCACTAAAATAGTTCGTGAATCCTCAGTGCAGCCCTTTTCAACATTAACGGAATAAACTCGGTCTTCTAGAATATCACTGCCATGTTCTGGTACTTCAACTTTTTACATACTACTGCACAAGTACCTCTGTATGATTTCCTTGTTTCACTGGTAACGATTGAAGCAGAACTTTTCATTCTCAGGTCTTCATATGCCTTTGTAGCATATCCGGTCGATAAAGTTTGACAATTTTCCCTCTGGCGTATCAGTTCTGCTTCAAGATCAGTGCCAGAAGCTGGCATCCTTAATTGCACTTCCCCACTTCGTGTTCCCCAAAGGCCTGTTGGAGTTTAATTTCCCAGCACCGGTTTCGCTATTTCCACTGTACCCTTATTTGGACGCCATATTCCTTTTCATTCCACCGAAGTATTCAACGAAGTATCATCCAGAAAGTATCCTCACTGTTGCCACCAATGTAACGTGTTTACCCAGGTTTAATTTCCAGCACAAGCTCACTTATATTTCAGGACTTCAGCAATTATTAAATTGAATCCTTGAAATGGATGCAATAGAATGACGTGGTATATAGAAAGTGGTCCGATAACAAACGATGTCCCCGCAGAAATTATGCATGTTACAGAAGCTACTTATATGTAAAGAATCTATATCTCTCTCTCCAAGTATATAGACAACAGAAACTCTGAGAAAAATAACGGATCTATTCAGGTTTTAAAATGGTCTATTTCTGAATAAATGAATTAGCGTGGCATAATTTATATGTTCACTTATTATGTTCATTCTATTTCATGATACGTCATAATAACTAACAACTAACTAACAATCTTAACAACTTGTATTAGATAACCATCAAATGGAAAAGACACAATGTACATGCAGTAAAAACGTATAAATTCTAAAGACCCTTTTCATTAGAATCGTGTCCATTAGCACACACTTGCAGTCATAGAGAGTTATATGTACTTTTTGTATGACCTTAATATTACGATTGCATGAGATTGTTACGACGTCAAAGACAGCAAAAGATTAGATTCAGACAAAGTTCAAATTCTTATGTAGAACTGCAATCAGCAAAGTCAAAATTATTTCTTCATATGCTAAAAATAAAAATCACACACTTCTGAGACAGCAAGAAGAGTGGGGCGTGCAAGATGTCAAGAAATAATCATTGTATTGTATGTGTGTAGGAATATGCATAACACTTTCGTTTAAATTACCCAAAATTAATATGTTATCCTCGCTTCTTAAGTTGTTTGAATCAATAACTTTGTTATATATATATATATATATATATATATATATATATATATATATATATATATATATATATATATATATATATATATATATATATTCCATAATAATAAGTTAAATTGTTTTTCAACATATATAAAAGTACATATCAAAGCATTTCCTATATATATATATTTCAAATGTACATGAGATGAATTTCAATGAATTTTAAAAAAGCAAAAAAATAGTTTTTCAACGTCGCATTAATGAATGGTATCCATTTAACTACACTTATAGTCCATACTAATATCGAGACAAATGTAGTTACGTGTATACGTCAATATGCATTCATGATACCAATTCAATATATGAATCATTTATTTTTAAAGATAATTACTTTCGAGAGCAAAAGAATGTTAAACAGAACAGATTTCCATGGTAGGCTTAATTTGGAGACCAGCTTTGGGTTTTTAAAGCATTTTAGCATGTTTTTATTATCTCTGTGTCCACCAGAAATGCATATAAACCAGCAGTTCATTATGGTGGAGTGCTTCTTTGTACAAGGTTGTTGGCAGCGTGCATATCTATCTAACCGATAATCCACTAGAGACTCTACGATCTACTGCATCTAACCTCTGTAGCACTTAAGATTAACAATTTCATTATTTTTCACGGACACAGAAACGCCAGCTATTGGAGAAAAATAATTTAGACAATCATACAGTGCCAAACACCGAATTTACACGCTCTAGTTTCCACGGCCATATCTCATCTAGAGAGTAGTTGAATTTTTATTATTTTGATTTACATTTTCTAATTCGCCTGTGGCTCACCCTTGGTGGATTTATTATATCAATACATGCAAGAATGACGGTCTTCCTATCAATCTGTATTTATTGAGAATGACCACAACTTGCCCGTTTCATTAAATTGCATAAGTAAACACGTTATGTGATGAAGTTTTCATTCACATATAATAGGAGACAAATGACAAGCTGATTTTTTCAAATTCGACAGAATGTATATTGACGAAATTATAAATATAAATTTGTCTTCAAAGGTAGATTCGTCTTCAAAGGTATGTATTGGTACTGGAATGTTAAGACCAATTTACCTTTCTAGATAAATTTGCATTGCTCACGTTGCTGTAAGCTATGTCTGCAGTGTGATGATATTTATAATCCGAGTAGATAAGGGTCTGAATTCGTATAGAACGTATTGTGTTTCTGGATCGATACGATAATCAGGCCACACTGGTGTTTCCACAGAGGAGTTTGGTGCTCGACTTTTTATGGTCGTCTGCGGGGGACCTATTTGACTTCATGCTGGGCTACCAACCGATTTGAAAGTTCGAGGATGCAGCCATACTTCAACATCTTTCAGTTACACAATGAATTTATATGAATGCTTTGATGGGACTAGTAATACTTTCTAACAGTGGCGTCGCTAGGGGGGTGCGGACCGCACCGGGTGACACCATCTCAGAGGGGTGACACCAAAATGAAAATTTGCAAATTTTACAGAGCACACACTGCTCGGTCTAGTCGGATTTCATAAGCGGATAACCGATCATAGTTAAATACATGACTAGCAGGCACAGCAGTGGCGTCGCTAGGGGGATGCGGGGGGTGCGGACTGCACCGAGTGACACCATCAGAGGGGGTGACACCAAAATGACATTACTAAGGATTCTGTATGGTCTGTTACGGAAGGAGGACCATGGGGGTGACACCATGAGCTACCGCACTGGGTGACACCAACCCGAGTGACGCCACTGCTTTCTAAGATTACATTCTAAAAATAATATTAAAGACGACTTCATGACTCTGAAAATTATATTTATGTCAACACGAACCCTGTCGCAGCATCAACTTATCGTTAAACAGGTACGATTGTGTATTGACATGAGTTGATATTTCACTGGTTAGTGACAAGCTGTGCACAGCAGAAGAAGACCTTGCGTACATATGTTACCTAAATTATATGCATGCTAGTCGATCGCTATGGAAGATAAGGCACAAGCTACGGCGTGTGATGTACCTGCATTTACCTATCATAAACTAAAGTTAATAACGATGTTGTTGTTGTTGTGGGTTTAAAACATTTTTCAGCACATGAGAGGCTATACACGGCGGCCATCATAACTGGTGGAAAAAACAGCCAGTAAAACCGAAGGAAGAACCACCAACCCTCTGGTATCTACTGGGAAGTTTTCTCATACCCACATTGGCTGAGAACGAGACTCAAACCCATGCGGCAAAGGTGAGATGACTGTGATTGGTAAAGATAAGTGCGTTAAAGAAAAATCGGCCACCCGTGGCCCCAATTTAGATAATGGGAAAATGAAGACCAATTTAAATATTTTATTTCAACTGCTACTACTACAACTACTACTACTATACAAATAATAATAATAATAAAATGCATACCTTGTGACATATATAATTATCTTTAAAAACTGTGATGTGTGATTTTGCATTGTAAATGTCTATACCAATCGTTTTTCATTTTCCATTTAACTTTCTGCATCATTTTTCTCTCCCTCTATATTGACAATTATAGACCTTTAACTCTAACTGAGCGACAGCTACCTTAGAAGGAAACCTGTTTTTCTTGAAATAATTGTCTCTGCACTTTCTTGAGGGAAATATATTTGGAAACAGGCAAATGCTCAGGTAAAAGTTTTACCATTCTCATGTATTCTATTTACCCTTTGCAAAGTGTTCGCAGTCAGCGTTGTTTATCTGCTGCCTTTTCATAACGTTTTGCTCCGAAGTCAGGTCCGTTTTAATTTACTGCTTGTGATGCTTTCACTAACAGTATGCTATTCTAGAAAACAACCCCCCCCCCCAACAAAAAAAAAGCAGTAATAACAATCCTGAGCCAAACGGGACAATTTCATTACATTATGGTTTTATTTTCTCAGAACTTCTGAACAATATAATGAAAACTAGAAATATCAATTATGCAAGGATTTTGTAGTGGGGAAAATTATTTTTGGGCGACTTATGAGCATTACCTTGGCAGCACTTTATTCTGATCAGCTCTCCAACAGAAGAATGGTCTGCCTGGAAACAGGCAATACTTCGATACTAATACGCTGATGTGCTTCCAACATACACCAGAGTGTGTTGTAATATTGATAACCCGAACGGAATGTCAATCTACTCTTAATTCCATCTAGCACGCGTGAAATTAAATTTCTACTTCGGTAGATAGGATATAATATAGCTGACGGATATCAATGTATAGTGCTCAAAGAAAATGTTGTTTTATTGTTTTGAGTTTAACGCCATTTCTCAGCGATAATTAGGACGATGCCTTGAAAGACCGGTAAAAACTTTTATTGTTGTTTAAACAACAATATTAAAAAATGTATTGACGGCATTTGTAGTTAGACAATGACTTTCCCTTTTATAACAACGTGCCTACACTCAATCAGCTGAGGCAACTCGCGCGAGAGCATGAGATACGAATACCACTTGTCATAAGAAAAGTTGGCATACTTTTATTTTCAGGACTTGAAGATGAGCCCTGACAACTTTCCCCGGAAGTAACATCATCGTATACTTTGCAACAACTGAAATAGTCCGCGAGCGTAATATAAAATTACTAAGAGGCGCAAGAAAACCTGATATACAGATCTATACATAAAAGCCACGAATAAGCTGGAAAAATATACTTCCAAATTGATGAATAATGTTGCGTTTGGGAAAACTATGGAGAACCTTCGAAAACAAATCCGCGTCAGCCTTGTCAGTGATAGTGAACACGATGGACATCAATAGGATGCTGTACATGGATAGAGAGGCTGATGCATGTCGCAGTCGATGATGTGTATGTGGATATGGCTGAACCAATATTTGTAAATGAATTTGACACAAATGATTATCTAAATGATCATTCGCTGTACAGAAAATACAAACAAACAGATTGTAGTTAAGTTCAAGGTAAAGCTAATCAAAGAGCACATGGGACTGCGCTCCAAAATGTATTTGATCTGGCTGGTTGCTCCCAAAACATCGCGAAGGTGAAAGGACTCATGGTCTTCATTGTGCAAAAGATCTCTGGCACGACATGTTTGCGAAATGTCTTTGCGAACGACGCGATTTCACGCACACAGCAAATCCAATACGGTGTTTATCGCTGCACCAACGTGAGTCTTCCCGCTTGACACCAATCGATGATAGGGGCTCCTCACATTAAACCATCCACGGGAAAACGTTTTTGGCTCTGGTCGGTAAATTTTCCACAGTGCTTGTTTGACTAACCATTATTGAGCAATCCAGTGGGGGACCTTTTCAACAGCAGCTTCGTGTGAACTGCAGTATATTGCGAACATAATTAATATTCATCTTAGCTTGTTAAATGTACTTTTTTCCATGAATGAACTTTGTCCACAACTAAGCAGCGCACTAGCCATGATTAAGAGCAATCGGAGGATTCATAGCTCCTTCGATGATCCAGCTGCAATTGTATTTCAGTCATAGACGAGATCTGTATCAGCACATGTTGGCGTGCGGATATATCATTTGATGCCTTATAAGCAAGATCATATGGGTAATATAAAACCTTCACTCAGTTTATCGATGCTTCTCCAGCCTTTGGTTAGTTCTTAGAATAAAGTCGTATATCTAGCCGTATTCTAGGCTCGCAATAATTGTATCTGGGGATGTGCTTTTCACCAGGATATTTACTACGGTGTCTTGGATGCTTCGTTACGTGACAGCGATATCATCTTCGACTTTTCTTTTAATAGACACAAGTTCCACTGGTCGCTGCTCAACCATTATGTGTTTTAAACCTTGATGGATTTGCAGTACTATTTTTCACGGTTGATTAAACCGCAAAAGAGATTGCAACCAAGACCGCAAAAACCATGGATGCGGTAAGGTTGGTAGCGGAAACCAATTCGTATGATATCCAAAGGCTAAACAGTCACCGAACAAACCGTGAAGACCCTCGGACGCTTGCCTGGCGCAATTTAGAAATTCCAAGATCGTATAGATCAAACTAGAGGCAACATCGAGGAAATGCGTGAGGAACTTGTTGTGGTCGCAATATGTACTTAGGCACTCGACGAAAACGTTACAGAGGCGGTCAAACATATTCCAACAACAGAATCACTCAATTATCAAACAATAATGGAAACACCTAAACAATATTTTATAGAAGAATATCGTCAGTGAATCCTTGAAATATCGCATGCATAAATAGCGGCTATATGCAGACTCGTCAAATGGTGAGACACTCTTTATAAAACAGCTGTCATGTTTACCCCGACCCAGAGTAGCCCAGTTTGAAACATATATAATCAAGGTAATTCTGACAGGCCATTGTTTGATGTCAAACATTGCCGAAGGCTAGCACTAATCCGTTACGTAAGATTGTTGTGGCTAGAATTGAAGAGCCGGACATAGGAGTTGCGAGGCCGCCCGATAGCCAATTATCACCTAGGTCTCGAAATGTTTTCCAAGATCAAAAGAAGTTGCCTGAAGAAGTGGGAGTGTCTTAACTTCTTTACCTGAAAACAGACAGACGGGTTGCACTGGCCGCGAAGACGATTGGACAGGGGCACAGCGCCACCCAATCAGAATCGAGATAGGGGAGAGACCTTGATTTGGGTAGGATGATATTCCCGCGTCTTCCGGCAAGAATTAGTTCGCTGAGAGAAATTACCCAGAGGAGAGGTTAGCGTAACTCCGAATAGCCATTCGTTATTGGCGGGAAAATCTTAGAGCAGGAAATTCTAAGTAGAGAGCTTCAAATAAGGAAGCTTTGAGGGACAGACCAGTTATAGTTTGGTCCCGTAGTCTCAGATAGAGAGACGGAGGAAAAGAGAAGAAAGGAGAGAACTCAGGACAAGTTGAAGTCCAGGAGCGAACTGGAGGACGAGATAGTAGAGACGGAGGAAAGGAGAAGAAAGGAGAGAAGTCAGGAGAAGTTGAAGTCTGGGAGCGAAATTGTAGGAGGAGATAGTAGAGAGGGAAACGGAGACAAAGGAGGAGTTAGAGGAACGGAAAAAAGGAAGGAATCAGCGGGAAGAAATAGATGAGTAGATGCAAGGACAGGTGGAAAATCGAACTCACACTGTAAATCACGGGATGAATTAGGCTGTCACTTGGTCGAGGGAAAGACGTGTGATTGGAAGTTATCGTTTTAAATTATCACATTTATTAAATTGTTATTGATTGAATTTCATCTTAGTGTTCTCTATAATTTAACCGTCGGCATTGCTGACTGGGGGCTCAGAGCTGTAAAACTACCTCGTCACTAATTTAACTTTCTAACCTCACGAGCCAGGGTGGAACATTCATCATAATTTAATTAAATTATATTGGAAGAACCCCACCCCAATACGTGCAAACGTCACAACAGCAGTGAAAGTATATGAAACAAACATAGACACTGAATGGCCTAAACTGGTATTTAAGGAGTTTACTGGGGAAACAAAAGCCACGAAGAGCGGAGTTTACTCTCTTTAGAAACAATATAATAAATCTATGACCGAGGATCCTGATAAAGGCAAAAAAGTGTGGATCGTATGCATACAAAAATACGTTCTCATACCCAAACCCCAAGAGCAACAACTTGTTCAAAGCGGTATTGGAACGGAGGCGCCTCGTCGTGGACGGCGTAGTCACACAGAGCTCAAACTCGCAGTGTTCAGTGCATGTCTGTGGACCGGCAACTAGTTAATGAACAAGTGGATCGGTTGGAAACACTAGTAGCTTTGGGTTTAGCGAGCAACAATGTACCAGAAATTATCAATGAGGTCACATCTATTTCTGAGCGGTTTCTAACCTAACCTAAGACATGGAGACTTTTCGTTTGTAAATGCAAGAACTCATCGACGTATATTACGACATCAATGTATATTATGACAACAATGATGAGTTCTGAAGCGCTTTTCCATTAAAACACTTCGAGGTTTATAGAGAGTTTCGTGTTTTATATGAAATGTGTGTTGCGTTGGAGCGTGTCGTTGTAAATGCAAGTCCAAGCGTTACCTCGATAATCACAATCTTATCAACGCAATCATAATGTTATGTGACATTCGCTACATGAACCACCGCGATAAAATCCCGCATACTCGAGATTGCACAAGCATCGTTAAGCGTGTATTACAGTTGGCCTGATATCCTATCACGACCGTTAGGTGGTCTTCCCGCGAATAACGCGGTTGTGTTTTCGCCGGAATAAATTGAACTTCCCCTTGGAAGTGTATGACATGGAATCTACCAATGAAGAGAATTTCGTTGGTGACCAACAAAGACTAAAATTTTCATACATGAACACATGCCCACTCTGAGTTCTGCTATCTCGATGGAATCTGCACCATACGCGGTTGGCATAACACGAGCATCAACAAGACCAATTTTAAGTTGTCTCGACGATAGTACTGAAATTCCAGTTGATAAAAGAATCTTACGCGCAGTACCTGGAAGGTCCTGATATCACATTGCGCCAGACATTGTCAGGATGACTTCAACGACAAGATCAATTACCTGCAGTTATGAAAGCAGAGGTGCTCAAGGTTGCATAATCTTATGACTCTAGGTCTTAAAATATGTAACAGAAGGAAATGAAGCCAGCAATTTAAATAAAAGTCAACAAATAATTTATTTCACTAAAGTAGAAAGAAAAAATTGAAAAGACACTTACAATATTGTAAATTAAATTCCAAATAATTATAAATGTTCTATCACAAATCCAAAAGTATTAAATCTTCTTGAATGTCCCGATATAGCAATAGTTTTGAGTGTCATGATATACAATTTATGCTATTCAGAATGTCAAAAACATTCCGAAATAATATATTAAACCATTCATTGAACATTTTATAATTCCAATGAATGACTTAAAATATAATTCCACCAGAATTATATCTTAACACAAACGTCGATGTTGAAAACAAATGGATTCCAGAGACTGACTTTAAGATGGGAATGACTAATTTATTTATCAACCCTTACATATGCAATTACCCACTTTACCTACGACAATAGTTTCCTGGAATTCTAATCGAGAATTCCACTACCTCATAAACATGGTAATTTTTTAGTAAAAGCTTTGTTTACAATCATGACAAAAGTCAGGTACGCAAAAACTCTGTTCACATCCTTCAATCACGGAAAAACGTTATATATATATATATATATATATATATATATATATATATATATATATATATATATATATATATATATATATATATAAACACACACCAGACAGAACGGAAAGTGCTATCCCTGGATTCTATAGGAGAATGCTTGATAATTGTAGGCAGAATTAATATTTAATACAAATAATAATATCATACAGGTTATAGAACTTTTAATTCGTACTATACGGAGATTCGACCCAGGACCTGGTAAAGAAAATACAGATTAATACATATTTGTCTAATATAAATATAATACAACAATAATTAAAATTAGGAAGATGTCTTATGAACGACACCAAATAAATTAATATAGTACTTCTAAACACGCAAGAATGCATCTGAAAAACATTTTATATTTTCACTGATGTATCCAATGTCCATGTTTTATTCCTCCAGCATAACATTCTATCTCAACAACTTCTGTTTATTGATTTTCATTTCGTCAATGAATGTATGGGGGTTGTGATCACGGAATACAATAATTGGAGAATGAGTTAAACTAAAATACGTTTCGAAATATTGCAAAATCAAAATCAAAGCCAAACATTGGTTCTCGATTGTGGAATAATTTTTCTGGTGCTTGTTTACTTTGTTTTAGAAAAATGACGTACTCGATGATCCAACCATTTTACCATTTTGAATCAATATTCCACCGTAGTGGTGGATTATTTATGTATTATTCATCACATGCTTAATATACATTTTAAATGATTCACTGAAATTTAGACCTGAAATATCTGGTGCACCTTTAAGTATGGCCTATAATTTGTCAAAAAATTGCTGAAACCTATGAGACCAATGAAACTTGGTTTTCTTACTCAATAATTTGGTCACAGGTTCAGAAATTATGGAAATATTTGAACACACTTTCCATTAGCAGTTTGTCATCCCCGAACATCTCATCAGATGCTTTAACTAACAAGTACCGGGAATTCAGAGATAGCCTCGTCGTTAACTTTTACTGGTTGAACTTGAACCACCGACCAACGAGAAGCTACTACCAAGCTTTCTCACATACCCACATTGGCCGAACCCGAGACTCGAACCCACGCAAGACAGTGGTGAAATGGCAATGATCCGTAACGGTGTTTTAGACCACTCGGCTACGCGGGGCCACTACACAAAATATGACACAAGCACGGAAAGACTCTCTTTTACCTAAATTCATTGCCAATTTTGTTCATTTTTGTTCACTTTTCTATAGTCAGAACACAAGCGAAATGTAGTATCTAGTTTTGGCACAAGAATACATGGTAAACTCCAGTTACTTTAATTTGGTTGTATAAATGCATTCTCCAGTTAATGCTGAATTTTCTCCCCAATTTTCCTTCTTGAGAGTATTCATCCAATAAGGATGGTGTTAAAGAGTTGCAGAATCTACAGTCTTAACGTCATGATTTATTTTATATGTTGTGTTGGAACACCAGGAAACAAGTGCTCATATTGACATATTAGCTCTTTTGATTCACTCTTTTCCTGTGGTTTTAAAGGTGAAAATTTCCGAAGATTGGTCAAGCCAGAGTAACTACAGTCATATTGCATTCCACGGTTTACATTCTCACTGTGTGGGGCAGGTACAGCTAAATTCACTGAATAATTAATTGAGTTATCTTTACTAAATTACTGTTTTGACATATTTTTATGACAAAGTTGTTTTCGATTTTTTCCTCCCATGTGTATTTTTTGATATGATATAATTTGTCACTTTTTATCTCTTCAATTGTATAAGGATGTGTATTTCTGTCATATATTATAATTTAATTTTTTACTGAGATAAGTGAAGATTAGTTCTTGCTACATCACAACTGCATCCGGGATGGCTCTGAAGGAGATGATCGGCAGTAAAGTCCGCATAAACGAATAAAGAGAAATAAAGGTCTTCGGATACCCTCAGCCAGTTGTCTTCGATCACCAGCGTGAACCTTAGCCAATTTTGATGTACTAGTTATAAAAAATGTAAATCAATAATTTCAGATGAGTTCTTGTGAGGGATGATCCCACGTACAACAAAACCGGAATCGTTAACCTGGATTTGACAACAGGACCTGGCATCTTTTTAAATCGCATACGTGGTAACGCCTGAAGATCTTCTGTATTTTGACTAGTACAGGCTTGCACAGCAACTTGACGTTGTTGATTGCTGAACCCAAAGTGGCAGACGACAACTAATGTTTTATTAGACTCTGCCGTTGAAAACTCTGCTTTACCGGCCTTATGTGTGAACATTTTGTTGCTAAAGAGTTGGGTCCACTTGAGTGTTCACCAACACCTAGCGCGCGTGTTGATTTTACCTGTCACTTGGAAATTCTCTTAGTAGTATATAGAATGTCTTTTTACATTTGCGGTGTTATGTATATGTATATGTATCTTATTTTCATAATAATGATTTTAGTGAGACTCATTTAGTTAATGACATTTATTTAATACTAAAAATCCTATGATCATGGTTTGCACTATGCGTCATGCATAAATGTACAATGCGTAGTACGATGTTTCGTTCATACGTTTGGCTGGAGCAGTAACAACTCTTGTTTACTGCAAATGAGTATGTCTAAATACTAAATGATTGACTTAAAAACTTCGTATTGAATTATTTAGCTATTGCGTTGTTAGCTTGATATAACAAAGGATTATAACACGGAATCATTCATTCTTAAATCAATCACTGGTCTTAAGAGAGTATCGAGTGGCTTCATTCATTTATTTAAGACAATCTTTTATTCGAATTACAGGGCTGTGAAAAACATTTATTCAAAGACATTTGCATATATCAATAGCCGTACGGATTTACAGTGAAACATTTAAAGACTATCAGCTTTAATAGCTCTATTGGATTTGCTGTGAATTTATTTCAAGTATGTTTAGATTTATAGCTCTATTATATTTACCTTGAATTCATTTCAAGAACGTTTGGATATTAAAACATACTGATTCTTATGTAGTGCTGGTACATCAGGACAGTGGTGATGTGGTTGCGGAATTGGCCATGAAGTGTTCAATCGGATAAAAAGTGATCCCGACATTGGTAATGACTTTGTTCCAATTCTTCATTCATATCTGCTTTAAAACGGTGTATACACTGAAATATACTTTTTTTTAAGGGTCAAATTTTATTTAAAAAATACACTTGCGACCACCATAACTTGACAATACCAACTCGGCATGGAATCATTGCTTTATAATGAACAACCAGGTTGAAAGAACTGAGGGATTGTTTCTACAACGATGAAGTGGAGATCACCGACAAAATCTACCCCGGTTACATTCTCCCTGAATTATGTTGCACGAATATTAACTCAACAATGAAAAGCGAAATTTCGACTGTTATTCATCAAGGACAAGCTTGTTCGTGTAACAGTTGTGGGGCGAAGACGACAACAATCGTTACAGAAACTATGATACCGCATATAGAAAGAAGAAATTGTCTGTACCTGCAGTAGCAACCTTTTGACGGTATATATATATATATATATATATATATATATATATATATATATATATATATATATATATATATATATATATATATATATATATGATACCCCCTCGACTGGGATTTCCTTGTACTGGTAGAAGCACTGACACATATTATTCTTCTCGCTCAATTTTTTACCCATTGCAATTAGTTTGACAATAATTAGTCTGACAATATAGATAGCAGATTCAACATATACAATATTAATCATATACTATTATTGTCTCTCACTTTATATATAGGTCAACAGGTCTTATAATATTTTAGTTATATATACCGCTCTTCGAAAAGAATAAAAAATAACAAAATAGTTATACCTGTTACATGTTAGAAGTGTTGCACCATGAGCGTCTAGAGCAATCTGCTATTGTTTGGAAAAACTGCCCATTAATACGAATATGTTAATGAAGGTGATTGGGTGACATGTCGGTCTTAAGTACATAAGGTCTATTCATGAGAGAATAGAAACAAAAACCATTTGATATTATTACTGTATTTATAGGTTACTGCATTTGTATGGGAAAATATGAACGAGTGTTTCGAATGGAAAAAATGCACGACCTTGGAAGTGAAGTATATCCATCCGAAAAAACGAGTTCATATTTTCCCATACAAATGCAGTAACCGTATTATTATATGCTACTTCTTTTTATTCTACCTAATGCTTAATTACAGAAACAAAATAATCTACAAGAAGCAATGTAACTAAATGTATGCCGTATTCCAAACTAAATACGCAAGCGCAGATTCATCATTACAAAACAACAACATTATTACTGCGCACATAACTCCGCCCAGATAAATTTGAACTTAGTCGCGCGCTAGACATAACTTTCGAAAGAAAATGGCTTGTCTAGTTAAAATTGAAATTTGGAGTCGTATTGTGAATGAATGCGCCTTGCAACAACTTTTCCATTTGATCTGGAATGAATAGATTCTGGTATTTGTTTTCGATTCTACGAAATTTCGTGATTATGGACTGGATTTCTATGTGACAATTATTCATGAAATACATCGGATTGAAGAAGCGTGGGAGAAGCGTGTTCTCATCTGCAAATGTGTTTCTGTTCTGTCATTGAATGTTTGAAAACACAACGTGGGAAAAATATGAAGTCTTTCAATTGCAATTATCAAAAAGACGCTATGGAATTTAATGCTTTTTTCATTTTGCGTGCAGTAAGGAGGATGTAACTGCACTTATATTCGAAATTACAGTACAGTTTCGAAATGTGTAATCAAGATTGAGAACCTATGACATGGCTCATGTAATTCGGATTTGCATAACTAAGAAAATACATTTTGAGGAAATTCAGGATGTAAAACTGTAAGTATATTTTTTTGCCATTCTTATCACTAGCTAAAGAAGACGGTATATGACTTGTCACTTGTATGTTATTTGTAAGGACCCTTTCTTGCGTCTGTTGTATAGCTAGCCTAAATCGAAACGTTGTATCAACAAAGTTAACGCGGAATGTGCCAAGGCAGCTGGTATGTGGCAGTCCACGAAACATCTGCTTTGGTTCATTCAGAAACAAATTTAAACAACCACAACGTAAAGCGCCTACTCCGCGAGTGTACATGATTTGTTTACGTCTGTGTCCATTGTTTGTTTACAATAGAAAGTAGTTCCTTTATGCACGTGAATGCAATATCTGCATTTGCATGCGAGTTCGGTATCGGGTAATATTGCACGATTCTGACAATGTAAAGTTAATGGAGAAAAGTGAGCATGTAATAATATCACACTTAATTGATGGATGTCATATGAAAATAACAATAAGTAATGAATACATTTTCTACAAATAACGTCTAACTTTGGTCAGTTTTAAATTGGAATAAGTTCTATGGTAGCCAATGATACAGTCCACAGCTCTAATAAAGTGTGTATGACTGTGAGGAGATTACTAGTACAATAATATACTACATGGAAATCTTGTGGAATAGCGTGCGGACTGTCAACGAACCACTCTGATTGGTAAGTGCAAGAGTTTTCATTTGCAATTGTATCGGATTGGAGGTGTTTGCCAAAGTTTCTGTGTCTGTTTCTCTCAGTATATATTGTATGATGTGTTCACAAAGTGGCCTTCAGTTGCTTTATGAGTGAATTTCATTTTGTTATTTATCTATTGTTGTTATTGTTGTTGTTGTTTGATTGATTTTATATAACTCTGCCATGCACAGTAGAAGACAACAAGAGTTTGTTCTTTTTTAAAGTAGTTCCGAACGCGTACACACCATGACTGACACAATCAGACTGTGATGAGAAAAGTAAGGTTAGCAAATCAGATAGATTTCTCTGTCGCAGGGGTGAAAATCATATTAGTCACAAAAACAAATGATAATCCTAAGTTTTACATAATTTTTTATCAGAAGTTTTTTTTATTTGATTTTACTACTGGATCATGGTCTAGGTAGAAGAATATTGTGATGTGGACAATTTAGAAAACTGTCATGAAATATAAAGCTTTATACGTGGAAAGGAAACATCCTGAACAGCAAGCAAGATTATACTATTTTGTGCTGGCTGATAACATTGTACGTTACTCTCTGGGATACACCCATTGTGCATGGATATATAAGTGATCATTAAAACTTAATTTACAATAACGAAAAGGAGGTGGAGGTTATTTAAAAATTCTCATTTCAAAGACAAAATAAAATCAGACTAATCAAACAAACTCTGAACGTTTCATTTGGATTGTGTGATTGACATTTGTCCATAATTGTGGGTCGGAGTTTGGGACTACCTGATTACTGTCTCTTTATTGTAAACACCAAATTACAAAGCTATTTTTGTCCATGGTTGTCAATTATATATTAAGACTATTATTATGTATAGGTTTACATGTTTACTTTGATTTGAATCCAGAACACTGGTTTTCATTTGGGGAAGTTCTGGTCTTCCTGATTTGTCTTGTGTTCTTTATTATCATTTAAGTAAAAGACCGCATCATGTTGACAACTTATATAAATTAGAATGTTCTAGAAATGAATATGTAATCCTCATCTTGGTCCTCATATTGTGTCTTAGGTTTTTGTTGTAAGGTGATTTATATTTTATTTACTCATTCCTATCGTAACATCTGAAGTGGAATCAGCCTTTTAAGTGTGTTCAGTTTCAATCTGAGAAGATTTATTTCTTTAAATTATTCATTGGAATTATAAAGTACTCATTAATACTTTCAGACTAAATCGCTATTCTAGGATTATTGTATTGTGAATTCATTTACAGACGTTTTAGATTATATAATTGTGATACATCAAAACTGTAAGCACACCGACATTATTCCGGGATGGTTTTACATTAGCGCAATCATGATTGAAATTTATTGATAATACCACTGACATTCATTCGGAATAATATGCTTTTGGACTTGTTATATAATTGTTAGGACTATTTGGGATTTAATTCACAATATTGTTAGTTCTATTTAAATTTTCACTTTGTAATCTAAGGAAATAAATTATTTGTTGAATTTGACAAAACGTGCTGGTTTTCGCTCTTATATGTCATTTAGTTCAAGACCATATAGTCGTAACAATGTATGTATATATAGCTTGAATTGGAAATAAAAAGTAACCTTTATTTTAGGACATTTTTATTGATGCATATCAGATGTTAGAATTACAAAGGTGATACATTGATCTACTTAATGTAACTCCTGCAGAGTGACAATGTTTTATGCATTCTAACAACAAAATGATAAATATAAAACACAAATAATCAGTTCAAACGTGTACTTTGGTTACAAGGAATTTCTATAAAAAATAAAATTGATTCAGATAAGTGTTACTATTGTAATCTGAGCGAAATAAAGTGTAAACTTTAGAAATGAGTTTTGTAGTTAATTCAGATCAATTATAACTTAGGAGCAGAGGATAAAGCTTTTATTATTAATATCTTGATAATTATTGGAATAAATATTGTTTATACAAATCAATTTAAGATTTAATTAATTTCTCTGGACCCAATGAAAAATATCTGAAACAGAATATTAGCTGGCTAAATTTAATGTGAAAATAAAATATTTTTCATTAAAATTATTCTTATCTTAATGAAATTCTTTTGAACCACTCGGGGATATTATCGGTTTGTTATTAATGATGTACATTGATGCTCATATCTAGTTTCAAATACTATAAGAATAAATATCTCAGTACCTAACCTTAACACTAGCAAAACCTAATTTTAATACACATACTAGCAGAACGTAATTACTCTGATAATTAATCTTAATAAAAGCAGAACACAAACTTAATACTAGTGGAACATAATCTTGATAAAGACAGAACATAATCTTCATGCGATTTTGTGTTGGTAAGAATTTGTGCCAATGTATTTTGGTCTGGAAATATTTAGTTAGACACAGCAATTCTATCCCTTCCTAAATTATCTTGTGGATATATAGCATCAATATAAAGATAGAGAAGCAGCAAATAAGCACCACTGGAGGTTTTCGAATAGAGCTTTGTCCGTTACAAAGATCTCCGGTACATGTGCATGCCCCGTTTCCTAGGATCGAAGTGCACGAGTCACCACTTCCGCCACAGGTTCTCTCAACTTTATAAAACACTGAAAGAACAAAATAATTTTGCTTACAATTCAAATCAACCAGTCAATGAAATAATTAATTAATTTCAACTTGTAACTAAATTTGGATCCTAAATGCTTAAGAAGTAATAACAGAAAGTGAATTTTCTTTTGCCGTATTCTGATCAGACATTCTATCTTTTAAAGGAGTATTTTTTTACATTTTCTCACAGAATGTTCTTTTGATTTTCATACATGATGATGCTAAAGAAAATTCACCCACCACTACCTCGGGTTTAAACTATCGTATTAAAAACAAGTATATGCCTTGTACACACACGTACGGACCTATAGCGGATAAATAAAAAATAGCTTTCCCAATTAAGCATTATCAAAACTTTAGTACAGCAAATTGACATAAAAGTATATCACATTATGTATTTTAAATTTCTATTGTTGGTTGGCTTTTTTCTCCATTATTAGATGTTTGGTATAACTGTATTTCGTAATTGGGCTTAGATTCAACAGTTGGATCATCATTATCAATGGAGGTAAACATGTTTATCGTAATCTGAATCTAGGATATTGGTATTCCCCCATGTTAAACCCTGGTTTACCAGATGTTTGCCATGTTCTTTATTATAATGTTAGTAATATACCTTATATTGTTGACATCTTAGAATGCTCTAGAAATAAACTTTTGACCCTTATCATGGTTCAATTGTTGTGTCATTTTTATATAATGTTGTTTACTTGAAAAATTACTTATTCTTGCCATAGCATCTTGGAGTAGAATCAGTCTACTAGTTGTATTCAGTTTTTCATTGGGTGGAATTATTTACCCAAATTATTATTCACTGGAAATACAAAGTGCTCGTCAATAATATTCATCCACTAGAACATTAATGTGAAATTATAGTGAGTTCAGACAAGAATATGATTGGATTATAATATTTTGATACATCAAAATATTGTTAGCACATCATTACATTCCAGGCCATTAGCACATTACTACGTTCAAGGCTACAGGTACATTAACACACTAACACATTCAATAGTGTAATGTATTTGGAATACCACTGGAATTCAGTTGGAACTTTATATATTTGGACTTGTGATAAAACATTAAAGAACTAGTTGGGATTTAATTCACAATACTGTAAGTCCGTCTTAAATTTATACTGTATAATCTAGGGTTTTCGTTCTTTTCTGTGACTTACTTTAGGACCATAGAGCTAGGGTATGTTACTACCAACTGAAGCCCAATTAGAGATATGATATGTATATGAGGTTGCGCATGTAGCCATGGTCCGACGAGGAGCAGACACGTGTAAATGGATCCCTTGTGGGCAAACTGAACTGTGTTTTAGCAAATGTTTCAACACCTATTGATCGGCACAAGCCCAGCGATACAAAGATGGGATCCTACAGCTGATCTCCTGAAAATACGGGGTAGGTACCATTCATGGGATATCCAACTGCGCTGTGGATGGCCACCAGGTCGAGAAGCTGGGAAGCATAAAACCAAAGACAACATGACAATTTAGGATGGTCCTAAACGAGTTGCAAAGTAAAACTCATACTAGCTACTGGTCAAGCCAAGCGTTACATATCCCTATTGAATCAGCGCAAGGCAACAGCATATTCCCACCTAAAGAGTGAGGATCGTAATCTTACATTCATACAAAGGCTAGGTACCATAGCATTCATAGCATCACGCCAGGGTCGCCATTGAGTACTGCTTCAGTCATCAGCAAACAGGGATAACTTTCCATTTAGATAAATGTTGAAAATCATAAACATCTGAATACCCCGTACACGGGGAGCATGGATCCGCGTTCATGTCGCGCTCCTCGTCAGTACTCAGCCAAGGCTCTGGAAATAAAGGATCCAACCTGCAAACCTGGACGATACAACATTGCAGGTTTTGATCTTATTTCATCAACACCTGACTCCGAATTCAGCTTTGCTACGTATGCACGCTGAGACATTACTGATGCCTCTCCAGTTTTCTGTACCAGATTCTACAATTCGCCCAGTGTCCACTTGGACAACAATATGCTTCCAAATCTTGAGTACTCCGCCTTCTATATTTGCGAATTTAAAAGTCATCACCCTGACTGGGGCTACTCACACTCCGATGAAGACGAAGAATACTTGGTAGAGTAGGAAAGCAACGTGGAACCTTCTATTCTGCAAGATGGCAAAAAGGACTACTCAACGGACCTCAGCTGTGTCAGCTCCATTGGTGACCATCCTCGCCAGTAAGCCAAACTGTTTAAGACATCTTCCCACACAGTTAGACGACTTCCCACACAGTTCTTACTGACCAATACTTATCAATATTGGACTTAAGCTGCCGACTATACACAACTCTTCACAGAGGCGTTGGAACATTCGCAAAGCAGATTGGACGAAGTACACTGACATAGTGTAGCAAAGCATAGTCACTATACCATCTCGCTACATCTCAATCAAGGAATCCTACCATCGCTTCCAAAGAGCCATATTCAAGTCAGCCACTGAGTCTGTCTCTCGTAGTCGTCGTCCATATACACCGATGCTAGCCTCTAGAAGTATACCTTTTGAAACTATTTTGGACTGTGACACAGGGTCACATCTTCCATAGTGAGTACGCAAAGGCTAGTCATCGAATAAGCCCGGACTATGGCTCCTCCAAACCAACCAAAATGAGTATCTGCTTTGTCGCTAATAATTATGGAAATGGTTACGTTGGAGAGCCCACCCCCTGTTGGCCACCACTGAGTCGATTCCGAATATACTGATTTAAGTAGTATAGACCCAGTCGCAAGACTGCCTTCTCGATGTGGACTTGAATGTCTGGAGAACTTCACGGTGCACACTCAGGGTCTTCGATTATTCCAAAAGACTGCCTATCATTCGACAATTACGATGTGGCAAAATGGGAAGTCTTTACCCCTGATGAATGAAGCTGGTACAGTATCTGCTGAGGAGGAGGCATACGTCACACCAACCATGACTTCCAACTCATATTTGATGTATGACATTTATTATAACCGCAAGATGCTCCTCTGACCCTATACCGACTATTTGCTCCTAGAGAGACGGAAGACATTTCTGGGGACTTGGCAAAGGACGTACATCTCTACAGTACGAATGACTTTCTAAAAGACCACTTCTTAAATAGCGACGCTAACAGCTATGTACTATGAATATTTAAGGATAAATATAACGGAGATCCTATCCTTAACTGAGACATAAGCGTTTGCGGGTGAGATACCAAAACAACGGGCATGACAAAGCCAGATATCAGATACTACACATTCGATGAAGGAAGTATATTCGCCTTGATCATCCAATGGATTGGAGGTCACCAGAGCTGCAACATGCAGGATATCATCGTTCTTTATGCAACAGCCACATATTCTGCAGGAACCCCGTATCTCGTAGGGTCCGAATCTCTAAGACCTGCTCATTGATGCGTACTCGGAAGCTATAGCATTAGCGTGAGACCTCCCATTTCACTCATCGAGCATTTCGCCTGGTGAGATTACCCTTACGAGGTAGCTGCGTCTCTTCCGGTATGACTTGGAGCACTTTTCGCATAAACCCACGGCGAGGCAGCAGATCACTAACCCTATCGAGGGACTTATCAAGGTGATATATGACGGGGTAACACCTTTCAGCGTATAAATACTGCACTAGGACGAGCGCATTGAGGGGCTGTCCGTGTGGCATTCCCTGGCTTGCTGAAGGTTTCGTATGCGGTCAATTCTTAATGTACATGGGCCAGCTAACCTTGTCGTACGGCAGAAATAATATGTCGGCCAGGTGCACCACGCTGAGAGTCGACACGTTAAAGCTCAGGCTGACTATTTTGCACAATGCCTGTCGGTAAATATGTCGCACACCCGTTTTCTCGACCACACTCTGGCTGTATCCATCAAGGCCCCTGGGGTCGCTGTTCGTATTTTAGTTGCTGACTCTTTTCGATTGACTCCTTGGGTTAAAATAGACGGTTGATAGACGGTCCTCCACTACAACAACCTATTCAACCATCTTTAGATGGCTGTACCCACACCATTCGATAACTTGGCTTTCAGCATGCCAGTAACAAGCATGCGCCTAAGCCGCCCCAAGATGGACTGTAGGTCGTACATCATGTCCACCTCTGCCTTGAGCCAAGACAGTCATGGAAGTTCTCCGATACTTGCCGGAATTCAGCTGCCGCGCTTTTCTACCTTCGCGGTCTCCAAGAATGTGACCGTCTTCGTGTCGCACACGGCGTATGATCCGAAGAAGACGCGCTTCCGTTTACTATGGCTGTCACGCAACGGTCGCCAACTGTTTTGGTATTTCGCCTGTAATTCAGACTATGCGAACATGTTTAAAGATTTTGAAAGACACTGTAGGTTTTAAATATGTATGGCCCTCGTTGACTTACTGGCGCTTCATCGAGGGATCGGATATGCGTGCACCGTCTGAGTTCGCCCATATTTCATTCCCCTCCCACCTCCACAAACTAACCAAAGATTCACTAGATCTAGAACAAAAACATTGCTGCTCCGTGAATTAACAACTTAAGGTATGGTTGTCTTACATCCCCCTTTAACTACTACTATTACTACCACTCGACATAAGTAACCTAATCTGACTTGTGTTTGTATGGTTTGTCCCTGTTTTGTAATTGTCCTCGACTATATAAGTTCAAAAAGCATGATAAACGAGTTTGATTTCAAGTGTTAGATTTTTCACTTGTTAAATCACTTTACTGACTCTTCAAAGAAAGGGTTGCTAATCACCGCGAATCAGTGACGAAGTTGGTTTTTTTATGGGAAGCAACTCCTACAAACCTATTCTTATATGTATTTACCATTACTTTCCCCATTTATTCTGATAGTATAGGAAATCTATATGCGTAACTTTGTGGTATCTTAGCATTTTATGTTACAGCAACACTGTGAAGGTTATGTCGTGCCGAAGCAACTAGGGTTACATACCCTGGACAAGGATACGGCCGTAGAAAAGTTTGATCATTTTTACTTCATCACATGCAAAGAAACAGTGTACAAAATCCCTCTTGGCTCATTAAAGAAAATATATGTAGCAAGATAACCAGTTTGGATTTCGGATTTATAACAGAACACTTTTAATGGTGATACAAATACAATGTTTAATGATGAATGACTTGAATGAGAAAAGAATTATGATTAATACGTGCGTGCATAAGATCCAAATATTGGAAAAATTAACATAATCCGCACGAACCTAATATTGCAACAAATGAAAATACAAATAAATGACCTTACACAGTACTAGGACAAAGGTAAAAGATTCACAGTAATTTCACACGACGAAAAGAATTATGTGTTTTACTCAAATAGTAAAAATGAATTCACTCAAAATGTGAAAAATGATGTATTTTACTCAAATATAAAATGATGAAAACAAAGGGACTGATATCATACAAAATATCTTTACAATCCCAAAACAATGGGCATTACACACCCCAAATTTAGCCCACGGCTAAAATATTACATTTTTGGAGTTACACACTCCATCACCAGCACACTTGGCTCCCAGTCACACTGACCAATCAAGCAGTCGGTATTCCAGGTAGTCGCAGGCAACCATTCAATTCCTTGGTTAGTCAAGCATCCAGCGCCCACAAATCGGTCAGCATCACCCGATCACCTGATACTCGACGAGCAACACTGTTCACTCAGCTCTAGGCTGTTATGGTTCAGCTTTACAGCTGATATGGTCAACTTCCATGGTTAGCTCTGCAGCTGGTACCACGTCGATTCCGATCAGCTGAAAATACAGCTAACACCATGTACTATGCATGACACGGACATATACGATAAAACGTAATGACGTTATATACCGTAAGCTATACATATTACATTATCGGCACAATAATTACAAAGCAATAAACAGGTTTAGAAGCGAACCTACCTCTGCCCGATAAGAATCCTATGGTACTAACGTTTCCTAATAAAACACAGCTTCACTGCTAATATAAATCTCTTGCTAAGTCACAAACAAAAATAGAAATATTTGCATTATACTACAAAAGCCGAAGCTACATAGAAAATATACTAAAATAAACGTTGTAGTAAAATAGTTCTAACTTATACACAAGAAATTAATCAATAATTCACATACCTGTATAGCTGAAGATGTGCAAGTCCTTAAGTAGACTGCCCACTGACAAGACGTTCCGTAATGGGAAGATTTAGTCTTCCGCTGAGACATTTATACACAGACAATGCAGCATAATCGTCTGTGCGCTGGAAGTATTCGGTTTCTTCTATCGAAAGCACTTCGCACGTGCGGCATACGATGAACTAAATTCACTGTTTCGAAATATTGTACAATATACATAAATCACCCTCGGATATTTTTGTACAAACAAACACACACACACACCAAACCCGTGTACATGTATTTAATAAATAAAGGGATTTGTACAATTCCGTGACAATATACAATTTCTGTTAGTTAAAGAAAGAAAACGATAAAAGAACAAAAACAAAAAGGACAAATACTTAATGCATCTAGTAAAAGAATTACATAAAATAAGAATTTACAGAGAAAGGAGGTAACCATTACAATTTTTCCACCAGCACAGAAAACATTTTCTAGTAGTTGAAATGCTGAAGTCTATTCCATAAGATCATTAGTGCCCAATCCGTGGAATATCTTTTGACTACGACATATATGTTTGCGGTAGACAAGTTGGCAGCATACTGGATTCTCAGGCCAGGCCGGGTCGGCTGCCGTGTTTTATCCATTGGTTAAACACTTTACAATCAACAAAACCTTGTTAAACCCATTTAACACCTTAATGCAGGCCTAGCTGGACCAAACCAGACAAGGTGTGCGTCTGTGATGAACACCAATAATTACTGTATGTGCGTGTGTGCACTCCCGCTTGTGCTTAATTGGTTACTCTGATACACTTTGATAAAACTTGTATTCCCTTTTTAGTTACTTAAGAAGCTTGAAACGATGTATACTGTTCTTCTTAAAGGAATGGCAAAATTAAGGATACGTAGAATGATGGATCCGTAAAACATGTTGATGGTGGTTGACGCAATCATTATATAATATTGATAGGGGAGGGGATAAAGACAGGCAAACAAGCAAATAGAAACATGATGAAGAAATCACACCGAGTGACACAAGTTCCTCAGATTACTGACATGTCTGGTTCTGACACTGGAACCTGTCGATCTTACGATAAAGAGACAAAGTTAGTAACTTCGAAACAGCCCCTTCCACACCTGGCCCTCGATCTCTGATAGCCCTTCCCATCCATGAAAACCGTAACAATATGGCTCACTACACTCCTGATATATTTTGTGTTCATCAAGACATCGCTTGCTTTTCTGCTCTGAACTAAACATAAGGCACCAAAACGTAAGAATTGAGCAAATATTCGCCTGGTCCAAAAATGTAATGCTCATTTACAAATGTATCGGTTCATACAGAGGTAGACCAATCTCAGAAACAGATTGTAATTAATCTGAGAACAGAGGTAGATGCTAAGGTAAGAGTTTGCTTGCCGTTCAGTCTAGTCAACTCATGGAATCCTATTCCACGAAAGAATAAAATACGCGTTTGCAAAACCCAATAACTTAAAATTCTGTTAATATAAAAATTAAAACCTCCTAAGTGAAGAACTCTATGCGGTACTCAGAAGTTCGCTGCGAAAGCTGATTGACTCAACAGTTACCAAATAATAATAAAAAACTACTGTAATACATACCATTTTTAGTTTTAAGAAATAAGCTACATAATGTGTCACCTAGTTTTTGTTATTTAATTTCTGAAAAATGTATATAAAAATAACATTAATATTGTGTTAGCCACCTTTGGTGGATCAATCAGGTTTTATATCCATTGTCTATACTCTTGTTTCAGTTAGGGAATGTGCGCTTGTCTATACGTGCAGAAGCATTGTTAGTCTTTCCATTGGATGTATATCTTAAATATTACATGCTATGCTGTCCAATAAATTTTAATATTATTTCACATATTTATACAACTATAGTGAAAGAAAATGAAAGAGACTCTATTATATTTTGTTGTGAACGTGTGCACAAGGCTCTCTCTCTCTCTCTCATATATATATATATATATATATATATATATATATATATATATATATATATATATATATATATATATATATATATATATATATATATATATACAGAAAGAAGAGAGAGATTACCTATTAAATTAATTAATAATTACAATACTGAAGTAATTAATAGATCCGACTCTAGATAGCCATGAGTATCAATACTTTATGAACTTACACTCCATCGCAAGATTTCTTTTCGTGTTATGGGGCTGTAAACACCAGTCTTAGCATCATAATTTTCTACCACGTGAATTGTTGCATGACTGCAACGGTAGTAGAGCATGCAGAAGAATCGGCACAATTCCTTTTTAGCTTGATATTTATTGTGTGTCTGTGTGTGTGTGTGTGTGTGTGTGTGTGTGTGTGTGTGGTGGAGGTGGTTACAAAGGGTGTGTTTATGTGTGCATGTTCGCAAGAATTTTTAAAAATATTTAAAAAAAGTTGGATGGTTAAAAGTCTATAAATTCACAATTAGCAAAACAGTTCGATCGTGTTTTATATTTAATGAAATTCATTTTTCTCTCCACTTGACGCTTTCTTTGGATTAACACCAATATGCGTATTTGTGAGTGCAATGCTATTTTTATATTATGTTAATACTTGAGCGATAAGAGGATTGCCACATGAATACAGTTTTATTTAGGTTCATAAAGATCTATCATAGTTTTCCTATTAGGTTAATCCATTATGTGTATGTGTGTGCGTGCGTGCATGTGTGTGTGTACTCGAACGTAATTCATGACACTTTAATGTGGTTTACTGTGTTTTCCAATCTCATAAATGGAATATTACATTTGTGTTCATAGGGTCGCGGGTGGCCAAGTGGTCTGAAGCGTTCGCTTTACCATTCACTGCCATCTTACCTGTCTGCGTGGGTTAGAGTCTCGGGCTGGGCCAATGTGGTTATGTGAGAACGTTGCCAGTAGCTTCACGTAGGTCGGTGGTTTTGCCAGTCCTCTTCCACCAATTGAGAAATGGCGATAACTCCCAAAACAACAACAGTTGTGCTCATTTCAAACACAATTGTTGAAGCTCCTCAAATAATTTATGTCGCTCTCATAGATATCATTTACAATGAGTACAAATGTAAGATCATCGCTATTGACTTGCTCACCTGTTCCCAAGAACTGGAAGCTTTTCGTGCATGCGCTACACCCGGTCTTAATTTTTCCGTTGGCGAGAAGAGTAGCATGGTTTACTTTCTCCCCACAACCATCGTCTACGAAACTAAAGCAGGAATAACAGCTGATAGCGAAGGCTGTGATAATAATAATAATAATAACAATTTAGGGACGATAATTATGATTTAATAAAATTATGGGCTGTTATGGTGTTACGAACATAACAATAAGCAAGATCGAGAACTAAAAATAGCTAATAACACGTATTCTCTGTATATTCAAATCTTCATGGTGTTAGTTCTAGGCATAGCGTACGGTAATAACAGATATTTCATAATGCCATCTGAGGAAACAATACAGTTGAAACGGCTCTATTAACGTGCATTCGTTTAAATATTTTCTCTCTGTTATAAATGACATTTTTTGTTGTAGCTCTGGTTGCTGCTATTTTTATGATAGTGTAAATGCTATCGGCGGTTTACATGTTGGTGCAGACAATACGGGAGAACCCAGAAGAAATCGGAGACCTGATACTTAGCTGAGCAGATGCATAACACTTCAGGTGTCTAAGCCATGCAAGGGTTTCGTTGAGTTTCCTCTGATATGTCACAACCTGTTTTTGATAATTGTCCAAATATACAAAATGGGGTGGGACATGTCCGAGGAAACTCGGATTATGCAAGGTTATGTTGTAAACTATCCATGGTCTATGGTTTCCTCCGTTTTAAACCGCTCCGGTGGCCTAGTGGTTAGAGCGTCCCCCTCGGATGCGGGAGGTCGTGGGTTCAATCCCCGGCCGAGTCATAACAAAGACTTACAAAAATGGTACTAACAGCTGCCTCGCTTGGCGCTCAGCATTAAGAGGTTAGTGTTAGGACTGGTCGGCCTTGTGTCAGGATAATGTGACTGGGTGGGACATCATGCTACATGTCTGCGGCATGATGCCCCAGTTCTAGACATCACTATAAACTGTCACAATGCAGACATCGTAGCGATATGACTGAAAAATTGTTAAAGCTACGTTAAAAATCCAAATCACACACACACACACTCCTCCGTTTTATTCTGTTTCATTCATTGATTATATTTACCCGTTAATAGAAATGTAAAAAGACGCAAAAGTTTAATGGAAATATATACTCAAGAAATATAAATACACAAAGAATCTTATGTGACTCACCTGTATTTATCCATATCACAATAAAAAGCGTTGCAGTCAATAGTCTAGACATTGGATTCATATTTGAGTGTCTTCGTCCGCGGCTAATGTCGACAGTCTTATGCTGTACTAAAAATGAAACTTTTAACTTTACGTTGGCACAATTCGAAATAATAGCCTCTTTCCAATCCTGCTTTAATTGTAAGTGTGACATGTTGCCATGGCGCATGTTTATAATACACAGTTGATTTTCTTCAATATCTTTGTCCTTACATATATGCATGCAGTTTCTTTGGACTAGAAAATATACGTTTTTTTGTGTGCAAGAACTCAGTCACCGGCTGAGAATGTAAACTACAGTTTTTATTTCTTTTCTTTTTCTCAAAATAGTATCCTCCTAGTTTCTATTTCAACTTAGTGAAATACTGCTTTAATAATATGCTGTGATCATTTTATCAAATCCAGTGTGAGCATTGACAAGTATGTTCTTGTTGTTGTTGTTGACAGTTGTTATTGTTATGAGTTTAACTCTATTTTTCAGCATATGATTAATGACTGCCACATTAAAAGGTGGAGGAAGAACCCGGGAAAACACCGCGAAGAAGCACCGACCTATGGAAGCAAAATGGAAGCTTTCTTACGTACCTACATAGGCCATAATCGAGACTCTACCCAGGGCAGGATTAAGGCCTTTGGGAGACCTGGGCACAGCCAACATAAGGGCCCATAGCTTTCCTCTCTTATCCATATATATGCAGGGCCGGCGCCAGACCCGGCCAGACTATCTGGCGCCCTAGGCAAGGTTAGATTCTGGCGCCCCCCCCCCCCCATATCAATTTCAAAATTTATAAACAATACAATTTTTTTTAAAATTCGCCCCCTTGAAATCAGCGCCCTAGGCGGCTGCCTAGTTTGCCTATATGGTAGCGCCGGCCCTGTATATATGGTTACAATACTATTAACAACACTGCATGTGAAATCATACGATAATAAGGGCAGGTAATATCAATAGCGCAGCTACTGGGCATGGAACGGAGAGAATACAACACAGTCAACATAATATCTTAAATTATAATGCAAAGATTTTTTGCATCAAACGCAACAGTTGTTAGAGAGGTGGTTGAAATATTTCACGAGTTTAACATAAAAGTGACAATGTTGGTATCTGTCGGAAGGTGATGATGTGAGATCCTCACTCCTTTTTTGTGTGTGTGACGGTTACCGCTATCTAGGAGATGATCGACCGCGGTGTTCTTGCTCGGATTGAGTAAACAATACAATAAAATATGAAATTAATTGACGGAATAACAAAGATCTGAGCAGAGATGAGTCATATAACATATTAGACGAAAGCATGCAAACCCTTAGCTTCAGAACTGAGTGAAAAATTGATGCATGAATTTAAAACAAAAAATTCAACAAATACTTACAAACTTACTTCAGTGAACATATTGTATGCAAATGAGACAATGCATGAGTGTTTTCCCTACCCCCCGCTCGCTTCTCAGAGAATTCCCTCTGTCTCTTCTCTGGTTTCGGGCGGATTTCTCAAATTTCCAGACCTCCTTGGACGGTTTATTTAACGAGGGAAATTGCTTATTAATTTTCCTGGGAGTTAAATTCTGGCTTCTCTCAGAACTTAGACTGACTCCTTTCGCGAGGGGGAATTTCTTTAAACCTTAAATTTCGCATGGGAACACATCCCCCTCCTTTAGCTTAGCCAATCCCTTCGAAGTTAGAATAATTCTCTCTAGACCGCCTTTATTGATAACTATTCTGGAAAATATCATTCTGTGACACCTGTTTCAAATGGCTCAAGAAAAAAGTTTGCCTCTGGCTGGTCTCAACTCTGTCATGTTCCGGTATCTGACTTTACGTTAACACTGACCTCTTCCATCTGCCTGACCGTTATCAAACATACTCTAATTAAAATTAAATTCATGCCGCAATCATTGCATACCTCATCTCTCGCAGTCATCAATTTATTGCGATCCCAGCCCATACCTCAAACCCAATGTGTAGTTATCTACAAAACTTTGCACCCTTAAAGATAATAATTAAATGTTTACAAATTTGGATGAAAAATAAGATTAAAGGTAACAAAAGTCTCATTTTTTAAAACTGCAAACATAAAACAAGGATTCGATTTTTTTCACAATGGATGCCGAATTATGGGCTATTTTCAATGATGGCAATATGGAAATAATTAGTCAATGCTGAAAACATCATGATAACAACTGTGCAACATTAATTACATGTGTGAGGTGGCTAAAAACACAAACTTGTCTTCTGCTAAATTTACTGTAAAACTTGGAGATCTCAACTTTAGAAGGTCAATTTATAAAGATTTAATAAAAACATATATAATTTATGAGGTCAAAGTTTGATTTAAACGAAAGTATCTTATTTCAGTACAGGAAGTAACTGAAGCAGAGTCAATCATAGGAATGGCAATAATATAAGGCAAAACTTTTCATCATGCATCGGTTTGAAAGGATTTAAAAGATGTTATGAACTGTCGAAAATAAAAGCTTCTCTTATAGATGTACTGGGCTTTTAATAACACCACAGACAATTGAGTTTTTAATGAATGATAAACCACAGTATTCAAGACATCTTTACTGTGATATTGAAAACCAAGCTGCTTACACAAATAACAATTAAATATGGCAACAGATATCAAAAGAAACTAAATATAGAGAATTGAAAGAAATGATGAACAGAACATTCAACTTCACTTCACAAAAGTATATAATAAAGAAAGCAATGGTGACAGCCACACTAATTTTACTTTGTTATGAAAACTCAAGACAAACATAGGAGATGACGTCATGATGTATTTGGAGAAATTTTTAAAAAGCGACAAAGTGAAGAAAGAAAATAGTCGGATGAAGGAAAATGTTTCGTAACAAACAAGAAAGCTAATGATTTGTTGTAAAAAAGTTTTATAACAAGAAAGATAATGATTTGATGGAAAAAAGTTTTATAACAAGAAAGATAATGATTTGATGGGAAATAAAAGAAAACAGTTAATACTTCTCAACTTATAAAGATACAAATATCTCTTGTGGAAGATTTAACAGAACGGACTGTATTAAGAAAGTATTTTACACAACATAAAAGCAGAAAATGGGTTTATGTTTGGCATATGCTAATCGATGCTTAAAATTACACTAATTATATAGTAACCCCTGTTGATACCCCACTACAATACTATCCATTCATCTACCTGGTTTTGTCAAAGTTTTAATACAAACGAGACAAACACAATGGATGTATAGGAATGGTAATTAAAGGAAATGGACATTGAAATGTGTAGATGCAAAACGACATTTAACTATGGTATATTGCTAAAAGATACACATACAAAAACCTCTTTTAAAAACAGTGATAAGTAGATGACAAAAAGGGAGCAAACACGTGCAGTACCATATGCAATAAGCCTTTTCTCGCCAACATAACGAATTTTATTAGTTTTAGAAAAGACTAATGTGACACCAAAGGACAACAGATAAGAGTTTCTAAAGAATCTTGTGGAGCAAATGCCTCTGTTAACAGTGCCGATTGTTGTAGACGCACTGTATAAAAGTTACAAACTCACGAGTTTTCAGCAGGTCAGTATGGGGAAAATACTTGTCCAATCATTTATAATTCCATGAATACAAAACTAAAAACCTCCTGAGTGAAGAACTCCTTTACGGCAAAACACGAGTTACTGTAAACACAAGTTACTGCACACACAAATTTGCTGGGAAAGATGATTGCCTAAAAAATTGGAGCAACATAAAAAAATCCATTGCAATACATAATATTTCGTTTCTTTAACAAAGGTAAATAACGAATCACCTATTGTTTGCTATTTAGTTGTTTATTATGTAATAATTTCTATTTTTAGGATTAAGTTTACGTCAGCCTAGGTGGCTGCTAGGTGCAGGTTTTATTTCCATGGTCTCTCTTCTTGTTTTAAGACTTACAAAAATAGTACTAACAGCTGCCTCGCTATGCGCTCAGCATTAAGAGGTTAGTGTCAGGACTGGTCGGCCTGGTGTCAGGATAATGTGACTGGGTGGGACATCATACTACATGTCTGCAGCATGATGCTCCAGTGCTAGACATCACCATAAACTGCCACACTGCAGACATCATAGCGATATGAACGAAAAATTGTTAAAGCTACGTTAAAAATCAAAATCACACACACACTCCTCTTGTTACAGTTAGGCAATGTGTATGCATGCAAATGTGCAATAGCATTGTTTCTCTTACTACTGGCTGTACTCTCCAATACATTTTTTAACACAAGACCGTGCAGAAAATAGAAATGTCAACGGAAGGCTGTGTTTATACTGTAGAAGCAATAAAAACGATTATGTATAAACAATTATTCCGGTAAGTTGGTGCATTTATCTTCAGCTATTTTTAGAAGATGAAAAATAGATACACAGTCACAAAGTTAAATTTAGCTTGAAAGTAAATTTAGGTAAAGCAACACCAACAATGGCAATGCAAAAAAATGTGTGCCTATCTAGCAACAATTGACAATTAAGAAGTAATCAATTCTAGCATTCCGCCGATCGTTTCCTCATAGTATGTAGACGTAGTAGTGACTGCACATCTTGTACAGATACAGTCACTACTTTTGTACAATATATTGACAAATGTTGCAGTCCACAATTGTAAATTTAGTAAATGTAGAAAATCCTTTAACTCCATAATTTTAAATTTATTATATATTTCATTTTAAGCACCAAGAAAATATTGAAGTAAATTTAAACGTTGACTGAGGGTAATACAGTAATGCTTTGGAAAAAATAACTGGCTATTGAAGTAAGGAAGAATTTAACTGCCTATCATTACTTGTTGCTGAAATTCAATAACTGCCTGTCATTACTTCTTGCTGAACTTCAATAACTGACTATCATTACTTGTTGCTGAACTTCATAAACTGATTATCATTACTTGTTGCTGAACTTCAATAACTATCATTACTTGTTGCTGAACTTCAATTATCTTTACTTGTTGTTGAACTTCATTAACTGACCATCATTACTTGTTGCTGAACTTCAATAACTGATTATCACTACTTGTTGCTGAACTTCAATTATCTTTACTTGTTGCTGAACTTCATTAACTGATTATCATTACTTGTTGCTGAACTTCAATTATCTTTCCTTGTTGCTGAACTTCATTAACTGACTATCATTACTTGTTACTGAACTTCAATAACTGATTATCATTACTTGTTGCTGAACTTCAATTATCTTTACTTGTTGCTGAACTTCATTAACTGACTATCATTACTTGTTGCTCAACTTCAATAACTGATTATCATTACTTGTTGCTGAACTTCAATTATCTTTACTTGTTGCTGAACTTCATTAACTGATTATCATTACTTGTTGCTGAACTTCAATTATCTTTCCTTGTTGCTGAACTTCATTAACTGACTATCATTACTTGTTACTGAACTTCAATAACTGATTATCATTACTTGTTGCTGAACTTCAATAACTGACTATCATTACTTGTTGCTGAATTTCAATAATTCACTATCATTACTTCTTCCTGAACTTCAATAACTGACTATCATTACTTGTTGATGAATTTCAATAACTGACTATCATTACTTGTTGCTGAACTTCAATTATCTTTACTTGTTGCTGAACTTCAATAACTATCATTACTTGTTACTGAATTTCAATAACTGACTATCATTACTTGTTGCTGAACTTCAATTATCTTTACTTGTTACTGAACTTTATTAACTGATTATCATTACTTGTTGCTGAACTTCAATTATCTTTACTTGTTGCTGAACTTCAATGATCTTTACTTGTTGCTGAACTTCAATAACTGACTATCATTACTTGTTGCTGAATTTCAATAACTGACTATCATTACTTGTTGCTGAACTTCAATTATCTTTACTTGTTGCTGAACTTCATTAACTGATTATCATTACTTGTTGCTGAACTTCAATTATCTTTACTTGTTGCTGAACTTCATTAACTGATTATCATTACTTCTTGCTGAACTTCAGTAACTGACTATCATTACTTGTTGCTGAACTTCAATAACTGACTATCATTACTTGTTGCTGAACTTCAATTATCTTTACTTGCTGCTGAACGTCAATAACTGACTATCATTACTTGTTGATGAACTTCAATAACTGACAATCTTTACTTGTTGCTGAACTTCAATAACTGACTATCATTACTTTGTTACTGAATTTCAATAACTGACTATCTTTACTTGTTGCTGAACTTCAATAACTGACTATCATTACTTTGTTACTGAATTTCAATAACTGACTATCATTACTTGTTGCTGAACTTCAATAACTGATTATCATTACTTGTTGCTGAACTTCAATAACTGACTACCATTACTTGTTGCTGAACTTCAATAACTGACTATCATTAATTGTTGCTGAACTTCAATAACTGACTACCATTACTTGTTGCTGAACTTCAATAACTGACTACCATTACTTCTTGCTGAACTTCAATAACTGACTACCATTACTTGTTGCTGAACTTCAATAACTGACTATCATTACTTGTTGCTGAACTTCCGTAACTGACTACCATTACTTCTTGCTGAACTACAATAACTGATTATCATTACTTGTTGATGAACTTCAATTATCTTTACTTGTTGCTGAACTTCATTAACTGATTATCATTACTTGTTGCTGAACTTCAATAACTGACTATCATTACTTGTTGCTGAACTTCAATAACTGACTACCATTACTTCTTGCTGAACTTCAATAACTGATTATCATTACTTGTTGATGAACTTCAATTATCTTTACTTGTTGCTGAACTTCATTAACTGATTATCATTACTTGTTGCTGAACTTCAATAACTGACTATCATTACTTGTTGCTGAACTTCAATAACTGACTATCATTACTTGTTGCTGAACTTCAATTATCTTTACTTGTTGCTGAACTTCAATTATCTTTACTTGTTGCTGAACTTCAATAACTGACTATCATTACTTGTTGCTGAATTTCAATAACTGACTATCATTACTTGTTGCTGAACTTCAATTATCTTTACTTGTTGCTGAACTTCATTAACTGATTATCATTACTTGTTGCTGAACTTCAGTAACTGACTATCATTACTTGTTGCTGAACTTCAATAACTGACTATCATTACTTGTTGCTGAACTTCAATTATCTTTACTTGCTGCTGAACGTCAATAACTGACTATCATTACTTGTTGCTGAACTTCAATAACTGACTATCTTTACTTGTTGCTGAACTTCAATAACTGACTATCATTACTTTGTTACTGAATTTCAATAACTGACTATCTTTACTTGTTGCTGAACTTCAATAACTGACTATCATTACTTTGTTACTGAATTTCAATAACTGACTATCATTACTTGTTGCTGAACTTCAATAACTGATTATCATTACTTGTTGCTGAACTTCAATAACTGACTACCATTACTTGTTGCTGAACTTCAATAACTGCCTACCATTACTTGTTGCTGAACTTCAATAACTGACTACCATTACTTGTTGCTGAACTTCAATAACTGACTATCATTACTTGTTGCTGAACTTCAGTAACTGACTACCATTACTTCTTGCTGAACTTCAATAACTGATTATCATTACTTGTTGATGAACTTCAATTATCTTTACTTGTTGCTGAACTTCATTAACTGATTATCATTACTTGTTGCTGAACTTCAATAACTGACTATCATTACTTGTTGCTGAACTTCAATAACTGACTACCATTACTTCTTGCTGAACTTCAATAACTGATTATCATTACTTGTTGATGAACTTCAATTATCTTTACTTGTTGCTGAACTTCATTAACTGATTATCATTACTTGTTGCTGAACTTCAATAACTGACTATCATTACTTGTTGCTGAACTTCAATAACTGACTATCATTACTTGTTGCTGAACTTCAATAACTGACTATCATTACTTTGTTACTGAATTTCAATAACTGACTATCATTACTTGTTGCTGAACTTCAATAACTGATTATCATTACTTGTTGCTGAACTTCAATAACTGACTACCATTACTTGTTGCTGAACTTCAATAACTGCCTACCATTACTTGTTGCTGAACTTCAATAACTGACTACCATTACTTGTTGCTGAACTTCAATAACTGACTATCATTACTTGTTGCTGAACTTCAGTAACTGACTACCATTACTTCTTGCTGAACTTCAATAACTGATTATCATTACTTGTTGATGAACTTCAATTATCTTTACTTGTTGCTGAACTTCATTAACTGATTATCATTACTTGTTGCTGAACTTCAATAACTGACTATCATTACTTGTTGCTGAACTTCAATAACTGACTACCATTACTTCTTGCTGAACTTCAATAACTGATTATCATTACTTGTTGATGAACTTCAATTATCTTTACTTGTTGCTGAACTTCATTAACTGATTATCATTACTTGTTGCTGAACTTCAATAACTGACTATCATTACTTGTTGCTGAACTTCAATAACTGACTATCATTACTTGTTGCTGAACTTCAATAACTGACTATCATTACTTGTTGCTGAACTTCAATAACTGATTATCATTACTTGTTGATGAACTTCAATTATCTTTACTTGTTGCTGAACTTCATTAACTGATTATCATTACTTGTTGCTGAACTTCAATTATCTTTACTTGTTGCTGAACTTCAATAACTGACTACCATTACTTCTTGCTGAACTTCAATAACTGACTATCATTACTTGTTGCTGAACTTCCGTAACTGACTACCATTACTTCTTGCTGAACTACAATAACTGATTATCATTACTTGTTGATGAACTTCAATTATCTTTACTTGATGCTGAACTTCAATAACTGACTATCATTACTTGTTGCTGAACTTCATTAACTGATTATCATTACTTGTTACTGAACTTCAATTATCTTTACTTGATGCTGAACTTCAATAACTGACTATCATTACTTGTTACTGAACTTCAATAACTGATTATCATTACTTGTTACTGAACTTCAATAACTGACTACCATTACTTCTTGCTGAACTTCAATAACTGACTATCATTACTTGTTGCTGACCTTGAATAACTGACTATCATTACTTCTTGCTGAACTTCAATAACTGACTATCATTACTTCTTGCTGAACTTCAATAACTGACTACCATTACTTCTTGCTGAACTTCAATGACTGACTATCATTACTTGTTGCTGAACTTCAATAACTGATTATCATTACTTGTGGCTGAACTTCAATAACTGACTACCATTACTTGTTGCTGAACTTCAATAACTGACTATCATTAATTGTTGCTGAACTTCAATAACTGACTACCATTACTTGTTGCTGAACTTCAATAACTGACTACCATTACTTGTTGCTGAACTTCAATAACTGACTATCATTACTTGTTGCTGAACTTCAATAACTGACTACCATTACTTGTTGCTGAACTTCAATAACTGATTATCATTACTTGTTGCTGAACTTCAATAACTGATTATCATTACTTCTTGCTGAACTTCAATAACTGACTATCATTACTTGTTGCTGAACTTCAATAACTGACTCTCATTACTTGTTGCTGAACTTCAATAACTGATTATCATTACTTGTTGCTGAACTTCAATAACTGACTATCATTACTTCTTGCTGAACTTCAATAACTGACTACCATTACTTGTTGCTGAACTTCAATAACTGACTATCATTACTTCTTTGTTGAACTTCAATAACTGACTATCATTACTTCTTGCTGAACTTCAATAACTGACTATCATTACTTGTTGCTGAACTTCAATAACTGACTACCATTACTTTTTGCTGAACTTCAATAACTGACTATCATTACTTGTTGCTGAACTTCATTAACTGATTATCATTACTTGTTGCTGAACTTCAATTATCTTTACTTGATGCTGAACTTCAATAACTGACTATCATTACTTGTTACTGAACTTCAATAACTGACTACCATTACTTCTTGCTGAACTTCAATAACTGACTACCATTACTTGTTGCTGAACTTCAATAACACTGGTCAACAGTGAAATCATTACTGACTTGAAAAGGCCCTAATCTGTAGTATTTTGGTGTGCCGAACACGAATATAACCGTGAAAAATTTTGTATTGGCTCTCGTTTTGAAGATATTCATATACCTCATTTTCTATGTTTCACTGTGTAAATTTCTCCAGTAGGACTGCAGCAACATCCGGAATAATGATGTAACATTGCATAATACCATCATGCTCACATCATCCACAGTTGATTGCATCATTTTCTGATGCAATGCAATACTAATGCCATGCGGCTGCTTAAGTAAGTTGACGTCAGCAGTGTACTATACATGTGTAGGCCTATTATACTAATGCCAGGCGGCTGCTGAAGCTGACGTAAGCAGTGTACTATATAAAGCCCAATCAGATAGGTTCAGCATTTAAAATATTTTAGACGTTGTGCGAGACAGTTCAAGCTACTGTTACATAAAACTTATTATTTTATCCATTTACGTACAATAAAGAACAGTAATGCCTCGAAAGTGTGTTAATACCGCGGACAATTTTTGCTATATTTGTGGGGAAGTGACATTTGCCAACCAGAAGAAAAGTATCAATTCTCAAGTGAAGAAGGCATATCATCTTTACTTCGGATGCAAGGTTGGTGACCAAGACAAGCCTTGGGCTCCGCATATATGCTGTGCTACATGTACAACACAGCTTTCACAGTGGTTGAATTGCAAAAGGTCATCAATGCCGTTTGCAGTCCCAATGGTGTGGAGAGAGCCAAGCAACCACCTAAATGACTGTTACTTCTGCTTGGTTCCTCCTCTTTCCGGCGGAATAACGAAGCGAAAGAAGTCGAGAATAGTCTACCCAAACATTCCGTCTGCATTGAGACCAGTTCCACATGGTGAGGGACTTCCTATTCCAGAACCTCCAGCAGAATATTCTCTTGATTCATCTGACGAAGACAAAGGTGAGTCGACCTGTTCTTCTCCTGGTCCATCAGCATGCAGTGATCCAGATTTTCACTGTGGTGCATCATCAACCCCACACAGAATAACACAGGAAGAACTAAATGACCTGATTCGTGATTTGGACTTATCAAAGAACAAGGCAGAATTGCTAGGATCAAGACTCCAACAATGGAATCTTCTAGAAGAAGATGTCACAATTACTGCATATCGAAAGCGCCACCAGCAATTGGAGCCTTTCTTCAGAAAGGAAAGTAATCTGATATTCTGTTCCGATATTGAGGGCCTCATGAATGCTTTAAAAATCACTCATGACCCACAAGAATGGAGACTATTTGTGGACTCTTCGAAACTGAGTCTCAAGGCTGTGCTTTTGCACAATGGAAACATTCTTCCATCTATTCCAGTAGCGTATGCTGTCCACATGAAAGAGACATACGATAACTTAAGGCAGCTACTGAATTCCGTTGAGTATAACAAGTACAGCTGGCACCTCTGTGGTGATTTGAAGGTAGTTGCTCTTTTAATGGGACTGCAGCAAGGATATACAAAATACATGTGTTTCTTATGCGAGTGGGATAGCCGAGCAAGGGAAATGCACTACATGAGGAAGGAATGGACTCACAGGCAGAATGTAGCCATTGGAGAGAAGAATATCCAACACCCAGCTCTGGTTGAGGCTCAGAAAATCTTGCTACCACCCCTTCACATCAAACTAGGTTTGATGAAGAACTTCGTGAAAGCCATTGACCGGACTTTGCCAGCATTCCGATACCTGCATGAAAAATTCCCTCGACTCAGCGAAGCAAAGATTAAAGAGGGAGTTTTTGTGGGTCCTCAGATTCGAGAGCTTTTCAAAGATGACCGGTTCAACAACTTGCTGGAAGGTGACGCGAAACAAGCATGGAATGCTTTTCGCCTAGTTTCTACAAACTTCCTCGGAAATGTTAGGGCAGAAAACTATAAGGAACTAGTAGAAGACATGTTGATGAAGTATAAGAAACTTGGCTGCAATATGTCTCTAAAGATTCACTTCCTTCATTCCCATTTGGATTTCTTTCCTAGCAACTGTGGTATTGTTAGTGATGAACACGGCGAACGTTTTCATCAAGATATCGCAACAATGGAACAAAGATACCAGGGAAAATGGTCCACTACAATGCTGGCTGACTACTGCTGGACACTCCTCAGAGATGCTCCCGAACAGCTGTACAAGAGACAGGCGAAGAAACCTAAGATGTAGTCAATGACTAGATTTTTTATAGGTAGGCTATTACAGTTGACCTTTTACTATTGGAATGCATTTCGTTATGTAAACATTAATTTCTTGCAGATTACAAAAAAACTAGAGCCAATTTTGCAATTTGACTGTCATATTCGTGTTCAGCACATAAAAATTGATAAGAATTGACTAATTTTATTTCAGTAACATGACTTTTGTAAAAATTTGTTGTCCAGTGTAACTGATTATCAATACTTGTTGCTGAACTTCAATAACTGACTATCATTACTTGTTGCTGAACTTCAATAACTGACTATCATTACTTCTTGCTCAACTTCAATAACTGACTATCATTACTTGTTGCTGAACTTCAATAACTGACTATCATTACTTGTTGCTGAACTTCAATAACTGACTATCATTACTTGTTGCTGAACTTCAATAACTGACTACCATTACTTCTTGCTGAACTTCAATAACTGACTATCATTACTTCTTGCTGAACTTCAATAACTGACTATCATTACTTCTTGCTGAACTTCAATAACTGATTATCATTACTTGTTGCTGAACTTCAATAACTGACTATCATTACTTGTTGCTGAACTTCAATAACTGACTACCAATACTTCTTGCTGAACTTCAATAACTGACTACCATTACTTGTTGCTGAACTTCAATAACTGACTATCATTACTTCTTGCTGAACTTCAATAACTGACTATCATTACTTGTTGCTGAACTTCATTAACTGATTATCATTACTTGTTGCTGAACTTCAATTATCTTTACTTGATGCTGAACTTCAATAACTGACTATCATTACTTGTTACTGAACTTCAATAACTGACTACCATTACTTCTTGCTGAACTTCAATAACTGACTACCATTACTTGTTGCTGAACTTCAATAACTGATTATCATTACTTGTTGCTGAACTTCAATAACTGACTATCATTACTTGTTGCTGAACTTCAATAACTGACTATCATTACTTCTTGCTGAACTTCAATAACTGACTAGCATTACTTGTTGCTGAACTTCAATAACTGATTATCATTACTTGTTGCTGAACTTCAATAACTGACTATCATTACTTCTTGCTGAACTTCAATAACTGACTACCATTACTTCTGGCTGAACTTCAATAACTGACTATCGTTACTTCTTGCTGAACTTCAATAACTGACTATCATTACTTCTTGCTGAACTTCAATAACTGATTATCATTACTTGTTGCTGAACTTCAATAACTGACTATCATTACTTCTTGCTGAACTTCAATAACTGACTATCATTACTTCTTGCTGAACTTCAATAACTGACTACCATTACTTCTTGCTGAACTTCAATAACTGACTATCATTACTTCTTGCTGAACTTCAATAACTGACTATCATTACTTCTTGCTGAACTTCAATAACTGACTATCATTACTTCTTGCTGAACTTCAATAACTGACTATCATTACTTCTTGCTGAACTTCAATAACTGATTATCATTACTTGTTGCTGAACTTCAATAACTGACTATCATTACTTGTTACTGAACTTCAATAACTGACTACCATTACTTCTTGCTGAACTTCAATAACTGACTATCATTACTTCTTGCTGAACTTCAATAACTGATTATCATTACTTGTTGCTGAACTTCAATAACTGACTACCATTACTTGTTGCTGAACTTCAATAACTGACTATCATTACTTGTTGCTGAACTTCAATAACTGATTATCATTACTTGTTGCTGAACTTCAATAACTGATTATCATTACTTGTTGCTGAACTTCAATAACTGACTATCATTACTTCTTGCTGAACTTCAATAACTGACTACCATTACTTCTTGCTGAACTTCAATAACTGACTATCATTACTTGTTGCTGAACTTCAGTAACTGACTATCATTACTTCTTGCTGAACTTCAATAACTGACTATCATTACTTCTTGCTGAACTTCAATAACTGATTATCATTACTTGTTGCTGAACTTCAATAACTGACTATCATTACTTGTTGCTGAACTTCAATAACTGACTATCATTACTTGTTGCTGAACTTCAATAACTGACTACCATTACTTCTTGCTGAACTTCAATAACTGACTATCATTACTTGTTGCTGAACTTCAATAACTGATTATCACTACTTGTTGCTGAACTTCAATAACTGACTATCTTTACTTGTTGCTGAACTTCAATAACTGACTATCATTACTTGTTGCTGAACTTCAATCATCTTTACTTGTTGCTGAACTTCAATAACTGATTATCATTACTTGTTGCTGAACTTCAATAACTGACTATCATTACTTGTTACTGAACTTCAATCATTTTTACTTGTTGCTGAACTTCAATAACTGACTATCATTACTTCTTGCTGAACTTCAATAACTGATTATCATTACTTGATGCTGAACTTCAATAACTGACTATCATAACTTGTTACTGAACTTCAATAACTGACTATCATTACTTGTTGCTGAACTTCAATAACTGATTATCATTACTTGTTGCTGAACTTCAATAACTGACTATCATTACTTCTTGCTGAACTTCAATAACTGATTATCATTACTTGTTGCTGAACTTCAATAACTGACTATCATTACTTGTTACTGAACTTCAATAACTGACTATCATTACTTGTTGCTGAACTTCAATTATCTTTACTTGATGCTGAACTTCAATAACTGACTATCATTACTTGTTACTGAACTTCAATAACTGATTATCATTACTTGTTGCTGAACTTCAATAACTGACTACCATTACTTCTTGCTGAACTTCAATAACTGACTATCATTACTTGTTGCTGAACTTCAATCATCTTTACTTGTTGCTGAACTTCAATAACTGACTATCATTACTTGTTGCTGAACTTCAATCATCTTTACTTGTTGCTGAACTTCAATAACTGACTATCATTACTTGTTGCTGAACTTCAATAACTGACTATCATTACTTGTTGCTGAACTTCAATAACTGACTAACATTACTTGTTGCTGAACTTCAATCATCTTTACTTGTTGCTGAACTTGAATAACTGATTATCATTACTTGTTGCTGAACTTCAATAACTGACTATCATTACTTGTTGCTGAACTTCAATAACTGACTATCATTACTTGTTGCTGAACTTCAATAACTGACTATCATTACTTGTTGCTGAACTTCAATTATCTTTACTTGTTGCTGAACTTCAATAACTGATTATCATTACTTGTTGCTGAACTTCAATAACTGACTATCATTACTTGTTGCTGAACTTCAATAACTGACTATCATTACTTGTTGCTGAACTTCAATAACTGACTATCATTACTTGTTGGTGAACTTCAATTATCTTTACTTGATGCTGAACTTCAATAACTGACTACCATTACTTGTTGCTGAACTTCAATAACTGACTATCATTACTTGTTGCTGAACTTCAATAACTGACTATCATTACTTGTTGCTGAACTTCAATAACTGACTACCATTACTTCTTGCTGAACTTCAATAACTGACTACCATTACTTGTTGCTGAACTTTAATAACTGACTATCATTACTTGTTGCTGAACTTCAATTATCTTTACTTGATGCTGAACTTCAATAACTGACTATCATTACTTGTTGCTGAACTTCAATTATCTTTACTTGATGCTGAACTTCAATAACTGACTACCATTACTTGTTGCTGAACTTCAATAACTGACTATCATTACTTGTTGCTGAACTTCAATAACTGACTACCATTACTTGTTGCTGAACTTCAATAACTGACTATCATTACTTGTTGCTGAACTTCAATAACTGACTACCATTACTTGTTGCTGAACTTCAATAACTGACTATCATTACTTGTTGCTGAACTTCAATAACTGACTACCATTACTTGTTGCTGAACTTCAATAACTGACTATCATTACTTGTTACTACCATTACTTGTTGCTGAACTTCAATAACTGACTATCATTACTTGTTGCTGAACTTCAATAACTGACTACCATTACTTGTTGCTGAACTTCAATAACTGACTATCATTACTTGTTGCTGAACTTCAATAACTGACTACCATTACTTCTTGCTGAACTTCAATAACTGACTATCATTACTTGTTGCTGAACTTCAATAACTGATTATCATTACTTGTTGCTGAACTTCAATAACTGACTATCATTACTTGTTGCTGAACTTCAATCATCTTTACTTGTTGCTGAACTTCAATAACTGACTATCATTACTTGTTGCTGAACTTCAATTATCTTTACTTGTTGCTGAACTTCAATAACTGACTATCATTACTTGTTGCTGAACTTCAATCATCTTTACTTGTTGCTGAACTTCAATAACTGACTACCATTACTTGTTGCTGAACTTCAATCATCTTTACTTGTTGCTGAACTTCAATAACTGACTATCATTACTTGTTGCTGAACTTCAATTATCTTTACTTGTTGCTGAACTTCAATAACTGACTATCATTACTTGTTGCTGAACTTCAGTTATCTTTACTTGTTGCTGAATTTCAATAACTGACTATCATTACTTGTTGCTGAACTTCAATAACTGACTATCATTACTTCTTGCTGAACTTCATTAACTGACTATCATTACTTGTTGCTGAACTTCAATAACTGATTATCATTACTTGTTGCTGAACTTCAATAACTAATTATCATTACTTGTTGCTGAACTTCAATAACTGACTGTCATTACTTGTTACTGAACTTCAATAACTGACTATCATTACTTGTTGCTGAACTTCAATAGCTGACTATCATTACTTGTTGCTGAACTTCAATTATCTTTACTTCTTGCTGAACTTCAATAACTGACTATCATTACTTGTTGCTGAACTTCAATTATCTTTACTTGTTGCTGAATTTCAATAACTGACTATCATTACTTGTTTCTGAACTTCAATAACTGACTATCATTACTTCTTGCTGAACTTCATTAACTGACTATCATTACTTGTTGCTGAACTTCATTAACTGACTATCATTACTTGTTGCTGAACTTCAATAACTGACTGTCATTACTTGTTACTGAACTTCAATAACTGACTATCATTACTTGTTGCTGAACTTCAATAACTGACTATCATTACTTCTTGCTGAACTTCAATAACTGATTATCATTACTTGTTGCTGAACTTCAATAACTGATTATCATTACTTGTTGCTGAACTTCAATAACTGACTATCATTACTTGTTGCTGAACTTCAGTCATCTTTACTTGTTGCTGAACTTCAATAACTGACTATCATTACTTGTTGCTGAACTTCAATTATCTTTACTTGTTGCTGAACTTCAATAACTGACTACCATTACTTGTTGCTGAACTTCAATATCTGACTATCATTACTTCTTGCTGAACTTCAATAACTGATTATCATTACTTGTTGCTGAACTTCAATAACTGACTATCATTACTTGTTGCTGAACTTCAATCATCTTTACTTGTTGCTGAACTTCAATAACTGACTATCATTACTTGTTGCTGAACTTCAATTATCTTAACTTGTTACTGAATTTCAATAAATGATTATCATTACTTGTTGCTGAACTTCAATAACTGACTATCATTACTTGTTGCTGAACTTCAATAACTGATTATCATTACTTCTTGCTGAATTTCAATGTTTGAGTATCTTTACTTCTTGCTGAACTTCAATAACAGACTATCATTAATTGTTGCTGAACTTCAATAACTGACTATCATTACTTGTTGCTGAACTTCAGTAACTGATTACCTTTACTTATTACTGAACTTCAGTAACTGACTATCATTACTTCTTGCTGAACTTCAATAACTAACTATCATTACTTGTTGCTGAACTTCAATAACTGACTATCATTACTTGTTGCTGAACTTCAATAACTTACTATCATTACTTGTTGCTGTACTTCAATAACTGATTACCATTGCTTGTTGCTGAACTTCAGTAACTGACTGTCACAGATGTTACTAATGTTACCAAAAACTGCAAAAGCATCATTAAAGAGAAGTAGAGAATTGTCACATGGTAGCAAAGCAACTGTAAAACTATATACAACTATTAAATGCCCAAAATGTTACATTGGCCATGTCTTTTACATGGTTGAGACAAAATGCATAGCAAACGTTATTGATGATGCATCATTAGACAGCTTTCACTACTATTCACTGCACATTCCCGCAACAAAGTAGTCGGTAGGGCCTGCAGCTAAATTCTGTCCAAGAGTTGTGTCCCTTGTTGTTTCAGTGTTATCAAGTGATCCCTAATTGTCCACTTATAAAATAGTTCCGTTAATTCAATATATCCAAATTCATTCTATTCAATGCTGATTTGCTTGTTTAACCTGTTTTGCAATATGTACAACGTTGATTTATCTTGCAAACATTTTGTAATGTATTACTTTAATTTTTGCATTCTACCTCTGTATGACTCGATATTATGCAGCCTTAAATATAATACTGTTACGACTCGAGGTCTTAAACTATTAAACAGAAAAACGCGAAGAAAAACAATCAGTTTAGTAAAATCAACAAATAATTTATTTCTCTAATTTACAAAGTGAAAATGTAAGAGACACTTACAGTATTGTGAATTAAATCCCCCAAAATCCTAAATGTCCTATCACAAGTCAAAAAGTATAGAATATTCCGCATGAATTCCAATAGTCTTGAACGTATTCGTGTACCACAATGATACAATCCAGAATGTCTTTGAATGAGTTCTCAGTAATCACAAAATAGTGTTTAGTACAAAAGCAAATGAGCATTTTGTAGTGGCCGAGTGGTCTAAAGCACTCACCATTCCGGATCACTGCCATCTCACCTCTGTCTGCGTGGGTTCGAGTCCAAGGATCGGCTAGCGTGGGTACGTGGGAAAGCCTGCTAGTAACTTCTCGTGGGTCGGTGGTTCTTCCCTGGGTTTTCCAGGGTTCTTCCTCCACCAGTTATACGGGCCCCAATGTATAGCCTGTCTTGTGCTGAAAAATGGCGTCAAACCCTAGAACAACAACAACAACAACACATCAAGTATAATAATGCCCTAGTCTTACTATGCCAGTAAATACAATTTTTTTTATATATTCTTGTATGCCTCTTCTGGTATGGTGGACTGTTTGCGTTAGTGTTCTCGAGTAGTAATTAAATTGAGAGCACAGGAATTTTATTTTCTAAAAATGTATCTATGTATCAATTTATTTACGTCACAAATGATCGTAGATCTTTCATTTCCACTGTGTACGTTAATTTTACCTACCAGTCTCTGCTTTTTTCCCTTAATGAAACGATGAGAAGATGAATTGACACGAACAGTATTATAATTAGCCAGTTTAATTTGTTTCATAATTTTGTAATTTTTTTGTTACAACATTTTATATTAATATTCACATGCAATATGTATTTTTTAAATATAGGTTTTAATGATCTTAATGTAGCACGTACAAATCAAACGTGCTATGTCGAATGATCAAAATTGGATACAAGACAGACTGTGAAGGGTGTTGTAAGCAATGGAAATAACACATCTAGCCAAGTAATGTAAGCTTACATTTATGAATGGTTGTCTATAGAAGTAACATAACAAGAAGAGCATTCACAACGCTGCATCCATGCGAGTTCATGTGGAAAACCCTTGCATGAGCTTGACATATAATCTATTTGCTCTTTCTATATCGAACTAGAAATATGGATGGGAATACTCTTTAATTTTCGCAGCAGTACATGCTTTATAAAGTTCAAGTTCTTTATTAGCACAAAACACATAGTTAGTTTCATGTCACAACGTGATATGCTTACAGTATGAGTTCAACGAAAAGAGCAAAGGAGAAAAATTACAATATTTCGACTCCATGGTCTTAAACTTAGTAACAGAAAAGGACGAAAACTAACAAATGTTCTATAATTTAACAAATAATTATTTTCTCAAGAAGACAACTTGAAAATTTAAAAACATCTTACAGTATTGTGGAATAAATTCCAAGTAGTCCTAAAAGTTGTATCGCAAGTCCAAAAGTATATATTATTCTGAATCAATTCCAGTGGTGTTCCGAATGAATTTCAATCATGAATCTGCTGATATACCAATAGTCTGGAATAGTGATGATGTGGTAACAGTCTTGATGTATCACAATGATATAATCCAAAATTTCTCTAAATGAATTCACAATAATCCCAAAATAGTGATTTAGTCCGAAAGTATTAATGAACACTATGTAATTCCAATGAATAATTTAAATAAATAAATCCTCTCAGATTAAAGCTGAACGTAACTAAAAGACTGATTATACTACTGCTGTTAAGATAGGAACTAGTAACTCTGGTGTTAACAACATTAATAAATAAAAAACTAAGACATAATATGATGACCAGGATGATAGTCCAAAGTAAATTTCAAGAGCATTGTAATTTGTAAATAAGGCCTGTACTTTTACTAAATTTTAGTAATTAGCATAACAAAGATCAGGTAGACCAAGAATTTCCGAGGGAAAAACGAGTGTCCTAAACTTTGATCTAAGTTCACCTACAAGTAATAATTTTCTTAAAATATAATATACATTCATAGACCACAATTAGCTATATAATATGTTGTTTACTGAATGATTCTTACAATATATATTCATGGACAAAAGCCAGCACTTCATTCAGTTGTGTTGGAGTTCATGCTTAATTACGGTGAATATAAAATGTATGCATGTATTCATCCATTTCCTTTTTCTACAGTTTATTATACGGTGTGTCGAATAGCACACAAATAGAAAAGGGTTTGCATTTCTATCTAGAATTGGTTATTTACATATCAGCGGTGATTTAGTGACATTTTTCTGTATTTGTGAAGAATAGCTATCTTGTTTTGTGCATGACATTTGAAAACTGGGTAAATCAGTGTATTGTTGTACAGTGTATTCATTTGCAACGACATGGGTGATTTAGAAATCAGGATACAAGGAGGCAACTTAATGTGACTGGTGGTCTACATGGGCCACCATAGGCAGCTTAATGTGGCCTGTGATCTACATAGGACACCATAGGCAGCTTAATGTGGCTGGTGGTCTACATACGCCACCATAGGCAGCTTAATGTGGCCTGTGATCTACATAATAGAGAAATATTAGACCAAAGTCTTACAATTTGTACATTTTGCCGTGAACCTTTTACTAGGATACCAAGAAAGTAGCTAGAGATTTGCACTCAAGATTCATTAATTCATAAATATAGAAAACTGAATTACCAGTGGTGGTAGAATAGATAGATGCACAGCGTGTACAGAAAGACGTATATTCCGGGGTGTTCGCTTTGGTTGTCATCATAATGTTTAGGACTAAAAATGGTGTCATTTTTATTATTACCAAAATACAAAGAGTCGTGTGTTATTGTCTTCATTATAAAATTGCTGATTATGGCCTTTACATGCCCTCATACCTGTTTATAGGAAATACTTTCAACGTTGTTTGGTTCTCACTGAAATCCATTTTATTTGAAACAGTACATGCACAGAAAAAGCTTATGCCCAGTTTCTCCAAGTTTTATACAAAATCCACTTCTCCTTGCCACAAAATGGATTATTCATACGTGTCAGTGGAGTTTAATTTGAACTACATAAAGACTCCATTTTGCTGTACACTGCACAAAATTTGTGGACAAGAAAACGGTGTTTATGTTTTATTTTAAGTTATTGTTTCACAAACTCACTGCTAAATGTTGCAGGATACTTAACTGAAAGAAATGGGATATCACTATTATCACGTAAAGGTTTCAACGGAGTATAACGGTGTCTTTTAGTTCTGTTGCACGTATGCGTGTTTGTGCATGACTTGTTGCCATGGCTCGCGTATTGAACACAAGTCACGTCACTTTGAATGTAAAGGAGTAATCGTGCCAAGTTAAATCGTCTCTTCATTTTCTTTCATACAAGTTATTTGTGCAGATTTTCAATCACTTGTTTAATGTGCAATTCGATTTATTATTGACAAAAGCCTCCCTAGGATTTTTCTTTCAGCCTTGAAAAACTCATTCATTCTACGCAACGAAGCGCTACTAATATATCTTGATTGCTGACTTAAAGTTGAAAATCGCATGTAGTAAATGTAAAACGAAGTCTCTCTCTCTCTCTCTCTCTCTCTCTCTCTCACACACACACACACACACACACACACACACACACCTGCGATCACGTGGTCAAGCACACAGAGTTGACCGGGATACCAACACTAAGATGTATTTCTGACAAGGATTGCTAATTCTACTAACGGACATAAGTCCAACGGATTGGTCTGATCCTAAATATATCATCGATCAGTCAGTCATTTCAGGTGCTGCGATTGATGAACAGTATTTCTTCCTTTCTTAAATTATTTTTTGTCTAGTTTTCAGACTATTTTTAGTTTGAAAACGACTGTCAACCCTATTTCATGCAAGCAGCGGCCCAACAATGTTGTGGATATTACCTGGCAATTTAACACTCTTTGCATGTTGGAAGAAATACAATTACATCATTTGTCTTCAAAGAAATGTTAATTATTATGCTTTGTAAATTTCCAATGCATTTCCATCCACTCATGGACAAAATAACAGAGAAGACAATAAATAGGCGCAACGGTGGCCAAGTGGTTAACGTGCTTGATTCAAGAGTGAAGAATGTGGGTTCGAATCCTACCATCGGATTTTCTTGAGTTGGCTACTCTGATGTGTCATTGTACAGAGTATTTTACTCAAAGTGCTATGGCAGTAAATGACCTGTAATGTGTTGTCATGTCTAAATATTCAGCAAATAACCTACATGTGGTGTCATGTATAAATGTACAGAAACGTTCAAGTTTGGTTGTGAAAGGAGGTGAGGTAGAAAGAGCACAAAGTTCAACATTGCGATTTGTCAAAATCAATCAATATGGTACTTAATTGATGACTTATTCATGAAATACATTTCATCATGCAAGCATGTTTTGTAAACAAAAGACCACTAATGACACCAGCAATACAGTCAATAATGTTGCATGGATTTGATCATGTCCGTTGCAAAATGTCGTGGAGCAAACACACTGGCCATGGCCAAAGACCCATGAGCAAGAGTCTCCGTTTCCACCACAGCTCCGCTGAATCTTTGCCCATACTGCAAAAGAAAACAGTCGATTGATGTTATTTGTAAAGACCTATGATGACTCAGAGAGAGAGAGAGAGAGAGAGAGAGAGAGATGAAAATGTACCACAAATAGTTATACGGATAGTCATTCCCCATCCATGCCACCCACACAGAAAAGATATGTGTTTCTTCCCAAAGAAACATGATATATATGTTAAAGAGTGGCCAAGTAAGTAATTTTTTTCCTAATAAAAATTATGATGCCATTGATTATATCTTACCGCCCTTCTAAATGTGGACTATTTGTTGTAGCTGTATATCGTCTTTTTGTAAAGCAAACTTGCATTTATATATTAAGAAAATTAGAAACATAATCGTCATTGTTGGTAAGTAAAGATTATCTGCTTAACCGAACCGCGGTGGCTCAGTAATTAGCGTGCCGGACTCGAAACCGTAAAGGTGCGGGTTCGAATCCTACCTTGAGACCATCCAGTATCGGATACCGTAATCTTTCTTTGGGCGAGGCACTTTACTCCAATTGTCTGGGTACTAAATGACCTACTTGTCATGCTGTGCCGTAAAGCACCAAACCCAAACTAGCACTTAATTAATCACTTATAATTTAGAACGTTTGTATTTCTAGTGGCAAAATCATTCGAGGGGTGTGACATGGTGAGGGTTTATATATGCTTATGGTACCAAGCGTCAGTACAATGTAAAACCAAATTTCCGTAACGTTAATGCATTCAAAAGAGATATGGCAACATCTAGTGGAGCAGCAGAAAAATCCTTACCAAATATTTACCTAAACTTAGGAAATGGCAAAGAGGGACAAAGAGTACGTGGGGACGAGAAATTCGTATTTAAAATAAAGTTATTTCGTTTCAGTCATTCATAACCCCTAATTTTAGTAAGTAAAGGGGAAAGTTTAGACGCAGATAAAAAAAAATGAATTGACTTAAAACATTGCAATAATTAAAGGCAAACAAATCATAAACGCATTTGTCATCGATAGCTAAACGCGTAGGGAAGGACCAATTTCAAAAGAACGCCACTTACAAGTAATATAACATTTAGTCCATCAAGTTGATGGCGAACTCGACTACCTCTCAATCTCGGTATGCAGTGTGTGTGTGTTTTTTTTTTCTCTGTTTGTATATTGCTTATTGTGTTTACAAGTGAGAACACTTCATCTAGAGTTATTTCCTTTAAAAACCCAATTAATTTTGGTTTGAATTATATGTTCAGTCCGCGATACGTTCCCTGCTATGACACCGGAAACAGTTTTATTTTCTTTCATTTTGACAGTAGCAAATACTTTTTAAAACAGGGTAAATATACAAGCTTTTTTAAAAATAAAAAAAAAATCTTAGTTACCATGTAGCGTTCAGTGCTTTTCAACGGCAGTCAATAGGCTAGTCTTTGTTGGCTCGTGTGTTAGTCCTACATGTAAGACCTCGACGCTGATATTTATGTTTTGGGCGTCAGGGTCTTACAGCTGTGTAGCGTGTTTGATGTCGACTAACATCGTATTGAAAGTCAAATTTTCATGAATATCTCACACAACTGGTAACTAAAATAAAACGCTTTTCTACAACGTAAAGTCATAATGTTTTAGTCAGTCTTTACTTACTGTGATGTCTTTTTTCCTACAAATTAAAATTCTCACAAAAGAAATGGGCTTGTTTTCAAGCTTCGTAGGGCTACATTTCGGTTGGCTGGAAAGCATGAAAGCCGGAACGATAACATCGGGTTAAGTTGAATAATATTATTTAACGAAACGAATAAAAAAATATATTGTGCCTATTGGAACTGTAAGCAACATTTCGTTTCGTTCAAGAAACATATCCCCACATCAATCTACTTGAACATACTTCGGTATACATCGACTACCGTCGCATTTTAACAAATCAAATGTATGTCAATGGAACATGAAAATGCGTCCATTTGCTAGTGTCAGATTTTGATTCCACCAGGATAAAAACAGCACAGTAAGTATATTAATTACATATTAATTTGTGGAAGAGTATTGATATGGGCTGTCAAATGTGTGAGATATTACTGAAACTTTGATTATTCGTTCCGATGTCAACCGACTCGGAACACGCTTTACAAGCCCGTATTTTGGGTGGCAAGACATAGCACTAAAACAAAAATAACGTGCTATGTCTTACATTGTAGGGCTAGCTTGTGTGTGTGATTTGGATTTTTCACGTAGCTTTAACATTTTTTTCAGTCATATCTCTACGATGTCTGCAGTGTGGCAGTTTATAGTGATGTCTAGCACTGTGGCATCATGCAGCAGACATGTAACATCATGTCGTACCCAGTCACATTATCCTAACACCAGGCCAACCAGTCCTAACGCTAACCTCTTAATGCTGAGCGCCTTGCGAGGCACTGCTAGTACCATTAATATGTCTTTAGTATGACTCAGCCGGGGATCGAACCCGCGACCCCCTGCATCCGACTTGTTGTTGGCAGTAAAAAGACTAGTAAAAAGACCAGTCCTTGTTGCTAGCAGTAAAAAGACAAAAGTAGACAAGTCCTTGTTGTTAGCAGTAAATAGACTAGTCCTTACTTGTTGTTAGCAATAAATAGACTAGTCGTTTTTTTGCAGTATTAAATTATTGTGACAATTTCATTTTCTTTCTTAGATGGAAGACTAAGACTGGTATACCAGATGAAAGAATGGAAATTCAAATTTAAAATCATTGCAAGGGGGAATGAAGACAGGAAACCTCTACTAAATGCGTAAGAAACCGGCAAAGCACACACACACACACACACACACACACACACACACACGCACGCACACATACAACAAAAATAAACAAACAAACAAAAAAACAAAAACAAGAGCATATTTTATAGATACAAACAAATGCCTTTTTACTGGGAGAAAAACGTATTGCTTTTTTTTAATGCGTTTACTTACTGGTGTCCAGAAATGTAAACGTTTTGGTACAGGCAGTACAGCCTGACTGAACCTTCTGGTTTAGAAGGAGTGTGTTATGATTTACTTCAGTCCCACATCCTGTATCGTCACTTGTGCAAACATAGCAGTCTATGGCACCCACTATAATAATAATAATAATAATAATAATAATAATAATAAATCAAAGGAACAAAGATATATATATATATATATATATATATATATATATATATATATATATATATATATATATATATATATATATATAATCATTTTTGAATGGGTGGTTGTCTCTTCGATTTTCTTTGTCCTTAAGACCGGGATTTAAACTTTACTTCTTTTGTTCTTCTTTTGAATATATTTGGTATTTTTCGAGCCTACACTTTTGCTGTAGTTACATCTGATCACAGAGAAGGTAAAGAAATGACAAAGAGAATACGTACTCACTGAGAGAGAGAGAGAGAGAGAGAGAGAGAGAGAGAGAGAGAGAGATCTTTTTCCAACATGATATGAGGAGTACATTCATTCAGTCATTTCTACAAACCAATAAAGAATGAACAGTCGATAGCTTCGCGGTAATTTGAGAAAATGTAAAATATCAAACACAAAATACCCTTGTTAACAAAGCTGAATGACCGAATGAACGCTTCACTTCCTCATAGAAATGTATACCGTTAGGTAAATATGGCACGTCAATAATGTACACTAAAATGCTTGAAGTCAATATTACACAAGCTAACGAAAGTACACATATATTTTTAAGAAATAAAACGAATTACAAAATACATTAGATATTAGTACGATCAAGCGTCTCTTATATACCTTTTTGCATGGAAGCAACCGATGTGATGCACAGAAGATGGTAACACATAATTAGAACATTGCAAGTAAGAACTTTTAGGAGACCGATTATTTAATTATTTAAAAACTCCACTCTCTTATATCCATCATATATGTTGAAAAAATAACCATGAAATATTTTTTTTTTAAATTCTGGAGTGAAAGTAAAAACTCAAGCTCCCCCCCCCCCCATTAAATGATTGGTCCCTAGATAAAAACTAGTAAAACAGGCATCAAAATCCTATAAGAGTACTGACAAGATAGATATGTCTGCTGTTGTTGAACTTAAAATCAAAGTGCGCGCGCGCACACACACACGCACACACACACATACATACATACATACATACATACATACATACATACATACATACATGCGTATATACATACATATGATTTGTTCATAATACTGACCTGAAGCAACATAAAATCCGGAACATATAATTACGAATAGACACCACGGTTTAGCTTTCTTCTCCATCGTGTACCCTCTAAAAACTAATCTAGCTTTTCTGTTTCGGTATTATATACAAATCTGTTTAAAAATTACTTTATACCTCACATTTTACAATAGGCTACGATTAATGGAAGCGCTTACATTTTCCTTCCAAACTTATAAATTATCACGACACTGTTGTAACGAATAATCATGTAATTTTGCATACAAACACAAAATGTATAGCTGATCTATTTCTCTAAGAAGTCATAAGACAGCATTGACGGCAACAGCTTTGTTTGCTAGTGTTTATATCTCTAGCTTCAACACCTTACAGAATGCACCATTAGCAACCATTTGTGTCTATTGAGGTACCAATTGTTAAATTCAGATAGGAATGGTTGAATGCACACTATTGTTGTGCCTTGACCGGACAAAAACATTGTTCATTGATAGGACTTCAAGTAAAATATCGATTTAAAGTTTTCACTTGAAATTCAATTGATTTCTAATAATGAAAGATTATGTTTGGAAAGGCATACATTCCCCTCCCACATGCACAGCTCACAAAGAGGAAACATCATTATTCTGAACTTTTAATGTCACAAACGTCAGCTTTCTTTTTTCTCTTGTATTTCCTATGTTACGTCATTATTCCAATGATATATCATAAAATATTTTAATCGTACATTTTAAACACGTTTATAGTTCTTACATTTTTTATTCGTTAATACTGTCATGGGTTTCTTTTAGTTCGAACAAAATTGAATGCAGATATTGTGGACCATGTACTGTAATTTAGCATCGCTATCACTAATTCCTAAAAAGAAATCATTTTTCTGTTGTTTAATAAGGGGTGGATTTTATTTGTATATGCAACATAACGGACATTTGTGTGAAGATCGTATTTATAGGTTACTGTATTTGTATGGGAAAATATGAACGAGTTTTTCGGATGTAAATACTGCACGACCTTGGTAGTGCAGTATATCCCATCCGACAAAACGAGTTCATATTTTCCCATACAAATGCAGTAACCATTTTATTATATTCTCATTTTCTTATTCTACCTAATGCTTAATTATATTAACAAATACACTACAAGAAACAAAGTAACTGAATGTATGCCATATTCCAAACTAAATACACAAGCGCCGATTCATCATTACACAACATCATTACTGCGCACATAACTCCGCCCAGATAAATTTGAACTTTGTCGCGCGCTAGACATAACTTTCGAAAAAAAATGACGTGTCTAGTTAAAATTGAAATTTGGAGTCATATTGTGAATGACTGCGCATTGCAGCAATTTTTTTCCATTTGTTCTGGAATGAGTAGATTTTGGCATTTTTTTATTCTACGAAATTTCGTGGTTATGGATTGGATTTATATGTGACAATTCCACATGATATACATTGGATTGAAGAAGCGAGGGAGAAGAGTGTTGACATCTGCAAATGTGTTTCTGTTTCTGTCACTGAATGTTTTAAATCATAATGTGGGAAAATTACGAAGTCTTTCAATTGCAGTTATCAAAAAGACGCTGTGGAATGTAATGCTCATTTCATTTTGAATGCAGTAAGGAGGCTGTAGTTGCACTTATCTTCGAAATTACAGTACAGTTTCGAAATGTGTAATCAAGATTGAGAACCTATGACATGGCTCATGTAAGTCGTATTTGCAGAACTAAGAAAGTACATTTTGAGGAAATTCAGGATGTAAAACTGTAAGTATATTTTTTGCCATTCTAATTACCAGCTAAAGAAGACAGTGCATGCCTTGTCACTTGTATGTTAATTGTAAGGACCCTTTCTTACGTCTACTGTATCGCTAGCCTAAATCCGAAACATTGTATCAAAAAAGTTAGCGCGGATTGTGCCAAAGCAGCTGGTATGTGGCAGTCCAAGAAACATCTGCTTTAGTTCATAAAGAAATAAATTTAATCAACCAAAACGTAAAGCGCCTACTACGCGAGTGTACATGATTTGTTTACAAATCAAAACTGCTGGCGTCTGCCTCCATTGTATTTTTTACAATAGAAAGTAGTTCCTTTACGCACGTGAATGCAATATGAAGGTGTGCAATATCGTAAAATACTGAACAATTCTGACAATGTAAATTTAACGGAGAAAAAAATGAGCATATAATAAAATATTATTAAATGATCGCGTTTTGGGATGAATAATACGTGTGAACTTTATGATGAGACGACGATCAAACATCTGAAAAACTCGAGGTTCAGTTACTCATGACACAATAAATTTAATTCGTCAAATTAAAGAAATGAAAACACTTTTGTAATGAAATATCCTGTCACTCTTCCATATTTTAATATTTCGAGATGAACATAAAAAGAAAAAAAAAATATTGTAAAGGTACGATCGAGAATTCAATAAAACCCGATGGACGAAAAGCATCGAAATCATGGCAGACTGATCAGACGGAAATAACTCGATATAGAGCCTTATGTTTATTGAGATTATATTTCTCATTATAACTGACATGATCGTACAACGAGTTTGGATAAAGACACACACAGAATGTGCTACATGGCCCTAGTATGAACTCTACGATTATCAAATGCTCATGTAGCCCCGAGAGTGCTGTGCCGTAGGTGCCACTGATATATGAAGGCGGAAGTGTCCCTAGAAATAGGTGGTCAACGTACATGAATTATTGATATGAAGTTTGATGTTTAGAGTCCGTACACTCCTTCACATGCATCGTCAATTTGATCTGTTAGAAAAAGGAATAACTGTCTGTGCTTTCTTCAAGCGATACATAAGAACCTGTTAAAATATGGTATTTCTTTTAAATTATTATTATTGTTGTTGTTGTTGTTGCTGTTAATGTTGTTGTTGCTGTTATTATTATTATTATTATTATTATTATTATTATTGTTATTGCCTTTGTTATTGTTATTATTATTATTATTGCTCTTCTTCTTCTTCTTCTTCTTATTATTATTATTGTTATTGCCTTTGTTATTGTTATTATTATTATTGCTCTTCTTCTTCTTCTTCTTCTTATTATTATTATTGCATTTGTTATTGTTATTATTATTATTAATCTTCTTCTTCTTCTTCTTCTTCTTCTTCTTCTTCTTCTTATTATTATTATTATTATTATTATTATTATTTTAGCTTTTTCCAGTGAACGCAATGGTGTTAGATGGTATTATCGGCAACTTTCAAGATGGAGGATGGAAGTCGGTCAAGAGGGTTCTAATTGTCCTGATGATCCCTGCGTCTTTTGTTTTGATCTTTCTTCTGTACTATGGTTCCAGGTAAATATTCTCTTTTCTTCATAGACACAACTTGCTGTGATGGTGTGCATGGTTTACTTAGTAACTTTATCATATATAGTCTGTGCTCTGCTAAATCACATTGCCACATGTACCACTATCACTATAATCAACGCCGTTGTCACATGTACTATTACCACTATAATCAACACCAACAACCTCGTTCATTCGTCCAAATCGTGTGTCTGCATAACTATTTAATGTTGTATATTACAACTGACTAACATCGCCTTAAACTGTTAAATGACTCTAAAGATTATTGAACCTAAATAACTTAGTGGTAACGCAATCGCTTAATACCTCCACGGTATAAGTTTCATCCCAATGCTAACACATGTGGGTCTTAATGGTTTCCCGTCTCTGGTCGATGGTTTCATTCGACATTTCCGGTTTCTTCTGCCTTGAAGGCCCCCAAATGCAAATGATCTGGGAACGTAAAATGTGTTTGATATAGATTCTTGGAACTTGGTGACGAATCAAAGTAAAATTAAGAACAAAAAGTCCTATTTGGATACTGTAAACCTACGTTTATTTGAGTACTATATTATTTCGCAGCGAGAGGTAATCCATGCGTATTACGTGATATTCCAATACGGTGTTGATGTCGCCCAGTACTCGGTACTATATTTTTACATATATATGTATTGTACACATTTACTATGCATATCGTTTATTTCCGCAAGTATTTACGTGAGTTACAAAATAATATTTGGATCAATGTGTACTTCAAAGTTTTATTATTGTTTTAATTCTAGCGTTTTCTCGCATAATTTATTTCATTAGTTCGGTTTTCAACCGAGACAGTAATTCATGAATGATCTTTCTTTTCTTTTCCCCAGTTTTTCATATCATAATTCTGAAGTTTGAATGAATTAATTTCATAAAATGTCCCACAGAAAGAAATATTTGATTAAAGAGTTTCGTTTTATCAATCAGGTCAGCTAGAATAAGTATAGAATGAGTCTGGGGCCAATTCTCAGATATTTGTCTTCTCCGTGGGAATTTCGTAAGGAACATTGGGAAGATATATTATCTTGAACCTAGGACCACTGGGTATTCAAGTTATGATGTTGCCATTTTTTCTCTCTCATTAAGTTCAAGGTTACATAAGTAATATATATATATATATATATATATATATATATATATATATATATATATATATATATATATATATATATATATATATATATATATATAATGATCTATTAATAACACGCATATAATCATGACATTGCTTCTTCAATACGGTAATATGTTCATATGATCTGCAGATTTGCAGATTATACATACAGTGGAAGATTATACATACAGTGGTAGATTATACATTGGTAGATTATACATACAGTGGTAGATTATACATACAGTGGTAGATTATACATACAGTGGAAGATTATACATACAGTGGAAGATTATGCATACAGTGGAAGATTATACATACAGTGGAAGATTATACATACAGTGGTAGATTATACATACAGTGGTGGAAGATTATGCATACAGTGGTAGATTATACATACAGTGGTAGATTATGCATACAGTGGTAGATTATACATACACTGGAAGATTATGCATACAGTGGTAGATTATACATACAGTGGAAGATTATACATACAGTGGTAGATTATACATACAGTGGAAGATTATGCATACAGTGGTAGATTATACATACAGTGGAAGATTATGCATACAGTGGTAGATTATACATACAGTGGAAGATTATACATACAGTGGTAGATTATACATACAGTGGAAGATTATGCATACAGTGGTAGATTATACATACACTGGAAGATTATGCATACAGTGGTAGATTATACATACAGTGGAAGATTATACATACAGTGGTAGATTATACATACAGTGGAAGATTATACATACAGTGGTAGATTATACATACAGTGGAAGATTATACATACAGTGGAAGATTATGCATACAGTGGTAGATTATACATACAGTGGTAGATTATACATACAGTGGTAGATTATACATACAGTGGAAGATTATGCATACAGTGGTAGATTATACATACAGTGGAAGATTATGCATACAGTGGTAGATTATACATACAGTGGTAGATTATACATACAGTGGTAGATTATACATACAGTGGTAGATTATGCATACAGTGGTAGATTATACATACAGTGGTAGATTATGCATACAGTGGTAGATTATGCATACAGTGGTAGATTATGCATACAGTGGTAGATTATACATACAGTGGTAGATTATGCATACAGTGGTAGATTATGCATACAGTGGAAGATTATACATACAGTGGAAGATTATACATACAGTGGTAGATTATACATACAGTGGAAGATTATGCATACAGTGGTAGATTATACATACAGTGGTAGATTATACATACAGTGGAAGATTATGCATACAGTGGTAGATTATACATACAGTGGAAGATTATGCATACAGTGGTAGATTATACATACAGTGGAAGATTATGCATACAGTGGTAGATTATACATACAGTGGAAGATTATACATACAGTGGTAGATTATACATACAGTGGAAGATTATACATACAGTGGAAGATTATACATACAGTGGAACAGTGGAAGATTATACAAACAGTGGCAGATTATACATACAGTGGAAGATTATAGTTTATCCAAATGAAATGGACCAGCTTTTCGTACGGCGCCTTGTAGTGAGGACGTACATGACTAAAGAAATTAATTGATATCTCCAAACAAATTTCTCGTTGGGATCTCGCAGCAACCAACAATCGCTGTAACAGAACGTGGTTTCTGTTTAAACTCGCACCTTATGATGTTTTAATATTCTTCCTTTTTGAAGCATTTTTCCAAACTTTCATATTTACTTTCGCAATCGGAGACCAGAGACATATTTAACACATGTATCTGGAGACACTGGAGACACGTGACCCGAGATAATCCAAAACAAAAGACTAGGATTTATTCCGTCATAATTTATCCTTGTTCATAATAATGCTAACAACGAACTCAACCATGAATAGTTTTGCCAATTTTTTTTTATTGTATACAAAACATCGTCCGTTATTCAAGTCGCCAGTTTACTTACATTGATATTTAGCTTTAGAAGTGCTGTTTGTCATAACAATTAGGCTAGTAGGTACTCATTTTAATAAAGACTAGGCTAGTAGGTACTTATTGTAATAAAGACTAGGCTAGTAGGTACTCATTGTAATAAAGACATGGCTAGTAGGTACTCATTGTAATAAAGACTAGGCTAGTAGGTGATCATTGTAATAAAGACAATGCTAGTAGGTAGTCATTGTAATAAAGATTAGGCTAGTAGGTACTCGTTGTAATAAAGATTAGGCTAGTAGGTACTCATTGTAATAAAGACGGCTAGTAGGTACTCATTGTAATAACGATTAGGCTAGTAGGTGATCATTGTAATAAAGACAATGCTAGTAGGTAGTCATTGTAATAAAGATTAGGCTAGTAGGTACTCGTTGTAATAAAGATTAGGCTAGTAGGTACTCATTGTAATAAAGATTAGGCTAGTAGGTGATCATTGTAATAAAGACAATGCTAGTAGGTACTCGTTGTAATAAAGATTAGGCTAGTAGGTACTCATTGTAATCAAAACTATGCTAGTATGTATTCATTGCAATCAAGACCAGGCAAGTGGGTACTCAGTTAAAATAACCTAACTCCACAAATAAGCGACACTAGTGAATGAAATGTAATGCCCAGTAATATATCTTATTATATTTAACTTAACTATTTCATCTTTTCGAATGACAAGTCTCTCATCAAAATCGTCCTGCACGTTGTGACACTTTTTCATCTATGTGTATAATGTGCTTACAGTTTCCCTGAGAGTTCAATGACGATCGTATTAGTAATAATAGTTTGCACTTTAAGCATGAATAAATTTAATCGTGGATCATTATTTACCGTAGACAATATAATGACCTTGACGTTTACTCAACATTCCCATGATGTAAAATCTCGGTCATTAGGGCACGTCAAGTTATATGGTCAAACTGACAAACTATGTAGATCTCTTTGGAAATTAATAAAACAGTGACATATATGAAGAGTCTACAATATTTAGGGTTCTTTCATTAACCCTTGAAAAGTGAACTTTACCTTTAAAATTAAAAAGACAACTGTACCAACTTTACAAAACTTCCTACGGAGGTTCACCTGACCCAAGACTAAATTATTACTAGGTTTGTTTTTCTTTTTATAAAGACGAAGCTAAAACTAATAATAAAAGCAGTTGAAGGTTCGTGAAATATAATAACTGAGAGTGAGGTTGATGTCAGGAAAATACGGAGTTAAGTTTTCTCGAATAAAGTAGATCGATATTATTTTAGTCACCAAAAGTTCATAATTTTCTTTATGTTATCTTTTTCAAAAAATTGCCAGAGAATGCTGAATTCATAACCGAACATTTGCAAAGAAACAAATTCCACGGTTGTCCATGGAACCTAACTCCAAATGCTTCGTAGATTCTTGTTCTCTTCGTATTCAACAGGGGCTACCGGTGGCCGAGTCATAAAAGACTCTCTCTTTTACAGATCACCACTATACGCGTGGGTTTGTGTCTCTCCTAGCCAATGTGGGTTTGTGAGAAAGCCAGTGAGAAAATTTGCCAGTAGCTTCATGTTGGGTCGGTAGTATTTCCAGGGGGGTCTATATAATGGCCAATAAACAGCAAGCAAATATATAAATACAAATGTACCGGCTTCTCGATTATAAGTCGAGTCCAAACACAAGCAGCACGGACACAGATCTGGCGTCGCATAATTCGCTGTCATTTCTGGTTATATGCAATTTGCTCGTAAAATAAAGTAAAATTAACAACATAAATCCTGGGTCTTTGTTGTTGCCAGTTGGACTCGACTTACGAGCGAGTATATAATAATAATAATAATAATAATAATAATAATCTTAACCGGACTAATGCAATATGCAAAAGTTTGCCTGGTCAAGAGATACTAATACATTGTGAAGCTTCGAAGTTAGTACTGATACTTTATGTTTAAAAATGCTTCATTGGTTTTTTGTGTGGAAACATTGTCATTTTTTTCGCAGAATTTATTTTCGTGGTAACAATCAGTAGGTCCTGTATTTTAGGACTTGAGGTGTTATTTTACCGTATCGATGTCAAGGGTTTTCGATTTACCGAATAGGTGAATTATTTTATAATATTTTATTTCAATGAGCAATATTCTTGAAATGACATGTGCAATTGTATGCCATATGTTTTCCTATTTGTGTTGTACTGTTATTCGCTTTTATTTTAGATATGGATTCGCCTCGCTGCTTGATAGAAGTTTACCTGCATATTTCAAGGAATATAAAGAAGAAACAATGCAGGGTCCAATAGGGTCAGGAATATACAAATCACTTACGTCGGAGAAAATAAAACTCGAAGGGCTTCTTGATTCGGAGATAGACTGCTTTCCATCTATAGATCCTTCCAGCATGAAGGCTCCTTTTAAAATTTATGTCTATGATATGACATCATTATTCAATAGAGACCAAGTCGAATGTTTGTATAAATACCCAAGACAGTATCAAGGTTGCTATAAGTTCTCATATTGTGGCATGGGTCCAGAAATGCACCGAATAAATGGAGTGAAAATGGATTTAAATCAGGACCAACTATGCGATTTTTCAGTTAGAGAGACACACATGTTTAGTCTGGAAGTAACCATTCATTACAAACTATTATCAAGTCCTTACAGAACACTTAAACCAGAAGAGGCAGATGCGTTCTACGTGCCAGTTTACTTTGGTTTGCATTACATGTGTGACTACTATCCCCAAGGAAGCGGAACTTGGATGCTCCAGCACCTGTTCAGCTTCCTGACCCACCAGCCATACTTTAACAAGGGCCTTCTACATTTCACAACATTCGGACGGACCCTACACGATTTGCACTCAGACGTCATTCCAATGATACAAAATTACAATGCGAAAAGTCTCGTTTTCATGTCGATCGAAGATGAATTCGAACCAAACTGGGTAGATTTTATTAAAAGTCGTGATATTCGAAGTTTCACATTGCCTTATCCGTCATACGTTCATCTAATAAATTGTTATTCTGCAATTTCAAATCAGACATCTTTTAACCAAAGGAATGATACCACTATCAGTATTAACCGAGGGACAGAACGGAACGTATTCTTGCTATTGGCCATGGGACAAAGGGAGCTAACGCCACTGAGGGAGAGACTGGAATCTCAATTCAGAATCCAAACAGAGGAAAGTCATGAAGAATATTTCAGCAAAAAACCGTTTGGTGCCGAAGAGGACATGGTGCTTGTGCATACCAATCCGTGTGTTGAGTCAGCGATTCATATAACAACCAGATGGTTAATGAACTCCGTATTTTGCCTTCAGCCCGGTGGTCTCACACCATCAAGAAAGTCAGTTTACGATTCTATTCAAAGTGGGTGTATACCTGTTCTTTTCAAAGACTCCCGCCCAATTATTCTAGCCTTCCCAGATAAAATTCCATACAAGGACTTCACGGTAACAATGCCGCAGGAGCATGTCGTCGCCAATACGACAAGTGTGTTAAGTTACCTCAAAGCAATTTCGCCATCGATGATTTTTCAGATGCAGCTGAATATGAGAAGGGTGCAGAAGCTTCTTCAGTATTCAGTGATGGATGGTGTCATGAGGACAGAACATGACGATGCGGTGAAATTGATTCTGGAAGAGATAGGAGATATTCTTAATATAAAAAATGTCACGAGAAACAAAAAATGAAGAGAAAACTTATTGTGCTGAGCAGATGCTAATGCTCGTAATTTCATCTAGAACCATATAGCTCACGGTATATATATACATGTAATAAGTAACACAACAAGTCCAATCCATATTGCATGCAAACACGGAAAAAGTTGATTATAAATAAGTCAATAAAATCAATTTCAGATAATTACTGCGAACACCTATCCTCGCTGTTGAGCGTAATGTCCGAAATAGTTTACTAAAGTCCCTCGAATCTCGCATCTACAATAAATAACAAATGTTTGTTTTGTTATTACTTAGAATAAATTACTACAATATGAAATTACTACAAGATGAATGATAATATAATGTTTAAACAGTATTTACATAAAAGTACTGCAGGTTTATGTTATTCGACTTGCAGTAATGGTTGAAACTACCTAATGTTGTCTGAGCTTAATGCGAGAGAAAACAAATGCATAGCCGCCAACGATATTCTAAAACAGGACCCTGCGCCCCCCTCCTCAACCCACCCAAATAAACAAAAGAAACAAACAAAAAAGACCCCAGAACCATCTCCCCATCCCCTTACAGATGCACCCTATGGTCTTGAATATTGATTATTTCCCTTTGTGGATTATAAAACTAATTCATACAAATTTGACCATGAAGGGACATTTGTGACAGAAACTTTGGCAGGACTTGGCAATATCCATAAACGAATACTGAAGTTTCCATAACTTAATGAACTGGAGCTTTTCACTCCGATATGTTTATGGGGATATATATATTGAAAATGTAGCGCGTCCTTCGAAACAAAAAAAAAATTCAGCTATCTTCACTGTATGGAATCAATATATTTTTTTGGGGGGTGGTGGTGGTCCTTGTAACAGGCATACCTACAGTGGCGTCGCTAGGGGGGTGCAGGGGGTGCGGACCGCTCCGGGTGACACCATCTCAGAGGGGTGACACCAAAATGAAAAATTGCAAATTTCACAGAGCACACACTGCTCGGTCTAGTCGGATTTCATAAGCGGATAACCAATCATAGTTAAATACATGACTAGCAGGCACAGCAGTGGCGTCGCTAGGGGGATGCGGGGGGTGGGTGGGGGTGCGGACTGCACCGGGTGACACCATCAGAGGGGGTGACACCAAAATGACATTACTAAGGATTCTGTATGGTCTGTTACGGAAGGAGGACCATGGGGGTGACACCATGAGCTACCGAGCTACACCAACCCGAGTGACGCCACTGCATATCTACATTTTCTTGCAGTATAAATTCTGTTCTTGCATACGTCATTTCCTTACGATAAGATCTGTCAGCTCTACAAATATCTAAAATAATTGTATAAAAAAGGTTTGTCTGTTTTCTTCACATTCATCGTTATATTCAATGATGTCATATCTGGTGTCTTTAAAATCAGACTTCCTACAATATGGTCTTGAAAATAACAGCTCCAGTCACGATGTTCACAAATTCTTTTGAAGTGGATGAATATTTTTTTAGCACATGTATTAAGTCTATTTTTCTATTCGAAAATACATGTTACAACATTCTAGCTCATTGCCTTTAAATTCGTTGTTTTTCTGTCTCTAATTCATTTAACCGTATCGACTCGAAAATCAGTGCTATTGAGATATAATGTGTCTTCATTTTTCTCCACCATATGTTCTTTTGTACTTACCAATGGTGATATATAACACAAATATAAAAGAAATATTGTTCAAAATCAAATAAAGTTTAATAAAATCTGAATCAGATTATGTCGTCTTTATCAGTTTCAAATGTTAGTATGCATATGTATGAATAGAACTGATGATAACATCCCTTTTTAAATTTTTTAAAAAGCAAACAAATATAATTCTTTAACATTTTGTTTATAAAAGTTAGTTCACTTTAAGTCTGAGTAAATCAGATATCTACAGTTCTACGTGGAGATCTCACACCGATAAAGTTATTGTTTTGGTGACCTTTGATATTCACGGTCGATTTTTGTTTATTAGCCAATAAAAAAAAAAGCGTTGAATTGTTGAATTTAATGTTAGCGAGAGTTATCGTTTGTATCTATCTGTTCCGAATGGGATGTAACGTTTTCAGAAGTGAGAAAGCTGTCAATTGACATATGAATCACAAGGTCAGCAGGAAAAAAAAAAACTCTCGGTGTTATCCCTCAGATCTCCAAGTTGGACTGTAAAATCAGATTGGTTCACTTTAAAAAGCTACAAGACAACAAATGGTATAGATATTTAGTAACAGCTCAACAATGAAAAGAGAAATACTCATTTACAGTATTGAAAGATTTGTTCCTGGATCAGGCCATACACTTAAGTGTAGAGATTGGAAACAGAGTGTCATATCATTTACTTAATTCTTTTATATTCACTGTATCTCACTTTTGATTGCACTGATGTTTACACAAGCAATCACCCAGTGTTGTTGTTGTAATGGGGTTTAACGCCATTTTTCAGCACATTATAGACTATACATGCCGGCCAGTATTAATGGTAGAAGAAGAACCCGGGAAAATCCTGGAAAGAACCACTGACCCACGAGAAGCTACTGGCAAGCTTTCTCTCATACCCACATTAGCCGAGCCCCAGACTCGAACCCACGCAGACAGAGGCGAGATGGCAGTGATCCGTAACGGTGAGCGCGTTAGAAAACTGGGCCACTCGGGGCCGCTCACCCAGTGTGTATCAAAAGCATGGTCCTAACAGCAAGATCAAAAAAGTCATGTGTGAAGCGTACTAGCTTTTTATATTGGTTCTGTATCTATAAAGTTATTGAAGGTTGTTTAATTAAATTTGTATTTAAATCATACCCTCAGGAAGTATCAACTCTATTCGTAGCATTTCCATCAAGATTAAGCCATTGATAACATTTATATTTTTATGTCAAGCATGTAGCTCACAAATTCTTGAGGATAGTGAGATATAAAAAAATGTATTCGTGCAAGATATCTTAACGCATTGTCATATAACACACTTTTATGATTCAGTTTTGAAAGATCAATGCTATTTTTCATGGTTGGGCTGTAGATCAGAAGCTGCCGAAGTAATGAAAATAAAATATTTTGGATGGTGTGTTTTGTATTATCAAGATCCTTTCTGCAAAGGTCATCTCAAGGTTACTTTCATGTGATGTCTTGACTGTAACTTAAAGATAATAATTATCCAACACTACAGTTTTGAATATTGACTGTTTGTGACTTACATAATTTTAGCCACGAAGCTATGGTTTGTTTATTGTGGATTTCACAAAGCACACAGTTATAGTTACATTCCAATACTATATATTTCTTGACAAGCCTGGAACTATAAACCAATATTTAGATACATTAAACTGAATAGGCTTATATCCATAACAATCACATAGTATACCAAGTTCATTGTCCTTTCTTAAATGTTAACATATTCCATTTGTTTTATCCAGGCCATGGCGCTGAAGCCATTTAAGATATTAGGAAAAATGTATGTATTATGTTTGTCGCATACCACGTTCTGTGTCGTGTGTCAAGGTCAAGGCAAGAACACTTGTGGCGTAATGTTAAATTATGATATAACTCGTAATACATTTAATACAACCGTCTTAAATTAGGCATAATATGTTAACACACTGTCATTCTATCATGTTCTTAACATTTGCTCGGCTAGACCATAACTTTGTGGCAGATAGAGAGATTTAATCAAACCCTGCCCATATATATATATATATATATATATATATATATATATATATATATATATATATATATATATATATATATATATATATATATATCATAAGTAGACAGTGTATCACGTAACTTCAAGATAAGGCAAGGCAAGACAAATTTTAAGTATATTGTGATTTTTTGGAAGCATATATTTTAAACTACTTAAGATATTTTAATAAAACTTGAACTATACCATAATTAGTGATATCATTGCATGACTTCAATGTCAAGCTTAAAGTCATGGCTAGGATAATTATTAATCATCACCTCTGTCCGTGTACACGTGTAATATTCTAACCAATGAATGTATTGGCATGCAACTTTAGCCTGTTGTATAACTAGACTTCGTAGTGTCTCATGTATTCATATAGGATATCTGTCTTAATAGTTAAGGTAAAAAAAATAAGGGAGGTCAGTGGTCTGCTTTCTTATCTAGGCTGTCACTTATTTTTACAACTTCATATATATTGTTGAAATTTTATCCAGTTCCACACTTTGTGATGCAGCTGTAAATTTGTAGCTCGAAGATCAAGGTTATTTATAAGGAAAATTACACACGATGGGCAGATAATGTGCTGTGTGCTATTATTGTTACTTAAAGTCTGGAGGATGAGTCACATCTATTGTTTTGGTTTCACCTTCATGGTCAAATTTGTCGGCTTTCTGCCATACAAACTTTGGTCCTCAATCCATGTGACACTAATGTGAACAGTGGGTGTTTTGAGGATGTGAAACTTATTCACCTTTCTCATGGAATTTTCATCAATTGTATGTGCATGGAGCCATTCCAATATACGGCCAATTATTCATAAAAGAGAAGTTAGTGCAGACATGCTGGTTTTAAAAAAAAAGACATCTTTCTCAAAACAACTTACTATTAAGTTCAATGTGACACAGTCTTTGGTACCAAAACCCCCTGGACATGAATATATTTGTGAAATAAGCTTAGAATATTAGGAGTGTACCAGTTACTGGAGCTTCATAGAGAATGAGACGTTACACATACAATATCATAAATTATTCATTTATCAACTATCCTGCATTAACTTATGAAGTGATATTTTAATTACCATCATCAGATAAAAAATACATTTTACAGAAATAACTATATTTGGTTAGACATTATTATATTATTTTAGGCACGTTTCTATTTTTGACAGCTTCCACAACAACCATTAAAACTAAAAAGCAACCAGGTGGAAAATATGTGCTTTCTGTCCCCCCCCCAACAATACACTGGTAACCCGCCCCCCCCCCCCCAATATACTGGTAACGTTTTTATCAAAGTATTGGAGGAAATGTTCATGATGTAATAAGCTACAAAACAAACATCCTTTTATTTTTTATTTTATGTGAGAGAGAGAGAGAGAGAGAGAGAGAGAGAGAGAGAAAGAGAGCTGTGATAATGCAAACTTTCAATTGGAAACACTTTGAGATGAATCCTTGTGATCGCATTACAAAACACATTACTTGCTTTATCCACTACTTAGAAAAACGGATTTAGTCCAAGGAGAGAGTACATTACTATGTATTAAAACTATTTTTATTATCACAAATTAATCTGAAAGCATCAGCACCCGCTCTCACGCCATTTAAAAAGATTACTATTTTGATTTGGATCGTAGTCGAACTTCATTTTGAGACGAGGAAAGCCCTATGGACATCGACGTTTTGCTGTCATTAGATACGATTTTCAGCCTGATTAGATTAAACACGAGCGTATTTTCAGGAGTTTTCGACATTTTGAATCCGAGAAAATGAAATCAAATAAATTGTTTTTAAACAAAATTATGCAGTAGAGTCACTGTAATGACGAAATAAATAATTATATGTTTCTATTACCAAGAAAAGAAACACCTTTTCCAAAAACCATTGTCACTTTACGTCGGTTAATATATTACTTGCATAAACTGACCAAATTTGTCATTAAAGGTAACGTTAGTTATACTCATGCACTTTGAAATGTACAAATATGGTTATACACTCAAGTAATTTTTATATCATGGAATAAATATTGCTATCTGCTACAGTCATTGATAATTAATGAAATAAGAATAGATACTTTTCTTTATCAAGCACAGTAATGACTCTTTACTTTTGACCTTATCGCAATGCCTTCGTCAGAAAAATGAAGTTTAGACTGGAGTCACATGATCGCCAATATGTTGATCAAGTGACAAAATCCTTCTGTACACGGGTTTAATTTTCAATCCAGAATCACGGTTCAACACTGGCACCCCATCCATAATTGCAGTAGCTTCCCTTATTTTTCTCCTTAGGATATTATTCTCTCTACCGAGTACTCGGATGTTATCCCAAGAAATAGTGTCCCGATATTTTGAAATATTCACCAACTGCTCACAGGGAGTCTTTGTGGATGTATAGCTGTTCCTTAAGTCTTGTTTAGAGGCTTTTAGTGGTTTCCCTGATGTAGTTATTTTCACAGTTATCATTGTGTACCATTTAGGGGTGGACGGGCTTATCCGTTTGGCCTAGGATTGATTATATTGGCCAAAGATGGCAGCCGACATTGAACAGTACTTGACACTATAGTGGTGTTTGCATCAAGTCTAAGCGAAAAATACAGCACTTTAAAACTCCTCTTCAATTCGTTACTTCATCCTGTCCATTTGAATTGGTGTCTATTGACTTTCTGCACCTTGAAAAATCGAAAGGAGGATTACGAATATATTATTGACATCATGGATTACTGCACACGTTATGCCCAAGTATATGCCTCAAAGAACAAGTCTTTACTGGCAAATGATTCAACGATATTGTTCTCTTGTTTGCTTTTTCCGACAGGTTTCATGATGATCAGGTTCGAAAACGAGTTGTTCCATCAGCTTCAGAAGTATTACGGAATTGCCAGGTCAATAACTACCCTATACCATCTAGAAGGCAATGGTCAGGATGAGTATTTAATCGTACGCTGTTGGATGTGCTTTAGAAACTACCCAAGGTACGTAAAGGGGATTGGAAGAATCACTTATACTAAGTAATCCATGCCTACAACTGTACTAAAATGATGATTAGGGTATTCTCACTTTTACGTTCTCTTTGGAACGTATCCTCGCTTACCAGTTTACTTGACTTGTGGAGATCAACTGGAGAGTACTGAAACAGTTTTTCAACAAGATTGTATACAGGACTGGTCATTTCTCACCCATGCGACAGAAAAATCTAGCTGTTTTGTTAACCTTCCTTTTCTTATCTCAGTCTAGTCATATCAGACCAGTTGCCTCAGTCAAGGTGTCCAAGCGTTCAGAACTACTTTTTAAAAAAGAAAACTTGTTGTCTTCTGCTGTTCATTTACCCAGGAGCCTGATGTTTTATCAATAAAGTACGACGAAAATTCCGATAACATGAAATCACTTGATCGATACTATTTGATTTCATGTTGTCAGAGATTTCGGTGTACTTTATTGATTAAACGTCAGACGCATGTGGCCTGACGTGGTTGTTTTAATAACAAACAACAAATATGTAGCAAAAAACATAGTAAATTAAGGTCAATCCATCTTTGAGAACACACCATACAAAACATTTCTCGAGAGACACACACACGCACAAGATGTCGAGCTATTTGGTATTTTGCTAGTTTCAAACAGCATGGTCAATTTTATCCTGTATGCAGGCGTAACTCAGTACATTTTCAGGTCAGCATCATTAAATGTAGCTAAAGCAACCTAACTAGTTTTAAATACTTCGTATGAAACAAATTAGCTATATTTAATGACGTTGACCTGAAATTTGACTGTGCTACAGATAGGATAAACTTCTCAATGCTGTGTGGAATGAACTATGACAGAAAACACTGATCCAAGCACATAGACTATACACTTCATAGCCTCGTGGAGAGACCCCTTGACTGGAATTTTCTTGTCTTGGTCCAAAATCCCAACAAAGATTCTATTAATCAAGGGACACTCAGTCTATACACATTACCGGGCACAAAAATCCAACTCACTCAACAACTACAGAAAACTTAGTAACAGATATAAATGTGTTATGTCAAACATGCTTTCTTCTAATTTTGTTAAGCATCTCCATGGTGCCCTAGTTGAATAAAAAAATACCTATAATATTTCATGATAAATAATGCACTTGCCAGACTAAAAGAATCATTTATCCGTCCACATATTAATCCGTACGCAAATTTCACTGTAGCACTTGCCATATTTCCAAGACAGAAAAATAAATTTTTAAAGAATACGTGAACTTGAAAGTTCAGCACATGGTTATCCGATAGGGTCCGTATTTGGAGGGTCTTTCATACACAGGGGTGATTTTACAATCAATATTAATTACAGCACAAGTATGTCACAAACAGTTTCACCTCCTCCAAAGAAAAGGAGGGTTGTATACGATAGTGACACAGATCTCTAATTACCCATGAATAATATCATGCAACATGTTACTCTTCGTTACATCTTGTACTAAGTGTAACTACAGCAGAGATGTGTACCCATTATCATTTCATTATTTATAATATAACTTTTCAAAATTGGAACTAATGAAAATGAAACATTTTCTTGTAATAAATATTAATTATTTATTGTTAATTTCATATAGCATCCATATATTAAATGTGATAATACCTCATTACTATGAGACGTTTTATGTTGTTATTTTTCTTTGCTCACTGTGTACTTCAGATGCAACGGTCACACCACAGCCCTCGTGAACATATTTGTATTAATGAGCCGCATGTAAACATTTGGACGTGAACTATATTGCACTAATGAAGAGTTGTTTTTACTTTAAAGGAAAATATTGGGTGAGAAAAATAATATAATATTGTGTAAACCCGCGACTGGGATTTCCTTGTCTTGGTCCAAACCCCAACATAGATTATATATATGACATGCAAGAGGCTTACCAGATAGCATCCAAGAGCTTCTGCAGAGAAAGAGAAAACAAGTCATGACTCAAGGTATACAAGTGCCGTTTTACAGCCTGGAGACCGGGTTCTTGTCAAGAATGTCATGCAAAACGGATACCCCAGAGGATGAAGTGAAGAGGAAACATGGTAGAGGAGGATTAGATCATCATCTAATATTACAGTGCAACAGTTTACCTGTTGTGCAGAAAAAGGATCCTGTCCCTAACCGATGCACACGGAATGTTAAGTATAATCAGCGTATCCCATATTTCAAGAAACCCACTTGGTTGGGATCTGGAGGTTCTACCAAGCCATTCAAATTTTGATGTTCTGCCAGTTGCTGAAAATGAGTTTAATCCACAGGCAGAACCGTTCGTTACGCAAGGAGCAATATGGAAATCAGAAGGACTTTCTTCTTTGGAGTATTAATTACACCTGATAGAAGTTAGTGAACTGTCTAATGCTTTTGAAAGTTGCCTTACAGAACATAAAAACAACGATGCCTGAAAGCCATTGTAGTGTTGAATCTGGGAACTCTAAAGACGTATCTTAAGAAAGCCGTATTGTAGTTTTTGATAGCCAGAGCAAGATCGCTGTGAGTTCAAGTGATAACAATCAAACTAGTGAAATGGGTGAGACGGATATGTCTTTATATGACTGGCAGACATCCATAGAATCAAAAAGTTTCAGACTAGTCACAGGGAGGTTGCGTTATTCTGCAATGCATTTTACTTACAATACTCTGATAACACAGTTATGTACGGGAAAACAAATCAGTGATACCTTTCACACGGGTTGGGCAACCTCTGTTTGTCTTAATTTGCTTCGGTGAAATTAAACATATCTAGAGGTCATTTAATTCGTTGAATATCCATTCATGTAACCATTGTGATATAGAACCATATGATTTTATTGAAAACATGCACATTTCGCTTCTCTTCATCTAACAAATTTTCCCTTGTACTCAAGTTTATACATTTTATTTTGACAGAAGTCCCTTATATTTACATGTACATGTTTTAGTGATGTTTAAGGATATGATTCATGGACTGTGAAGACAGCAGTTAAAAAGTGTGTCTTGTCAGGTGTTGTGATTTATGTTAACTGATTACAGTGGATTCTAAGAGTAGAATCATCATAATAGCAATGTAGCAATTGTGACAGTAATCGTAAATGTCATAAGAAAGAGAAAAAAGGACAAAGAAGAAAGGAAGAAAAATAAGCAAACCAACAACAAAGAACATGAATAAAAATAGACACGGAAAGAGCGCATCCTCGTGGTGTGTCCTGGATACATATATATCAATGAGAAAAAACAGTATTCAATTTCTTTGCAATGCGTTAGTATGCATATATCGATATTATACAGAACGCTCTTATTCAAGAACTTAGAATCAGATGCACGAACGACAACTCTTTCGTCACTGTGCGTGACTAACTAGTCAGCTTAAAAGTTTTCTTGGATTTTTTGTATAAAATTATAAGGTATTTAAAATTAAATTTAATGATTTATATTCAATTGAAAACATACTTTCAACTATAAAACATAATCTGAGGTGTCTTGGGGTGTTCCAAGAGTTTGGGGCCGTTTAGTCTGTCCCTATATGTACACTGTATATCATGAAAATTGGTATCGCGGCCTCACCAACAAAAAATGTTTGTAGTATAATACCAAACTTGGTTTTCCGTTTAGTTGAGAAGGTTGTTGATAAAACTAGATATCATTGGTATGTGTAATGTTTTTAATATTTAGGGGTTTATTCTTTAGAATCAGACGTTGTACTGATAATGACTCTAAAGATATTGGGTGTTATTGAGCATTTTCTTTGTTAACTGAATGTGCGCATATGCAATATTTTGTATGAATTCATTCTGTATTCTAAAAGTGAGCAGTTTAATTGAAGTTTAGGTCTTTCAGTGGCTTATCACGCTATTATTGTATTATTCCATATTGTACTGTAATTCAATTTAGTCAAGATTTACAAGATTGTATTAGTTTATTTTTGTGTACGTGTAACAAGCCATGGTTTAAAGTCAATCCAGGATTACAGTGTTTATATAACGAGTCAGATTCTAAAGCATGGTTAATAAACACGCTTTGTGCTGCCAGCTAAAGAGAATAAATAATACTTCATGGTAACGTGTTCCTATGTCCGTGTGTACAATGGTACTCAATGTGACCGCTAGACGAGTTAGCAGTTCTGACTTTTCTCTTTTTGCCTACAAGTCCAACTGATAGAACCCGCTAACATTTATATTACACGAAGCCATCTCACTTGGATTGTTGTATTTATTAACAGCTCCATAATCAAAGTCCAGCAATAACCAATGAAAATTCGATATTTTATTCATACTTGTCAGCAAAAGGTGAATTAAATTCATTGCTGAGCTGAATACTGTGGGAAAATTTGCATTATTCCAAGACCAATCTACTCTCTCTCTCTCTCTCTATTAGAATAATGAAAGAGTATTTTCATTTGAATTTTAACTGCTAAAAATATCCCAAGTGGCGTTTTATTCAATTTTCATGATGCTGACACTGCAAAAAAAAAAAAAAAAAAAAAAAAAACTGCTCGTTTATCTGCATTAATTCTGGTCTTGTAGGAAACTAGACTAAAGACGGCAATAATTTACATTTATCCTAATCTGAAATGTTACTATGTAAGAGCATTGCCATGAATTCTTCTATCATTTTATTAAAGAATGTTTTAGAATTTGTGCAATGGGCACTAGGTATTTATTTCAAACCTATTTTTTTCTTCTTGAGAATAATAGCCAGGCTGTTTTATTTCATAACTACTTTTGTCGTCAGTGGTTTATTAAATAAGATTTAATCATTTTTTTCTTTCTTTCTAAGAATGTTTTGGCAATCTTTCTTTAAGCATTTATAGCTCTTTTTTGCTCATATTTAAAAACTATGTTTCTGTACTACTTTTTCAAAGTTATCTTTATTGCAGGCTCTAATCTGGAAAGGAATCATCATTTCCTTTCCATTTTACTAATCTGAAAGGAATCATCATTTTCTTTCTATTTTACTAATCTGAAAGGAATCATCATTTCCTTTCCATTTTACTATCTGAAAAAGAATCATCATTTCCTTTCCATTTTACTAATCTGAAAGGAATCATTTCCTTTCCATTTTACTAATCTGAAAGGAATCATTTCCTTTCCATTTTACTAATCTAAAAGGAATCATTTCCTTTCCATTTTACTAATCTGAAAGGAATCATCATTTCCTTTCCATTTTACTAATCTGAAAAGAGTCATCATTTCCTTTCCATTTTACTATCTCAAAAGGAATCATCATTTCCTTTCCATTTTACTAATCTGAAAGGAGTCATCATTTCCTTTCCATTTTACCAATCTGAAAGGAATAATCATTTCCTTTCCATTTTACTAATCTGAAAGGAGTCATCATTTCCTTTCCATTTTACTATCTCAAAAGGAATCATCATTTCCTTTCCATTTTACTAATCAGAAAGGAATAATCATTTCCTTTCCATTTTACTAATCTGAAAGAAATCATCATTTCCTTTCCATTTTACTATCTCAAAAGGAATCATCATTTTCTTTCCATTTTACTAATCTGAAAGGAATCATTTCCTTTCCATTTTACTAATCTGAAAGGAATCATTTCCTTTCCATTTTACTAATCTAAAAGGAATCATCATTTCCTTTCCATTTTACTAATCTGAAAGGAATCATCATATCCTTTCCATTTTACTAATCTGAAAGGAATCATCATTTCCTTTCCATTTTACTATCTCAAAAGGAATAATCATTTCCTTTCCATTTTACTAATCTGAAAGGAATCATCATATCCTTTGCATTTTACTAATCTGAAAGGAATCATTTCCTTTCCATTTTACTATCTCAAAAGGAATCATCATTTCCTTTCCATTTTACTAATCTGAAAGGATTCATCATATCCTTTCCATTTTACTAATCTGAAAGGAATCATCATATCCTTTCCATTTTAATAATCTGAAAGGAATCATCATATCCTTTCCATTTCACTAATCTGAAAGGAATCATCATTTCCTTTCCATTTTACTAATCTGAAAAGAGTCATCATTTCCTTTCCATTTTACTATCTCAAAAGGAATCATCATTTCCTTTCCAATTTACTAATCTGAAAGGAGTCATCATTTCCTTTCCATTTTACTAATCTGAAAGGAATAATCATTTCCTTTCCATTTTACTAATCTGAAAGGAGTCATCATTTCCTTTCCATTTTACTATCTCAAAAGGAATCATCATTTTCTTTCCATTTTACTAATCTGAAAGGAATCATTTCCTTTCCATTTTACTAATCTGAAAGGAATCATTTCCTTTCCATTTTACTAATCTAAAAGGAATCATCATTTCCTTTCCATTTTACTAATCTGAAAGGAATCATCATATCCTTTCCATTTTACTAATCTGAAAGGAATCATCATTTCCTTTCCATTTTACTATCTCAAAAGGAATAATCATTTCCTTTCCATTTTACTAATCTGAAAGGAATCATCATATCCTTTCCATTTTACTAATCTGAAAGGAATCATTTCCTCTCCATTTTACTACCTCAAAAGGAATCATCATTTCCTTTCCATTTTACTAATCTGAAAGGATTCATCATATCCTTTCCATTTTACTAATCTGAAAGGAATCATCATATCCTTTCCATTTTAATAATCTGAAAGGAATCACCATATCCTTTCTATTTTACTAATCTGAAAGGAATCATCATTTCCTTTCCATTTTACTAATCTGAAAGGAATCATCATATTCTTTCCATTTTACTAATCTGAAAGGAATCATCATTTCCTTTCCATTTTACTAATCTGAAAGGAATCATTTCCTTTCCATTTTGCTAATCTGAAAGGAATCATCATATCCTTTCCATTTTACTAATCTGAAAGGAATCATTTCCTTTCCATTTTACTATCTCAAAAGGAATCATCATTTTCTTTCCATTTTACTAATCTGAAAGGAATCATCATATCCTTTCTATTTTACTAATCTGAAAGGAATCATAATTTCCTTTCCATTTTACTAATCTGAAAAAAATCATCATATCCTTTCCATTTTACTAATCTGAAAGGAATCATCATTTCCTTTCCATTTTACTAATCTGAAAAGAGTCATCATTTCCTTTCCATTTTACTATCTCAAAAGGAATCATCATTTCCTTTCCAATTTACTAATCTGAAAGGAGTCATCATTTCCTTTCCATTTTACTAATCTGAAAGGAATAATCATTTCCTTTCCATTTTACTAATCTGAAAGGAGTCATCATTTCCTTTCCATTTTACTATCTCAAAAGGAATCATCATTTTCTTTCCATTTTACTAATCTGAAAGGAATCATTTCCTTTCCATTTTACTAATCTGAAAGGAATCATTTCCTTTCCATTTTACTAATCTAAAAGGAATCATCATTTCCTTTCCATTTTACTAATCTGAAAGGAATCATCATATCCTTTCCATTTTACTAATCTGAAAGGAATCATCATTTCCTTTCCATTTTACTATCTCAAAAGGAATAATCATTTCCTTTCCATTTTACTAATCTGAAAGGAATCATCATATCCTTTCCATTTTACTAATCTGAAAGGAATCATTTCCTCTCCATTTTACTATCTCAAAAGGAATCATCATTTCCTTTCCATTTTACTAATCTGAAAGGATTCATCATATCCTTTCCATTTTACTAATCTGAAAGGAATCATCATATCCTTTCCATTTTAATAATCTGAAAGGAATCACCATATCCTTTCCATTTTACTAATCTGAAAGGAATCATCATTTCCTTTCCATTTTACTAATCTGAAAGGAATCATCATATTCTTTCCATTTTACTAATCTGAAAGGAATCATCATTTCCTTTCCATTTTACTAATCTGAAAGGAATCATTTCCTTTCCATTTTGCTAATCTGAAAGGAATCATCATATCCTTTCCATTTTACTAATCTGAAAGGAATCATTTCCTTTCCATTTTACTATCTCAAAAGGAATCATCATTTTCTTTCCATTTTACTAATCTTAAAGGAATCATCATATCCTTTCTATTTTACTAATCTGAAAGGAATCATAATTTCCTTTCCATTTTACTAATCTGAAAGGAATCATCATTTCCTTTCCATTTTACTAATCTGAAAGGAATCATCATTTCCTTTCCATTTTACTATCTCAAAAGGAATCATCATTTCCTTTCCATTTTACTAATCTGAAAGGAATCATCATATCCTTTCCATTTTACTAATCTGAAAGGAATAATCATTTTCTTTCCATTTTACTAATCTGAAAGGAATCATCACTTCCTTTCCATTTTACTAACCTGAAAGGAATCATCATATCCTTTCCATTTTACTAATCTGAAAGGAATATTCATTTTCTTTCCATTTTACTAATCTGAAAGGAATCATCATTTCCTTTCCATTTTACTAATCTGAAAGGAATCATCATATCCTTTCCATTTTACTAATCTGAAAGGAATCATCATTTCCTTTTCATTTTACTAACCTGAAATGAATCATCATTTCCTTTCCATTTTAATCTGAAAGGAATCATCATTTCCTTTCCATTTTACTAATCTGAAAGGAATCATCATTTCCTTTCCATTTTACTAATCTGAAAGGAATCATCATTTCCTTTCCATTTTACTAATCTGAAAGGAATCATCATATCCTTTCCATTTTAATCTGAAAGGAATCATCATTTCCTTTCCATTTTACTAATCTGAAAGGAATCATCATATCCTTTCCATTTTACTAATCTGAAAGGAATCATCATTTCCTTTCCATTTTACTAACCTGAAAGGAATCATCATATCCTTTCCATTTTACTAATGTTATGCTACATATTCCTTTAATTTTCAAAATGTCTTAACTATATAAACTTTCCTTGGTTGCATTGAGATAACTCCTCCTTGTAGCATATTCCATTAAAACAATGTTAAATAGCAAAGAATAAAACTATGAACTATTAATATCACCTTTATCACATGAAAGTAGTTACTAATTGCACGTGTTTGTAACATTTAAATAAGCTTGATATTTAAGTAAGCTTTATTATTTACTCTGTAACCATTTTTAAGGTTAGAATGATAGCCACATTTTCTCAAAAATATAAAATGTGGATTACTAGACAAGTTGTAATTGTAGAGTTTGAAAATGATGAAGAGTCAGGTTTTTCTCTAAAATTTAAACAGCAGTAATCTGAAATGAGTGTATTTAAAAATGGTAATAAGCCATCTTTTTTTTCAAAAATTTTCAATGTAGTAACCATATCCATAGATATTTTTAATTTTGGAAAAGGGCAGTGAGCCAATATTTTTTTCAAAATAATAAAACCGGTGGATGGTCAAATATAAATATGGCAGATAGACACAGGTTGGTGAGTCAGTTTTTAAAAAAGGTTTAAACGGTTAAACTGATCTAAAGTGGATGGTGGAGCAAGGTACAGCTTCTACTGATGGTAAAGCTACTAAGAAAACATAAACATTAGCAAGTCAAGCTCATATTTATTAATTTACAAATTTACCTGTATGGCATATACACTGTACCTTTTCAACCAATTAACTTTGCTAATGATGAATTATGGATCAGAGATTGGTTCTGGGAAAAGCTAGTTGTCTTGAAGGCACACATATGCAACTTTGCAAAGGTTTACAAGGTGCAAACATGTGAGCATAAGGACTTTGCAACTAGGAAAAGCATCAACATAGGACCGAAAGGTATCAAAACATTATTAATCCTTGTTAAAGAGCTTGAATTTCAATGCTACAAATATAAAATGAGCCGCAGTGGGTTACATCAAAGATATTGGATGTTTTCCAACCAAACCTCCACTTCACTTGTTATCATCAACGGAATTTTATCATGTTTGGGTTAAATTCAAAATTAGGAGACCATAGTGTTGTTATTTTATGAAAAGACTTTCTGAAAATTTTGGACAGAAATGGAATCAAGGATGATTGACTGATTCACCTTGTGTTATATTATACAAAGCAAGGTCATGTTTCTGCCCTACACAGTGAAGTTCAGTGGGCCTAATGGCAGTAATTTAAAGTTATTAAATGCAATGAACAAGGAGCCAAAAGGCCTAATGGCAATAATGTAAAGTTATTGCATATATATATATATATATATATATATATATATATATATATATATATATATATATATATATATGAAGTTCACATTCTTGTATCTGTATTCCCATGGGCCAGAAGGCCTATATATACTCAAAGGCCAGTAGGATTAAATTCAGTAATTTAAATTTTTGTGTGTGTGTGTGTGTGTGTGTGTGTGTATGTATACCTATGCCTATGATCCTGCAAATCTCAAGGCAGTAATTTAAAGTTGTTGTATACCTATGCCCATGATCCTGCAGGCCTAATGACAGTAATTTAAAGTTTTTGTATACCTATGCCCATGATCCTGCAGGCCTAATGACAGTAATTTAAAGTGTTTGTATACCTATGCCCATGATCCTGCAGGCCTAATGGCAGTAATTTAAAGTGTTTGTATACCTATGCCCATGATCCTGCAGGCCTAATGGCAGTAATTTAAAGTTTTTGTATACCTATGCCCATGATCCTGCAGGCCTAATGGCAGTAATTTAAAGTGTTTGTATACCTATGCCCATGATCCTGCAGGCCTAATGGCAGCAATTTAAAGTTTTTGTATACCTATGCCCATGATCCTGCAGGCCTAATGGAAGTAATTCAGAGTTTTTGATCTCTGCATCATATAAATAAATCTAGTGACCAAATACTGGTAATTATTATCTTCTTTTGCAATAAATAAACTTATCCATTGTTGATTTTGGCAAGTAATGTTTGGAAATTAGGTTCAACCATTCATAAAGAATAGATCAAGAGGAACATACATGGGCAAATGTGATTTTTCTATTTGGTGCAGCTAGTCTCTAGTTGTTGTGATTGATGAATATGCATGCACTCTGTTAACATGCTGACTTTTGTTAGAACCATGACACTTGTAGTGTAAAACTGCGTAATAAGACAATTAGCATGGATTATTTCACACTATTGGGATCTGGAAAGAGACCAATTCTGGCATAAAGCATGCAGATACCTATTAACAAAAGGCACAGGAGCTCACTCACCTGACCAATGTCTGCCAAACAGCCTGAAGTAAATGCGCAGACACAGAATTGCAAATAGGATTCAGTTAATGTGGGCACTTGCCCCAAAGGAATAAGAGAAATGGTTTGACCAGCCTTGCCATTAGTGTGGCCTCCTAGTATAGTGTAAAATACTTCAAAAGATTCAACCAGAACAATATCAAGTATAATAGGTATATTAAATACATATGTTCAGTATATTACAGTATAACACTCAATGCATATCACCTTCTGAATATTACAGTATAACACTCAATGAATACCATGTTCTGCATATTACAGTATAACACTCCATGCATATTGTTCTGTATTTATGGGTTACTGCATTTGTATGGGAAAATGTGAATGACTTTTTTGGATGGAAATACTGCATGCCCTTGGGAGTACAGTATATGCATCCAACAAGTTCATATTTTCCCATACAAATGCAGAAACCTTTTTATTATATGCTCATTTTCTCATTCTACCTAAGGCTTAATTATGTAAATAAAATTACACACACGAAACAAAGTAACTTAATGTATGCTGCATTACAAACTAAATGCACAAGTGCAGATTCATCCTTACACAACAACATTATTAATGTGCACATAATTCTGCCCAGATAAATCTGAACTTAGTCACATGCTAGACATAACTTCAGAAAGAAAATAGTGCTTTGGTCTACTTAAAATTGAAATTTGGAGTCATATTGTGAATGAATGCACATTGCAACAACTTTTCCATTAGAATGAATAGATTTTGGTATTTTTGTAGATTATACGAAATTTCATGATTATGGACTGGATTTATCTGTGCCAATTCTACATGAAATACATTGGACTGAAGCAGCATGGGAGAAGCATGTTGACATCTGCAAGTGTTTCTGTTCTGTCACTGACTGTTTGAAAACACAAATGTGGGATAAATATGAAGTCTTTCAAGTGAATAATTAAAAAGACATTATAGAATTTAAAGTTTATTTCATTTTGAGTCTAGTAAGAAGGATTTAATTGCACTTGGAATATAGTCGAAATTACAGTACAATGTTGAAATGTGTAATCAAGACTGAGAACCCATAATACGATTCATATAATTTGGATTTGCAGAACTAAGAAAGTACATTTTGAGGAAATTCAGGATGCAAAACTAAGTGTATTTTTTGCCATTCTTATTACCAGCTAAAGAAGACAGTTTATGCCTTGTTACTTGCATGTTATTTGTAAGGACCATGTCTGGGGTCTATAGCTAGCCTAAATCCAAAACATTCTATCAAAAAAGTTAAAGTGAAATGTGCCAAAGCAGCTGGTATGTGGCAGTACACGAAACATCTCATTTAGTTCCTTCAGAAACAAATGTAATCAACCAAAATGTAAAGTGCCTACTACAAGAGTTTTCATGATTTGTTTACATAGTAGTTCCTAATAAACTATTGGACACAGGCGAGTTCAATATGAAGTTGCGTGTGAGTGTAATATCGTAAAAAACTGAATAATTCTGAAATGGAAAGTTAATGGAGAAAAAACTGAGTGTATCATAAATTACAGTATAACACTCTATGCATAACATGTGTTCTGTATATTACAGTATAACACTAAAATGTACATGTTCTGTATGTTACAGTATAACACTAAAATGTATATCATGTGTTCTATGTACAAGAGTACAAGACTAAATGCACGTGTTCTGTTTATTATAGTAGAAAGCTAAAATGTATATCTTGTATTCTATATATTACAGTATAACACTAAATGCATGTGTTTTTTTATTACAGTATAACACTAAAATTCGAATTCAAAATATCAAGTGCTGCAAGGAGCTGTATCCAAGACTGATTACTGTAAAAGCATCTATAGCTGTGCTAAGCGGTGTTGATATCCACCATAATATTCATGCATTCCACAAATCTGTAGTCTATCCATTTATTAAAGAAGTCTTTTGTCATCTTATTATTCCTTGAAATAATTCACAGGAGCAAAAATTGCATAAAGTGCATCATCAATGCCAGCCATCTAATGTCATGCACCTTTCGGACTTTCAGCTAAGGACTGTCCCTAACTTTCTGGATTTTCTTCAATTCAGCTACTCTGTTGGCAGATTTATTTTAAACTGCAAGTCTTTGAGTGTGCCTTCAAAAGTTTCCTTTAGGAAAGGAATGTTTTTCTATGCTTGAGAAGTACACAAATTTAATCTGTTGTCCATACTTTGAGTGCTGATCAAAAGAGGACTTTTTTTTTTCCTTGAACCATTTTGCTACGCCACTTTTATAACTTTGTTACATCACTTTACAATCCATCAACCCTGCTGCGCAAACACTGCCAAACCTGTAATGAAACCTCCTTCCTAACAGAGAAACGGACAACTTACTGAAAAGGAACTTCTGCAGTGCATGATTGGCCTTCCACTGACATATCACCGTGAAAATTAGTTGTTCAAATAAATGGTCAGTTCAACGATTCTGACATAAATAACCAGTGTTTGAAATGACTGTACTCTCATCAATTAGGATGCTAAAGATGAACTACATCATACTTTCTCCATTAACTCACATTCTATCACTTAAAATGTAATCCTGAAGAAAATTAAATCATTTTGATATAAAAAGAAGTGTGTGATTTGGATTTTTAATGTAGCTTTAACAATTTTTTAGTAATATTGCTAAGATGTCTGCAGTGTGGCCGTTTATAGTGATGTCTAGCACTGAGGCATCATGCCGCAGACATGTAGCATGACGTCCAACCCAGTCACATTATCCTGACACCAGGCCGACCAGTCCTAACACTAACCTCTTAATGCTGAGTGCATAGTGAGGCAGCTGTTAGTACCATTTTTGTAAGTCTTTGGTATGACTCGGCCGGGGATCGAACCCACGACCTCCTGCATCTGAGGCAGATGCTCTAACCAACAGGCCACTGAAGCGGTGATACAAAAAGAAAAGCATTTTGATAAAAAAAAACAAAGTGTCAAAGTATTATTATTATTACTATTATTATTATTATTATTATTCAGAGCATTTCAGGAATGTAAAACAAATTTTACAAAATAAATTAAAATTACCAATAAGATATAAAAATTTTGCAAGACCATGACCCAAGACCATAGGGTGACTGAGGGATGGTGCCTAGTGATAACTTGTTCCTTGTGTGAAAAAATAAAAAAATTCCATCAAAGTGTTTAAAATGTAAAATGGCACTGCACATTTTCTCTCTCTCATAAAAGTTGTCAGGTCTAATAAAGCTGAAAGTCATTATGCCTTATTCTGTCTCTATATGGAAACATAATTATACTGGATTATATAGACCGAGGATGATTCTGAAAACAAAGAACTTGGTGCATGCCACGAATGCATAGCTGTATTACAAGCTGATCAGAATCAACCTTGCTGCAATGATCGTGACAGCAAATAATATAAACACTTATTTACTAAAGCATTATTTAAATTTCAACTGGTGCAGTCTGGTTTCTGTAAGATATCATGATCCCAACAGAAAATCCATTTTCAGGAAATTATTCAAACAACAGTGAACTGTTACGTTATTATCATTTGAAACATATGAAAACCTGTTCCGATATTATACTGAACTATGACCCATCTGGATAGGAAAGAATTAAATGACAAAAGAAATGATTACCAATAATCTGAACTGAGTAAAAACAATATCATTTTCCACCACTGAACAGTTCAGGTTATGATGACAAGCAACTGGCTGATCACAGTGATTATTTTTAATAATTGCAGGATTCCTGAAGATCTTCACTGAATGGTACCTAGCTGATCATGCACTGGTTGTCTGAAAACTTTAAAAAATATGAAATATGGCTCTACGTCTACATGTGAATGCAAGTGTTATTGTTAAATTTCATTTGTTCATCTTATGAAGTTTTCACTTCTTCATACAAAGAAAGTGTTTGTCAAAAGATACATGTCCAAACAATATGTAGAAAAAATGAAACGGTATTGTAATGGTCTGAAAATCCAAACAGGACCTCTACATATGAATATAAAATATGGCTATTTAAATTTCATTTGTGTACCTAAAGTGGTCTGCATTCACCTGTGCTTACAGTGTCTGTCAAAACTGTTCCAGTCAACACAGATAAAAAAATTTGGAACAATTTGAACATCGGTTGTACAGCCAGAGAATCTTATCAGGTAATCTTAATCTTACACAGCAAACAAACATGGTGATGAAATTTTATTTGTCTCTGCCAAGTGGCTTTAGTGCAATCTTTGTGACAAGCTTTCTAGGATGGTATCCAGTACAGATGTCTAGATGGGAAGACAAGACTAATCAAGAGTTATTGTGTGTTTATCATCAGTCACAACTTTTCTCTGAGAGACTGCTAGATTTTAATAATTAAGCAATGTAGATCTATCAGTTGTTCAGCATGAAAGTAGGTACTAAGGGAGGTAACTTCTATCATTATATGTGGTATACATAGCTAACAATGGCAGCCAATAGATTCATAATGCAGACTAAATATTAACATTGTATGTGGTAATAAATAAAATACATATTAGTTTACTAGGATATATGGAATATTGTGACTGTCCCCAAGGTGCCATCTTTCAATCAATTATTGCATCACAAGAGATTCTAGTGAGCTATTTACAAGTTTAATTACCACACAGCTGAAAATCATTATGCATGTGCCTGACAGAGGAAAAGCTTAACATTTACCATTTTAATTACCGCATAGCTGGAAATCATTATGCAAGCAAATGGCAGGAGAAAAGTTTATCAGCTGAGTAGTGCTAACAAAAAGGATTTACAAGGCAACATTTATTAAACGGAACTCTAAAGACTTTTTATACCATTTGGTATGCAAGTTTAACTAAACCGAAGAGGGGCCCCGAATGGCCAAGTGGTCTAAAGTGCTCTTCATTACAGATCGCTGCCATCTCACCTCTGTCTGCGGCGGTTCGAGTCTAAGATTCAGCCAATGTGGGTATGTGAGAAAGCTTGCCAGTAGCTTCTCGTGGGTCGGTGGTTCTTTCCGGTGGTTTCCCGGGTTCTTCCTCCACCATTAATACTGGCTGCCATGTATAGCCTATTGTGTGCTGAAAAATGGCGTTAAACCCCACAACAACAACCAAACTGAAGAATGTGTCATGAACAGTCCATAATACTGTCCATAAATGTGGATAGGTTACCACAGTCCCTAGGTATTTTTTCATGGTTTCAAGGTAGTAATTAATTTATTCTTTAATTTTATTTGTCAGTTCCAAAGAAGGAAGAAAAGTTCATTTCAGATAATCTATCACTATTATTTTACCATATATATGCTAAAAGTGGAGACTATGGAAGCATTCTGATTAGATGAAAAGGAAAATTGTTATGTAGCAATTTATTTAAAAGCTTCACAAAATGATACAAAAATGTGGGCCACATTATCTAGTGGTTAATATATACTGACTGCCATTATTTTTCTATCTAAATCTAAGACCACAAAACTGCTAATATTTATCCATTGCAAAAATAACCCACTATGAGCGTACAATAGACATACCAAATATTCTTATTTACAAGTCCAATTGAAAACTGTAAAGGTTCAGCTCTGCTATTATATAACGTGCCAGCAGATCTTGGTCTGTGCAGTTTGTTGAGTGTAATCGGCAGAACTTGGCCCAGTTCTACTGGTGTACTATGTCATTGCAGATCTGGGTCAATGTTGTTTCCAATTTGTTGAGACTTCTAATCAAGTATATACAATAGATGGAAATGGATAAGTACTCAGTATAAAGGGAAAATAAACAAATTTCAGATTCGTCTTCAAATTAAACTTTAATGATGATAAGACAGTAACATTTACAATTTACTAATATTCTCCCTTGCTTAAGGTATGTCATTACAGTCTGCAAAAACGATCTAATAATTGTTTCTATTTGTACAATACAGACAATCTGCAAAGCCAGTCATAACACGTACTCACACTGTCACTTACATAATCAACTTCACTCAAAGCAATATACAGTAATCAGCGTATTATGATATTTACTCCAATTAAAAACCTTTGGCTTTCTACATATGCTATCTGGTTATATTAAAACAGTTCAAGGAAGGTGACTATTGTTAGCTTGAAATAAACTGCAAATAAACACATAGTAATAAAATACATTTCTTAAATTACAATAGCTTGCATCCTATTGTAGGTTTTCAATTGTTTCAGTAATTTGTTTTCGACCAAAGCACAGATAGTAATTTGCGAAACATGTTAATACTTTGAAGGAGTTCATTGGTACCATAGTTTGCAACTGAGCAGTACATTTAAATGGTGTGGCTTTTAAACATTAACTGCATCTATATTCTCCGTAAAATTGAGATTTTAATTAATATGACCAGTTCTTCTATAGTGATTTATATTTTCAAACAAAGAATTGAATTAAGTACATTCTGAATGCAGAAAAGGGAATGTCAATTTTACAATCTTTCTGAAGAACTCAATCAATGACTGACTGCCTTACTGTACCCTGAAATCTAGATTTCATTTTTGTGAAACAGATCAAAACCTTCCTGATGAACAAATTATTCATTTCTGTTATTAAGATGTCTATAGTCAACAATATTTAGTTACTGACTGTCCTGATATGTGAAATTATACACAATGTACAAAAGCAATATGACCTGTAAACTGAAGCAAACCACCTACAATTGAGATCTAATCAATGCAAATGTACGTTACGATCAACATCCTAGATGTGCAAGTCTGATCTTGTAAATTATAGGAGTAAATACTGAAGAACTGAGAAGAAATGTTAATTTTCCTACTCTTCTTCATATTAGACAACTACAATCAACAATTTAAAATAATAATATAAAAAATTGACCTCAACAGGAAATGTTTCTAAAGGTTTCCATTGATAACTTCATGTTTTTTTTTTAAAGTTATAGCTGGGGGAGTAATACAATTCAAATATTTTACAAGAGGAAAGGATTCATTTCTGTTTAATTTTTTAAATAACAACTGCAATATATATACAAATTTTATGAAATGGAGAGCTAATTTTTGAACTGTTTTATAAAAAAGTTATAAATAAAGAAACTGCTACAACATCACAACAATAATACCTAAATTCTTGCTATGCCATGACTATTAATTTGAACAAAGTCAATATAGATCTATGAAGGCAAATTTCTGTTCCATCTCCGAAATAGGTGTGATAAATGGCTTTTCTAATAAAATTCAAGCTGAAACAAAAGAAACCAATCCAATCTAACTTATAAAACAAAATTTCACAACGACGTATTTTTAAATAACATGAGAACTGAGCTTCATCATTTCAATTAAAAAAATCAGAAACCAACCCTTTCTTTTACTTGATCCACAATATGGTAAAGGCAAAAACAGAACCAGAATGATAGTCTCTCACTTCATTATTCAAACCAATGTGCATATCCATCTAAGGTTGAATTATCTGAGTCGGAACAATCACCATTTTTTGCTTCATGTTCTATCTGTCATGTTTTTAATACGTCTTTTTCTGTTTATCTACATGTGTATTTCCATATGCGATTAAAATGTGATCACTCTCCTTCACATCAAAGCAATCAGGAAATGACCAATGCACAATCAGAAAATAATGATGAAGTAACCATTTGAGACAATAAAAGAGATAAAAATCAGACTTTCTGTCATTAAGTGAAGACATATAAATTTTTGCCATATCTTCAGAAATGCTCAGCTAATAACACTTCAGAATATTATTATGTGTAAATGATTTAGCACAAATCATTAGTAATGTGTAAATGTAGGCATCATATTATTCCGAATCCAATATTCCCCATTTCCGTGAGATAATGTCTGGGTTGTATCGACATTACAAAATGGTCCCGTTAAGGTGGATCAGTGATTGGTAAGCATTTGATGTTCACCATTTACAAGTCGGGACTTCATAATTCCATCTTCCTCTACTGTGACTGTTTCTACACCATTTTCCACCACCCTGGAAGAAAAAGTATGTTTTGCTTTATAAGGTGTTACATTTTAAAGTGCTTCTTACCTGAGTGTTAAACTCAGTGAAACTATAAATGACTTCTCTTTTTCAAGCCTTAGTGAACAAAATGATTAAAATTATCAATAAAATTAAAATAAATTTCATTATGTACAAAACGTTCAGTCATAAAATGAATGATTTTATAAGTGAAGTCAAATGACTTTCAAGTACACAGTCCAGTATTATTCATTTGATACAAACACTAAAACCATCCAACAAAGGCGGCTGTTGGACAAAATGATTTAAATTTGGAATGAATTTTAACAAATTATTAACATTAACAGTGTTGCAAAATGTGACTGTTCAATAAACATAAATAAATTAGACTAGAGTAAAACAAGATGTCTCAAACATTAAACACTTTATAGGATGCAATGACTTTCAATGTATCCTTGTGATGTATAATATAACAAATAATGGCATGGATTTATGAAATTCTATATTAGTGATGTCATGTGATCCATACAATGCAAACTTCCTCCGTAAGCAACTCAATGTAGACAGATAAAAATTCAACTTTTTCAATAGGTGAAAAACTTTGTAAATAGCAGTATTGGGGACATGAACTTGTAAGTACTGATAAGCCAAAAATCAATGGAGCCTTACCTAGAAGAAGTAGGAACACATGTAATAAAACTTGAATTGAAATCAAGCCATTTTATATGTGAATCAGTTCTTGCACAGAACCAAACATCATTTATGGCATTGTTTACAAAACATTTATCTTTAAATTAGTATCTCCACCATGTTTGTAGGTCCAACGGAAATTTAAGCAAAGCCAATCGTACAACATCCACAGTAAAAACCTAATGAACTGGGAATGCTGGGAATGTTTTGGATATTCAGGACTTAGATAATCAAGTTTGTGTATGTAATATAAATCATACGATATTGGTAAGCATGTGAATTCATTAACTAAATTAATACTTGTGAAAATGTTATTGATCCTAAAGTTATGTGATAAAAAACATAAATGTGTACGAGATAAAATAGCAACAAAAAAATAAATGATAGTTTTGGAAATCTGCAACCAAAAGAAGACAGCAGGTTGTCAAATTAACATAAGGAAAAATGGACAGCCAACTGACATACTATGATTACAGAAGGAAGAAAAAAATGAACTGTACTGGTATTACCACAAAATAATGTGTGTGTGTGTTTGATTTGAATTTTTAACGTAGCTTTAATAATTTTTCAGTCATATCGCTACGATGTCTGCAGTGTGGCAGTTTATAGTGATGTCTAGCACTGGGCCATCATCCTGCAGACATGTAGCATGATGCCCAACCCAGTCACATTATCCTGACACCAGGCCAACCAGTCCTAACACTAACCTCTTAATGCTGAGCGCCAAGTGAGGCAGCTGTTAGTACCATTTTTTGTAAGTCTTTGGTATGATTTGGTTGGGGATCAAACCCAAGACCTCCCGCATCTGAGACAGATGCTCTAACCACTAGACCACAGAAGCAGTATTACAAAATAATGTACATTTTGTCCAATGATATTTCACAGAAATCTGTTTTTAATATGTTGCAATTAAAAATCAGCTAAAATTTAATGATGCTCAAGTTCTGTGCTTTACAGAATATATACCAGAAATATCAGGGAGGTCATACTTAAGTTATGCAAAATTTTGAATGATTTAGGCACTATATTTACAAGTGCTGATGTTAAAATAAAAATCTGCATTTCTGCAGCTTAATATCTCTGATCATTAACTTATCCAAAACTCAATTATCCCCATCAGCCTTACCAGAAAGACTAGATTCTAAATCACTGGTGAAGTGTACCAGGCAAATACTTACATGTTCATTCCAAACTATAATTAACAGTCACCTTCCTAACTAGGATATCAGTTCATAACACAGGGCTAGAAATACACATGATGTAGCAGATAATAACCTTTTACGACTGAATTTTTTAATCACACTGAAGGTAAAAGGCTTACCATGTAACTTCAACAAATTCTTATAAGTACTGCATATACATGTGCTTGCTTGTGAGTCCATCTGCAAACAACACAGATTCTGATATGCCATTGCACAATGTATCAGCAGATTAGGGTCTATGTTGTTTTTGTTCTACTGATTAATAATAAAACACAATAAATTGATCTGTTAGCAGTTTCCAATTAGACTTGATATGTTGGAGTATATAAGGCAATGCAAATTATCAATGTAGCAAATCATAACAAAAAATTCAAGGAAATACCTTAAGCAAGCATATGTAATTTTGGCATTTATCCTCATCATAAGAGAATAGTTGGTGTTATGGTATAAATCCTTCTTTTCTTTATGAGGGAAGGTGTTATGTATATTTGTACCTAAATTTTGTCATGATGTAATTGAGCACTGTGATTTTGCCTACTTGACCTTTGTCATGGTTAGTAGTAAACGAGCTGTTAATTAGAATTTCAATCAAAAATTTCAGTTTTCCATAACATTCTCTTGCGAAATTGATATATATATATCATATAAATTATATGGTGAAAAACAGTCCTTTCAAGTGCACTGGATCCAGCAAGGGATCATGTGTGTCAGGGATTGATTAAGATAAATGCAATAAACTGACAATGAACAATGCAAAACTAGCCTGAGCGCTTTCAACTGTAAATTAGTCTTTTTTAAAGGCAAATACAAAACATAGACAAGACAAACCAACAAAAAAGTGAAAAACCATTATGGTTACAAAACTTCAGAGTTGAAAGCGTTCAGGCTAGTTAGATACTAGTTTTGCACTGTTGATTGCTAGTTTATTGCATTTATTTATATATATATATACACTGTATATAATCAGTATATATATATATATATATATATATATATATATATATATATATATATATATATATATATATATATATATATATATATAATAATAATAATAATAATAATTATGAGGACTTTGTATAGCGCCTAATCTTTAAAAGCTCTAAGAGCTTTACAACATCAGACAACACCTACAAGATAAAAAACATATAATAATATTATTACAAAAACAAACACCATGAAATTAGAAAAAAAAACATTAGAAAATTAAAAACATGCTGAGAATATTTCAGGTAGGAAACATTATATATACAATGACAATGAAGATTACTGGAATTCATTCAGAACATTCTATAGTGAGGACATTTATGATTATTTTGGATTTAATTCACAAGACTAAGTATCTCTTAAATTTTTACTTTGTAACTAGGAGAAAATAAATTATTTGTTCATTTTACTTAAATTGTTGGTTTCACTTCCTTTCTGATAAATACTGTAAGATCCAGAGTTATAACAAGAATTTGGAAGCTTGTTTGCAATCTTAATTTGTTTAAAACATTTCAGAGTTATTACAAATTGTCTTTTAAACTTATATTAACTTTCTTTTGGAGTTTTCATTATCCCTTGTAAAGATTTTAATTTCATCCATTTGAGAAATCTTTCATGAAACCAACAAGCCCTCAAAATATCATCTAAAGTGGAGAACTTTTGTTTTAAATCCGACCCAGGAATGGTCTCAGGAGTCTGCTTGTGCTTGCCACACATTACAATCTTTCTGAAGCAAAAGCATCTTTAACAAAACAAGTGATATAGAATATTCTGATTCAGTATTTTGGTGTGAAAGGAAGTTTTCTTGATGAAAGTGCTTTGGGTTTGATTGGGAAGTCTGTCTCTGGTTTTGATGGAGAATTAAATAAATTACAGATTAAAAAAATCAGATTCAGAAAGAAATAATTGAAATACAAATTCAGAAAGAGGAATGGTGAGGCAAATGCAGAGAGAGAGAGAGAGAGAGAGAGAGACAGTGGATGGAAGGGAGAATTACAAATGCAGATGCAATAAGAGAAGCAAATGCAGATGCAGAGAGCAGGAAAAGAAATGGAAATTCAGAGAGAAAAAGAAAAGAAACAGATGAGAGAGAGAGAGAGATAGAGAAAAAGAGAGAGAGAGAGAGATATAATACAGAATAAATGAATTAAAACTGGCAGATGGAAACCCACTCACCCACTTACACACAATTTCAGGTTTTGATGTTGCCAGAAATATTACTTTAGTACCACTTTTTTTAGCAAAAGAAGCAGATAAATACTTTCCTCACTCTGAGAAAATTCCTGAAGACTTTAAAAGGTCAAGAGAGTATTGGACTTAATTATTACAAAGTTAGACATGATACTGGTCCTCCTACAAAAAAATGAAAAAAATGTGCAGCTGGTTTTGGGGGTCCTCCCTGAATGGGGTTTGGGGGTCCTTCCTGAATGGGGTTTGGGGGTCCTCCCTGAATGGGGTTTGGGGGTCCTCCCTGAATGGGGTTTCAAGGGGTGGCACCCATGACCTGGGGATCCAAGGGCTGGAGCCTCCAGCCAAAAATGCATTTTGTACTCATACAAATCAGTTTCTTGTAGACCCTATTATCATAACATATAGCATCATATAAAAAATAAAAACTTATCAAAACTTTAAACAGTACTTGAAGAATTTCAAAATGTTCATTGTCACATCAACTTGCTGATGATATCTCATGTGCATGTTAGTGTTCACACTGTAATTCAGTCAAAATAATTTATCAATTTTTGCAACAAATATCATATTACAGTTTTCTCTTTTCATAATAAATCTGTAAAATAAAACAACCAAATACATCAGTTATATACAAAGAATCCCATAAATTCATTTGTCTTTTCCTTGACTGTACACATCCTGTCATCCTGTTGATACTGACATGGTAGTCATGCTCTTTTCACAGCCTTGGCGAAGATTTCTTAAGCATTCTTTTTTTCACCAGACTTTTTGGCTCGGTGTTCAATCTTTGATTTTTTTTTCTCTTCAAGCTTTTCTTTGTATTGGCCATAATTTGAGCTTCTGATATTCAATTTCTCTGTATGCTGCATCTTTTGGAGTGCTGCTCCAACTTTTCCAACCACGATTAGCCTAATTCAAATCCTTCTTGCAAAGATCATAAAATGCCAGTCCTCTGGCATTCAGTGTTTTTATGAAATGACCAACTACATTTCCATCAACTTTCTGCTTGAACCATTCCCATTTCTACACATTTTTCAAACCTTTATGTTTCCTGGTCTCTCTAAAAATTTAGGATGCCAAGTTTTGCAAGCATGCTTCTTTCTTTCTATTTCTTTCAGTTTCCGTTACACAAAGAATCATTGGATGAGTAGAAACTTTTGACCAATCAGAATTGTCTTTATAACAACTGTGTGTTAAATAATATACAGAATAAATATTTTACAGGGATCATTTTGGAATGGGACTGGACAGCCTGTTTCTAAAAACCGGATCAGAGACAATATATAAAAGTGACTATATCGAGATAAATCAGATTAATTCAAGTATTAAAAAAATGGAATTCAACTTTAAAAGAGAAAAATCATGTCTGCAAAGTGCACTTATTGACAGAACTCAAGTTATCTACATTTCACTATTGGTATTGCATTGTGCTGTTTATGATGAAGTTTACGAATGTATCTTCAAGGGTTAAAAGTTACTACCTGAGACATATTGACAGACATTTAGGAATTGTAGAAAAGAAACTGAACAAACCTATGGTGATTTTGGATGGGGAAAAAGAACAACTATCTGATCAGTGTTTCTCAGCCAAGACGACTGATCAAGATTATGAAACTTCAGGCACCTCATTATAATTTAAGAGTTCAAGAACTGCATCTAGTGATGTTAAGACCTATCTTGATGAGTAAAAAGTGTTTAAATGCTAATTGCACATGTCATGATTATTGCTTGACTCCCAAAGTTTCATTTGTCAACAAGTCTTCATTTAAGCATTATTTTGGTAAAAATCATTTAAGTCTGATACAAGTACTTCCAAATCTCAATCTGGTACGTGATTTAAAAATCAAACATCTGATAATCAGAAATCTTTACCTATTCCTATGTGAGTTTATTCTAAAAAGAAAAGGGCAAATCATTTCAGATTGCTACAGGTTGAAAAATAAGCAACAGAATAAAGACAAAGTTATTCCAAATGCTCTTATTTAAAAGAAGTCACGGTCATGGTCTTGTATTGAAAACAAATTCGTTGTGTCCAACAAACCCCAAGTCTGATTAAATTCTGGAGAAATCTTAACCAATTATGTCAAAAGGTTCTATATCACTATTCATGATTCTGAAAAGCTTATCCCCATTAAAACATTAAGTGACATGGAAGCTTTTCAGAGTCTTTTGTTATCATGTACTTTGCCTTTGTCTGAGAGGTCTTCTTCTGGTGAAAGTGTGTGAATTTGTGAACGTTTCTTTCCATTTTGTCAATTCTGCATCAGACTTTTGTCTCTGGACCTATGACTGTTGGAGAAGTGACTTCTTTACTGATTGAGATACTCTTTATAAGTATGCATTGACCTAGCTGGAGAGGGGCCCCGAGTGGCTGAGTGGTCTAGAGTGCTCGCCGTTCCGGATCACTGCCATCTCACCTCTGTCTGTGTGGTTTGAGTCCAAGGTTCGGCTAGCATGGGTATGTGGGAAAGCCTGCCAGTAGCTTCTCGTGGGTCGGTGGTTCTTCTGTGGGTTTTCCAGGGTTCTTCCTCCATCAGTTATACTGGCCGCCATGTATAGCCTATCTTGTGCTGAAAAAATGGCGTTAAACCCCAGAACAACAACAACAACAACCTAGCTGGAGATAAGGTTGTGGTTAATAGAGTTATTACTGACAGTTCTTGTCTGGATTAAAAAGTTGATCCTATTGAGATTGAATCCCTGATGTGTATCCTGCTTGTGCAGTTACTACAGCTATGGCAAAGAAAGCTCTTAAGAATGATGTTATCAGGAAATTATTCCTTGAGCTGACACATTTATTGATCAGTCTTTTGATAAGGTCACTTTTCTTCCTAGCACTGATCAATCAATAGATGATATTGATCACAGTGATCCTCTTTTTATTACTCATTATCTCTATTCTAATTAGGGTGACAAAAGACAATAATTCAGTGCTGAATAGGAACAAAATCCTAAGATCTGTTTGTTTCAGAGGGCTACTAGTGACATTAAAGCCATACAAGTCCTAGTTTGTTACTTTGTGAAAATGGGGTCTTTATGAGAAAATGTAGATCACCTGAGGTATCAGTTGGTGAAAAGCGCTCAGTGTGCTATCAGACTGTCATTCCAAGGTTGTACAGAGAGGAAATTCTTAGTTTACCTGATGAAACTCCCACTTAGAAATCAGTAAGACTTGTCGCAAGGTCTGAGTCATTTTTATTGACCAAAGATTAAAAGTAATGTTTCTAAATATTGTAGATCAAGTCACTTATCAAATAGTAGGAAAACCCAATCAGAAGATACCTAATGCTCATCTGCAACCTATTCCTGCATTTGACGAACCATTTAGCAGAATAATGGTTTCTTACTTAAGACTTAGACAGGCAACCAATACTTGTTGATCATAATGTGCGCATCTACAAGATTCCCAGAGGCAATTTCTTTCAGAAATATTAAAATTAAAACCATTGTAATAGCTTTGATCAAGTTTTATTTCATACTGTTGGCCTTTTCAGATCTGTCCGGTCTAATCAGGGGTCAACTTTTCCAAAATGTTATGCAGGAAAAGACTGGGGCAAAGGTGTTCATTCGCTGTTGTTTGCTGTTAGGGAATCAGTTCAAGAATCATTATGCGTTTAGTCCTTTTGAACTAGTTTTTGGATATACTGTCCATTGACCAATGAAGTTATTAAACAAGGAAGATCTTTTACATGAATATTTCAAGATTAATCTTCTTCACTATGTCCTGGATTTAAAATATAAGTTGTCAAAGTAGCAAGAACTAATCTCCTCTACTCAGTCAAAAATGAAATTATAACGAAAATACAGCAGAAAGGAGTTTTCTTATTTTGTATTCTGAAGCCCATACTGGACAGATTGCCTCAGTGTGTTAACTTTACATAATTTATGTCTTGTACATAACAGTCAACTGATCAACGTGGTCACTGGTCGCCATGTATGTGATACCAAATACTTTCTATATAATATCTGGTAAGTAGAAATTCATGTAGCATTTATGTTTTAAATATTGGTAAAAAAAAATTAAATTTATTTATGAAAATTCCTTTTCTTTTTAATCTGTGTACTTCTTCAGTTTTTCTTGGTACCAGTAATCCTTTTGTATCTTCCTTCTTTTATCTCTCAGGTTCTGTGGTAAGTTGTCCTTCAAGATAAAGGTCACGTATCAACAAAGACCAATTCTGACCTATCCCCAGGTTGACTGCTATTTCAGGTATGGCTTTATATTTATACTCTCTAAGTGTACAAGATAACTTACTTCTTTGTTACAACTTTTTTCCCATTCACCATTTTTGTGGATGTTGATGTTGACCGAAAAGATCCACCACTGGAAGGCCCACCAAATGAGGTACTTGAAAATGTGGTCACTCTGAAACAGAATATTATACAGTTTTGCCTTAATACTGTTAAATACACAAACACATCTAGAGTTATCTTTTATCAGACAGTTCAAGTATTTCCTAGTACAAGTGAAATAGTAAATAAGCACATAATATAAATGTCCCCAGCTTCTTAATATAGCTTTGATTTTAAAAAAAAGTTAGCAATGAATGATGAAACTTAAATGTGTTCTCTTTTATCACAAGCTTATGGCTGACACTGACCTCCAGTACACTATGGGATAAAACAACTTGATCTACACTGTTGATAGCTTGATGTGTTATATATGCAAATACAGTCTGATAAACACAGTACTCCCGGACTACAAGGTATCTCATTATGACACTGTCCATTTTATAATGCTGGTCAAGGTATAGATACCATTTCATTATTTAATAGTAACTGTATCAAAATACCTCAATATAATTTGACCTCACCTATATGGCAGGCTACATGTATGACTGCCATGAACACAATTATAATAAGGGAGTACTGTAATTACTGTATATACTTGCTGCAAGTTGATTCCAACTGCAAAAGACATAGCCCTTTATCTGCCATTACATATTGCAGGGTCTATGTTCTTTGTTCTGCTGATTACTCCTAACTGCATAGACCCAGATCTAAAAGTGCATTATGTGATGGCAGATATGAATCTGTGCAGTTTGCAGTTGGACTTTATTAATAATGGAGTATAATGGTATACAATAATCATATGGAAAACCGTTTTTTCCAAATACAATATTCTCACAAACAGCTGTAAGCATGGACATGGTGGTGGGGTGTGATGGAAGTTTTTTTCAAGAGTGTGGCTACCATAGTAAAATCAACCTGATGAGATACAATACAGAATATTTAAATTAAAATTTGATCCCCTTTTTGTGCCTACGTCTCTGAAAAATAATGTGAACTTGACACATCCCATTGGAACTTTCTTATGCTGCCCAAACCAAAGCAATATATTTCTCTTTTCATATTTATCCTTTATACAGTGGAACCTGTTTTGAAAGACCACCCTTTTTGACAAAAAAGTATGGTCTCTCAAGGCAGGTGGTCATAACAGGTCACAATGCTTCTATAATCAATACATTTGTGCATTGAGAATATGGTCTCTCAAGACAGGTGGTCTCACATAGCAGTGGTCTTTCAAGACAGTTTTCAATGTATACTATTTTCTGTTCAGTGAATCTTTCCTTCTGACAAATCCTAAAATATGACAACTCCTCAATAATAACCACAACTGACTATTATTAAAGGTAAAATCAGAGATAACTGCAATGTGCACATGAAATGGAAGTACTTTTGCCTTATGAAAACTACTGACATATGTATCAGTTCTTTATCTGTAACCATAAAGATCCTCAGGGGTGTTTTTCTTGCTTTTGTTCTTTATGCTATGTTTGGAACACTATCAAATAGACACAGAAATGAAAGACAACACTGCCATGTGGATCTGAACACAAGATTTTGTGGTTTGGAGGCATTCTTTTATGTTAATGCTTTAACAAACCTGGCCATCAGCATTCACATCTCACTGGGTAAAAAGTATATGCTGTTCACATGATCCCTACCTCAGCATATGAAAATTATGTACTGTTCACATGACCCCTACCTCAGTGGATGAAAATTTAGTACTGTTCACACAACTCGCATCTCACTGGGTAAGAAAAACTGTTTACATCACATTTCAAACCTCACTGGGTAAAATTTATATACTATTCACATGACTGCAGGTGCAGCAGACAGTCTGAGTTTATACCTGTCTAACTGAGATGTTCTTGACTGGTTACTGTATCTATATATGGTTAGAAAAATGGGACTGACAGTATGGTGCCTCCTTAAGTTGTACTACAGTTAATTCTTTAAGAATACTCTTAATGTGCCTAGCAGAGACTTTTGTAATTTACATGTATTTACCAGTAGTACTCCTAACAGTAATTTACATGTAATTACCAGTAACACTCTTAACAGTAATTTATAGTAATACTCCTAACAGTAATTACCAGTAATACTCCTAACAGTAAATTAACATGTATTTACCATTAATACTCCAAACATGTAATTTACAGTAATACTTCTAACATATAATTTACATGTATTTAATAGTAATACAACTAACGTAATTTACAGTAATACTTCCAACATGTAATTTACACATATTTACCAGTAATACTCCTAACATGTAATTTACATGTGTTTACTAGGAACACTCCTAACAGTAATTTACAGTAACTCTCCTAACATGTAATTTACATGTATTTACCAGTAATACTCCTAACATGTAATTTACAGTAATACTTCTAACATGTAATTTACATATATTTACCAGTAATACTCCTAGCATGTAATTTACAGTAATATTCCTAACATGCAATTTACATGTGTTTACTAGGAACACTCCTAACAGTAATTTAGAGTAATACTCCTAACATTAATTTACATGTATTTAATAGTAATACTCCCAACATGTAATTTACAGTAATTTTCCTAACATGCAATTTACATGTATTTACCAGTAATACTCCTAATATGTAATTTACAGTAATACTCCTAACTTGTAATTGACATGTATATTCTCCCAACATGTAATTTACAGTAATATTCCTAACATTTAATTTTACATGTATTTACCAGTAATACTCCTAATATGTAATTTACAGTAATACTCCTAACTTGTAATTTACATGTATTTACCAGTTATACTCCTAACAGATATGTGGTTTCATTTATTATCAAACAAAAATTTGGTGATGTTGTGAATAAGATCAATGTTTTGACCATCAGGTTCTGCTTCCCATTAAGTCATTCAATAATCTATTAAGTTGTCTCAATAGTGCCAGGTCAAAATGGGGATATTTTTCAAGTCATCTTCAGGGCCCCGAGTGGTCGAGTGGTCTAAAGCACTCTCTGCTACGGATCACTGCCATCTCACCTCTGTCTGCATGGGTTCGAGTCTCGGATTCGGCCAATGTGGGTTTGTAAGAAAGCTTGCCAGTAGCTTCTTGAGGGTTGGTGGTTCTTTTTCAGGGATTTCCCCGAGTTCTTCCTCCACCATTGATATAGGCTGCCATGTATAGCCTATCGTGTGCTGAAAAATGGCGTTAAACCCTATAACAACAACAAGAAGTCATCATCAATCTGGTAAGGTGCAGAACTGAATTTGTTTACAAAATCAGTCACAGAAACTGAAATAGAAAATTGGTCAAATCACCCGACGTGACCAATGCTGAACCAGATTCCTTAATCAGAACACACAACACTTTAGTACATTTTTTGATGTTCAATTACTGGAAAAATAGTTTTTCTATATTAACACCAGCGTTGGACAAAATGAATAGTTGGGGTAGATTTTGAATAATGATGAACCTTTTAATTATATTCCAATTCGATAATTCCCCTGATTATGTTATTCAAGAATAACAGGAAAAACATAAATGTACACTGCAATAACTGCTTGCCTCCCTCCATAAATAACAAGGGGGATGGAAAATTAGTTCTCCATTATTCTTGTCGAAACTATTTTTGACAAGGTCTGATTAACATCATCTGATACTGATATATAAACTTTCTAGACTGCTGAATGCTGATGGACTAGGAATCAACAAAAGCATTCAGATAACAATCCTGGCAGGTTTTGAGATGATCTTCCGTCTTTTTTTTTTTTTCAATTACATGTAATTAAATTTACTACTATGCCACATGCTGCTTTTGACAGGGTAATCCATTATATCCACAATATGCACATTTTAGAATCTAAATGGATGAAAACAATTAAAACATGATCAATTAGTTTGATTTCAACCATCAAGTTTTCTCAGTTAAACTAAATTAAGTCATGTAAACTCAACGACCATTCCCATTCCTTGTTGTGAAATTTCTTTTATGAAAGTAATGTATTAAATGGTTACCTGCATTTTAGGGTCATTGACCAGGCATCAAACAGTAGTTTCTCACTGATTATAGCAGTCACTCAAGTATATTAACAATACAAATAAAAGGTTTGTTTTCCCAAGCAAGCCAATGTTTACATAAAGACATGTCATGTTAATTGATCTGCAAATGGTCCATACAATGCACTCCAGTCAATCTGCAAGTGTCACTTTAAACTGGCTAATCTCTTAATTATTGCTTTTTAATGTTTTCTAATTTCATGGGGTTTGTTTTTGTAATCATATCATTATGTTTTTTATCTTATAGGTGTTGTCTAATGTTGTAAAGCACTTAGAGCTTCTAAAGATTGGGCGCTGTACAAAGTCCTCATTATTATCATTATTATTATTATTATATACTTGAAATATATCATGGTTACTTTTTGGGGGAGGGGACAGTGGTGAATACTAAATATATCCATCAAAAAAGATTTACAGAGTTTATGACAAAAAATATTAACAGGCATTTAATCATTAGGTTACACTTTTTAATATTAACAGGCATTTAATCATTAGGTTACACTTTTTAAAAAAATAGTTAACGGTCCATCACTGAAGTCACTGTTTTATATAATATATTCTGGTGGTTCAAAATTTTCTGGGATTGCTAAGCCAAATTTTGCAAAAACACAAAACTGGAAAAAAAAATTGTGCAAATTAGATAGTAAAATACAAGACGGGAATAGTGTTTCAATTTAGTTGACTTGTGAAATTCACTATGGTCATACTGGACCAAAATTTTAATAATGCAAGAAAAATGGAAATAAAATTGTTCACAATGGGCAATAGCAGGAATGGTGGTGTTTACAGAAATGTAGAAAAGACATAAGATGGTCAGCAATTCATTGTAGGGTACAATCATATTCAGGCTGAAGAGTATGGTCAACATTTACCCTACTGGACCCTGGAATCCCGAAGAGAATGGAAAGCCAAATGGGTCATCAAAAATGGATGGAAACCCAAAGTTGTAGGAGGAGGTAAACCCAAAAGGTATACGTCCGAAGGATGATTCTAGCGGATGAAACATGCCGTGCGGCCTCTCTCGATGTCTACGACCAGATGAAACAGCTGGATCACCCCTTTCCCGTTGCCGTCGCATACGCCTCCTCCTAATACATGAAAACATCACGGGGGATAAGAACCCCATGCTAGCATAACAACCAAGATGACACATGACACACCACTAAATGGAAGCCATTACAAGCAGCCATGCAAAACCGAGAGGTTAAAAGTGCCAATCCAAAGTTACCAATACCACTGACATGCTCATGCAGATATGTAAATAAAAGAAGCGAATTTAAACAAAATAAAGGAAATACAAGAAGCTTGAATAAGATCAATTTCACATTATTTAACTAAATGCAAAATTCTAAATTAAAAAAAAAAATTGGTAACTCATGATACAAGGTGAGAATTCATACTAACTGACTACTTTCATATTAGGAAGCATCGCACATGAGTGCCGGTTCATGTTTCCTGCAAATGTTAAGCCCATGTCTACCAAATCTTTATGCCATGCACCAACCCACCAGTATTGAAAAATACATCTACAAGTTTTCATTAGTGGGTGTCCACCCATGTCTGTTACTGTTAGGATTTCCAAAGTCACAAAAGGTGATAAAACTATGATGACAGTGAACATATATTTTAAAAGAATGTTTCTGGCAATGAAAACATTCAAAGTTTGTGATAGTCAGCCTAGTTGCAATGTAAAGTGTTTCACAGCCATTAGTGTAATGTATTTTTGAGGTTAGGGGAAGATTTAATTTGTTTTGAGGTTGACAAAAGTGACAAATTTATGCAAATACACAATTTGTCATGCGATTAGGGATTTTAAGTTTGGAAAGAAAAGTAAATCAGAAAATACAGGTGTTTATTATAATAAATGCTGGTGGATAATGATTATACACTAAAATTAAACAAGACTTTTTAGCCTCATTTTCAACACATGAAAGGCTAAACATGCTGGCTGATATATTTGGTGGAGGAAGAACCAGCAACTCATAGGAAGCTACTTGCAAGCTTCCCCACATACCCATGTTGGCTGAGCCCAAGACTCAAACCCACACTGACAGCGAACTGTCAGCGAGCTGTAAAGGTGATTGCCTCAGACCACTCATGGCGACCACAAAATAATGCAAGTGTTCAAGGAAAATATGATAGTACTGTGCAGATGAAAAAGTTATGGTAGCAAAACTGTTGAAGCAACCAAGATTATCTCATTTTTGTGCTTTTATTTTCATTTGTTCCTCTAACATGGTGTGGAAAGGACACAGTGTCTGCTGCCCATGGGATCTTCTGTGCAACACTGAAAAGGTAAAAGGTATTTTGCTGCATGACAGAATCATCTCCTGTACAAGATAAGGGTTTCTTTATTGTTCCTTAACACATAAGTGTAGGCATGTCTTTCAAAGCAGGCAGCTTCTTTAGATGCAGGGTGTGAGATTATGAGAGAAATTTAATATAAAATCTAACTTTGTCCAAAGCAAACTTCATGGCTCAAAAGAGACATTTTTAGTTTAAATCTCCTACCTTACACAAATGATTGCAACAATTCATTTGATTGGTTGCTTTATGTAGATAATAAACCCACTCCATATACTGTGTTGATAAAAACTAACATTGGTGTGCAGAAAAGACTTAATTCAGTCAGTGACTTTGATATTTTAACTTCAGAATCAATAGGCTTCTTCCCTACCCCAAGTGTAAGCCAGCCACAATGTCTGGTCCTGTTCTGTGATGTAGAACAAAAGTGATTGTTCAGAAATCATTTTTCTTATTTCTGCCACTTTGGCCTTGACCTCTGACCTTTTGAAAAAAAAGCTTACAGTCTGTTTCCTTACTGCAAGTGCATGCCAGCCACAATGATTATTCCTGGTATATGACTGACGTAATGTTATTGTGTGGAAACCATTTTCATTCTTGTGGTGATGATTACCTTGACCATGATCTTTTGGCCCCAAAATCAATAGGATTCTTCCTTACAAAAAGTACAAGTCATCCATAAGGTTCAGAAACTGATGAAGAACTCAAACTATTGTGTGGAAACTCTTTTTAGCCATATAACCTAGACTTTTGACCTCAAAATTCATACACTTTTTAACTCTGGTGGTATAATCCATCTTGCTGAAAATGTTTTGACTGTTGAGATCTCTCTTTACACATGAAATCAACTGGATTGCTCCCAAAGCGGGTTGTGGCAGGGAACTATATAATTCACTGGTACAGGTTACATTATACCATTTACAAAAGCCCTAAGGCAGTTTCACACCTGTTGCAATGTACATATTCAGTTCAAGTTAAGGTCAGCTAAGAGTTTCACTTAGAACAACTATCTATCAAGTCAGACTACTAGTTCTTGGCAGAAACTCCCCAGTATATATGACCATTTCAAGGGGCTTGCTAACAGCATTAGGGTACCAACAAGTAAACCATTTCCACTGTAATGTCCCCACCTTCAATGACCACATCTTATGTGATCTTGATGGGGAACATTACAAGCTTTAAAATGAGATACGGTATGTCTCTGGATAAAGTGAGGTACTTGCACTGGTCCAGACAACCTCCCATTCCATTCCCGTGTCCCACACTTAAGTCAAACCAGGCATGCTGCCATTCCACTCCCATTTCCCCACAAGTAATTCATTCCTGAACCCTGCTAATCCAGTCCATATCCTCCACTAAAGATTGCCTGGACACCTTGCCATTCCAAACCCCATATCCAATTAAATGTCATTGTTTGACCAATAAATTAGTCAAAAGAACTTATAAAAAATGGGTCTTGTATCAAAGCACATGTAATAACATCAGTCAAACAGTGTATATAGCAACAACTCAAGGCAAATTTGATTCTCTCAAGTATTGCAGGAGTTGCCAAGAAAACAACCTGACCATGTGACATTTGACAAAATAAATATCACTGCACAAAAAATATACATTAATGTTAATCACTCTGAACACCGAGCAACTTCTGGTCATCCAAGTGAAGCAGTGTTACAACAGTGCATTCCGATCTACATATGCAAATAAACCTGGCTCAAAACAATGTCAAGTGAGACACAAGGGAAACTGTTTTAAACTTATCAAGCTGTCCATGTTAATGTCAACACCACTGACAACACAGGCAACAACTCTATACCAGTTAAGTAAACTAATGGAATGCTGATGCAAAGCAAATATAATTCTGAAAAGAAATCCAGATGCAGAATAACAACCAGAAATGGCCCCTGCCTTCACAAAATGAAATGAAAAACAGAAAATAACCATCAAGTACCAAAAAAAATAGGAAGTAGTATCTATCATCTGTTTTTATAGAAAAACATGATATTTGAAACCGTGTCGATCAAGAAGATGTCCATGGTCTGCATTTCCAGCATGTCCCCAAGTTTTCATAATTCGGTCATTAGCAAGAAATGGCCAACACTGAGGCTAATGTAGGATGTGGATGGACATTTATGCCCAAGTGAATACTATTCTGGGCAATTGCCTACAAAATAGATTCATACAGTCTTTCACTGAGAACATAGAAAGACAAGCAGCATACTGCCAGTTTCTGAATAATGAAATTTCCATTGCCAGTTTGAATTGCATTTAGTTAAAACTTTGGGGTCATACCAAATACACCTTGTTTACATAGATATACATCCCAATTAAACCATGCAAAAACAACAAAATAAAATACTCTGGCTGATGCATGTAAAGCTATGACAAAGCAAATTTAGATAACTTGGTTGCTGTTGTTGTTATAGGGTTAAATGCCAATTTTCAGCGCAAGATAGGCCATACATGGCATCCAGTATAAATGGTGGAGGAAGAACCCGGGAAAACCCCAGAAAGAACCACTGACCCATGAGATAACTTGGTTGAAGCAACATTGGATCTTAACTGCTATAACATCTTAGATCTGATTTAAGGTCAAAATGTTCAGAACTAGCATTTCACTTTAAGTACAAATAATGCAGAGTTTTATGATGAGCATGGATTGTTAAAGCAAACAACAACTGTTAATTTCAATGCAGTCTTGAACATGTCTAGTGGTGTTCTTTAGTGTAATGACAAAATCCTGTGTTAGACCATTTTACATTTTTGAGAAGGATAAATAATAATGACATCCTGCCCATAAAATTGCACTCCTAAAGGTTCAGACTCATTAAGACATTTCTAGACAGGCTATTTAACAGAACCTATGTTTCAGCAATTCCACGTTAGCTTAAGCAGGTTAGTAAATTATGTGCCTTTCAAAATATCTTCATCTTTAACTAAATGAATCAAGTACCTGTGGCCCCCTCCCATCAAAACAGTCTTTAAGTAGGCGGAGTGAAATAATATTATTGCATGTAAAAACATTTATTCTGTAAGTGTCAAATTTTCTTTTAAACATCATGGCCAGTGAAGGTAAACTTACATTTTCAGTTTCTCAACACACCACCACCACCAATGTCGTGCACTATATTTCTTGCTGTTTATAATAAGTGCAGGCTACAATAAACTACTGGTTTTTATTAATGTCATTTGTATTTTCTGCACAGGAGAAAACCTTTAACAATGAAATTCATCCTTGGTGTAGAGCTGGACAAAGAGATGGACTGATGCAGTCAGCCAGGCAGACACGCACATGGAACCAAAAGTGATGGATATGTCAGCCAAGTCCATTGCAACATAATTAGAAGTCCTAGTGCAGAAAATACTTCCAGTGATAAAAACAAATGCACCAAAAATAGGTTAACAGTGAGGACTACATATTATCCCCTATCATAACATCTTTCCGATACAAGCAATAGTTCTCTTAAAATAGAACTTGAATGAAAACTTTTATGAAGCTAGAAATGTGCTCTTGGAATAAAGATGTCCCACCTCATTACCAGACAAAAACAAACAATCAACTCAACCAAGGTGTGATGGACAGAGGTATGGACAGACAGACAGACAGACAGACACAGAGTAACACTATATGACCCTACCACTATCAAAGTGGGGCATACAAAACTGAAAACAAAGATATTAAAAAATTATGAATTACTGACATGGATACAAATGAATACTCTAAGAAAAGTACTCAAATACTGAAATACACTATTAACTCTGAGTATAAATTCAAACACTCAGGTGGTCTAAGTGGTTAGAATGTCCACCTTGGATGTGGGAGGTCATGGGTTTGAACCCCCACCAAATCATATCAGAGATGTATAAAAAATTACAAGCAGCTGCCTTGCTTAGCACTCAGCATTTTGAGGTTAGTGTTAGGACTGGTCAGCCAAGTGCCAGGATACTGTTACTGGTTGGGACATGATGCTAAATGTCTGCTGCATTATGCCCAGTGCTAGACATCAGTATAAACTGCCACAATGCAGACAGTGTCATGATATGACAAAACAAATTGTTAAAGCTACATTAAAAATCCAAATCACACACCCACATGAATATAAATTCTCAACTAAGAAATTTTTTAAAGAACTGCAAGTAATTATATACATGGCAACTGTCTGCAAATGAAAATATAAAACAACCATACATTTGAATATCAAAATTTAAGCTTTATTAAAACCTTTCAAAAACTGAACATGTAACTTTATGCTGCAATTGCATTCTGGGTATTTCTAAGCTTTTTTCCAAATATATGAAAAACAGAGTCCCTGAAAGGGACTGATACTCTACTGGCTGAATTATTTTTCCAGGAATCCAAGATAAGACCATTCTTTTTAACTGCTGAGTGTGGACACCCACCATCTCTGATATTCTAGAGCAAAACCAAGATTTTTAAGCTGGCCATTATGACAGCATATTGGATTTCAGATTGGTACACACCATTTAGGAGCAACAATGCATCATTTTAAGTCTTTTCAATGAAAATCCTATGAACCCTCCATTCAGAAGGAGTAGAAATAGCAAGATTTTCATGAGTGCTGATATTGACACCATTTTCATTTAGGACCAACTAAACCTTGGAATAAAGGTGACTTTACAATCTGAAGGCAATTCATCCAAGCTGCTAAAAGGAGCTGTGAAAACAAAATTGTGCTAGCAGTCAAATGTGCTCTAAATGGTCAGACAATGGACAAAAATATACTCAGGAATTTGGTTTCAGTATACACTCCAAAAAATGCTTTTCATGAGTTTGAATCAAAGTAGAACATTCCTTTCAATTTGTTTCAGCTAAAAGATGCATTGGCTGATTTTTAAAAAATTTTTGTTGTAGACTGTAGCTGTCCTTGTTTTTGCCATTTTTTGCTGCTAAGCTGGCAGGATCTGGTCATTTGAGAAATTTGAAGTAAATGAAATTTTTTATATTTAGCTATGAGCTACATGTAGAAATAATCTGCCAAAATACTAAACCACTTTCTACCAAAGCTAAATGTCTGCAACATACAATTCTACATAAAGTGTTCGTAATAAATTGTTGCCTTTAGTCCCAAAATAGTTTTTTTTCATTGTTTCTACCTTATATGCCAAAACTGCACAACATGATTTAATCTTGGCGAGAAGTAAAATGGATTAGATATATTATTGTGGCATAGACAAGTCTTATATAATTTCTTATCAAATTTTTATATAAAAATTTTTTATTATCTTTTCCAATAACAAGGTAGGAAAGGAAGAAACTTTGGTTTGTACAAAGAAAGACAACTCTCTACAGCATATTTAATTCTTTCCAGTTATTCTTTACGAAAAGCATAAAAAACATTGCTCCATGTCACCTTTAACTACAAAATCTGCGTAACCAATTTAATTTAGTTTATTTTCATGCACTTAAGCTAAAACAAATTTATTTTCATTACGTTCTTGAAAACCAACTCGGCCAGAGGAAATCATAAGCAGATGGCAGCTTAAAAGGTCTATGAAACTGAAAATTAGTTAAAAAATGCAATTAATTTTCGTGCAAGATGGGGTTGGGCTTATTCATCATGGAAACTGGCTTCTGTTCTACCCATGATGCAATGTTACCCAGGATGCAATGTGCAAAGCCATGCACATCTTGAAATTTAAATGCCAGGAAATGAATGCTGAAATGATCATCAAAACTGTGAGAAAATTATCACAAAAGGAATCGTGGCATTATTGACAGATATTAGAATTATAGCAGATCATTAAAATTACATTTCAATTTGCTGTATCATTCATAACAGTCTGCATCCTGAACAATACCAGACTGGGTTCTGCTCCAAATCTTCAAAGACCTACTGTTGCAAAAGTTAGATGACCAGTCTATGTAGGATGATTCAAAAATATTGCAGCCAATGAGAGTGAGAAAATCCTGCCAGCACCAAACATTCTGACAAGCATTCAGATTCTTTTCATCTGCAATATGAATGCTAGTAAACTCTGACAAGTTGCCAACATCATTCCTGATTCAGACAATTTCACTTTATGATTCAATTTGGCAAATTCCAGTCATATGCATTCTATGTTCTCTATATCCATGGTTCCTGTACCTTTTTAAAGATCAATTACCAGGTCTTTTTCCTGGATTTTTCCAGGATGAAATTCATTTTTTTAGGTTCACGCATCAATATTCATGAATGGAATTAAAAAACATTTTAGGTTTGAAAACATGCATATATCAAATCAAAGACTCTCCTGTAAGAACTAATCAGACATATGACTAACCACAACATATCACAAGAAACAAGTTAGACTACTAAAATTTAGAGAATAAAAATGTTATCTTTGCTGAAATCCATTATGGTGGCATATGGAAACAATAACAAAATGAACAAATGAAATTAGTTTTAGTTTGAGTTTTTGTTCAAATGTTAAATTTGAAAGAAATCAGAATAATTAGTTGTAAATCAAGATAGTAATGTCTCAGGCAGAATAACATTTAATTTCAGAAAACAAATGTTCTTAGAGTCAGTATATCCAAAAAACCATATACAAGGTTTTGGTACATGTACAACTTGGAATCTATATGCATGATATACATAGTAAACATTTCCTATCACAATATAAAAAACAGAAACAACAAACGCAAAGAATTAAATCTTAACAAGTTTTAACCCTCATAATCATCAATGTTCAGCTCAGAGATTTGACATTTTAGACCACATCAAACTGACTTGCTCTTTGATCTTTACTTAATGACAGTCCATATTTCGATGATACTATCAGATTTAGCCATGATCTCTCTAACTTAATATGCAACTGAAATGTGCTGAATGGCATACTGCCTCCCACTGGTCCATAAATATGAGATTATCAGCTGGTGCAGTATGTCATTTTAGTCCAGTAATTTTAACATATTCAGCAATATTTGGTAGTAAAAATCACCGCAAAAGGAAAGCTGTGATCAAGATTACTTCAGAAAATAATGTTTAACACCATGTTCCCTTTACTAACTACCATATTATAAGCTTTATAAAAATATATTTTCTATAACTTTAGATATAAAAACAGAAATTGTTGATGATAAGCTGTATAATTTATCACTTAAACCCTCAGAGATCACGTGTTGGCCTGTTGTGATGATAGACTGGTCTTCATACTTTCTGTTTAAGAAAGATAACCAATATGAAGCTGACTGTGGACTAACCGGTCAAACAGAAGAATTTAGTCAAGTGAGTGTTCAGATTGACTATAAAAATATGTTTACAGCATGCACCCAAATGATCCAAACTGCAACCTCCAAATATTCTGGTCAGACCTCGATAAATTTAACTCAGAATCAGTTGTAAAGACTCAATTACGTGATTGTTTCTGTTCTGAAATAGTGCTGGAGAATTCCTAGGTTTTTCCAGACTTTCATCAATATTTGCAAAATTAATGGACTTTTCAAGGTCTGGAAAATATCCATCATTTGACCAACTTTTTCACAATTTCCCGGTAGCATGGAAACTCTATATATGACACCTTTTTGGTCCTGTATTTCTTCAACGAAATATGCTGTTATGTAAATCCTGTAACTGCCTTCTTCCTTTTAATTATGATCTGACATAAAAACTAGATTAAAACAAACCCCAAGAAACCACACAAACAATTATTCTTCTGACCAACAGTACCATTCTCCGAACTACAAATGATGAAACATCCTTATATTTACAGAAATCAGAAGGATACTACCCACATATGTAAAAAGTTAAAAGCACAAGATGTGCAATAACTAACTTTTCTGTTTCATACATTCTGGTTAATACTGTAAACACACATAAATCTGATGTATTTTATTTATAATACATTTTGCTTGGATATCTGTAAATAAATTTCAGATGTATTTCAAGGGTAAAATTCATAATACTTATAGCTCTATATCTTTTTCAACATTCATTGTACCTGAGATTCATATCAAATACAAGGCTAGCACAGCGTCCTTTAGTACTTACCCCTGGCCTCCCATGTCAAAATTGGAGAAAAATCCAAAACTTGGCAAAGGGAATCCTATAAAAGAATCTCTGAACATGCTATTTCGGCTATTGCCAAATCCATTATTTATATCTACAAGAAAAAGGTTTCAAATAAAATCAGAGCAAAAATGTGTACATGTGTTGGAAAATTTCAAACCTTGATGCAGTAACTTTATGAATATAGTTAAGAAAAACTGTTTGCTAAATTATTTTAACTGATGAAGATAAAATACTCCAAACAGATTATAATCTTTGGTATTATGTGTAAAGCTGACATCAATAAAGTGAGAGGAAATTGTAAGCAATTCAGTATCTATAATTTGTCTGAGGATCATCACCTACAAAATGTTTTTTTGTGAATATTTCAATTTTTCAAAAAAGTCTGAAAGCTATGGACCCAAGCTATCCTGAAAACTAAAGAATTTTGCAAAGCTATGGGTAAAACATCTTTGCTAGCCAAAGTTTTGATGTGATAAATCTATCTACACCTTGGTGTATGAAGCAGATATTTCTGTACTTTGGGCCTGTGAAATATTTTCATTGGATGTGGTGGCAAACCACTGCCATCCAATCAAAAGTTGTTAAAATTTGAACACTGTTCCTACATGATTGAGACAAAGGGAGCACACAACTTGAATGGACTGATAAATAAACAATTTTCCAGTGCCAGTCAGTGTTTGCACAAATACCTTTCACTCAAATACATCTGTAACAGCTTCCCTCTGGTACACAGTCATACTTACGATGTTCAACTTCCAAAGTATCCTTTTGAGGTCAATTGCCCCCACCATTATTTGCTGATGCACAATGCACCATCATACTGATTGGTTGGCATTACATACTAAGGAAGGCAACTCATGAAATCCAATAGATGTCGCTAGGACAAAGCACCAATATATCTGTTTGCTCCACTAAGGTGAAGATAGTGTAATCACATCGGATCCTTGGCTAGCGAAGATGTAGGTCAAAGCAATCAAAATCACTATAGAATTTTGCATAGCTATGGGTCCAAGCAATCCAAAATGACTATTGAATTTTACATAGCTATGAGTCCAAGCAAGTCAAATCACTATAGAATTTTGCATAGCTATGGGTCCAAGCAATCCAAAAAGAGTATTGAATTTTACATAGCTATGGGTCCAAGCCAGTCAAATCACTATAGAATTTTACATATCTATGGGTCAAAGCAAATAAAATCACTATAGAATTTTGCATAGTTACGGGTCCAATCAGTTCAAAATCACCTGAAGTTTACATAGCTATGGGTCCAAGCGATCCAAATCACTACATAATTTTACATAGCTATGGGTCCAAGCAATCCAAATCCCTATAGAATTTTACATAGCTATGGGTCCAAGCAATCCAAATCACTACAGAATTTTACATAGTTATGGGTCCAAGCAATCCAAGTCACAATAGAATTTTACATAGCTATGGGTCCAAGCAATCCAAAATTGCTATAGAATTTTGAATAGCTTAGGATCCAAGCAATCCAAAACTACTCAAGAATTTTACATAGCTACGGGTCAAAGCCATCAAAATCACTATAGAATTTTGCATAGCTACGGGTCCAATCAATTCAAAATCACCTGAAATTTGCATAGCTATGGGTACAAGCAATCCAAAATTACTATAGAATTTTTGCATACGTATGGGTCCAAGCAATCCAAACTCACTACAGAATTTTGCATTGCTATGGGTCCAATCAATTCAAAATCACCTGAAATTTGCATAGCTATGGGTCCAAGCAATCCAAAATTACTATAGAATTTTGCATAGCTATGGGTCCAAGCAATTCAAAATTACTATAGAATTTTGAATAGCTAAGGAGCCAAGTAATCCAAAATTACTATAGAATTTTGCATATCTCTGAGTCCAAGCAATCCAAAACTACTCAAGAATTCTACATAGCTACGGGTCAAAGCCATCAAAATCACTATAGAATTTTGCATAGCTATGAGTCCAAGCAATCCAAAATTACTAAAGAATTTTTGCATAGTTATGGGTCCAAGCAATCCAAATCACTATAGAATTTTGCATAGCTATGGGTCCAAGCAATCCAAAATTATTAAAGAATTTTTGCATAGTTATGGGTCCAAGCAATCCAAACCACTACAGAATTTTACATAGCTAAGGATCCAAGTAATCCAAAATTACTATAGAATTTTGTATAGCTATAGGTCCCAGCAATCCAAATCTCTATAGAATTTTCATGCTCATTTGCATTTTCTTGTACTATTCTGGGTTGAATATCTATCCCCAATTAAATGTTGTTTCACGAAATGTAAGTGAAAAGGTACCCTGTCATAAATTTCCATAAAATAATTGTCTGAAACTTCATCAGATTTTAAAGATCATAGACTCCTCTTGTCAAATGCACCATGAAAAACGTATTCAGCATGACATGATTATTCAGACTGCATTGGTTTTACTCAACATACAGTCTATGAAGCCAATTTATGGCAGGTTCTAAACTGCTTGAGTTTTCCAAGATTTTATATCATTATTTAATGAGAAATAGAGGCATCAATCATGTAATTCATGTCCAAAATTTTTCCAGGAGTTCACTGAGCTATGATAACCTAGGTAGAAAGTGAAGTCATATCTGCAATGTTTAAATATAATTATCATGTTATTTCAAGCTATGCAGTAAGAGTTCATCTGACAAAAGCAGTCTACCGTAACAATTAACTATAGCTAACTATGTCAAAGCCTTCATTCAGTATTGCTGTCGCTGAGCCAAGTACCATATATACTTGCTTATAAGCTGAATCCAACTGCAAACAACACAGATCCTGATCTGTTGTCACGTGGCAGATGAGGATCTATGTTGCTTGTTCTACTGATTGCTCCAAACAATCTGCAAAGACCCAGATCTGCAGGCACATTATGTGATGGCAGATCAGGATCTGTGCAGTTTGCAATTGGATTTATAAGTGAGTATTTGTAATAATGCACATCATAAGAAAGGTCAATATATGGAACATCAAACTACAGACTGCAGGATTTGTAAAAGATGAAGAAGTATGTGACTGAATTATTGAAAATCCTAAGAATATCTAATCAAAAATAAAATAAACATTGATAAAGTAGGATTATTTATATATAAAAAACTTAAATATTAATCTTATGCCTAGCTTTTATGTCAATGGCAGATTTTCTCTTAAAATTTGTGCTCAACATACCAGGTAAGCTGTGTCCTACTTTTTGCCAAAGCATATATAAAATAACATCATGTTTTGCTTACTGTTCTTAAATTCAGTGATCCATCATTTTCTTTAAATGACATGTCAATGAAATTATCCATTTTATTTCCAACCAATTAAGTAACAAAAGTAAAGGATTTTATACCACTGATAGCAATTATACCTGAGAAAAACTCAGTGAAAGGATCTCTGCCCCCAAAGAAATCACGGAAAACTTCTTCTGGATCTCGGAAATGGAAGCCAAATCCACCCCAGTCAAAATTATAATCTTGTGCTCCGCCACCACCTCCACCAGCAGAGAGACCTTCTTTGCCATATTTATCATAAATCTCTCGTTTCCCTTCTGCAAAAGATGAAGTAAACAGGGTTAAGTGAAAATTATAATAATAATAATATTATTATTTTAATATAATAATATTGACATCAGAATAAGTCTTTCAATGAACACTCATCATTACTACTCTATGGTCTTAAACTAAGCAACAGAATAGAGTAAAAAACTACCAAGTTTTGTAAAATTAAACAAAAGAAGTTTATTTCCCTAGAATATAAAGTGAAACTTTAAAACATAATTCAGTATTGTGAATTAAATCCCAAATATTCCTAAACGTTCTATCACAATTCCAAAAGCATAGAGTATTCTGAATGAATTACAATGGTGTTCTGAATGAATTCCATTCTCTGAAGTGCTGATGTACCAATAGACTGGAATAGTGTTGATGTGCTAACAGTCTCTATGTATCACAATGATGTAATCCAAAATGTCCTTGAATGAACTCATAATAATCCCAAACTTTCGATTTAGACTTAAAAGTATTAATGAGCAAGTTGTAAATTCCAATAAATAATTTAAATAAATAAATCTTCCCAAAGTAAAACCGAACACTACTAAAATCAATTCCTCTAAAGACTGATGTTATGATAGCAATGAAAACTTTATGTTTACTTCTCCCATATATATAACAAAGACACAATAACAGAACCAGGATGAGGGTCATTTTTACATCAAATTCATTTCAAGAATAGAGTTGTGAATGGTTACCAGAGTACTCGCCCGTTGATAACAACCCAGGTACTGAGATGAGCCACCAGGTATTTGTTTCCTGTATGCAAGTTTTTTAATAGTGCATGTAGCCCCATAAGCCCCTGGCTTGTAAAGGCAGCATTCACTTTGTTTTCAAGCTGACAATCCTTTTGATGGAGCCGCAAATATAATACATTTACTTGTTCACTGCCATGCAGAGTTCTGTCCTGCTCCAGTAAATGTTTGATATTAATCTCTTAGCTTGTTTTCCCACGTAACAACCCTTTAATTGAGCTGTCAGTGATACTTGCTCAGTGGCAAGTAACAGCGGGATGCTATTTGATCTTGCAGCACAAATGACCCATGTTCAGTCGCCACTTTTTCATAAAGTGTATGACCAAAGTGTTACTTACAGAGCCCAAGCACCTGCATATAACTAGGAAAGGGAGTCAAGACGATATTTGCAATGACAAAACCATGGCAGTTTACTAGATGACAATGGAGATTTCAGATCTTTATGAAACAATGAGGATGAAATCTTGGACTATGTACCAGACATTAGGTACAGACATTTACAGGAAACTGAATTAAAAAACAATGTACATTTTACTTTCATTGTTTATTTTGTAAGATGTGTGGAATTAAAATATTATGGAATATTGTGAATTGGATCATTGTGAACTATTTTTATATCAAGCTTTGACCTATAACTGAGTTCATGATTTATTATATAAAATGGATTTAAAATTTAAGCATCATTAACATATGTGGATTTAATTAAAACAAATTGCAAGTTGTTAATTTATTTGTGACATATTCACACAGTGAAACAAGTTTTGTTCATTTTCCTATCTTCCTATCTAATGATCCAGCTGGGCTAATTTATTTTTCCAAAAATGCAACTCTGACTCTGACGATAAGTCACCCCTTCAGACAGATCTGACTTGCAAAATACACCCTGCCATCATCAACCTACAACAAAGCAGTTCACGTTTGTAAACACTTAATACAATTTCATTTTGATCAGGTACAGGGATAACCAATTAAGATCAATGGGTACATTTACTAACATTTTTATAAGATTTTCAAGCTGGCCACTGGCAACCATCTTGAATGTCCAAGCAGTACCATTTCATTTAGAACCACCTAGATTTACAAAGAAGTCTACTGGTGAATACCCATGTTGATATGACTTTATATTTAGAAGGAAAATCAATAAGATTTTCAAGATGGCTGATGAGTGGTCATACTGGGTGTCATATTGGTACCATCACCCTGTCATTTTGTACACTCATGTGATTTTAAAAACGAAGAACATTGAGGATATAAAGAATGCACATAATTTGGTAATTTCATTGATCAATAATTTTGCCAGGGAGCCTCTAACACTGTCATCTTGTTCATTTTTGAAACCCAAAAGGACTTTCTTTACTACCATGGCTGTCATATTTGCAGGGGTGAGTCTATTTTTTCAAACAACAGGAGTGATGAAATTCATCTTCCATAATCTTTGAATAATTCTTAAAAATTTCATAACTTTGGCTATTTCATCCTTTTGAACTCGTGTATATAAGAGTTATGCTGCTTGCCCATTTTATTTTCATTTTTTTCAAAACAAAAAGAGAAATATTAAAACTAGACATTGCAAATACTAGATGCAGATGCACTGTTTCTACTTTCTATATTTCACTCAAATCGATTTTTCCAGGATCTGGAAAAAGGATAGTGAGCAGGATTGTTGTTTACCTTGAAAAATTCCACTCAATTGGAAATGCAAACAAGATGAGTGTTACGGCAATTTTATATCCTTTATGCTTTCTGTTTTGAAATTACAAAGGGATACAAGCTGCCAAGGTGATAAATGAATATTACAGACTTATGGCTGAATCATGTTTGTACCCATTTTTATTGCTGAAATTTTACTATGCTGACAAGAGTACACATACACACACACACACACACACCCCTTAAATACATCACATGTCAATTATGCAGGAAAACAGCATAATAATAAAAGATTTGCAATTACTATCTGACAACACTTCATAGGCCTCAGCTATCTCTTTGAACTTTCTCTCGGCCTCATCTTTTCTGTCTGGATTTTTGTCTGGATGCCATTTTAAGGCCAATTTTCTGTATCTGAAAAGAAAAAGTGTTGAAACTGCTGACAGCTGTATAAGAAAAAAGTCACAAAAAGGTGCCTCACCTGCACCAATGATGTACCCTCCAAGCTGCTGCATACCTGTACACCTATATGACTTGCAAATACCTTTACCAATTTAAATGAGGCTGTAACTTGCATGTAAAGTCCATTCTCAAAGCATTGCCTTTGTTCCCTTTGAAAGTCAAATAGGCCTGTGAGCATGACCTAGAATTAATGGTCATACCTTCATATTGATTTATATGAAGAATGATAAAAACCTATTGAAGGGTTTAGGAAATATATGCAAATGAAAAACCCAAAGCAAAATCTTATCTGTTGATACCACCACCACTGCCAGAAGAAAAGTGACTGTTATGGTTCACTTTCCCACTAGAGAGGGACGGACAACAAACTGCTGATGCCACCATCACTGCCAGTGGAAAAGTGACTGCTATGTCTCATTTTCACACTAATGTGGTTTTGACAACAGACACAACCTTAACATTATTGAAGCTAGTCCTGTTAACACCACTGCTACCATAACCAACACAATAAGAAAAGTGATACATGTTTTGGTGTCTACTAACACAGGCAAGACCAGAATTACTTTTAAATGCCATTCCTACATATCAGTACTGACAAAACTACATGTCATCCACCTTTAATTCCATCAAGCAAATATATACGTTTTTGTCAACCACATACTGTGGTACAGTCACCATACAATAAAGTCTGGCTGTGATTGTTGTGACTGAACTATGTTTTTTGGAAGACAAAGAAAGTAACAAAGTTTAATATATTTATCTCTAATGAAATTAGATGCAAAAAAAATTATGGAAAACTGATCAGTGAGCTTGAGGTTGAAGATAAAAACCTTGACTGTGACGCATGATATGCCATCAAACAGAAAGATAACTGTACCAGGGCTCATGAATGCATCTGAAAGCAAAAGCAAAGAAACCAAGAAATATATGCCAATGACCTTGACCTTGAATACAGGACCCCAAATGTGGAATGCAACACATTTTTTAGTGAATTTATATATATGTGCAACATGTTTATTTCCTTTGCTTTGAACAGCTCATAAATAATACAAGTTAAGAGAAAATACTACTAAGGCTGATACATGCAACTTTCATCACTTATCTCAAATGACTCTACTGTTATAGAATGGAATGGAAAATATAAAGGACAAATCAAAATAGTGATCCCATGACTTTCATGATAGGACCCCTAAAGTGCTTTGACACACCTGCCAATGATAATGTAAAAGCATATCATGTTTCATCTCATCTCTTAATCTCCAATGGCTCTTAAATTATAGAAAAGAACTTGAAACACTGAACCCTGACCATGACCTTAATACACTACTCCTATTGTGGTACATGAGACATGTACAAAAATACCAAATTTCATCCTTAAGTAAAGATGATGGGGCTCTAAAATTACAAGGAACAAAGGAAAGTGTGATGGAAACCTAGAATACTGACCAGTGACTTTACACTTGAAGATTGGACCACCAACACAGCTCTGAAGTTATGGACTTGAATGGCAAGTGTGAATGAAAACTTAAATTACAGTTGTTTCATTGTCCTTTAAAAAATGATTTCCAATGTGGATTGCAAAACACCTTCTAACAATAATGCATAAAGATAAGTTTCACTCCTTAATCTTAAATGGCTTGAAAGTGTGAGGGAAAATGCAAATACTGAGATATGCATTATACATTCAAAATATGATATACGAGGGTAACGAGTTTCATCCCTTAATCTCAACCAGCTTTCATGTTATAAAGAGGAAAAAAAGTGAGAACAATGGATGGACACCAGATACCATGTAAACCACTTTGCACAAAAAGCTAGAGAACTGGACAACATTCAGTTTCAAAAACTTTCCAACCAGCCATGATATAGATAAGTGCACAATAAAGATACAAAAAAAAAACATTAGTCTAAAACTAAGTTTAAAAACATGCTAAGAAGTAAAATGGAGAATTAATACTTTTTCAGCCATATTGCTACAGTGTTTGCAGTGTGGCAGTTTATAGTGATGTCTAGCACTGGGGCATCATCCTGCAGACATGTAGCATGAGTCCCACCCAGTCACATTATCCTGACACAAGGCTGACCAGTTCTAGCACTAACCTCTTAATGTTGAGTGCCTAGCAAGGCAGCTGTCAGTACCATTTTTATAAGTTTCTGGTATGACTCAGCTGGGGTTCGACCCAGCAACCTCCCACATCCAAGGCTGACAATCTAACCACTAGGCCACTGGAGTGTAATGGCAATGGACAATATTTAATTCATATATAGTGATACCTTCAATAATCTCACAGACTGATATTTTCAGTGTTTCTAAGAAAATAGATCAAATAAATCTATCAGTAAAAGAGTACTTATGGAATATCCACTGCAAGTGGCACTCAAAGAGACTGATACTATATTGTCCAAATTCTCCCACCTATATCCCCTCCCCTGGAAATTCAAGTTAGGAAGCTGAAACCAGTTCTGATAGTCTTGAGTGATACAGTTTTCAAATTGTCATCCTTTGAAACATTACAGATAGCTTGTATTGCACTTACATGTTGCCTATGAAGTGCATTCTGTATGCAAGATAAACTAATGGACTACCATTAAGTGATGATCAAAGGGCAACATGATGACATACAACAAGACAGCTGGCTCAGGGGAAACATACCTGAGTTGATGGAAGATAGTGATAGTCCCACATTACAAAATTAGTTGAATGTTGTCTAATAATTGGGAAGCAGAGCCAAATATCCCCAGGGTAAATTACTTGTAATTTTAGCAAGTGCTACACCTCAAATAGAAAAAGTTTGTCAGCCATACAGATACACCCACTCCAACTTAAAATAACACACTGCCTCTTGTGCTAGTAGAATGTTTGAGAGATTCAGCTTTCATTTCAGCATGATCTTCTGTCATCAAAATTTTAAATTCATCAAAATACTTACGCTTTCTTGATTTCTGCTTCTGTAGCATTCTTTGAGACTCCTAATACAGTGTAATAGTCTAACATCTTGAGAGATCTATACAGATTTCAAAAACAATCCCGTGTTCTGAAAAAGAAGAGATAAAATCATGAATGAGTGAAATAACATTAGTTACGGCCATAGAAAGGGTACTACTACTGATCAAGTCCATGCCAGTAACATTGAAAGTGTTGTGGTCCAATTTCACCTATTAGATGTCAAGAACTGGCTGGATTTAGTTTGATGTCAATCAGCATCAAAACATCATAAGCAAGAGATTACACTAAGGCAATTAGAATAAAGTATGTTGCTATATTTAGTTGGGAAGGCCTTTAATGTATTTGTTTTTTAAAGTGACAGAGATGTGAAAAATATTGCTATAATTCCTCAAGTATTTTTTCACACAAATGACAAGGTGAATCTGCAAATCTGACATATGCCAGAAACCTAGAACTTCACAATGTTTAATTACTGTTTATTTTTCATACCTGTTAAAAATATGAGATCTATCCACAAAAGTCTCAATTAAAATTTAATTCACTGTACAATATAATACTGTGCACACATCTAAGTACCCACAGCTCGAGAGGTTTACTTTTATTCTATTGAGTACTGAGTAAAATTAGAACAAATGTTGAGCCAAGAAAAGCAAGTATTAAGTGAAGGAAAGCAGGTATCGAGTTGAAAAAAATCAAGTAGCAAATGTCAAGCCAGGAAAAGTGAGTATCGACCAAACGATGTGGGTAGCGAGGATGAAATATAGGTTACTCTATTCATATGGGAATATGAATGAGTTTTTTAAAATAATACTTCACAACTTTTGGGAGTACAGTATTAGTCTGAAAAAAAGGAGTTCATATTTTCATATACAAACGCAGTAACCTTTTTATTATATACTCATTTTGTGTTCATACCTAAAGCCTAATAATAAAGGAATACACTACAAGAAACTAAATGAATTTATGTTGCATTTCAAAATAAATACACAATCACAGATTCATCAATAAACAGAAACAATATTAATATGCACATAGAACTGCCCAGCAACGTTTGAAGATTATCGCATTCTCAACATTAGTTTTAAAAATATTTTCATTTTCGTCTACTTAAACTTGAAATTTATAGTCATATTTTGAATGAAGGTGCAATGAAACAAACTTGTGCAGTTGGTCTGTAATGGATGTTGTTCTTTTATTGATCCAGCTCAATTCTGCTTTTCTGCTTATCATGGACTGGATTTATTGGGTCAATTCAGTGAAAAAGGTAGAATGTGATTTCAGTTTGAAATGTAGTCAAAATTATTGCACAATTTCAGCATGTATCAGATTTTCCATGACACTGGTGATGTCATTCGGTTTGCAAAACTCTAAGAAAGTACAATTTGAGAAAATTCAAGATGCATAAATGTAAGTATATTTATTACCATTCTTATTACCAGCTAAAGAAGCCATATGTTTATGCCTTCTCATTTGCATACTCACTGCTGGAAGGACCCCAGCTATGACCTGTATAATACAGTGTATATCTTCTATCATAAGCCTAACATGGGGAAAACTACAAAGCAGCTGTTGTGTGACAGTCTATTTAGCCAGTGGAAGTAATACTATATTGTTGTCTTTGCTTATTAGCTCTAAGGCTCTTAGTTTCCTACTAAAACCTTCATTTGCATTTTTTTCTTGAATTTAGTGTTTTGACTGACTTGTAAAATGGTATGTCTCTGATAAATACATGACAGCCCTTGGCCTCAATATGCTTTTCTATGCTAGTTTCATATATCCATAGCTGCCAACCTTCCAGGCTCACAATTAGTGAAAACAGGGATAACAATTAGTGAATTTGGGAAAAAATCAAATGGAGATCAAAGAAATATCCTGTCTGGAAAGAAAAGCATTCTCTTTCTCCACCCCACCTCCCATCCTGAATAAAATGGTTGGTCCCTAAACAATGAGAATACAAAAACCATGGAGAATATTTTGTTCACAAGATAACCAAGTTTCTCTTTATCCTTCAATTATCATTGTATACTAGCATTCTACTTGTACAAATGTTAATCTGAGCCAGTGGCCTACCTTACCTTAATAAACATCAATGTATCTTCTGCTTCACAGGTCAGTTTTCTCTACCTGATACTTGCCTTTTTTTTTTCTCCACACAAAACTCACTTTTCTTAACTCAATGCTCATTTCTTTCAACTCAATACTTGCTTCTGTGAACTCTATACTTGCTTGTTACAGCTTGATATTCATTTTTGTTTGCTAATATGTGCTTCTGCGGACTATAGATGATTGTCTTTCTGAATGTGATACTCTTTTCAACTCAATACCTGCTTTTCTATACTCAACATTAATAATTTTTTTAATTTTTGGGTTTAGCACCATTTTTAGTAAACGCTTCGGTGGCCTAGTGGTTGGAGCATCCACCTCAGATGAAGGAGGTTGTGGGTTCGATCTCCGGCTGAGTCATACCAAAGACTTACTAAAATGGTACTAACAGCTGCCTCGCTTTGCGCTCAGCATGAAGAGGTTAGTGTTAGGACTGGTCGGCCTGGTGTCAGGATAATGTGACTGGGTGGGACATCATGCTAAATGTCTGTGGCATGATGCCCCAGTGCTAGACATCACTATGAACTGTCATACTGCAGACATCATAGCGACATGACTGAAAAATTGTTAAAGCTACGTTAAAAATCCAAATCACGCACACACCATTTTTAGCACATGATAGGTCATACATGGCAGATACAATATTTGGTGGAGGAAAAGTCAGGGAGGGTCATGGGAAGAACCAACAACCCCTGGGAAGCTACTGGCAAACTTTTCCACATATCTTGCTACTAGAAAAATATAAATGTTCACAGTTGGAGTACATATACATGGATCCTCTGTATGACATTAAGGGTTATCAAGTTAACGGTAGTTATGTCTATTTAGTTTTTACACAACCTTTAGAAACACTGCAGGTACTGGATGATGATGATGTGAACAAAGATAAATTTGTGATGGACAGATCAGATGAGATAAGTTCAAAATTTCCACTGGATGACTACTCATGGTGAGAATAATACACATTATGAGGGTGAATACTCATGATAAGGATGAATAGTCATGGTGAGGATGAATTCTCATCGTGAGGGTGAATTTTTGAGTCATATCGCTATGATGTCTGTAGTGTAGCAGGCTACACTGGGGTACCATGCAGCAGACATGTAGCATGATGTCCCACCCAGTCACATTATCACAACACCAGGCCAACCAGTCCTAACACTAACCTCTTAATGCTGAGTGCCTAGCAAGGCAGCTGTCAGAAACATTTTTATAAGTTTCAGGTATGACTCAGCTGGGGTTAGAACCAGAGACCTCCTGCATCCAAGGCAGATGCTCTAACCACTAGGCCACCAGAGTGTAATGGCAATATTTTTACAATCTTGCCATACTGTGGTTTGTTCATGTAATAAAACTAATACATGAGTGGTTTAGATAAGTCCAACACTGATGCACCAACTTAGGCACAAAGTCAATTAAGCATTCACAGCTCTTCGTGTTCACTGTCCTGAACAAGGTTGTCTAAAATTCCCTTTGCAAATTCTCATAGATTTTCTGAATACAGAATTATTTGTGAGATTCAAAAGTATGTCTCAAACTCATTTTTATCACCCATTTGCACATTTGTATTCATCTGGATATAAACAGTGATCCATACTTACTAGCGAAAGTACCAGATGGACTTTACATGCATGCATTCCTAATCCCAAATACAACTGCAGATTTATTCAGAAGTTTTGAGACAAGTGTTAGAACTCTATGGTCTTAAACTAAGTAAAAGAAAAAGCAAGTTTCATAAACTCAACAAATATTTATTTCCCTAAGTTACAAAGTAAAACTGTACTAGGAAATTACAGCAGTGTGAATTAACTCTCATATAATCCTAGAAGTTCTATCACAAGTCCAAAAGTATTGAGTATTTGAAACAAAGTTTAATCTCAAATGTATCAATGTACCAATAGTCTTTAATTTGTTGATACATCAATAGTCTTGATGGATAACAATCATATGATCCAGGATGTCCTTGAACGAATTCACAATAATCCCCAAATAGTGTTTTAGTATAAAAAAAATGTAAATGAGCACATTGCTATTCCAATGAATAATTTAAATAATTCCTCTCCAATTATAACAAAATCTCCGATCATAGATTACCAAAGACCGATATTATGAATAACTGTTTACTTGGTCTTCTTCATATACAGGCTGTCACCTGATTTATGACAACAAAATGTCCTGGACCTGGGTCATTTCCAAAGGAATTTTTCATCAAATTCCAAAACAAGGCCAAGTCTGATGCATTTCACTGTAACCTCAAGCGATTTAAGAAATACTGCAACCGAGTTTTGCCACAATATAACACTGGTGGTTTATGTTGCCCATGGGAATTATTTCCACACGTTGGACTGTATTTGTCTGGTTGTTGGAATCTTCCACTGGAGTGTTAAGACATTAAAGTCAGCAAAGATGATGTAGAGTACATTCATTTTTTATGAGGTTTAAATTTTTTATAACCCCATTCATAATGGAGTGTACATTAGAAAAGCTGCTTAGCTACAACATTGATTACATGCATACTGTACTGGTTAGCATATAAAGAAGCAGAAATTTATATAACATTCTTCATCAAGTGGTAACTTCGATGTTCTTTCTCAATAAATGATATTTCATAAAAGTGCTTTGTTAACTGGCCATTAATTCATCATGGTTTCCCTTTCATTTCAAATGCCCACATTGAAGAAATTACTGAAAGCACTAATACAAAGCTTGGAAATTGATTAAAAATAAATGCCATACTATTTATATGAAACATGTGTGATAAAGAATGCTGGAAGATTATGACATGTCATAAATATTTCCAAAGTTTATTCGACAAGAATAATGAAGCATTAAAATAAAAAAGATACATGAGCTATGCCATGAAAAGGTTTTTGTGCACTACTAAACTTTGAACACTGTTTATGAGAGAGTACAATTTTTTAAATGCAAGGAATTGTGTACAATATATTGACTGTTACACTCTGTCAGTGGCCATTTATGTCATAAACGAAAGTTATTTTCTGTCTTCACTTTTTCATGAATCTACATGCCTCACCAGGCACTGGTTGAGGAGTGAGATTTTTACTTAGAAGTCAGCTGTTTATACCTGTTACTGTATGTCCCCAGTCTCAACAATAGCTACAAATTTATTATACATAGAGATTTTTAAGACAAAGGCTTGGAATTGGCCAAGAACCCACCATATATCTGGCTCAGATATGTGGATAATACCATGACTGAACTACACTTGTACCATGTTCAGGAATTTTCTGATCATCTCAACTCTATTGCACCACATATTCAGTTAACTTCAGAACAAGAAAATGGCAAGCTACCATTCTTGGATATGTGTATACATGTAAATGATGATGGATCAGCCAAAGTCACTGTGTATAGAAAATGATCCCACAATGACCAGTACATCAACTTGTTTTTCAATCACCATCTGGAACACAAGACATCTGTAGTGATATCTCTAATGCAATGAGCTAACTTCCTGGTCACAGATGAGACAGATCGAATGGAGAAGCATGTGAAATCTGCACTAGTTAAATGGCTATCCAGGAAAGCGGAGAAGAAAAAAACACCAAACAAAACCAGTAGTGGCCCATATCAACATCGGTATGCCATACACCCTGACTTTCATTTTTTCGTGTACAACTGTAGCATCAACATCTCAATTATTAAGAAAAATATTTTCTGCCAGTTCCAGTAATATTCTGACCTGTAGTATGATGCCTCAAGTCTCTTGGTCATTTAAAGTTAAGAGGATGATGGGGAAAATGTGTATACAATCCCGTAAACTAATTAAATATGTATGTATGTATGTATGTATGTATGTATGTATGTATGTATGTATGTATGCGTGTGTGTGTATGTATGTATGTATGTGTGTGTGTATGTATGTATGTGTGTGTGTATGTATGTATGTGTATGTATGTATGTGTGTGTATGTATGTATGCATGTGTGTATGTATGTGTGTGTATGTATGTGTCTGTGTATGTATGTATGTATGTATGCATGTGTGTATGTATGTATGTATGTATGTATGTGTGTGTGTATGTATGTATGTGTGTGTGTGTATGTATGTATGTGTGTGTATGTATGTATGTGTATGTATGTATGTATGTATGTATGTGTGTGTATGTATGTATGCATGTATGCATGTGTGTATGTATGTGTGTGTATGTATGTATGTGTGTGTGTATGTATGTATGTGTCTGTGTATGTATGTGTGTGTGTATGTATGTATGTATGTATGTATGTATGTATGTATGCATGTGTGTATGTATGTATGTATGTATGTATGTATGTATGCATGCATGTATGTATGTATGTCTATCATAAATGCATCTCCACACATTGTGGAAGGTCAATACACAGAAATCAATACACTTCAATCCCTGCTGGGTAAATTAAACTATACATCATGACTATTTTTAAGACATCCTACCAGGAAATAAATAGTAATAGGATATCATGTAACCCTGTGGTAAACTGGTCTTGGTTTAGAAGCAAATGACTCACCATTAGGGAAAGTTGTGGGAGGCTAAACTGACAAGCTTCATTAGTTCTCACATCCATTTACCTCTGGTTTTATCATGTGCAAAGCCCTCTGGTAAATGTAGACAGGATGATAATAAATTATGGTGACTCCCCTCACATGCATGCTAGCCACATGCAGTTATATTTATCCCCTCTTCTGGATCACGACTAATTACTTGACAAGACGTAATTTGTCAATATTGCACATGTATGTTAAATATTCTATTGAATCCAAATCAATATGGTATTTTAAAAACAAAAAATTAAAAAAGAAAATCTTGAAAATATGTAACTGATTTATTGTTGTCAAGATGAAACAAGAGGTTTCAGTGAATTCTCCCCCCTCCCCAAGAGCAACCACAATGAATTCCTACATTCATGAAATCAGAAAGACCTGTAATTTCTGTGGGTAGATACTGAAATGCCCTATCTTAAACTGTATTAGAGGAAAAGTGCAGAAAAGGCATTAAAAACTGTCAGTGAATTTGACCTTGGAGATAAAACCTTGACTATGATACATGAGACACCAAATTGAGGAACACAATGGTTCATCTTTGTGTCTTAACAGCTTTTATAAGACAAAGGAAAAACAAGAAAAAACCACAAAATATGGAACTGTTTAGGTGTCTTCGAGGATAAAACCTCAAAAATGCAGCACAACACATCTCCTAGTCCAAATTTATAAGTATGCCAAGTTTCATCCCCCTACAGAGGGGCGAATGAGACTGAACTTCAACTATTTAACAGTGACCATGAACTTGATACATGATAAACCTGTTAGTGATGATGTATGGGTTATATCACATTTCATCATTCTTTCTCGAATGTCTCTAAAATTATACTGTGTAAGTGAAATAGAATAATTCAACATATAGCAACATAACCTTAACTTTGAAGATAAGGGCCCCAAATGTGATATGTGACATAGCTTTTAGTGATAATGTACATTTAGAAAAAGTTTGATCACTTAATCTTAAATGTCTTTTCAAGTTATGAAGCAGAAAGTGAAGTGAGTTGGAAAGATTGAAAAGAAATAATATAGCCAGTGGATTTCCACCAGAAGACTTGTTATGATGTCTAGTTTGTCCAAAATGAAAATAGTGCCGATCTGACGTGGCTGCCAGTGACCATCTTACAAATCTTATTACTACTAATAGATCTAATAAAAAAGGTGTCAATCTGACGACATCCCATCTTTAAAATATTATCACTAATCCTCCTGAATGGATTGTCATAACAGCATGGGATTATTAGTAAACAACTAGCATGGGATTATTAGTAAACAACTAGCATGGGATTATTAGTAAACAACTTCTTAGGGGCACTCACTAGTGACATATGTATGGTGAAGTTGTTTGCATTTGAAACAGGCACAATGGAGAGAATGTTGGCATACCTCTATTCTACGTTTGATGAAATGTGGCTGAAATTTATTTGGATGTACCGATAGTACTTGTGGAAACTGTACATGATCTAAGCATACTGCTAACTAAAATGAATTGCTCCCTTGTGATAAATAAATCAGCCTGAAAAGTATAAAGTACACTATATTTAGCACCTGTTAAAAAAGGGAAAATGAATTTTGCCTGATTAGACAATACCAGCTTCTGAAAGTTCAATGAATAAATAATTAAATATATGAAATGTGAAATAATGTTATGGGCTCCTTTTCTTAGTACAATTTACCTCTTTAGTCCAGAAAGTGGAGCTAACAGTTTTTTGAAAGGTGCACATCTGGAGTAAGGCCAAGCTGTTTACTCTATAACCCATATTACTCCCATCAATCAAACACCAAAATAAAAGGGAATTAAAGGTTCTTTGAAATGGTCTTATCCTTAATTCCTGGAAATTCTTTTCAGCAGAAGAGCATCAGTCCCTTCAAGAGACTCTTCCTTTAAATTCTGGGCCCTAACATAGCGGAGAAACGAAAGTTTTGCTCTGATGTATAAAATAAAAGATCCTGTCATATCAATTATATTACAATTTTAACAAATTATCTTGTTGTAAAATACAAAAATATCCTTCATGGCAAGATTACTTTCCATTCTGGATGAATAGCAATAACAAGATTTTCAAGATAGCAACTGTGGCAGCCATACTGTACATGAGACTGGCATGTTTCATATACATTTAGAACCAACCTAAGAATTCTTCTGGTGAAAACCCCATGACAATATTACATTTCTTTTTGTGAACTAACCATAACAAGACTTTCAAGTTGGCAACAGTGATGCCACACCAGACACCTGATCAGCACCATTTTCATTCATAACCATAATATACCATTCTTCTGGTGAAAACCCCATGTCAATATAACTTTCCATTCAGAGGTAGCAACAAACAAAAATTTTGAAGATGGTCACTGTGGTGGCCATACTGAATAACTGACTGGTACCATTTTCAATTAGAAGCATACTGACAGCATAATAAGTCTTTTAGTGAAAACCCATGTAGACATGGCCATCAATTCAGAAGAGTAGCAATAAAAAGAAAATCAAGATGGCCATTGTGGTAGCCATATTAGATGTCCGAGCAGCACCAACTAGACTATGGGATGAATGTGTATGCTATGTGTGTAAAGTTTCATAGTAATCCCTCAGGTAGTTTCGGAAGAATAGCAATAACTGATAACAAACGTGCTAATGAATGGACGGATGAACAACCAGCCAGGTCCAAGAACAGACTCCTGTGGAACACCACAACATTGATCAACTGGGCTGGAGTGTATTCCATTTGCAGATACAATTTGTGTCCTGTTCACCAAGTAGGACTTGAACCTCAATAAGGCTGTATCATGAATGCCAAATACATGCTGGAGATGGTGAAGTAATATATCATGGTCTATTGTATCAAATGCTGCAGACAAATCAAGGAGGGTGAGGACTGTAATCTTTCCGCTATCCAACGCAGAAAGAATGTCATCATCTACTTTTAGAAGAGTAGTTTCAGTACTGTGGCAAGGGCGATATGCAGATTGTACATTGCTAAAAAGACTGTTTGAATTCAGATGAGATACAAGCTGGGATAGAACAACCTTTTCTAAGATTTTTTATATGAATGGGAGATTAGAAACTGGGCATTAGTTCTTTAAATCATTATGGTCTAGTGTTAGTTTCTTCAGCAAAGGCTTTACAATGGCAGTTTTGAAAAATGATGGGAATTCCCCAGATGAGAGAGAGGTATTAATAACATCAGTTAGTGAAGGCAATACTGGATCTAAGCACTCAAGCAGCAGTGATGTTGGAATTGGGTCAAGTTCACATAACTTTGGTGCACTCTTCATCAGGATTGAACGTACGAAATCCATAGAGACAGGTTCAAATGCTGCTAATGGTTGCTGCTCAAGTTCTGTATCCCAACTGTATGGCAAGTCAGTTGAAATTGAGGTGTCAAGCTTATCTCTAATGGTTTGTACTTTGTCATGGAAGAAATTTGCAAACATGTCCGGAAGGTCGAATGGAGAGACAGGAAGTTGGAAGTGGTGTAGATTTGTTCCTTGCCATTAGCTTGTTAGTAACCTCAAAGAGCTCTTTGCAGCTGGAACTTTCCATGATCTTAGTAGTGTAGTGGGCTGATTTCCCTGCATGGACTATATTTGTGACATTCTTCTTAGCGGCTTCATAGATTTGTTTATGAATAGTGAGTCTGGTGGAAAGCCAGAGCCTCTCAACTTTACAACGGTCTCCTTTAGCAGTGCGAAGCTGGTCACTAACACTGTTATACCATGGAGAACACTTTTGAATTGATACTCTGCACTTGGTAGCTGGGGCATGTTTGTCAAGCAATGAACGCAGGCATTTATCGAGTTGTTCTGCGGTACAAGATAAGCAAGTTGTTAGGTTAGCGTGGATGTCGTGCATTAGTTTGATTCTATTTATCATACGGAGGTTTCTCTTAGTAGCAGATAAAGGTGGAGGGTTTGGGACTGATACGTCAAGATGGCATATAATGCAGAGGTGATCTGACGCAAGGTCATGGGATACCAGGGAGGACCGTAGAATGTTATCGGGTCTATGAAGAATCCAGTCTAAAATGTGACCATGTTTATGGGTGGGTTGGTTAACTGACTGTTTGAGGTTGAAAACATTAATGGAATCTATGAGTTTTGATGTGTTTGAGTTTCCGAGACAGTCAAAGTGAAAGTTGAAATCTCCAAGAATAATCAGGTTGCCACCTATCGAATTTCATAGTCCAGGAGATTTGGAAACTGCTCCAAAAAGAGAGTCAGCCAGCTGTTTTTTCTACTAGGAAGAGGGCGGTATAGGCAGAAAAAATGGACTGACCTTTTCTCCAGTGTGAGTGTGGTTTGGACTAGTTCAAACGATGTGTGGTCGAAATTGAATGTTGTTCTAAGTGCTGTACAAAAACATGTACAATGACAAGATTACATAAACAAAACACCATAAAATTACAAAATAAACACATGATGAGAATAATTAAGGAAGTAAACATTATTAAGTCTCTAAGTGCATTCTTGAAGTCAAAATAAGTGAGTTTAAGAGCAGTCTTGAATGAGATCAGTGTCCTTGTGTCTACAATCAATGGTAATTCATTCCATGTAGCTGGGACCTGGTACACAAAATAATAATGTCTATATAACTTTGTGGGAACAATGAGAATATACCATAAATGATCAGATTTTTTTAAAAAGACCTTTATCTTTGGAACAGCAAATTTATCTGCAGTATACCCTGGAAGGGGGGGGGGGGCAGTGTCAATATGCACAGCATTTCCATATTGTTTTTTATTTGAAGATTTTAAAGTCATTATATATCAACTGATTTTTCAATACTCTTATAAACTAACTCAATCCTGTTTTATTTCATTGAATATGGCAAGAGATGCATAGGTCTGATGCATATGACTTTGATGTACATGGGCCAGGTGACACTTCCAGCTGTGACAAGCTACATGTAGATGGATATGACTAATTCAGAACCATTTCTGTAGTATGGGTGAAATAGTTTTGTTACAATCATGCTTTCTACCCCCTCTTTTGGTTACACTGTACATTAAAATACAACATGAGTTACCAGCATATATAATAATTCTGAACAAGTCAGATTTCACTTCCACCCCCACCCCCCATTATTTTTGAAAACTTTGTTGAGGACTGAATCTCTGTTGCATGAAATCAAATAGTATCCCCCCAAACTAGTTTGAGGCAGAAACAAGTCAGATTACATTGTTCTGTTTACTGAGCTCCAAGGCACTTTTACACACGTTACAATGCACATCTTAAATATGATCAATACCTGTGAATGAACTTGACTTAAAACACTTATTAATTAAGCTTTCTTAGCAAAAACCACCAATATCCAATTTGGGCATTTTATAATTTGGTTAAAATATGTTCTGACACACACACACACCACTTCATGCACTTGAGTAATTGGTTAACTGAGGGAAATGGCATATTGGCTCTTAACATGATTTCTGACCATTATCTTAGTAGTGAATTTTATTGTACATCCCCAAGTATATCACTTGCAAAAAAAGTTAATGCTGATGATATGCCACTGAATTTTATATACCTGATATATGTGGATGCCACTTACATCCTTAGATTAAGCAATTTGTAGATTAAAGTTTTAATTATTGTGACGTTTGCATGTATTGGGGTGGGGTTCTTCCAATATAATTTAATTAAATTATGATGAAAGTTCCACCCTGGCTCGTGAGGTTAGAAAGTTAAATTAGTGACGAGGTAGTTTTACAGCTCTGAGCCCCCAGTCAGCAATGCCGACGGTTAAATTTTCGAGAACACGAAGATGAAATTCAATCAATAACAATTTAATAAATGTGATAATTTAAAACGATAACTTCCAATCACTCGTCTTTCCCTCGACCAAGTGACAGCCTAATTCATCCCGTGATTTACAGTGTGAGTTCAATTTTCCCCCGTCCTTGCATCTACTCATCTATTTCTTCCCGATGATTCCTTCCTTCTTTCCGTTCCTGTAACTCCTCCTTTGTCTCCATTCCCTCTCTACTATCTCCTCCTCCAATTTCGCTCCCAGACTTCAACTTCTCCTTTTTTTCTCCTTTCCCTCTCTATTATCTCCTCCTCCAATTTCGCTCCTAGACTTCAACTTCACCTTCTTCTCCTTTCCTCCATCTCTCTATCTGAGACTACGGGACCAAACTGAAACTGATCTGTCCCTCAAAGCTTCCTTATTTGAAGCTCTCTACTTAGAATTTCCTGCTCTAAGATTTTCCCGCCAATAACGAATGGCTATTCAGAGTTACGCTAACCTCCACTCTGGGTAATTTCTCTCAGCGAACTAACTCTTGCCGGAAGACGTGGGGATATCATTCTACCCAAATCAAGGTCTCTCCCCTATCTTGATTCTGATTGGGTGGCGCTGTGCACCTGTCCAATCATCTTAGTGGCCAGTTCAACCTGTCTGTCTGTTTGCAGGGAAAGAAGTTAAGACACTCCCACTTCTTCAGGCAACTTCTTTTGATCTTGGAAACATTTCGACACCTAGGTGATAATTGGCTATCGGGCAGCCTCGCAACTCCTATGTCCGGCTCTTCAATTCTAGCCACAACAATCTTATGTAACGGATTAGTGCTAGCCTTCGGCAATGTTTGACATCAAACAATGGCCTGTCAGAATTACCTTGATTATACATGTTTCAAACTGGGCTACTCTGGGTCGGGGTAAACATGACAATTATTATGGCACAATATGCCCGTACACATTAAGAAAATTACTCACACACACACTTCCTGGGTGACAAGTCAATAAGAAAGCTGATAAAATGCACAAAATGAACTCCTAATGGAGCATGTTCAAACTTCAAAAGGTGAGACACCAACCATTTACTCTCTGGGATGGGGTTGGAGCTGGTGGGAGTTTCTTTAAAATGTTGTGCATCCTAAAATTCTAATTATGCAATACTTATCCATCATTAATACGTAGCTTACTTCTCATTCCTATATAAAAATCTTGTCCTTTCGATGTGAATACATCCTCCCACAGAGTGGAGAATTCTCAATACTACATGGATGTACCTGAGCATCTACCTTGCCTGCACAGAAACAGTCATCTTTTTCACAGACAACAATACAACACCCATCAGAGCATGGTGGGAGGAGGGTATTTGGTAGTTGCGGTATGTAAGTATTGAATAATTAAAATTAATGTGACCCCTCCCAACAGCAGCATTGTTACGCATTGCTATCATGAAGCTGAATTTGTCAGTTAGGTGGGTAGGTTGATGTTTTTAAAACTGAGAAAAAAAGAGATAAATGGAAAGTCCCTTAGAGGGAGAGCTCCACTTTGCAAGTTGTTGGTATCTCTCGGGGGCTACATGTTGTGCCTCAACTATGTGTCACAGAGAAAAGTTCCCGCACTTTATGTGTGGTTTAAGGGGGAAAAGGTAGTATGCCAAATGCTGCTGATGTCCCCCAAGGAATCATTCAAAGCATACTAAATAATTAAATGATGTACTTGAGAAGATGTCATAATGTTCAGGTGATAATTAACTTGAATTTCTGTTGCATTGCTTAAATTATTTTGATGGGAAGGCATACCCAAGCTCCCATTTAAAAATACCCATTTCTCTTTCTTTGGATGAAATGGAGTCCAACTAGGAAGGTTTAGCAGGCCACTTCATGGTAACTGGCTGCATTGACCATGGGTCTCAATGTCAATGAAGGAAACATACCAGCCATGACAATGTGAAGCAACATTTTTGAACTGTGGCAAACTCCTGATAAATTTCCTCAATCAAGAAATATTGTCAAAAGTGAGAAGGATCTGAATGGTTGGTGTGCCAGATGGTTAAGTCTGGTGGTAGGTTGGTGTGCCAGATGGTTAAGTCCAGTGGTAGGTTGGTGTGCAAGATGGTTAAGTCTGGTGGTAGGATGGTGTGCCAGATGGTTAAGTCTGGTGGTAGGATGGTGTGTCAAATGTTTAAGTCCGGTGGTAGGTCGGTGTGCCTGATGGTTAAGTCCGGTGGTAGAATGGTGTGCCAGATGGTTAAGTCCGGTGGTAGGTTGGTGTGCCAGATGGTGTTCCAAATGGTTAAGTCTGGTGGTAGGCTGGTATGCCAGATTGTTAAGTCTGGTGGTAGGTTGGTGTGCCAGATGGTTAAGTCCTTAAGTCCGGTGGTAGGTTGGTGTGCCAGATGGTTAAGTCCTTAAGTCTGGTGGTAGGACGGTGTGCCAGATGGTTAAGTCCTTAAGTCTGGTGGTAGGATGGTGTGCCAGATGGTTAAGTCTGGTGGTAGGTTGGTGTGCCAAATGGTTAAGTCCAGTGGTAGGATGGTGTGCCAGATGGTTAAGTTTATTTACTGCCTTGTCAAAGGACCAGACCTCAATGTCATCCACCTGAGAGGAAGGCAAAAGCCTGGTAGGTGTCAGTGGCTCTGCTTCTATCTTGATCTCTTGTTAGGATCAACCAGCATACTATGAATCAAGGATTAGTTGGGCATTAGGGAAGGGAGAACAATAATGTGGTTTAAACTTGCAACAGGCAATTTTTGTCTGATTAAATGACAGAACCATTAACATGGCATCCTTGAAAACGATTACTGTTTCTGCACAGATGTGGTGGATGCATGAGTACACCTATGGTGTATTAACAATTCTACACTCTGTGGGAGGATGCATTCACACTGAATGGACAAGATTTTCTGCCACAAAAAAGCAATATGCCAAGTATTAAAACCCTGATTTGTTCCCACTTTTATCTCAATAATAAAAAAGTAATATGATGAAAAAAATCAGAGCAAATATAAGTTTTTTATTTTTTTAAAAATCCAGGCCACCTTCCCCTTTAAATGACCAACATGCCCACTTGCAATGGTCAACATGCCTGCCCCCTTAAATGGTCCATCTGATAGGTCAACTTCAATATAAAAATCTCCAATATTTGATTAAGAATGTTATCTTTTATGTGAATGGAATTTAGCAACTATCCTCTCTCTGCTTAAATAGTCAACACCTTCCAGTAATTTTTAGTAGCATTCTAAATGTATACTTTGGCAAGATAATTCAACTGTGTCTCACTAAATTAAATCATTTTACTATTAGAAATATGTTCTTGGCTGTACATAGTAAATATCTGGCATGGTGGGTTATTGTTTTCCTACCACAGCTAACTTGAGATTACAAGACAAAACAAGTTTTTAAAAATAACTTTAATTTTGTTAACATCAAGAATAATGTTCTGTACATATCTGCTTACATGTCCAGTCCAACTGCAAACACAGACCCTGATCTGTCATTGCATAATGCAACAGAAGATCTGGGTTTAAACAAACATCAATCCAGATCTGCTAGCACATTATGTGATGGCAGATCTGGATCTGTGCAATTAGCCTTCTAAATGATTACATAAGTGATTTTCATTCAAACAGATTTATATCCTCAAACTTTCTAGAACACACAATCTGTTGATTACAGAGTGAGCAAGAAATGATTCAAAGATTTGTTTTGCAAAATATTTCATCAAACAATTAGCACTGTTGCTAATAATAATCAGGGATGATAGCAACTTGATACAAATAAACTTAGCTCTAAGTGGCAACCAAAAAAAGAAATAATAAAAACCACTGCAACAAGAAAAGAACTCTAATTCATAACTGGACTGTGTATACTACAAGAAGCCTCAATGTGTAGCCAAGTTGGAATGGAGTTATACAAGAAACTGCTGTCTTCTACTGATACATTATCTACTACTGAAGTAGGTGTGCATTGGCATTACAAAAACCACTGAGAGCAAAACTAATGAGGAGGTGGATATTGTTGTTTTGAGGGTCTAAGGAATGTACTACAAAACCCATCATGCAAAGTGCAGAATTATTTATTGACATCAACATAACCTTTTTACTTGCTTCAGTTTGTGTGCTTTAGTTACTGCAAGACATTATAGGACAATTTATTTTCTATAATGATTCTACAGTAGATTTCTTGTTGTTGTGAGGTGAAAATCCTATTTTACAGCTTTGATTTCTATAATGATTCTACAGTAAATTTCTTGTTGTTGTGAGGTGAAAATCCTATTTACAGCTTTGATTTCTATAATGATTTCTACAGTAAATTTCTTGTTGTTGTGAGGTGAAAATCCTATTTACAACTTTGATTTCTATAATGATTCTACAGTAAATTTATTCTTGTTGTGAGGTGAAAATCCTATTTACAGCTTTGGTTTCTATAATGATTCTACAGTAAATTTATTCTTGTTGTGAGGTGAAAATCCTATTTACAGCTTTGGTTTCTATAATGATACTACAGTAAATTTCTTGTTGTGAGGTGAAAATCCTATTTACAGCTTTAATTTCTATAATGATACTACAGTAAATTTATTCTTGTTGTGAGGTGAAAATCCTATTTACAGCTTTGGTTTCTATAATGATACTACAGTAAATTTATTCTTGTTGTGAGGTGAAAATCCTATTTACAGCTTTGATTTCTATAATGATACTACAGTAAATTTATTCTTGTTGTGAGGTGAAAATCCTATTTACAGCTTTGATTTCTAGTTGATTTTAGGGCAGTAGAACCATTACATTTTCAACAAGATTTTTTTTACTGATTATAAAAATCCAATGGAATTCACAACTGTTATTATTTAATCATGTCAAGTTAATCTCCTGGGTTTGGTGATGATATAATGCAATCTGTTTTAATATTTTTAAGGAAATCAATTTTTGTTCCTGCACAGCACAAAGAAGTGAATAGTCAGTTTTAAAACACATAATTATGCATATAGTACATTTTCAGGAAAACTGTTTCAGACTCGCAGGAAAATGATGCATATTTTAGGAAGGAAGCAGACTGATGGGAAATAACTGATACATGTACTAATAGCATACATTATTTTCTTACTACTGTGATGATACAGGAATGAATTTTTATGAGTCTAAGGTCTTAAACTATTTAAATGAAAAGAGGAAAAACTAAAAGGTTTAGTAAAATTCAACAAATAAAAATGTATTTCCCAAGAATACAAAGTGAAATTTTTTAAGGAACTTACAGTATTGTGAATGCAATCCCATACAACCCTGAAAGTTCTATCATAAGTCCAAAAATAGTGTTCTGAATAACTGAATGTGCTGTTGTGCCAGCGGCCTCGAATAGTTAGATGTGCTAACAATCTTGATGTATCACAATGATATAATCCAGAATGTCATTAAATGAAATAACAATAATAAAGAAATCATGATTTAGTCCAAAAGTTAATGAGCACTTTGTAATCCCAATGAACAATTTACATCAATAAATTCTCTCAAATTAAAACTGAAATTAACAAAATGAATGATTCCACTAAACATATGTTAAATTAGGAATAAATTCTGTTGATCACAACCTTTATATAAATACACAAAACACAATATGTAAGAGGACCAGGAATGGGTAAATTTCCTATCAAGTTCATAAACAAGGTCAGACCTGTTTGCTTAAATGTTAACAAACTACCTGATAAAGATCAGGTTGACCAAGGTTCTTCCAAAGGAAAAACCAAGGTCCTGAATTCAAATCTAAGTAAACATGCTTACAAATGATCATTATCTTAATCTACATTCATGGACAAAAGTTACCTATACATTTAAGTTGTTTGCAAATAACCCTTACAATCTACAATCATGAATAACAGTTAAGCACAATATATAGATGCAACAGAATGTGTTGTGTTTAACGGAATAGTGGCGATAATTAAAGTAAAAAAGTTTTAAAAATATAAAGATGAAGAACTACACAATAACTTTTAAGATCAGCCCTTACAAACTATGCAAACATGAACTTCAACAATATGTAATGGGTAAAGATTTTAAAATTCTGTAAAAAGGAAAGATTAAAGAAACAGATTAAAAACATATAGCAGATTATCTTTCTTTTGATCTCATGGTCTCAAATATCTTGGGATGGTAATGGTTTTCTGACTGCCTAGGGCTGGTATAGGTATTCTGAATATTTTGGTTGGTTATAGTGGATGTCCGAATGTTCTGGGTTGGTGAAAGTGGATATCTGAATGTTCTGGGTTGGTGATAGTGGATATCTGAATGGTCTGGGTTGGTGATAGTGGATATCTAAATGGTCTGGGTTGGTGATAGTGGATATCTAAATGGTCTGGGTTGGTGATAGTGGATATCTGAATGGTCTGGGTTGGTGATAGTGGATATCTAAATGGTCTGGGTTGGTGATAGTGGATATCTGAATGGTCTGGGTTGGTGATAGTGGATATCTGAATGTTCTGGGATGGTTATAGTGGATGTCTGAATGGTCTGGGTTGGTTATAGTGGATATCTGAATGTTCTGGGATGGTTATAGTGGATGTCTGATTGTTCTGGTTTGGTGATAGTGGATATCTGAATGGTCTGGGTTGGTTATAGTGGAAATCTGAATTTTCTGGGTTGGTTATAGTGGATATCTGAATGTTCTGGGTTGGTTATAGTAGTCTAAATTTTCTGGATTGGTTACAGTGTGTGTGTGTGTGATTTGGATTTTTAACGTAGCTTTAAAAAAAATTCAGTCATATTGCTACAATGTCTGCAGTGTAGCAGTTTATAGTGATGTCTATCACTGGGGCATCATGCCACAGACATGCAGCATGATGTCACATTATCCTGACACCAGGCGGACGAGTCCTAACACTAACCTCTTAATGCTGAGTGCCCAGCGAGGCAGCTGTTAATACCATTTTTGTAAGTCTTTGGTATGACTCAGCTGGGGATCGAACCCATGACCTCCCGCATCCGAGGCAGACGCTCTAACCACCAGGCCACCAGAGCGGTCATTGGTTTGAATGTTCGTGGGCTGGTTATAGTAGTCTGAAATTTCTGGGTTATAATGGATGCCTTAATGTTCTGGGCTGGTTTTAATGGATGCCTGCAGGGCTCAAAATTAGCGGTAGTCCACTAGCCTGAGACTAGCTGATTTCCTGTCGGACAAGTAACTTTCATAATGTTAATAGTCCGATGGGCTAGCAAGTGTCAGTTATCAATAGTCAGCGTTTGTTTATGCCATTCCCTAATAAAGACTTGACTTAGCAGATGTTCTGTAGAATCAAAGCAGTGGCCATTGTAAACAGTCATAAAATATTAGCATGAGAAGATGAAGTCAATTTCTGCCTCGGAAAGGTGCGTTTCTATAACAAGAATCCATCCGAGTTTGTGCATTTCACTTAACAGCGCAGATTATGGTCCTGTAATTAACAACAGAAGTTTGGTAATTGATCCTAATTAATCTGATAATGAATTAAATGAAAAAATGACATGATTTCACACTTTATTCTCTCAACCACAGTAACAAACTAAAAAGCAGTATACCACACAAAAGAACATGACAAAAACTATTCAAAGAAATTAGTTCACAGGTTTTTTTGTTTAAGGTTGTTTTATTAGCTCGCTACCCTAACGCTGCAACAGGTAACTATATATTTTACATTTCCATCGTAATAATTTCAAGAATTAGATCAATTTATTCCAATTACGTTATTGACACATCCTTTCCATACAACTACCGTATTTTCGCGTATATAAGACGCGTCTTATACAAAATTTTACTTACCCCGCACCCAGGGTGCATCTTATATTAATGGGCGTCTTATCTAAGTATTTTTTAACACGAACGAACGGTACAGTGTGTGATATTGAAGGACGATTATTGCGGTCGATATTCACGTTTCATGATTTTCATTCCTAGTTGTAAAAACAGTTGGGTAAGTGTTCAGTAATTACCACGTGTACCAATCCAATGCAGGCCACTTCAAATTTCAAATCCTTTCGTTTCAATGTTTTGTATAATTATTGCAGATCTAAGTTTAGTAGGAGTAAATGTTTTAAATTTATATAATATAGTATGTTTAAATAGTTTTGTTTATTGTTATTAATTATCACAGCAAAAACTACAGCGGCTATATTACCTATACATCCGGTTGGGTTCAAAGATACTTAAAATTTTCAGTATCTTTGGTGGGTGCGTTCGAAAACAAGACAAGACTAAATAGTTCGAAAACAAGACAAGAATTTGTTCAATATAGCACTTAAATATGAAAATCAGTTCTACCATATATTTAAAAATTTTATTAAACACAATATAATAAACTGTTACTAAATAGTGTTTGACTTGATCAAAAATCAATGTACCGTATTGTTCTATTCATCTTCATTTTCATCAGTTTCGGCTTCAAATCCATCGAAACTTGAATCAAATTCACTGTCGTCGTCGCGGAATAACTCCATAACTGATGCTAATTGATCCTCATTGGCGTCAGTGGTATCGGATGCAGCTGAGTCGTCGTCCGAAGAACTGATATAGCTAGCCGATTCGGGAATTATCCCACACTTTCTGAAGCCATTGATTATTGTCATAGTTTTCACTTTCTCCCATGCCAGAAGAACCCAATTACATGCCTCTACGTACGCTGCACGACATAGTCGACCAGCTGGCGTGAAGGTGTGTTTACCGCTAGTCATCCAACGATCCCATTCCTCACGAACAAAAGTCTTAAACGGGTGACTGATGGAAACATCCAAGGGCTGTAGCTTGCAAGTCAGGCCACCTGGGATAACGGCAATGTGGGCTCCAGCATTGTTGATGTGCTTCTGCACAGTTGTCTCCTTATGGGCAGCCATTGCATCAAAAATCAGAAGAGATTTCTTCTTGAAAAATCCACCTCTTCTTGTTCTGAAGCATTCGTCCGTCCAGGTCTGCATCACCTCTGTGTTCATCCAGCCCTTTTTGTTGCAGACAACAACAACTCCAGCTGGCAACGTTTCTCTTGGCACAGTTATCCTTTTAAAGATAACCATGGGTTTCAGTTTTCCTCCTGCAGCAGTGCAGGCCAATACAACAGTGAAGTTGGTTCGTTCATGTCCGGTGGTATCAATCACGACTGTCTTCACTCCTTTCTCTGCCACTGATCTAGTAGCTGGAACATCGAATGACATTGGAATCTCATCCATATTGATGTCATCATCATCTGCCAACTTCAGTTCACTTATTTCCTTCTGAACAAAGGTATGGAAAACATCCAATTTATTCTCCCAATCGTCCGGAAGCTTCTGTCCAACAGTTGTACGTGACCGGACTGCAAGATTGTTCCGTTTCATGAACTTGCACACCCAGTTGACACTGCCACCACGAAAGTCTGTGATCTTCATTTCTGTAGCAATAATCTGAGCCTTCAGTTTGATCGCTATCGTTGAAACAGCATGGTCACTGTCACGTTGCGAATGCACCCAGTTGGCTAGATTTTCTTCCAAGTTCGGCCATCTTGCCTTTCTACCTCTATGAGCTTGTTTCCTTGGATTCATCTTACTCTACTCTTCCTCCAACCTCCAATCACGTACATTCTTCTTGCTGCTGCTAAATTCTCTTCCAGCAGCTCTGTTGCCACGCTCCTTGGCAAACTTGATGACGTCTAATTTAAAGTCGGCCGTATATGATTTTCGCTTCGGCATCGTGACAATTTTATAAATTTTAAAAATGCTAAGCAAATTGATCACTCATTTATATATATACCGGTAATAAGAGACTGTCCCCATGTTTACCGGTATATATACTAACCGCATACATCGGGCATTTATTGGTCTATGTACGGTACTAATCCCACCCGCTGAAGACTTGGCCTAGCAGATCAATGAAGCCGCCTTTACATCTGGCGTTTATTGTTCTAGAATCTAGATACCAGGTACTCAACCCATCCGCTATTGGCCCAGCAGGAGATAAGAATAAACGATAACCGTTGCGGTCCTGCCTCAGACAATTCTTTGATCTCAACTAAAAATGGTAATGAAGCCTTGTTTACATCCGACGGGTGATGAAACATTGGACAAATTTTCATTTATGATAAAGGAAAGGAAAGGAAACCACTGGAGATAAATTGCTCAGTGTGGCAGATGGCTAGGCCGCGTGCGTCTTATATTTGTGGGCGTCTTATGTAAAATATTTTTTACACAAATCGTCAAAACCTGCGTCTTATATATGGGTGCGTCTTATAATTAGGTGCGTCTTAAATGCGCGAAAATACGGTACTTTTTCTATGATGATAAGAATAGTTTTTATATTTTTCCCTTACAAGAATGAACAAATAATTGAATACACGTGGAGATATCCAAGCAGAATGCCATACATTTGTTGGGAATTAAAATCTCTGCGAACGGGCATCTAAGATTGGAAAATTTTCTGCCTTATTATTAAGTTCAACAATACACTGAGGTTCGATTAATTAAGAAGAATTACCAAACTTACGACATATGATACTGTAATTGGAGCTGTTAAATACAACGCGCCGAGTGTCAGAGGGCTTCGTTTGATGGGAACACACATTTTCCAAGTTGAAACTGACATTATCTTCTGATGCTAATATTTATTACAACAGCCACTGCTTTGATCATGCAGAACATCCGATGAAGTTAAGTCTTTGTTAGGGAGAGGCCATTTAATTGTGGGAGGGGGCAAAGACACGTGTTTTGAAACGTGTTTCTTGCTCTGACTTTCTTATATAAAGGACACTGTGCCATTCCCTTTCTTGCTTTAAATAATTCGCGTCAGCTATACTATAACATCTCGTATTTCAAAACAAGGCACAATTCCCTCCTTATAAGACAGGCAAAATGTGGCATTTGATAGATGGTGTTCAGCCACCGGGAAAAAAGCAAAAGTTGAATGAGAATGATGAGGAATAACTCTTATGATAGGGAAAAGCATAATGGAAAATTTCAGAAGAAATGGACAAAAGACAGGGAATGGCTGAACGTTATGTGGTGTAACTGGTGTACGCAATTCGCAAAAACAAACACAGAAAACATTCAGTTTTGTTGCGGGTTGTTTGAACTTTAAAATTGAATTGGTAAACGTACATGAAATCTGTGTGACATTGTTTTGTGAACAGGACTAGTAAAGATTTGGCAGGACTAGTAAATTTCTCAATATACAAATCCTTCTGGCTACAAAGAAATTTGTGTTAAATTCAAGCCCTGGTCTGAATGTTCTGGGTTGGTTATAATGGATGTCTGAACATTCTGGGTTGGTTATAGTGGATGTCTGAATGTTCTGGGTTGGTTATAGTAGTCTGAAGTCTTCAGATGGTTACAGTGGTTATCTGAATTAATGTCTCAGGTTGATAGTGGTTATATGAATACACTGTATCTTGAAATGGCAGTGGTTGTCTGAATGTCTTGGGTTGGTTGTTGTTGTTGTTGTTCTAGGGTTTAACGCCATTTTTCAGCACAAGATAAGCTATACAGGGTGGCCAGTATAACTGGTGGAGGAAGAACCCTGAAAGCCCCAGGGAAGAACCACCGACCCACGAGAAGCTACTGGCAGGCTTTCCCACGTACCCACACTAGTCGAGCCTTGGAATCAAACCCACGCAGACAGAGGTGAGATGGCAGTGATCCGGAATGGTGAGCGCTTTAGACCACTCGAGGCCCCATCTTGGGTTGGTAATGGTCATCTGACTGTCTTGGGTTAATAGTGGTTGTCTGCATGTTTTGGGTTTCTTATGTCAGTTGTCTAGGCTCAAATAAACAGTAACACAAGAAAGAGTGAAAACAACAAGCTTTTAAAAATACAATAATGTATTTCCCTGGAAACATTCTGTAGAAATGAAAAAAATACAAAATTACGGTAGTTTATATTATCAAATCCAAAAGTTATCCAAAATTAATCAGAGAATAAAATTTTAGTAGTCCTAATAACAAAGTGTTCTACTGATTTCATGTTCGAATCTTGACGAAGAATCCAAGATGGAAGACGATGACGTATGCTACAATCTGTAGTGTTGAAGTCTACAGTTCCTTGTAGAAACAAGAATTATCTCTCCGGTTTCTGATAGCGGAATAAATTTTTATAAAAAACTGTTCTTGTTCCACAATATTAAATGAGCACACGTATTTTCCGGAAAAATACCAGAACTAATCCTTCTAATTTGAAATAACTCCAAACCAAGTAGTTTGAAATAACTCCAAACAGCACAACATACAACAGTTTAACAGCCCAACTTCTACTGTGATTAATTCTCCAAAACATGGGTTATATGGGCTTTCCAAAAAGTAAACAAGGGTCAAGTGATCATCTTTTGGAAGTTTATAGAAGCAAATACTTCTTACAGATCACGTTTACCCAGTGTGACCCTGACAAAAACCAATCATTTTTACTCTAAGAAATAAAAAATAATAAAAAATGTTTATAACTTAAAGCCAAGGTCCCATCATGACCTTGGAAACAACCAATCATTTTAAAATAAAATAGAACTTGTTTATGAAGGTTGCTACAAATTCGGAAACAAGGTCAGGATTTAGATCAACATCGGTGTTTATAAACTAACAGTCAAGGTCAAACTATTTTCTACAGTATCATGTAATGAAAACAATAAAAAAAATTAAAACTGACAATTGAAATAAATATATATTAAATCAGATGTAATTAAATCAAATATACATAACAGGTTGGTAGTGGTTATCTGAATGTCATGGGTTGGTAGTTGTTATCTGAATGTCTATGGTTGGTAGTTGTTATCTGAATGTCTTGGGTTGGATGTAATTGCGCTTATATTCAAAATTACAGTACAATTTCAAAATGTGTAATCAAGATTGAGAACCTATGACATGGCTCATGTAATTCGTATTTGCAGAACCAAGAAAGTAGATTTTGAGGAAATTCAGGATGTAAAACTAAGTATATTTTTTGGCCAGTCTAATTACCTGCTAAAGAAGACAGTTTATGCCTTGTCACTTGCATGCTATTTGAAAGGACCCTTTCTGGAGTCTACTGTATATCTAGCCTAAATCCAAAACATTGTATCAAAAAAGTTAACGCGGAATGTGCCAAAGCAGCTGGTATGTGGCAGTCCATGAAACATCTGCTTTACTTTATTCAGAAACAAATTTAATAAACCAAACTGTAAAGTGCCTACTACGCGAGTGTACATAATTTGTTGACAATCAAAAGTGCTAGCATATGTGTCCATTGTTTTGTTGCAAAAAAAAGTAGTTCCTTTATGAGTGCAATATGAAGTTGCACGTGAGTTCAGTATCGTAAAATATTGAACAATTCTGACAATGCAAAGTTAACGGAGAAAAAATGAGCATATAATAAAACATAAAATGTATTTACCATTTGTAGCATCATTGGGAAAGGCTCTTAGCCCCCATTCCCTCAGTATGATATACCAGTAGCATAAATTGTGATAAAAAGTGTTTTTATAATGAACCAATCAATAAACAGTGTATCAACCTTAGCAAAAACACTGCATGAAATTGCTAACAAATATTTTCCAACACCTATAAAGTCCATTAAAATCATTATACCAGCAAATCTGTACATAAGCAACGGTATTGTGATTTTATTTTCATCTGTCAATAATAATATTAAACTTGAAACCTTAATCAACTTGCATGATACATGTACATGTAAATGTATACGTACTAGCTCAATGTTACAAAGCTTTAGAAGTATTATATCAGTAATATTACCGGCTCTTCCAAATATTGGCATGTACATTAAATCACTACTGTGGGGTCTGTATCAAGTTTCAAAATTCATAAGGAGTGAAAGAATATAAAGACTAAATGTATTCTCCTTTAAATGAACTGCACGATCCAGTCCACTTCAGCTACTATGAACAAAGTACAAGAATGCTACATATACAATACCCTTACACCTTATTTTCATGTCAAAGAGTGACATATCTAGATAATGGTGTCCATTTAAGCAGTGGAATTTTCCTCATCTAATGTGCATATTACAGATATATACCAAGATAAAAACCACCTAAATACACCACATTATCCAAAGTACAGTATCTACAACAAACATGTATATTACCTGAAAAGCAAGCTGAGCTCCCTAATTTGTCTCCTTAATCCATTTTTGGCCCTTATCTCCCTAACTGATGGTGAATGACTGGGATAGATCAAAGTGGCAACATTCTTGGGCTCCTATAAAATAAGGATGGATTGAGCCCAGAGTTGCAGGGCAGCTGCCAAATTTAGCTGCTAAGACTGACTCACCCAGTCTGTATGCAGCATGTTAGATTAGACTGGAGTATACCTGTTGTGTATGTTCACCCATGCCACTGTACCCAGAGGGATCTTTACAGCTGTTTATATATGGCTACAGGACAAAGCATTAAATATAAAAACCTTTCACTGTTCATTCTTTACATTTTAAAACCAAAGAACTAGATAAGTGTGTAACAGATATCATTATGTATTACAGGACTTGATTATGGCATGTACCTGGAGCACAAACACAGTGTGCCACTTTAACTGCAACTTGCCAAATTATCAATGGGAAAACTTTCACAAACAGAACTTACATCAGGTCAATGACATGCCACTACATAACCCTGTGTTTCCGAATAAAGATGAAGCATATTCAGTAAAGGGTCTTCTTTTATAAAAGTTAATTCAGCCATATTTGGAATACTGTAATGTAATTTTGAATTAAAAAACATTTGGCAACATAATTTTTTCTTCCTCAAACATAACCAAACTTTTAAGATTCCAAAACAGAACATGATTTTCAGGATGCAATGAATTATATACAAATTTTACCAATATATGAAAGAATATTCTTAATGAAGGCCAAATTCATGTATAAAGTGTCCAGAAAAGTCATTCCTGTCCACCTAACATATCTCACCAAAAAGAGGCTGAAGGTACTCCAAATTTACCCTCAACCCACTCCAAGGTGTTAATGCCTTGGACCTGGGAAAAAGAATGGTTGAGATAAAGTGAGGCTATATACATGTATAAGCATTTATGTGTGGACACTGACATGGACACAGTTCCTTTCTTCTTCGTAGTGGCAAGCTAAAAATTACAACTGGTTATTTTGTATATAATTTGCAGTCTAATTATTTGTGGCAGGTTGGCAATACAAAGGGTCTTTGTAAACAGGCACATTTTTATAGTTGTCTGAAACAAAAATACTTGAAACTTTCCTAAAAGTTTTCAAATATTTAGACTTAAAATCTTTAAATAATTATAATATTTACATAAAATACTTACATAATGACTCACTTTTCTCAACAGTAAGTATCACTCCCCATTGGTGTGTGATTAAAATTAAGGAAGTAAATTAAAGGAGGTCAGATAACAGTTCCCAGAATAAGGAACATATTTAAATTAACTGATCAGAGACATTAACTTACATGTCAAGTATATTTTCACAATACTATCATCTCATACAATCTGCACTGTTTTCTACTTCAAGTCTATTTAGAGTCTTTATAACTGTTACGATCAAAAAGACCTCCGCTCACTCCAGGAAGCAGAAACAGTGACTGTTGGTGAAATAATAAAATAAAGAAACAAACAGAATGTACTCAATTGTTGCACATAAAGTCTCTACATGCAAATTATTAGTAGTCTACATATATATTTTTTGTAGTCTCTACATGCATATTTTAGTAGTCTATGTAGACTACTATGCATGTAGAGACTACAAAAAATATGTATGTACATATTTTTGTCGTCTCTACATGCATATTTTAAGTAGTCTACATACATATTTTTAGTAGTCAACACATGCATATTTTTGTAGTCTCTACATGCATATTTTAGTAGTCTACATGCATATTTTCTGTAGTCTATACATCCATATTTTTTGTAGTCTCCATCCATATTTTCTGTAGTCTCTACATCCATCTTTTTAGTAGTCTACATGCATATTTTTAGTAGTCTACATGCATCTTTTTAGTAGTCTACATGCATATTTTCTGTAGTCTCTACATCCATCTTTTTAGTAGTCTACACACATATTTTTAGTAGTCTACATGCATATTTTCTGTAGTCTCTACATCCATCTTTTTAGTAGTCTACATGCATATTTTCTGTAGTCTCTACATCCATATTTTTAGTAGTCTACATGCATATTTTCTGTAGTCTCTACATCCATATTTTTAGTAGTCTACATGCATATTTTCTGTAGTCTCTACATCCATATTTTTAGTAGTCTACATGCATATTTTCTGTACATGTAGTCTCTACATCCATATTTTTAGTAGTCTACATGCATATTTTCTGTAGTCTCTACATCCATATTTTTAGTAGTCTACATACATATTTTTAGTAGTCTACATATTTTCTGTAGTCTCTACATCCATATTTTTAGTAGTCTACATGCGTATTTTCTGTAGTCTCTACAGCCATATTTTTAGTAGTCTACAACAGCCACTGTCAGCATTAAGTATCATGCTGAAAATAAACTCATACTAATGTTATCTTGAAAACAAAATGTTGGACAGCTGAGGGTTGACAAAATACTGTACATCTCATCAACATATTTCTGTCTTAAATTGACACAAGATGCATGTTAACAAAAAATGGTACTCATCTTTTACACACTGATAAATTTATGACACAGTTTGCAAACTTTTGATCTCTTTCAATTTTAGTCCGTCTTCCTTGTTCAATCATTAATCATGTTTAGAACATTGAAAAGATGCAAATGTTTTTAACGAAAATAAAGACTAATTTCTTTTTTATCATTTATATTAACAGAATGGGTCCCATAAATAGCTCTAATGCATAATAATTCTACATTTCCAATAATGACTTGTGCTATATATAATAAGCATATTTTGTTGACCCACCTATTGGCCAGATCTGTGAAAAGTAATCAAACAGATGTTTGAACATAGCTAAAAAGAAAGTTTCTGTCACCCATTTCTGTGCTAGCACGGCATAACCAAAACATGAGAGCAAAAACATGTATAACTTCACTGGCCCTTGTGCTTTTGCCAACATATTCAGTTTCTTTAAAATAATAAAACACTGGAAACGATATCTCCTGGTCATCATATGTGTAATTTTAGCCTGACCATGTACCAGTAAGATGAACTCAAAGGGTATCATCAACATTTGCAAAGACTAACATAATTACATAATTATTCACAGGTCAATATTCATACCCCAATACTTATGAACCATCACATCGAATATTTTAAATATATCTTGCCCATATATTCTTCAAAAATATCTGCTGCTACCTAAAAATTATAGATCCTGCTTTCAACACTTGTGATGCAAACACATTTTAAACCTTATACCAGTTCAACCTCTACGTGAAAGGCAATCCCATATAATTATAAAATGACATAGTTTCAATAGGTTTGCACTAGTAAAACCAACCTTGACGTGAAAGGCAACCCCATATATTTTTAAAATGACATAGTTTCAATAGGTTTGCACTAGTAAAACCAATGCTCATAATTTCTCAGACACCAATTCTACAAACAATTATTTTTTTTGGTGCTAGACTGAAGAAAATACCACTATCACCTTTAGTTTGTAACATTTGAACAAAATCATCAATAAAAGATAAAAAAAGAACTGGGCTTAAAACACATATCTTTGTATTGTTACTGTACTGCATTTAAACAAGAATATTTATTTTTTTAAACTTTTAAAATCTTTCCATCAATACCTTTCTGTACAAGAGAAAACCATAGATTATTGTGTTGTACATGCACAATCAATGACTTTTGAAAAATCAATAAATAAGCAAGAAAACCTACCACCAGATTTACTAATATACTTCTGAACAAATCAATGCAAAACAATATATTATCACATGTACTGTAGTATTTTCTGAATCCAGCTTCCTCAATTAGATTATTGCCATCTGCCCATCTATACAACTGTATGTTCAAAACAGAAGTGAACAATTTACCAAGTACATTAATTTGAAAAAATTTTCTGTAACAGATCTGGTCATTCATTGATTCTAAAATATCGGACATATACTTTTTGACCATTCCATTCTTTTGTAAATTTCCCTGTTCCAAAGATCATATTAAAGATCACATTAAGAAATAAAACAATACAAGGTAAAGTCAACTTGAAACAAGTGACAAGAATCTTGTCGGGACCTGGCATTTTATTTTTTGCAGAGTGAACACTACATTGTCATCCAGATTTTATCTCTGTCAGACATTAATAAGGAAAAGAAAATTATCAAAACAGTCATTCTGTTATTTTACTTTGAATTCACTTACATTTACCCTTTAGAGTATTTTCCCTTTAACACTTGCCAGAATTTTTGGGGCCATTTATTGCCTTTATCCTTCACCGACTTTTCATATAATGAACTTTTCAACCGACAAAATCTTTAAAATGAGATTCTACTGTGAAGATGTGTCTAGATGAATAATTTGGTTTGTAAATCTCTATTTTCTTACAAGACGAATTTTCTCCTGTTTAGCATTATTGCAGTCTTAATCAAACCATGGGGGTTGTAAACTCTGCAGTGAAATTGTGAACTTCAGTGGCTACATTTCAACACAAATATCCATGTATATATAGCCTCCAATTTTTTCACAATGGTTGATATTTAAATGCAGAAAATCAGTCATGTCTTCACTGACATATTTATTAAATAATCTTTTGTAATTTGATCTAGTTTACTACAATTTTCAATCTGCCATAGATTGCAAAATGGGAGGATTCATCTATCATAAATACCAAAGTTTGATATAAAGGGAAGAAAATATAGTGTGTGTGTGTGTGTGTGTGATTTGGATTTTTAACATAGCTTTAACAATTTTTCAGTCATATCACTATGATGTCTGCAGTGTGGCAGTTTATGGTGATGTCTAGCACTCAGGGGGTATCATGCCACACACATGTATCATGACATCAGACCCAGTCACATTATCCTGACACCAGGCCGACCAGTCCTAATACTAACGGTTACCTATTAATGCTGAGCAACTAGCGCGGCAACTGTCAGTACCATTTTTATAAGTCTTCGGTATGACTCGGCCGGGGTTTGAACCTGCAACCTCCCATATCCAAGGAGGAATCTCTAACTACATGGCCACCAGTGCAGTCCAGCTTTGTAGAGACTACAGAATAATCCACTATGCTGAAGTCATTATTTGCAATGCATGTAATATTCCCATTCTTAGTGTTGAAAAGCCTTTTGTATTACATGTCACAGAGAAATTATTGCCATCATTCAGTACATGTCATCTACATTTAAAATATTTTCCAAAGTATTATCAGGTATAAAGTGAAGAAAATCTTTTATACAAGCATTAAAATCTACAGAAACGACCAAATATTTTCCAAAGTACCATCAGGTATAAAGTGAAGAAAATCTTTTATACAAGCATTAAAATCTACAGAAACGACCAAAACAGCTTCTTGATATTCAGGTTTTATTCTTTCTAATTTCTCAATAAATAAATAAATAAACCAGTTCCATTTTCTTTAAGACTGTCATAAATCGATGTGAAATATATACAAATATAAGATCTATTCGATATTATTTGGTAAATTAGAAGAAATATGCAACAAAACAATCTTGCCTATCATTCTTTACACAACACCTTCTTCTACTAGAGGTGTCCCAGTGTCCCAAAAAATATGGTTACCCCACCCCGTTCCGACTATGACAGTTCTTTAAGTTAAAAGCTTTATATCCCAAAAAGATTAAACTCTTCATCTAACTTACTCCATGTTTCGCAAAAACCTACTATGCCAAACACATACAATAAGAGGCGAATTAAAGGCTATATTTATATTTTTAAGTCTTTTTATATTCCAGAACGGGAATAAAATTCATATACTACAAAAAACAGTATCATTATTTACATTATATTTATAGTGGCCTTGACCTGCTCCATAATCCTCTTCTTCACTGGTTACATTAGTTCCAGCCATATATCATATGGCATGTTGATTCACCATAAACACATATTAGTGTTCCATGGCAAGTTTCTCTGATATGATGCTTGTGCTGTGCCAAGAGTACAAATCTCTTTCTCCCAGTCACACATGCAAACTTGCCCAACAAGAATCAGTTTATTATATCTAATTGTCAAAAATTCAACCTTCTACTTTTATGTCATCATACTCAGAGAAATTTCTTGTCATCTCTTATACATCGACAGTAATCTTCGGACACATGCTATCTGCACTGTTGATTGAAACAGTCTCTGTCCTTGTAAGGTTGTTGTTGTTGTGGGGTTTAACGCCATTTTTCAGCACACGATAGGCTATGCATGGCAGTCAGTTTTAATGGTGGAGGAAGAACCCGGGAAAACCCAGAGAAGAACTACCAACCCACGAGAAGCTACTGGCAAGCTTTCTCACATACCCACATTGGCCGAATCCTGGACTCGAACCCATGCAGACAGAGGTGAGATGACAGTGATCCGTAATGGAGAGCACTTTAGACCACTTGGCCACTCGGGCCCCCCCTTGTACAAGGTAAATTGGGCTATGATCGGTGGACAGCCCATGCTCTGCATGCTTTGGTATCTGTGTCAGCCTATGTGCCCTCTCCATTGGGATAGTTGCATGTTGTCTATATGAAGGGTGTACTGCAGGAAAGTTTTGATTTTCTCTCACATACATACCAACATTCATTTGTGGTGCCAGAAAGACCATGAAAAATAAGATTATTTCTTTTAGATGTGCCTCGGCTTTGTCCATCTGTTTTTCCATTTGGTTTACCTATTTCTCAACGTTAAAAATTTCCTCCAAGTTACTTATTCTCCTGCATTAGATCATAGAAAGAAATATCAATATCGATTGACAAATCTGACTGATGTGCAGTTGTAGGGTTCTTGACCCAGGCTGTTTCAAAACCGTGTTTGTCTTTTCATTATCCATCTACTGCACTCCGGGCTAGGAGTTTGTTCAACGAAACTGCTCACCACTAACAACAAAACCCATTGCTTGCAAAGCTTTAAAGTAACACAAATACCTGATATTCCTATCCTTAACACATGAATCTATGTTTTTACCTTTCTTGGATGCACAATCATCACTTTTACCCATCTTGGATGTACATGCATATCCTAGCCTTGCTCAGATCAATATTTACATCTATTTTTCTATCTTTTTTGAGAAGTCTCTATCGAGTCTCAATCTCAACAAGATGGTGCCACCCAGTCATACTATAATGAGGCAATAAAACCATGAGATTAATTTTGCATTTGATATTATGTTAAACAAATCTTTGATTCAGAAGCTATTACCTTTGCCTGCAGTAGTAGCCAGATTTTACTGGCTTTGAGTAACCTTACTTCCAGTATGACTAATATCCATCATGACCACTATCTGGTTCATGTATCACTCTTTGTTTAGTCATTAGAGATGAAGCCTCACATGAAGTATATGCTGTCTAGTTTCTATTACTCATTCACATACATCAATACACAGTTGTCTTCAACAGGTTAATTTAATGAACTGAATATGCAGACCAGTATAGGAATTAGATGGATAACATATTACAATATGCATTACAGGTCATTAACATGGAAAGTTTCCTATTAAACATATTTATTCTACTGGTCAAGAGATGACCTTTTGTGTTAATAAGATGCTTGAAAAGATCCATGTGGTAATAAGCTAAATACAAATACTTGACCTGTGCTATAAAAGCATAAGATACAAGTCAGTTATTGTAGCATGAACGGTTCCAACACACAATTTAAATGAGGTCAGTGAAGCACAAGATACAGAGCACAGTAACCCACTTTTGCAATGAGGGAGAAGTACATCAGGATGTGCACATTCATGATGTTTCATTATCCCAGGTGTAACAGTATGTTGTTATGTATATTTAATTTGTATTATTTGTTGGCCTTTCCTAATGAATATATACACTGTACATTGTTTATCTGTATTTTGTATTTGACCATGTCCAAAATCAAGTTAATGGTGAACCCAACCAGTGACAATTTATTATTTTGTGACAACACAATACATAGCTAATATTTCTCTATCATTCTGGATTCAATATTCAGATCATTATTAATAGTAAACATATTTACTTCAATTTGAATTAAAGATATATTCTTGTTCATGACCCCTTCTAGAATGGAAATTTCCATTGTTGACAAAGTATTTTCAGAAAATGGCAATTAGAGGAGTTAGTATATAATCTTGTTTACCTTAGAATTATTCATTCTTGCCTTAACATCTGAAGCAGAATCAGACTTAGTGTCGAGTTTTTTTAATTTAGGTGCATTAATTTATTCAAATTATTATTCACTGGAATTACAAAGTGCCGAATAATATTCTTTGATTAAAACTTTAATTTGGAATTAAAGTGAATTCTGACAAGGACATTTTGGATTATATTATTGTGATACATCAAAAGACTGTTAGCATATCACCACACTCCATGCCATTGGCAAATTAACACATTCAAATATTAAAATTTATTTGGAATACTTCTGGAATTCAACCGGGACTTACTACATTTGGACTGTGACACAACTTTTAAGACTATATAGGATGAAATTCACAATAGTGTAAGTGCTTTTTAAAATTTTCACTTTGAATTCTAGTGAAATAAATTATGTTAAATTTTACAAAACTTGATCATTTTTGCTCTTTTCTGTTACTTGATTCAAGACTGACCATAGAGTCCTAACAATGTACACAGTGTGCAAAAACCCAATAAAGTCATGAACTAAATGCAAAAACAATAGAAGCCAGTCAAATATGAAATATAGTTCATAGTACAACTGGGTACCACAAAAATACTGTACCACAGTATTTCTAAACATATCACAAATATGTACCATGGAATACTGCAATTATCTTGGGGACTAACAATTTGATGTTCTAGGCCAAGGGCTTGACATGTTTTTTTTAAAAAAATAAAATGTCCATCTGTCACTATCTTAACTATTTAGCTCTAATTTATAGCAAATAACACCATATTCTATACATTATATTATTTGAAGAAAAACTAATTCAATTACCTTAACGTAAAACAAAATTAAATATCTCAAATAGTTTAAAAGAAAACTGCATCCCCCACCCATGAAAATTAAATAGTATCTTATAGTAGATGAATATGTAATGTTAATTTTATATTTTGTGTAGGTTGCAATCTACAACTAAATAAAGTGGGATGATTAAGGATTAAGGTTACACTATAGTCCATTTCACGGTTATTATATCCCCTTGAAAACACCAGACAGCATCTCGGTGTAACTCACTTCTGGACAGTTCAATCAATTAAGATGAGAGACCGCCCACATTTCGCAAGCAAGATCGATATCTCACTATCTTCAAAAGAAATTCAATCAACATTTGATCAATTGTTTTTACATCTTTTTTTCTAACTTGCACTGCTCCCAGCTTTCAAATAAATGTTCTATGTCTATTTCAGAACCTCATTATCTTTCCATTACTACCTCATGCACTAGTTAAGTTTGTATTATTTAATTATGCAAAAGTATATCACTGCATAAAAAGATTGTTATTACAATTTATCTCGCCTGAAGAATAATGAAAATATGTTTATTTTTTTACAGCTTTAATCATTGCAGTTAATGAAGGTTGAACGACAATGAGAAAAAAATTCTAACTTCTTAAGGTTCTTTTATAATTGATTTAGACTGTTGCATTTCTATTAATGTTTATTATAAATTTTCATGAAATAACTAGAGTTATATCTATGAAGGATATATTTTGTTCAAAATGCATAAATGTCATCCATACTTGAACAGACAGGCACACGTCTTCTTGATCATTATTTTAATTTTATTTCCTTGAATAGTTGGAATTTTTAGAGTATACAATTTGGAGTTATATCGATGTTAGACACACTATGAATGTATAGGACATTTCTGGCTCTCACCTATCTGTCTGTCTTATTTCATCTGGTGCATGGATATGTATATGCTTGAATGAATGTGTGTTTGCATACGTATATTACATAAACATACTTCTGGTTAAAAACAAGTATACAATGGTGCTAAGATAGAATGAGTAATAAAGACAACAAATAATGTTTGTGAGTATCCATTTATTACTGACTTGAAGAGCATTTTCTTACAGTCTCTTTTTTAAATCATACTGTCTGCAATTTTACATCTGGTCATGTGGATTAATATTGATTTAAAAGGCGAACCAAAGTAATAGGACAGAATCTATGAAATAATTGGATCTTTTAAACTTACATATTTGATGTAAGGAAAGTTAAAGAGAATTAAACTTATTTTAAGAAGGTTTTTCCAGATGAATTTGCTGGTGGCAATCAGAAATATTGTCTAAAGACCAAAGCAAATTTGAGAGTTATTACATGTCAACATAAGGAAACAAAAATCATGCTGCATGTTACTGCATGTACCATCCTATACTTGATGTTTCAAAAGTATATAAAAAAAATGTCATTGGGCATGTTAATTAATTTGAATATTGTACGATATTTACACCCAAATATGAATAAATATTCCATCTGCATTAATTACACTCCTTTATGATAGCTAATGTAATTATTGCTTTGTTATGTTCCTCTGAATACATTAATATACTGTGTTCCCTTTAAAAAAAACTTCTGGCTTAAAATATTCAGCATTACAGATCAGCTAACGTATCAAACTCATGTTATAATTTTTTTAACTTGTGTTATAAACAAACTATTAGCCTTGAGAAAATATTTGATAAGGAAGGATATATCAACTTACGAAAAATGTAAATTGTAGATAGTTTTCATTAAAGTTATGCAGCCATAAATGTGCAATAAATGTTTAAAATCAGAGAGCAAAGTGAAATGTTCCTACAGATATATCTTAAATTATGGATAATGAATCTATATTATCTGGTATAATATAAATATGGACAGTGTATTTAATTTAATTATTTGATATCATTCAAGTATGGACAGTAAATATTATTTAATTATCCGATATAATGTAAGTATGGACACTGAATCTAATAATGTCTATTATTATTCTTCTAGTATGAACAAAAGATGTTAGACATAAAAAATGTATTCAATGGTTTAACCATAACGATCTTTAAGTACAGCTAAGATTCCTTCCTTTGCTGACTTTGTTTTGTTAACCAAGTGTAAAACAGTGCAAAATTCTGAATTATCTGGAACTGGAAATTTTTTTGTGGGCATGCGCATTGGAGCTAAGGGAGGTAATTTTAAGCACTACAATCAGTAACTCCGTTTCAACCATGAAACCCTCTATAGATGACATGCTTTGAGAAACATTGTGCTGATATCAGAGAGCTTGCTGGTATCAACTGGAGAAGTAGACACTGAAGTATACATTTCACAATTGTCACTACTTAATTGATATAATATGCAGGGAAAATTTGGCCTGAATACCAAAACCTGGGCAAGATATTTATCAGAGATGACCAGTAAACATAAAGCACACTCAATAAATGAGAACATATTTAGTGGATTACCGTAGAAACATTTTGTAATGTTCAGACTAAACACTGCTGTCCTGAAAATCATAGATGATTCTCAGTCTTACAAATATACATTAACATATGGTAGTAAATAAGTAAAAAAATTCATTTTTTTAAATCCATAATTTTTCTTAAAGTTGGATTTGGCCCATGTATCTTTCATAATGTCTCATTTGGCCACCACGCTGGCATAAAAGACACATATTAAACGTATGATTAAAGAATCATAAATATATCTGAAACATTCAAAATTAATTTGTTTTGTAAAACTAAATAATCATAAAACAAATAGATAAAACAAAAACATGCTGATAATATCATTCAATTCATAATAAGATTATGTGGGAATATCAACACATTCCATACTGATGGAACTACTGAAGTACTGGTACAGAGAAAAAGTACCATGGTAAATACACGTACCAAAGGAAATAAATACCACCATAAACCTTTATACTGATAATACTAAGAACATCTAGGTCCTCATGACCTTCTTTTGTGATATTAATTGAGATGCAGATAATCATCTACAATGGATTTTGTCCAGTTGACCCAGTTATTGTTATGACAGAGTTCTTCCCTCCTAGCAAGTCAATAGCAATCATACAGGGTGAGCCAGTAGCTAATGAAAATTTCACATAACCATTTTATAATGGCACTGTCAAATACATTAATATTGCATGATCTCCTTAACATACCCACTACATTGCCTTATTTGTTTATGCCATGAGGGTCAAGTAACTTGTTCTGTTTATGTGAGAGAGAATTATGTTTGCTATTTAGAGAAACAATGTTTTAAATATGTCCTTCATTCTCTCACATATAAACAGAATGAGGTTCTCGACTTGTATACATTAAGAAATAAAGCTAGTCATTAGGTATGATCACTACTACATCATGCACTATTAACATCCTTCACAATGATGTTATAATTAGGTCATGGAAAAATTTCTTTGGCAACTGGCACCCCTTCACCAAGATTGATGATTCCAAGTATAACAGTATGTATACTGAGTACCAAAGCAAACAAAACAAGTTAAATGCAAAAACTTAACAAAGAATGTACAAATAATATATTATATACAAAGTTAGCCCCCTTCACATCCTTCCTTACTTTCTTATCAGCAAATAACATGGGGGGAGGGGTAAAATGTATTTTTCACATAGGGATGCAATTATTACCTAGCACCAAATCTAACAGGAGCTATAAAGAAAAAACGGTTGAGATGCACTGTGGTTATTCACATGTATATGCTTATATACATGTGGATACTGAGATGAGACCTCTGTCTTCATGTTTGTACCAGGTTTCTACATGATATAACGGTCTACCAAACTAGAAAAACAAGTATGCCCAAACGCAATAAATTTAAAAGCTGACAGAAGCTCTTCTATCTGAAGCATCACACACACACACACATAAAGCACCATAATCAAGCAGTTCTTCTTTTCCAAGCAACAAACTGGCAAATTGTCTTTAATCACTGGAGCTACATGTGCCATGCAATCACGATGCTAACATTTCTTGTGATCCTTTCATGGGTCAGCTTCGATATGCAGGATGATTCAGTCTGATTGCTGTTTCTCTTCAAGAACATTCATACAACTAAGCATAAGGAGTGCTTATATCTGAGCTAACATTAATTCTGACCTAGTCCATGTAAGACTCTCTACAAGAACCTGTGAAAACAGCCACAGAAAATCCGAGAGCTACCAAAATCCATGCCATATGGATGCAATGACCGAAGGCAAAGATGAAACATTCACTGTCAACTGAGTTAGCAGTCTTCAGGCAACTCTTGTATTTTGCGCTAAACACACCTAGCCTATTTTCTAAGTTTCTTCCTCTACTGCCAATACTAGAATAAAAACATCAACCAAATCACCATCTTGTATACCCAGCTGCTCATAGTCTAATGACTGAATAATCTACATTTCTGATTGGGTGATGCAGGAACACAGGTTTAAAATGACTGAAGAATCTCTGTATTTTAAGTGGCTATAAAAAAGTTTCAATCCTTTTCAGATAATTAGTTAAAAATGGACAAGACAGGTTGTAAAACTTGAACTAAAATGATATTTATATGACCAAATATCATTACAGTACAAAAGGTCTTCTCAACTTCACATTGGTGACCTACAAGTGTTTTGTGGAACTGGTGTTACACCTGCATCTGGTCACTGAAATACCCCCATCCTACAATCAGACTCGACACTAAACCTACAGGCTGTTGAAGTGCCATCATCAAAATGTTTTGTCTGTGTCTCACCATTATATTAACCAAATAAAATACATTTTCCTGTGATAACAATAAAATATCCTGGCTTATGAAACTATGAAACACTGTATGTAAATAAAATATATGCTGGACATATCCAAAACAAATTTTTGACCAATAATGAAATGCATAAATGCAAGTCTCATATATACATATTTGTATTTAGAATACTTTAAATGAAATACAAGAGGTCTCTTCAAATAAACAATTTAACAGGTGTCATCATCCAAGTTTGGGAGTTAAGTATTTCAATTCCATGGGTAAAGAGTAATCTCCAAAACAACAGCTGAGCCAGTCTCTTAAACATGGAGGAAAAAATAAATAAAATAAGCCATATATTCATTGAAAGTTATGCTTAAAACTATGATTTTGCACTAATGCAGAGTGAAATATGTGACACCATGTTCGATTATAACAGCATATCTTTCCAACCCTAAAACATAAAAGGATCTAAGTTTTAGATTACAATGGCAAGTGTATATTGGAGTCATCTGAAGCCGATGTCACTACAAAATAAAAAGGATTCAATCTGATTTAAATACATCATGGTATAGCCACACGATGACTTCAAAACTATCAAGATCAACACAATGTGAGGTTATATTTATATTTATAAAGTTAGCTGAGGCAAGAAAATGCATGTACAAGGCAATAACCAAAACAACTACTAACAATTTCAACAATCGATAGGAGTAGGAGTCAGGTGTGGACCCTTCCCGGTGCAAATGATGATGAATGTCTGCTCCAAGACAGGATAGAGAATCTCTGTGTTTTCCACCTTGCAAGAAGTAGAAACTGTTGAGGGTGCATATGAAGATGTCCTAAGCAAATCAGATCCACAGCAGTGCTCAAGATTTGGAAAAAGGAGAGCTGACAACAATGTTTTCACTTGTGTGTCTCTAGAACCTCCAGAACTGGACTTGTGTGATCCAGTGGAACCAAGAATATGTTGTCATACGTTTTTATATGTTATTTAATACTGTAAAGCACTTAGAGCTTCTACAGATTAGGTGCTGTACCGAGTCCATATTATTATTATTATCTTAGGGGCAATAACAAGATTTTCAAGATGGCTGCCATCAGATCACTGCCAATTTCAGTCCAATTAGACAATATAAAATGTGTGTGACTTGGATTTCTAATGTAAATGTTTTTTTAAATTCAGTCATATTGCTACAATGCAGTGTGGCAGTTTATAGCACTGGGGCATTGTGCCAGGGAAATGTCACATCCTTTCCCACCCAGGCACAATATCCTGACACCAGACTGACCAGCCCTAGCACTAACCTGTCAATGCTAAGCGCCAAGTGAGACAGCTGCTTGTACCATTTTTATAAGTTGTTGGTATGAATCGGTACCAATTTCGGGCAGAATCCATGTAATGACATCACTAGCTCATTTTATTTAGTTTATTTGACTGGACAGGTATGATAAATCACAAATTGGTAGGAACTTGAATTATAAGAGTGAGATTATGACTGAGAATTCAGAATGCCTTTCGGTAGAAATATCATATACTTATACAAAAGCTGTCCAGTCAAACTGTGTGACTTCATTACACAAACGGAGCTATAAACTGAAAAATGTAAATATGTCCTGTAAAAATCGATAAAATCAATTATTATTTTGCTTTTTTATCATTATTCAAACACATAAAAATCATAATACATTTATCTTCATGAGTATTTTGGTACAAAATATGTGTATTTCGGTTTTTGTGTATTTCTAGTAACCTCTCGGCACTAGATAACCATCTTGTGTTGCTATGTCGTAAAACAACAAAACCAAAACGTCAAGGATATAAATGAATTTATTCTCAGGCTTTGCTTGTTTCAAAACATAACCTATTAAGCCTATGTCATTGCACGTATCAGTTCCGTTATCTAGTACTTAGATGCTAATTTAAAAATTTGTGTTAACTTACATAATTCTAAATATGAACTGCGTAAGCCAAAATTCCGGATTGAACTGAAAGTGGATATAGATTCCAGAAATTTCGTCACAAAAAATATTTTCACCTACCTGCTCAACACTTTCAATGAAACGGTGATTTAGTAGTTCCTACTACCACAAAGACAGAGTTAAGTCCTTGATAAATCGATGGTTATCCTAAACTTTGCTTTCGCTCACGAGCAAATTTTCTCTACATCTGGTAAATCACAATGGAGTCATCTTGCGGAAGAAATTGGAAGTATTTCAAATTACTAAAAGTCCTAGAAACGCTTGATAAGCAGCGGATACTCCACGAACAAGCTCTTCAATAACTGATGACTGGAATACGAATCTCTTTTGCAATCCGACATATTAATAAAGGGTTCTAGAAACATCGAAATACGCATAAAACTCAAAATAGAAACATATTTACGTTTTTGATCTATTTATCGTATATTATCATTTCTGATTGATAAGCGATTTTGATACGGATTATTTAATTTACCAATTTCAAGCGAAATTCATGTCATGACGTCACTCGGTAGTACTTGTATATGTGTTTTAAAGCAAATAAAGATGTAACTGACACATGAAACGAGGTAAAAGACGGCAAATAAGATAGTTTTCTTCACACGGGAAACGTTGAATAGGCCTAACTGTTGTTAAAATAAGAGTCGAAGCTAACATTAATATAGGTCATGTTTGCTCATTTACTCATCTTAAAATTAAATTGTTGTTTTAATATTTAATATAATTTTGTGTATGGGAACTCGGTCCTGTGGAAATATTACTTAGCAGAAATAATTAGCCAGTTACTAGAAGCAAACGTCACGGAGTAATGTGTTAGTGAGTTTACTTTTGGTGGATTCAGCTCAGAGCCACATGAGTGTCACTGAGTTCCATAGTTCCTTTTCAAATCTAGTTGTGTACATTGATCATGTGACTCCGAGTGCAATATTTAAGATTGAGACTGGTCAGTTGCTCAATGGAATAAACGAGAAGGGACTGTTCCGTCGTTGGTACCGTTTATGTTGCCATGATGGCAAATGTGATGCAATTTTACTGGCGAAATGTGGCTTAACACCACGATTTAATTGGCCCAAGGTGGTGTAGTAAAAATACTTCATTGTGTTAGGGGGAGTTGTATAGTTTTACGGCGTGAAATGCTGACCGTACAGAAAGTTGATGAAGAGAAACCATGCAGATGTGCTATTGATAGACAATTGAAAAGTAGAGATATGTGGTCTTCTGTTGATTAGAGTAAATTGTTTATCGAATGGACACGTTGGGCTTTCTAATTTACAACAGTTGTGTGGAAGTATTTGGAAACTTATGACTTCTAACGGAATCGCGCCAGGGTTTGACATCGCTCGGTCAAGTAAAACCCCTGGATTGTTACAATGCTTTCGACTTCCAAAATGAGTATTATTTTTTGGAAGAAAAAAAAACGGTGAAATAAATCGCATCTGTTGCGTAAAAAAATAGACTGGCCCAAACAACTATTTCGATGGAATTGGTTGTTGTTGTTGTTGTAGGGTTAATGCCATTTTTCAGCACACGATAGGCTATACATGGCGGCCAGTATTAATGGTGGTGGAAGAACCCGGGAAAACCCAGGAAAGAACCACCGACCCACGAGAAGCTACTGGCAAGCTTTCTCACATACTCACATTACCGAATCCGAGACTCGAACACACGCAGACAGAGATGAGATGTCAGTGATCCGTAAAAGAGAGCGCTTTAGACCACTTGGCCACTCGGGGCCCCCGATCGAATTGGTAATGAAACTCTCGCTTGATGCGAAACGCAAATAAGTTGACATTGTTTGGGATCCCATGTCGACATCAGGTTAGAATCAATAAATCAGTTAATTAAATGACTAAGTTTTGTTCATTGTTTATACCCTCGATAAATTTTGTTTTTAAAATAGGGGTGGGGTGGGATATAAATAAACGGAATTCGCAACAACTTTGTCACACATTCGTAGGTCGTGAGACATGTTGATATACAATTTTGGCTTGCCAATTAAGGGTAGGTACCAGCGAAGGATTTGAACTGTATCATTGTAAAACGAAACTTTTAAGTGAAACTGTATAAATTTCTTATTACTTTATTACTTAATGATTTGACCGCTCTGGTGGCCGGGTGGTTAGAGCGTCCATCTCGGATGCTGGAGTTCGCCTGTTTGAAAGACTTATAAAAGACTTATAAAAATGGCACTAACAACTACCTCATTAGTACTAGACATGATTATATACTGTCATACTGCAGCCATCGTTGTGATATGGCTTAATTTTTATATATAGCTTCGTTAACAATCCAAACCACACACACACACACACATACACACACACACACACCATGATTTAGATGATAGAGCTTCATGAATAGACATATTACCGCTTTGTATTAGTGATGTCTCATTGTGTAAGGTCTGGGGTCAGTCGTGGTTGGATTACCATTAAAGTACAAGAGGTTCGACTGAGACATGTATGATGATGACACAAGCAGTTATAAAAAAAAAACTCTTAAGGCAAACATGCCAACCCCGGAACTAGGCAACCTGACTATGGCTCTAGAGACTGCAAAATTCTGAATACGTGTGTTCCCAATATTTGGAGGATTTGATATCTTTTAAATACAATAAATACAATTCAAGATATTCAAATATTTTAGATGTCCGAAGAATTTACACTTCAGTAGATGACAAACAAATCTTTTTGATGTGCAGCTGCCAAATGAGTTACATAATTATATTTGAGACCGATCAGATTTTAATTCATTTAAAACGTTAATTTTACAATGGAATGATAAGGCTGTAAATATAATGATTGTAAATAATACTCCTGTCTGTCCCAACTCTACTGCCATGTTGATGACAATTAATATACGCGTCACCGTTTAGTTTTACTGTTCTTAAGTACCATCAAGTGTCCAACTGTTAGCTTCTGTCTTTTTAACTAAGGCGTAATTCTTCATATCAACATGATTTTATTCTTAATTTGATTAAGTTTTGTTTTAAATATTGATTGTAACCTGTAATTCTAAGTTACCAAGTCTGTTTTACTCATGCTTAAATCATTAGAACCTGTATTTTTTAGTTACGTAAGTACTAAATTAACTTTTAATAATGCCTATTTTAAATACTTTGCATGCATACATTTTAAGTTATGTGTTACGTGTTTTGTCCAGTTGTATCTCTTTGCTATGCTGTGGTTGTAAATTATGTTTGATTTAATGTTTTATTGTTTCTTATGTCATGTAGGTAAAAAGACCATTAGAGCTTATGTTGAAAAACATTTTTAAAAGAGCACTACTTCATGTAAGAAAATTTCTAGGGATTTGTAGTCCTTGTATCAAATCTTTTTTACCGATAAAGTACTTCCAGCATTTGGGCTTAGGTAGATAACCAAAAAACCTTTCAGATTTGACAAGCTTCGTTGTCGTTATGAGTTTTATAAATAGCGCACAGGAATAAGGAGGACAGATTCGAATAACTGCGGTTATTGAAGTAAAAGCTGATGATTTTATGTAAACTTGATAGTAACAAAGATCCACATTTCAGAAGAAATGTGTTTTATAGAAAAACCGTCTGTACGGATGGGATTAGTTTCATCAACGAAACAGAGAAAGAAGATATAGCAGAAAGTACAAAATATACAGTGGAAATAGATATATCCAACCTATGGAAAATTACTTAAAGTAAGTTAATACTTCAGAAAGAGGGGCGTCTCAAGACAGTTTTAGCTATTAACGTTCGATTGTTAATGATCGAGTTGATAGCATGATTTCTAATCGATGTTTGCAGCAAATTTAAATTAGAATGATAATTTTACATAAGTTAGTGACGGGGAATGGATATGTATTCGATATAATGAATAATAATATCCATACTGGAGGTTAACGTGGAGACTGAATTGGAGCTTAGCTGTAAATGTTTATTGAATTAAATAATATTAATGACATTAGAAACAGTTTGTGGTCATGTGGATAGCATGCACTCAAATAAGTGTCAAAAGGATAAAGTACTGATATTATTTGAAATCTGTTCATAATTATCATTGAGAGTTATGATGTTTAAATAAAGAAATTAATATGACTTTTATTCCTTTGCATCTTTTAAAAAGGTAGAGATTTTATATATATATATATATATATATATATATATATATATATATATATATATATATATATATATATGTGTGTGTGTGTGTGTGTGTGTGTGTGGTTTATAATTTTAATTATGACTCTTGAGATTAGGCCAGTTTCTGGGAATAGGTTAAAAAAAATTCAACACTTGTAGGTCGAGATCTGAAATTTAGTTTATATCGTCTTGACGACCAGTGCTATAACATTATATATAGTTTTGTATAGTTAATTTGTATTGTGTGTTGGCTTTTGTCCATGAGTATATTCTGTGTGTATTTAATTTGTATTGTGTAATTTACATCGTCCATAATTAGGTGTTGGGCCTACCTGACTAATGTAATTATTTTATCAACAACGTATATCATAGCTAATGTTTTTTTATGAGTGTAGATTATTTATTAAGTTTATTATTATTATTTGAAGGTAAATAAGTATTTGAATTCGGGACACTGGTATTCGCTTTGGCAATATCTTGTATACTTGCTGTTTTACATGTTCTGTACTAAATTTTTAATAACGGACCTAATCTTGTTTACAACTTCGAATGCTCTTGAAATGAATTTGATGGGAAAACTACCTTCATCCTGGTTATGTTATTGTGTCTTAGCTTTTTATATAAAAGAGAAGTAATCGGACATTATTCATTCCTGTATTAACATCAGTCTTTAAAGAAATCAATTTTAGTTATGTTCAGTTTTATTCTGATGCGATTTATTTATCTAAATTATTCATAGGAATTACAAATGGCTCATTGACATTTTTCGGACTCAAGCACTATTTTGGGATTATTGTGAGTTCATTCAAAGCCAGTTTGGATTATATTATTATTATGCATCAAGACCATGATAACTTTTGGACTATTCGGGATTTAATTCACAACACTGTAAGGTCTTTCAAAATTTCGCTGTGTATTATAGGGAAATTATTGCATGTTGAATTTTACAAATCTTGTTGGTTTTCGCTCTTTTCTGTTACTTAGTTTATTTAAGACCATAGATTCATAACAATATGCATTGGAATTTCGGGTTACACTCTTCTCGTCTTGCTTCAGAGATGGTCCCTGTTTTATTCACCTACAATCAGAATGGTTTCCCGACTGTAAAATAATTAGTGGCCAGATACCTATACCGAATTTCAATTTTGTACATTTTTGAAAACTGACAACGTTAGACATCAATTATGCACTACAGTAATTACGGCAGTATTCTAACTGATAATAATCAACATTTTGGTAATGCCTTAAAAGAATAAGATGTGATGTGATTTTGATTTTTAACGTAGCTTTACCAAGTTTTAAGTCATATCGCTACGATGTCTGCAATGTGGCAGTTTATAGTGATGTTTAGCACTGGGGCATCATGCCGCAGACATGTAGCATTATGTCCCATCCAGTCACGTTATCCTGACACCAGGCCGACCAGTCCTAACACTAGCCTCTTAATGCTGAACGCCAAGCGAGGCAGCTGTTAGTACCATTTTTGTAAGTCTCTGGTATGACTCGGCCGGGGATCGAACCCACTACCTCCCGCATCCGAGGCGGACGCTCTAACCACTAGGCCACCGGAGTGGTTAAAAGAATAAGAATGAATGTTGATTTTAAAGAAAATGTTCACATGTACAACCCTATATTGTTGTTGTTGTTCTAGGGTTTAACGCCATTTTTCAGCACAAGATAGGCTATACATGGCGGCCAGTATAACTGGTGGAGGAAGAACCCTGGAAAACCCAGGGAAGAACCACCGACCCACGAGAAGCTACTGGCAGGCTTTCCCGAGCCTTGGACTCGAACCCACGCAGACAGAGGTGAGATGGCAGTGATCCGGAACGGTGAGCGCTTTAGACCACTCGGCCACTCGGGACCCCCACAACACTATATATATATATATATATATATATATATATATATATATATATATATATATATATATATATATATATAAGATTATAATAGTTTGATAGTTTGTCTCATTCATTTCTTAATTCCTGTTGAGTCTGCTTTACTCACGTGCGTGCATGAAATCTGCACCAAAGAGCATTATGTAATAAGAGATATCGAATTACACAACCCACTGATTTCATGAATTTCTGGTACAAAGATTATCTTTTGGATGCCTCAAATGTTCTTATAGTTTTTGTTTTCTTGAATCATAATATATTAAGAAATGGCAGCTAGGATGATCAATGTGCTTTGCATCACTTTTCACATGAGAAATGAATAAAACTGATGAATGTAAGGGTCTCCAACCAAAGATCAAAAATGGATATGATGGTTATACTAACTGCACATCATGCAAATAAATTATAAACAGAGGAAACTATATCAGTACAAAAAAAAGATACTACAGTCACGCTTTGAAACTCCCGTCATAATCTACTGTCATATTACAGTGTCACATGAGGACAAAAGTGAAAAGGTAAACTAAAGGCTGGAGACGCATTCATTTCAAAGAAGGGAATTTTTTTATAACAAGGGTGCAGCAAGTGAGAAAAATATAGAGAGGGATGTACAAAAACAAATGAAAAAGACTTTCAGAGAAAATATAAGATTTTATTGAGAGAAAACAAAAAACAAAAGAAAAACGGGCTAAGACCTTGCTGCACAGAAGGTGTTTATCTGCAATAGTTCCTGTTCCTATTGCTGACTAATCAAAGATTTTAAAGTTCATTGGCATGCATATGACTCCAAACGAATGAGGTAAATATAAATCCGTCATTATTCAGTCTCACCAGCCTTCAAAAAAGTATTAGCATTCAGCTGCCTGTACTGATTGACGAGGAACGGTACTTGTAATATAAACCCAACTGAAACAACAAGAAACAACAAAAATAAAAACAACAAAAACCAAAACAATCTATAAATATTACAAAAAATATTCATCAAGAACTTCAGCTGACAAGGCATTGCACAACATACCGTTTGTTAGAGCTACAGGGCTCTTCACACTTTCTACTTGTAATTACGGTGTTGCAAACTACATGTCTGTTAAACATCAGACTTATGATGGGGGGGGGGGGGAGATAACTTATACCCTCAAAGAACTAATACTTTAGCGGAATGAATTGTAATTTAGATGATTTAAGTACTGTAGAAATCATTCATTGTATTCTAATTTTTCAGATCAACAAATAACACTGGAAGAAATGCAGTAATACACACCCATCCCAATGGAAATATATATATATATATATATATATATATATATATATATATATATATATATATATATATATATATATATATATATATATATATATATATAAAATTTAATTGTTTGTAAGTTTTAAAATATTTAATTTTAATTTAATTCCACGTCAAAATAATGTAGTTTTGATTACTAGGAACTCAATATTTTTTTCAGAAATTGGTTTGACCTTGACTCTTCAGTTCTAAACACCTAAAGCTGACCTAGTTCCCAACCTTGATTTAGAAATCACTGAGAGAAGTAAACAGCTTTATATTTTAATCTTATTCTTAAAGTGAAATAATTGGTTTTTGTCAAGGTCATACTGGGACTTCGTGCTATTAGACGTAAATAGTTCTCGAAGATTCTGGAGAGTTGACCCTCGTCCGGGAATCTGTTTTGCGCTTCAAGTTATTGTATAATCTTTGTTTATAGAGATATTTCTCAGTTGGGGCTTTTTATTTGCACTGGAAAGTGTGTGTTTGTGACCAGCTTGGGAATTATATTTTAATTTTCATTCGAATTATTTGGATTCGAAAAGATTAATTCTTTTTCCTGGAAATATTTGAATGCTCATGCAAAATACTTGGACAAAGACATTTATTTAAATTTTATTCTGAAATTCAAACGCTGGAATATTATTGACTGTGGAATAGAAAAGAACTGTAGACGATACAAATAGAGGTATATCTCGGTTGGGGCATTTTATTTACACTGGAAAGTGTGTGTTTGTGACCAGTTTGGAAATAAAATTTTAATTTTTATTAAAATGATTTGGATTCTAAAATATTAATTCTTTTTCCTGGAACTATTTAAGTGCTCAGACAGAATTCTTGGACAAAGGCATGTATTTAAATTTTATTCTGAAATTCAAACACCGGAATATTATTGACTTTAGAATAAAAAAGAAATGTAGACGATACAACACCATACTGACTATAGTATACGTCATCTCCCTCCATCTTGGATTTTTCATCCGGACTAGAACTTTAGTTCCTTAGAACATTTCATTACTGGGACTTATAAAATTTGATTAGTGGATTATTCTGGGATTATTTTTGGATTTGATTCTAAAAACCGTAAGTTCCTGATTTTTAATTTTTACAGAGCTTTTCGAAGGAAATAAATTATTTGTTAACTCTTTCAAAACTTGTTGCTTTCACTCTTTCTTTTGTTACTGTTGATTCGAACCTAAATACGTAATAATGAGGACTTTGTATAGCGCTTAATCTTTAGAAGCTCCAAGTACTTTACAACATTAGACAACACCTATAAGATAAAAAACATATAAAAATATTATTACAAAAACAAACACCATGAAATTAGAAAAACATTAAAAAATTAAAAAAACATGCTGAGAATATTTCAGGTAGGAAACATTATTAGGTCTTTAAGTTTGTTCTTGCAGTCGAAATAAGTGAGTTTTGAGAGCCCTCTTGAATAAGATCACTGTGTCTTTGTGTCTAAGTTCAGTGAGCAATTCATTCCACGTTGCTGGGCCCTGATATGCAAAAGAACGCTGTCCATATGACTTTGTTTTCATAGTGGGAATAATGAGTATACGATTGTCAGAAGAGGAGCGTAAGTATCTTGCTGGTGTGTACACATGCGTGAGGTCGGATAGGTATGTTGGACTAGAGTCCGACAGTGAAACGTAGCACAGAGAACAAATTTTGTGTTTGATTCTGGATAGCCAGTGTAGGGTACAGAGCAGTGGGGAGGTGTGCTCTGATCGTGGTACTCTAAGTATGATCCGAGCAGCTGTGTTTTGAACTTATTGAAGTTTCTGGAGTATACATTGAGATGAACCAGACAGAATTGAGTTACAATAGTCCAGTCTTCAAAGTACTAATGAACACACAAGTGTTTTAGTGGCATCAACTGAAAGATATTTGCGAATTGAGCTCAAGATATGCAGCCTTGCATATGTTCATGACATGTTGGTGCAATGTGAGAGTACTGTCCAGAGTAACACCTAGGTTTCGTACTGATTGTGTGAATTTAATGTTGGCGTTGCTGATATTTATTGTTTGTGGTAAAGGATGTGAATGAGAAAGTCTTTTTGTTGTGATCAGAATGGCCTCAGTTTTATCATCATTCATCTGCAGCTTGTTACATGTCATCCATGATTTCACATCAGAAATGCACTTCACTACACCTTGGATGGTAGCATCAACTTCAGTTGGGTGGCTAGATTTGTATATTTGGGTGTCATCAGCGTACAATTGGTGAGGCACTGGATGATGATCTATGACACTTGAGAGCGACTGAGTGTACAGAATGAAGAGGACAGATCCAAGAACAGACCCCTGTGGAACACCACAACATAGATCAACTGGGCTAGAGCATATTCCATTTGCAGATACAATCTGTGTCCTGTTGACCGAGTAGGACTTGAACCATAGTAAGGCTGTATCATGAATGCCAAATACATGCTGGAGACGGTAAAGTAATATATCATGGTCTATTGTATCAAATGCTGCAGACAAATGAAGGAGGGTGAGGACTGTAATCTTTCCGCTATCCAACGCAGAGAGAATGTCATTAACTACTTTTAGAAGAGTAGTTTCAGTACTGTGGCAAGGGCGATATGCAGATTGTACATTGCTAAAAAGACTGTTTGAATTTAGATGAGATACAAGCTGGGATAGAACAACCTTTTCTAAGATATTTTATATGAATGGGAGATCAGAAACTGGGCGGTAGTTCTTTAAATCGTTATGGTCTAGTGTTGGTTTCTTCAGCAAAGGCTTTACAATGGCAGTTTTGAAAAATGATGGGAATTCCCCGGATGAGAGAGGTATTAATAACATCAGTTAGTGAAGGCAATACTGGATCTAAGCACTCAAGCAGCAGTGATGTTGGAATTGGATCAAGTTCACATGACTTTAGTGCACTCTTCATCAGGATTGTACGTACGAAAACCATAGAGACAGGTTCAAATGCTGCTAATGGTTGCCGCTCAAATTATGTATCCCAATTGTATGGTGACGACGAGTCAATTAAAATTGAGGTGTCAAGCTTATCTCTAATGGTTTGGACTTTGTCATGGAAGAAATTTGCAAAATTGTATATATATATATATATATATATATATATATATATATATATATATATATATATATATTCACAAAGGTTTAGAATGAGGTTTATATATAATAACTTTCTAAAACACAAAATAAAACTGACTTAAAATAATTATGTCATATATATATATATATATATATATATATATATATATATATATAAATATATCTCCTCTTACCTTTATTTGATTGTCATTCTAACCACACATGTTTAAATTCATTAGAGTTTGAGAATTTTTCATCCATGTAAAACGAGTTTGTTTTTTCGAAGTATTTTCTAATGCCACATACTTCACAAGGGTAATAGGCTGAAATCAGACCGATCTTTTTTGACACAAATTACGGGCAGATTCGGCCCAAATGCTATGCTGATTCGGACCATTTCAAATATTAAATTTCATCATGGCTTTAAATGTGACATTTACATTTTCTTAAAATATGATATTCCCCCAGGTACGTTAAGTAGTTCAGTCTGCATTTAAGGAAACAAAACCCAGATTTGATGCGAGAGAATGAAATATTGTTATACCTTTTGCCCGTCCAATTTGATAGTGAAATATTTTCAGATGAGTTCATTCTAAACCTTTGTGAATAATGCTGCGATAAGTAAATATCATATTTTCGCAGTTTGTTTAATAATTTGTTTGAACAGTGCGTCTCCAGTTAGTTTAATTGCATAATGGGATCATCTGACTATGAACTGGCAAAATGAGTTTGATCAACACCGCTATAACTAAATCACTTTTTTTGTCAATTATCCATTTATTGAATTTAATACCTATCTAAAACACAAAATAAAACTCTGATTTAAAATAATTGTGTCATCTTTGGATAAATGGAAAAGTTGTTATTAGAGGAGGGATTACAGTAATGGCGGCTATAGACGGAAGCTACTTAAGATTTTATAGATGTAGATTTTGGCAGTTATAAGAGGTTATTTTTTTTTACAGTGAAATGGTTCATAATTGTTGGAATGATATGTGAATATTCAAGTAATGCAGGGTATATAACATTACTGGTGAATCATACGCAATTTTGAAGAAGAAAAAAAATGTTCTTCCACTTAAAATTCGATTATGATAGAGTAGAGGTGGAAGTTCAGTTTTGAGACGTTCCCTACCTGATTTGTTTGACTCATTTATTTATTTCAGTGTAATTACCTGTCCATCAGTTGCCATCAACTGTAAGAATTGTTTGGCACATGGTGAGTAAGTGTCACAAATGAGCAGTGAGAAACAATTAGTCCAAACAAGATAATCTACAAGCATGAGTGGAAAGAAAGAGTAAGGCAAGCAACAAATAAAAACCAGATCGCAGAGTGGCGCCCTAATGGAAACATCTGACACAAATCTGAGTAAATGAAACTTGAGTACAATTCAACTTAGATGAAATAAAGCAAAATCTCAGAGGCAGCATTTGAAAAGCAGATTTCACATCTGCTGATTTGGTGAAAAAAGATGACCTAAGAGAAATTGTCTCGACTGTTGTGAGGAAATCGTTAGAGAAAGTGAAGGAAGATCCGAGAAAGGAGATAGTTATAGAAAGAGAAAGGGTAGTAAAGGAGAGGACCGCAGAGTTGATGGATAGAGTGGATACACTGGAATTAGAAAACCACCAATTGCGAGAAAAATTACAAGAGGCAAAGAAGGAAAATGATAAAATGAGGAGTGACATGAAAGATCCTGAGATGAGATTGAAGCAAGCAAGTGTTGCTTCAAACCAAATCGATCTGTATTCAATGAAGCTGAACGTTAAATTTTTAGGGCTGGAGGAGGAGGAAAATGGAAGTCTGAGGGAGAATTCCGAAATTAGTGAAGGAAGTCACAAAGATTAATTTGGATAACAGGGACATCGTGGCTGTGCATAGGATCCCAGGCAGACAGGGAAAACCAAAGCCAGTGATTGTCAAATTCTGGAGTCTGGATTGTAAACTTCCAATTATCAAGAAGCGGAAGGATTTTAAACAGAACAAAGTAATTAGACTGGTAGAGGATGTGACCAGGATGAATACTGAACTGATCAATGCATCATCCAGGCATCAATAAATTCACAGTGCCTGGTACTTAAATGGATCTGTGTATGGTAAAACCAAATCAGGAAAAACATACAGTTTGACATACATGATGAAATTGATGAGAAAATTCGAATATAAATGTAATATGTAACTCTATGAACTCATGAAATTGACTTAATAGGTATGGAAACTTTCGTTTGGATACTCCTTTTTCCACTCTAATTTGTTTTAATATTTTTCTATAAGTTACTTCTTTTCCTCACCAGTTTTGTCATAATTTATTTGTTTAGTTTCTTATCCATTGTGTCATATCTCTCCCTAATCAATTCATTCACTAGTTCATAAATCATCTTTCACTCATATATACACTCATTACTCAGTTGTTTACTCACCTTTTCCAACACTACTCTTCTGCGTTCAGTTTTTCAGCCTCCCATTCTTGTTCATTCATTCAATCACCCACCACTTCCATGTATGCTCTCATTCATACTTTTTTCTTTTCATTTTACCCCTTTCTTTCCTTATTAATTTGTAACTGATACTCTCATTAATCTGTGCCTATTGGTTTACAAAACTGTCTTAGCTCCGGAATGGTCTGTTAGAAGTGCATAAGAGTTATAGAAAATGGAGAGTTGCTTCACTTGCTGTTTATCGTATACTGTATCAAATCTACATCATGTATTGTAACACCATGGATGATTTTATTATGGATGTTTGTATTCTGCGTGAGTGAGTGTGAAAGTCATGCATATGATAAATTCAAGGTGATAATTAATTCATACATTCCTCTACAAGAACATGTATATGTAAAATTTCCGATGTTTTCATGGATAATAACATACAAAATTATATCTATTAATGTTAGATGCCCGCAAGGTTGTCTTTAAACGAAGGGACATTTTCCACTGGGCAAAACAAAAGAACGTATCTATAGTATGCTTGCAAGAAACTCATAGTACAAAGAACGATGAATATACTGGGCAGCTGTTTGGGGATACAAATGTATATTTCAAATGTATATTTAGTCACTGCTCTATTAATAGTGATGAGGTTGCAATATTTTTTAAAAATACTTTTGAATTTGTAATTCATAAAGAGAGATGTGACAGTCAAGGAAGATTTATTATTTAAGATATTACAATTAATGGCAACAGAATAACCCTCGTGAATCCATATGGTTATAATGATGATAATCCTAGCTTTTTTAGGAAGTTAAAGGAGGAGATCTTTTTTTTTGAGAACTCATCAATTATAATGTGCGGAGACTGGAATACTGTTAAGACTTACATTTAATACTTATACTATTTTACATGACAAACACCAACAGTCTAGGGCAGCGATTCAAGACTTGAAAAATGAACTGGAATTAATTGATCCCTGGCAAAATTCCAATCAAGACTTAATGATGTATACCTGGATGCAGAAATCTTCCTTGAAACAAAATAGATTAGATTACTTTCCTGTATCTGATGACATTCATATGAATACAGCTGATGCGTGCATCTTATCAGGGTATAAGACTGATCATTCAGCTATTGTTTTGAGTATGGCTTTTTCAACGTGTCCAAGGAGAAAAGGATATTGGAAATTTAATGCCCAACTTTTGAGGAACATTGAGTATACTGATTTGGTCAAAAAGTATATAACTGAGACTGTAAATGAATATTATGTAGGGGGAAAATGAAGATGACCCTCTCCGTGTTTCTCTTTCCTGTAATGATCAAATGTTCATTGAAATTTTGAAAATGAAAATAAGATCTGAAACTATGTGTTATTCTGTTAGGAAAACACAAGAAAAACGGGGGAAATTCAAGAAAATTGAGCAGGAATTAATAGAAATTCGGGAGGGGGGACTGTCGAATAACATTGATGGGGAAACTCTGGAAAATTCAGAGAAAAAAGCAGATTTAGTGCATTCTAGGAAAAAATACATTGAAGGTGTTATATTAAGATCTAAAGCTAGATGGTACAAATTTGGGGAAAAAAGCACAAAGTACTTTTTAGATCTCGAAAGATGAATCTGTATCAATGAATAAGACAATAAAGGAAATTATTGTACATGACGGGACAAATATATCTGACCAAATAGATATTTTAGAAGCTCAAAACCAGTTTTAGAGGGAATTATACAAAAGTAGAATTGCTCAGCTTGATGATGAGGCTACTCAAGAAACTCGAAATAGATTTTTTTAAAAACACTATTAAACGTAGTCAAGAGGAAAGAGAATCATGCGAGAGTCTGTTTACAATTAATGAATTCGGCATGTATCTAAGACGGATGGAAAAAGTCCTGGCTCAGATGGATTCACTGTAGAGTTCTATAAAATAAAATAAAAACATCAATAAATTACGAATATTTTCAGATTTTCAGACTCGAGGAGTCATCACATGTATACCAGAGAAAGAAAAAGACAGAAGAAACTTTAAAAAATGGAGAGCTATATCACTTTTAAATATTGACTATAAGATTGCTTCGGGAGCCATTTCAGTTAGGATTGAAAAGGTTCTTCCATCAAAAATCAGTGATTCTCAAAAAGGATATATGAAGGGTAGAGTCATTGGAGAAAATACCAGGCTATTATACGATATCATGGACCAGCTTGAGAATGAAAATATATTTGGTTTATTATTGTTAATAGACTTTGAATAAGCATTTGACTCAATTAACTGCACCTTTGTGGAAGAAGATTTGCAATCTTTTAACTTTGGTAATGCCGTTTGTAAGTGGTTTAAACTGTTTTGTAATGACTCTAAAAGTTGTGCTATAAATAATGGGCATATGTCATCTCTTTTCAGACTTGAAAGAGGATGTCGTCAAGGAGATACCCTTGCACCTTATTTATTTATCATTGGGGTTGAGATTTTATCTATAACTTTAAAGCTAAATGTGAATGTACGAGGACTGATATTTGACGTCAGTGAATATAAATATGGTCAGTATGCCGATGACGCTTTTATTCTTCTTGATGGCTCTCAGATTTCTCTTAAAGCAACTATGAATGTCTTGCATGTATTTTTTTTCTCCAATTATCTGGACTTAAATGTAACAAAACAAAAAAAAAATATCTGGATTGGAAACGAAATTTTCTAATGAAAGAATATGTCCCGAACTGGGCCTAATTTGGTCCTCTTCTAACTTTATACTCCTGGGCATATATTTTTTTCTCTCCAGATTTACAACAAATGGTGGAAATTAATCATATGATGAAACTAACAAAGGCAAAACGAATACTGGTAAGCTGGAGTCAAACACATCTGTCAGTAGTTGGTATGGTAATTTTTGTAAAAACTGCCCATAGTCATACATCTTATTCAGCACTTCCAAATCCATCAGCAAAAGTTGAACCAGAGCAAAAATCGCGCATTATTTAAATTTTACATGGAGTGGAAAAGTAGAGAGAATAAAACGTGATATACTAGTATCCCCAGAAAACGAGAGAAGGCTAAATAGGATGCGCATATTTTCATTCATTAGGTATATTAAGATGGGTAAAAAGATTGCTGGAAAAGGAAAATGGAACGTGACAGAACTCAATCAATACAGCTATACTCAGAAATAAAAAGGATATTTGGAATTTAAGGAAAAGGAAATTGGAAGAATTTAGTAAGCTCATGAAAAATAGTTTTTGGAGAGATTTAATTTTGGCAGTATCTAATTGGAAAGATGCACTGCAAAGTCCAAACGAGTATCTATCGATGAGTATTTTATATTTTGTCCCCCCCCCCAAAAAAGAAAAAATGTTTTTGTTTTTTGTCCCACTGTTTTTTTTTCTTCTTACTGTATCATCGCCATTCCCAGCATGGGTTTCCTGAATTTGATTATTATTTTCTGTGAAATATGTCAATTCTCCGCAGCTGAGATATTCTTCTGACTCGAGACACTGCGAGATAAACTAAGTTTGACCATTCGATACGATCATCGATGATCCAAACATTTGTATCAGAGATGGTTAATCCTTGTGATTAGTGAATCGTCATTGCGTATCCTAGCGTCCATGGAGTTTTTTTCTTCCATAGTTAACGCGCCCTCAACAACACTGACAGGAACTTAAACAATATCATTTAATACAAGGTTTTGTTTTTCTGATCCTGGTATATCAACGTCGATATTCTGTCGTCGCGTGTCTGCTAGTAGATAACACAACGGTACGGGTAGATTTGAAATTTTTTATGTATGTAACATAAATAATTGTTGTTGACGTGTATAACGAACTATCTTTTTACTTGCAATTATCAAATCATTTGGTCTCCATAAATTCCAAAAATTGTTCATAGGAGTTTTTGAAATTATTTCAAACATTATTTCACATTGAATTTTTTTCGGTTGTAGTCTGATTAATTTCTTGAACTCTTTTAATTCTGGACCAAGCGCTCTATGATCATCAGCTATTTCTTCATAATAATCTACAAAATTCCTCAGTTATGAATGTGGAGACAATCCAACAAAAGTTGGTGATTGATCACGATCGCCACACATTATTACAGCAGTATTTTTTGTCAATAACCAATCAATAAACATTTTTAACGTCTAATGAAACGATGCATATTTCATCCCAAACAATTATCCTTGAAATAAATTTATCCCATTCATTTAGGAGTCCATTTATCTTCCTTCCATCGAAAGAATTTATGGTAAGTGCATGATTTAATATTTCTTTCTCATATTTCTCTTGCGAGTCTGTGTGTAGGTGTTAATACAACTATATAAAAATTCCTAATTAATTCAATCACACGAGTTGTTTTACCAGAACACCGAGGTCCATTGAGATAAAATGATTTATGTCTAGCTACAGGGTCAAATACCGATGGTGCAGATGACAATTTTGATATTTTATTATTTTGGCAATAAATACCCTTAATTTCAACGTCGGCGGATTCAGAATAATTGAGTATATTTTCTTGTTTTATTCTCCATTCATCCCATGAAGCATAAGTGCCGCTATGTAGATGTTCTAGCAATCCCGTATTTTTGATTGATATAAAATGAATCCGTAGCGACTCTGACAGCAAACTCAGAAACTCTATTTATCATCGATAATAGATTTATCGAAACATACAAGCATTGAAAATCGTAAATAAGTAATCTGCGATGACTCAACATCAGTATAACTCGCAATCGGACCTAATTTAGTTTCGTCGGATAAATTAACATTACTTCGACTTATAAACGTATTTCTATTCGTTCTATTAGCAATTATAAAATCTAGTTCAGCATCATCTTTAATCAGTCTTGTGCAATGTTGTCTATGATCATATGATCCTCCTTCGGTGAATTTACCGGTTATTTTTCTGCCAAGATTATTTGCGATTTTATTCTCAGAATCAGTCATATCAGGATTTTCGTCATCAGAATATTTCTTTAGTTGTGGTAACAAAATTTCTTTCTGCGGACGATATTATATAATTGCTTCACTTACTGTTAACAATAATAATATTTTCACATCAAGCATATATCGTAATAATACTGTTGGCGCCCACATTTCTTTCTGAAATATGTTTGCAAAACAGATATAACAAATTGGATGGAGATTTTCAGCCAATTTAAATGACTCGATAGAAGCGAATCCAGTCAAATCAGAATCTGGTAATAGTCTGTTTAGCGATAATCTGGCATCTCGTGTGTTGGATGTCCAGATCTCTCAGAATACTTAGAACACTCTCCCATACCAAGAAAACTTCCGAGATAACATGCAACCATATCAACCGAAATAACATCCCTAAAATCCTATTTAGTATTATATAATCCACCGTGTACTTATTCAACAGAATTCGATATAAAATCATTTAGAAAAGCAAACCTCGTAGGCTTCCACGAATTTTTCTCTCTACCAAAATGAGCCGCGACAGATGGGATAGTAAAACAATTAAAGAGTAACTTTTCCGCGTATCGCGTTTGTAAAATGTTCCGTTACTCGCTCGGCTACATGATTTATTTTTGAACAATTCGTCGCTTTTAGATTATTGACGCTGGGATATCATGCATCGGATAAATTCCATAAATAACCGTGGTTACAGGATACGCTCTTTCATAATTCGGTTTTTCAATACCAGTCAATATTCCTGGTTTAGAATCTTAACTTAATACGGCAATTTTTCCGGGTCGGGTTTGTCACTGATAATCCAAATATTGCTAATATAATACACGTCACTCTGAAAAAATATCTTCGATTGTCGATATAATTAATAATAGTTATCGCTCGTTTGTCGTTCATTGTAGCATTGATAACATCGTCGACACCATCGGTGTTGCGTATGATTTTAAACGCTGAACACACATGAGATACACCAAATTTGCTAAATTCTTTCTTGGCGTTATGAATAGCATTAATCAAAGTTTTATTCGTTGAACCTATAAGAGCTCGCATCGGTATGTCAGGTGATATCAAGATAACAAATTTTCTTTAGATGGCTTCATTTTAATAACTGATAAAAAAAAATTGCCCCATATTATAATTGAAACTCATTGTGACAAATCTTGTGTAAACGAATTCTGCGAATATCATTTACAAAGTGTACGGAGAGGGAGTTTAGGATCTAAAACGTTTTTGAAATGTGATGTTGGGCTTAGAGGAAACACGCAGTTGTGTGTGCAATGTGGTGGTATAAAATACAGAGAAATGAAAAGATATTATGATAATAAGTAACACTGAAAATAATGATAAAGTTATAAGAAATGTGAAAGATTATCTAGCTTTAAAAATAATTATTTTGACAAATAATATTATATATAAATGGAGCAAAAAGAAATTATGAGACATCCTATCATCAAGGATTATGAAGCGTCCCGTGATGGTGTAATCAGGCACTGTTGACTAAAAACACCAATCGGTTCTGTCGCTAGTACTGGTTATCTTCAATTTTCTGTTGGGTTAGAAACATTATTTCGGTCACAGGTTCGTTTATCGGTGTTTTTCGGGATGTACTCGAAGACGGTCTTGTGATCAATCATATTGATGTGGAAATACTCAATAATTCCTTAGAGAATTTACGAGCCATCGACAGAGTGAAAATAGCGGATTCGGAAATACTGGGAGATGTAAAACATTTGGGAAAAAAACGATCAAATCCGTAAATACAGAGACTGGCTAAGAAATGATATTCCAATCAATAAACGCAACTGGAAATTATTTCGATATTTGAGTGCCTTCGATTCAGCGCGTCGCAAATAATATTACTACATTGGCGTTTTCGAAAATAATATATTTTATTATTGTTGAAGGTAGATAAATCTGTCAAGCTAATGGTCTCTCCGGCAGAGTAATTCACAAGTTATCTTGCTTGTTACTGCGTGACTAACTTAGCGCGAGTATTTATTATCTTTTTGTTTCATGATACAAATATACAGTAACTCAACCATCTGTTTGATAATTAATATCAGTGAAGTAATATATTTTTGTAATAGTCCAAAATTAGTGAAAGGATGTATATATCTTCATTGCATCTCCCTTCACAAAGACTTGCGCAATACAGTTGAGTTATTTTTAAATCTCTAGGTAAGCAGTGTACAGACCTATATGTATCTTAACCTTGACAGAGTCAAGGGCAGATATATGCGTGCCGATTATTTTAATACAGTGTGTTCTGGAAAATGAAAAATAAATTCAGTTTGTAGTTTTATATATAATACCTTTTTCTCATTCAGAGTTATTTCTGATAATAATCATTTGTAGGAAATGAGGCATTGATAACTTTAGAATAATTTCAGAAACATATTTCTGTAAGGTTGGAACAAAGCGCATTGCTAGCGTGGCTGATTTTCATACTTTGGGGTCTGCGTTCGAATCTCGTGACCGACATACTCTCGACGGTGGCAATGTTTCGCAATTATTCAGTAAAAAAGTGGGGGTCCACCCCAAACGCGAACGTCAACAGGAAAAAATACACCCTCCCACCATGTCACCACGTGGTGGCAGCTCTTTTGCTCTATCCCGGGTTGATTATTGGGTGTGTGTGTGTGTGGAAAAATCTGTTGAACGTAGAGAAGGCTACCGTATATATATATATATATATATATATATATATATATATATATATATATATATATATATATATATATATATATTGATTTTTGAAGACCTTTTTGATAGCTGCCATCAATTATATCAGGTACAAGACTGACTGCGAGTGTTGAAGTTATATTTACAAATCCTGGTGAACTATGTATACCGCCACCGCACAGATCATTGTTATGCTTGTGAATATTTTATGGTTTTCCCATGACTCAACAATTTGTGGAAAATATTTATTGATAATATCGTTAAATTTTCTTTTATTTCATCGGTTTCAAATCCTGGTAATATAAAATTTAGAAATTCTGCTTCAGCTATTTTATAATGATCAGTAAATAGTTGCTTATAAGATATTCTTTTTCCAATATTTCCTATCCGAACACTACAACACATATATGCTTAATAAGAGCCTGATTAGCATTCAATTATTTTCTTTTTTAGATCATCATTATGATTTTCCAGGATATAATTTTTACATAACTGCTCTAATTCCGCAGATATAATTCATCTTTAATTTTATTAGCCAGTGATTTAAAACTTTCTTCATAGAAAGTAGTTATACTGGTTTCTTGATTAAATTTATGCATAAGGGGAGGGGTATAACGAACATCAGGATTCCATGGCCATACAATATTTCGATATTGTGGTTCACTTATAAATTTTTTCTCATCTGTGATAGAATCATGTCGTTGATGTTCTGGCGGTCCTTTGTACTCTGGTGCTATCTCTGGCTATCCTGAAACAGATCTGATTGACGAATCATAACTATCTACAGCATAATCTATATATTTATATCGCAGCTGATAAAGTTGGTTCGTGAACTGTTTTGGCTATTTTTGATTTTTTTTCCGGTTATAGATTTTGTTCTGCGCTGAATTTGATCATTGATTTCTTCGATTTGATAACGGCACGTGAGAATTCAGACAACATGTCAATCGGGAGTTCCATCATCTTTTTTTTCATTTGCAAATACAAGCGAATTATTCGCTAGTAATCCACCGAATGATTTTGATCTGTTATTTGACCAGCTGTAATATTCTTTTCGCTGGAATTGTGGTTGGAAAGTTAATACTAAGTTCAGGATTGTTCGATCTCACTGATATCATCGTTGTTATGACGGTGTTGTATTAACGACAATCTGTTGTAGTAATTTGTTCGGAGTTTTGATTTAAATTCTGATTATTTAAATCAGGCTTGGTTTCCATCGTTGTCATTACTTCGATGTAAAATTTAATCATCTCCATGAACTCAAAATCTGATATTTTTCCATCACTAAGGCTTGTTGATAATAACGAGAATAATTTGGAATATGCTACCGTCGCTGTGTGTAACTTTATTATATAATCATGTAATCATGTTTGTTTGCAATGATATTAAGAGCACCGAAAATTGTTGTTGCAGCTGAAACACAAATTGTTACAATTGCTGATGATGTCATTGTTATTGTTGATATTAATAAGCCAGTTCCAGCAATAACTGCAGACACTGAATAAACAATCATGTCAACGACAACTAAGCGTCTGCGATATTTTGTTTACTTTTACTGTATATTCATGAACGATATTTTTTAGTTTTGTTTGCCATTCATGTGCTCGATTGTATCTGTAATGTTGCGCTGCAACATCACATTGAACATTGATTGGGGAGCTCATTATATTTTAAGTAGGTGGTAGTTTAGCAACTAATTCAAGACACCAATAATAAATCAAGCCGAGTTTGTTTTTTCTTCGGGTTCCACCACAAATGTTTCCTCGTCGTTCTGCTTCAGTATAACTAAAATATATCCAGAGGATGCAGTTAGTGGATAGCGCCGTGAAATTGTAGTAGATATTGTATATGTTGTAACACCAGGTACTGAGAGCCTGTATATACCGATAACCTCAGCGCGATGTTTAATGGATTTATTGACTGGTGACCATAATGTTTGCCCAGACGCTACTGTATATACTACACTATCGGTATTAAAAAAATTTATGTCAGAGAGTTTCATATCAATAACCTCTGTACTTCTGAAAATTCGTTAATGGCTCTATTTGTGTTTGTACGAAAATTTGTAAACGCTTGTACATGATATAAGTATTCAGATCTAAATGTCGCAATCGCATCATTGATTGTCATTAACGAGTTCATCATCGGAATGTTGCTATCATCGACATATTTCTTCGTTGCAGCGTCATGGTTTGATTTCGTTATCCAAGACCAGTAATTTTATTATTAGCCATAGTGAGAGAACCAGTCATTGTATCACCTGCGGTTAATAAACGATCACTGATCTCAGTTCAGATCATGTTGTTGTTGCTGACTACATATCTTTTTATTACCACATCATCCTATGATTTTGGTTCTCCCACATTAATAATTGTATTTTTACTCATAGTGAGATCGCCTTACATAAAATATCCAGTTCTTCTGATACGTCCAGCAATTTCTCCCATGATTGATAGAACTGATTCATCTGATTTTTTAATTTTACCGTTTTAAGTAAACACCGTCCTTGTTTATCCTGAAAAACAACGACTTCATTTTGGTTCACATTTGCAAGATTCAAAATATTAGGTAGTTCATCCTTGACCTCTTCAAGGGTTGCATATTTAGATAAGTCGCCTTGCTGAGGTTTACTCAGGCGAGAAGAACTTCCGTAAATATTTACCATTATACTTTAAGATCTGGTTAAAACGATTAACGGCTACTTGTATACTCGTGCATGCCTTTATGAGGCGGTAATGTTGATGAAGATATAGCGTCGAGTACAGCAATTGCTTCACGCCGCATATTGGCGGATCGGTTATTGTTTGTGTTGATAATGTTGAATAGCAGACTGGAGTTTTTATTGTGTTTACGTAACTTATAAATTCTTTTGGTGGAGCCAGGCCATACGAATCAAAGTATATAATTCCACGTGGATCAATTGCATACGCCACCCAATAAGTGCCAGGACCAGAACTATTATCGAGACCGATGATGCCTGTTTCAAATTTGTTTGGTTCTTTCGGTAGTTGATCGCGCATAAAACATCTCTAAGAAAATTTATATTTAATTTTTAGCAGCATCATTTAAATCAAAATTTGACATTGGATGGATTAACGAAGTGTTCCTGGAAGTATCAGGCCTTTTCCTATCGATAAGGGCTTCCTTGTAATTTTAGACCTGCCCTCTTTTTTTAAATCATTGTCCTACTATTTTATCGTAAGCCATTTTACCGGCAGCTCCAACAGCACTGAGTGCAGCTGTTTTTTTGCAATATCTGGAGCAGCAGCTAATAAATCTGGTATAGCTGCTGAAACAAGTGTAAATATACCAGCTGTTTTAATTTAGTCTTTAATCGCACTAGCAGAAAGATTGAGTTTAACTCCTGTTCTTGATTGTTTGGCGTTATTGAAATGTCTGAGTTTACTTTTTGACAATGATGTTTATTTTCACCACTTGTGATCTGATCTTGTTTTTAGTGGTATTTTTATTCCGGTGTTTTGCTGAATTTGATTGAAGCGTTTTAATCTTACCAGGAGTCAGACTGACACTAACATGATGATATGACATTATAAATATCGTGAGCGATTTAATTACATTTTTTCTACTGGAACATCAATAACTCTTATTCGTCCACCAACACCTTCAAGTAACATTGCTTTGTCTGAGAGTATGACAGCGATTGCTCCGTACCCACCAGCAGGCAGTCGAGCTACACGGGCTGGAAAATGTATATCAACGACAGATTGCCTGAATAAATCTAAATGTTCCAACGAAAAGTAATAAATTGGATATAATATTGTGAAATCCCGCTGAGATATCTGCAAACCAGTGTCAATATTTTGATCACGCCCCATAAATGTCATCAACGGATGATAAGCACGTGCAACATGATTTTGTTCAAAATTTAACAAAGCTTCTTCAGAAGGTTCTTGATGTTCATTTATCCTCAAAGAAACATCAGAATCTCCAAATGTGTCAAATACCATAGGAGTTTGTTCCTGTGAATCTATTCTAGCATTTTCCTGAAAACCAATAAATATGTCTTAGTGCAGAAACTCCTTGCTGTGATGCTATCTGCCATGTGAACAACCCAGCCGCATTACTTTGAACGGTATCTGTAGTCATTGTCAACCATGATAACAATGATTTACCACCTAAATTCATAAAATCAAGTATTTTTTCTTCTTCAGCAAGTGGTGGAGCCATTACCGGCATCCACAGTGACAGTTTTGTTAGTATTACTTTACCAGCATCAACTGCGTTGGTTCGTCAGATTGCATCATTGTCCGTGGCTTTTCCTACAAGTACCACAGTGTGTTTAGCTCCAAATATAACTTTCCTAACATTTCTACAAAATCCAAGGATATGTGATAATATAAACACATGAAAACAAACAAAAATCTCCATTTAATATTGATCTGCGTGCTGCGAATCCCAAGTTGAAATTTTCATTCATCGATACAACTGTGTCGCAAGCTGCATTTCGTCTCACTTGCTACTCTCGGGTTGATCAGTGGTATCCTTTGCAAATATCATGGACGGACAAGCTGACCTTAGTAATCATCGCTGTATCTTGCAGAGCTAATATCGTCGTAGCAATATCAATATTTTCGAGACACGATTCAACATTTTTCCCTTCAATCATGTATATAGCACTGTTAAATAATGCCATGACACCATTATTAAGAAAACCAGATCGATATAAAAGTCCGTACGCTATATCATCTGCTTTCAAACGTCTACCTTCTACTTCCATAAATACTTCAGCAGGTAAGAAATATCTTCTTGTATTTTGAACTTGTAATTCGATTCGACCACGCTGATTTGGTACACGTGCGTCATAAGAATAATACTGATAATCGCGTATAGATTCATCTTTAAGAACCTGTGGGTCAATATCAAACGCTGTATCGGATACATGTTTGAATATTTTATTATAATTATTATCTTCTAACATGAAGACCACTTCCTGCTATTAAACCTGCAGTTATATTTTTTTTCTGACAGGGGTATATTAGCCAACTCTGCTAAAAAAATATTGCAGCTTGTTGATTTATTATTTTAATAACATTTGCAGGCATACCTTCAGTGTTGGGTAATTTTACTGGCTGTGGTTTTCTTCGTACTAATCCAGCTAATCTTTGATTGCTGAAAATGCGTTACCAGCAACATTACCAACAGCATCAATACCTTTGTCGCGAATAGTTTCAATAACTTTCATTCCTAACTGTTTTGCAATCGGTATTGCTTTTGGAGCAATCCTTCTGAATAAACCCATAACGACATCACTTCCAACTCGGTAAATCGTTTTGTAAGTTGGCAATCGTGAGTTTACAAACCTAACTATTACAGGTCCACGTTGTGCATTGTGTATAATCATTTTTTAAAAATTAGATGTTGATTAATTAATTGTTTTTAGTCGCTGTAATAATCATCGACAGTTTCATTAATGAGAGAATGATAAATGTTACGATCCATAACACCTCCTGTAAATAATATTCGACAAATATCAAATATTTCATTAATACTTTCTGGAGAATTATTTCCTGCACGTTTTCCTCCGATCAGAATTTCTAGTCGGTCAACATCGGCATGAACACTTTCTGGACAAGTTCCTTGAGTAACAAAACCACTTCCAGTTGTTTCTTCTACATCTTTCGTACCTGGCGAAGAATGTAATTCCCACACTTGTCTAATTCTCTTAAATTCCGGGTCTTTTTCTTTTTCCTTTTCTTATTCTCTCTCTCTCTCTCGTTTAGCTTCTTTTTTCTTTTCTCTTTTTGTTCAGCTTTTTCATCACTTATTGTTTGAGATGGTTGCTCTTGTAATGCTAATAGTTGTTGTGATTCTTGTTGTTGTAACTTTCCATCAATAAAATCGTTATATCTTGCATCTTTTTTTTCTATCGATCCTATCAGTTTTACTATGAACTTTATAACCCCAATCTCACCAGGTTTCACATTTTTGCATATTTATTAGAGTGTGTAGGTTTTAAAGATTCTTTTCTATCATTATAACTATCCACGGCAAATATAGTTAATTTTGCCTCTTTAATATTCCTTATGTAGAGAATACTATCATCGCTAAATTTACCAATTGTATAAACTATTTCTTGTTTTGATACATCACCCTCTTTAATACGAGCTTGTTCAATATCTTCAAGTACTTCTTTATCTATGTCAATAAGCTAGGTATCAGCTACTTCATCTGAAATATCTTTTAAAATAGTTTTTGTTTGTTTAGTTCTTCTTTGTATCTTTTCAGTTTGCTCATGAGTTTGTTTTAACGTTGGAAGAAGACCATCAGTAGCTTCTGCAACTCTTTCAGTAACCTTAGTAACCGGTTTAAATAATTGTTCTACACATTCTGCAAATTCCACCTGAGACTCCTGACGCGCTTGTAGTTGTTGTTTGACAGAATGACAGACTGGAATTTATTTTTAATTGCATCTAATCGCTCTCGAGCTAATCTAGCTGTGTGAGATTCCATTATTAATATAATAATGATTTAATTACTCATATATTTATATTAGCAGAGAGGATGCGAACTTCCGACGGGTAAACGAACGCACAAATTTTAATAAAAAAATACCACGAACGACAAAGATAAAGTAACAAAAAAACTAACCCAGTTAGAGAAACTCTCAGTAAGTTAGAGTCTTCGGTTTGGTGTTATTAACCTTATTTTGTTCGTTTTCGTAGGAAGCCTTATTTTTTCAAAAATGACGTTCCAGCAAAAGGTCTGTTCGCCCTCTCCGCTGCTAAATCTAAATGCAATAGCCCGTATATGTTTTGTTCTAATTTTGGCTATACAGTTTATAATATCTGTCGTATGGAAATTTAATAGCCTATAATGGCTTTTCTTATAATATTTTACATGGTCCGAATCAGACCCTAACTTGGGCCGAATCATCTCGTAAATTGATCCGAATCAGCCATACTGATCGGTCAGCATTCTTAAACAAGCGACTCCCTGGTATACACCTAATAACCACGCATCGCTGTCAGAGTCCGTATGTTAATTTGTTAGTGGAAAATTAAATACAGGATATCAAAATAAAATTAAATATTGTGTCGTTAACTATAGTACACAGACTGTAGTTTATGAAATGCATAATGGAAAAAAAATCTATTTACAAGCCAATAGTTGCATCTTAAAAGCATTTTGCATTATATATTTATTAACACCACCACCACCACTAGTAGACTTGCTCTCAGGCTGTAGAATAATTAGTTACCGATAGGCATAGTTGTATGTTTGTAACACAGTAAAAGTGTTATATGATTTGATGGTTTCTCAGATCTACGCTAAACATTTATATATTCCGGACTCGAATTAGATGTTTTGGACTCGTGCTGAAATCATTGGTTGTTGATCACCAAAATATTGTGTGCTTCAGGAATGCATTATGTTGTTGAGACTCTTCGTGGTTTATGCGAGGAACTATTTTTTAAAATCTGTTTTTACTCATTGGAGCGTTGTATTTATCACTGCAAAATTCAAATACTTAAGAAGGTGATTATTAATACTGAAAAGATGTTGCTACGACTCTATGGTCCTAAACAAAGTAACAAAAAAGTGTGAAAACGAACGAGTTTTGTAAAACTTAAAAGTAAACTATATTTTCCCTAAAATAAAAGGGAAAAATTAAGAACAACATTACAGTATCGTGAATGAAATCAAAAATAGTCTTAAAAGTCCTGTCATAAGTCGAGTAATCGAAATGAGTTCCAGTGATAATTAAAAATGTCTTTAAATGAATTCATAGTAATTCAATGCAGCTACTAAATCCGAAAAGACAGAGCACTTTACAATTTCAATGAATAATTGAAATAAATAAAATTTAAAAAATCCACTCTATCACTTCAGTGAATTGATAGTTACGCCAGAAATAATTATTTTTCAGTTAAGTATCCCTTATAGGAAAAAACTTTGATAGAACATAGAAAGCAAAATAAGACACACGTGTTCATTTCGAAATCACTCTCACTGTAAACACGGTAATTTATTTAAGTCAAATATGAACCTTCATTCATGACTATATTCTATAGTATGCATAATGCTTAGAATATGCATCTGATGATGAAATCCTTCTGTTAAACTTCTTTAATTACACAAATAACTTAAATATAAAACAAATAATTTCCGTTGCATATGTTGATTCTAATTCGATAAAGCTTTATACTGTCAAAACATGTGGCAATGAACATTATTATTTCATATGATCGTTTCTATTTCCATACGACTATTGCGTACTTTCTCAAATGCGAACATTTCATACAATTATTATCGGCAGTTTTGAAAATTAATTATATTTTTATTGTTCATTAAAAACGGATATCCATGCATCTGATGAATAAAAACTTCTTTTGATTTTTTCAATTAAAAATTAAAAACAAACAAAATAATTTCCATTGCTTATTTTATTTCCAATGCGTTCCATTTTTCCGTTGCGTATTTTATTTCCACTGTGTTTAAAAAATTTTCATTGCGTATTTTAGTCTTACCGAACTATAATCCACTGCTCACGTTGCACAATAGCTGGACCGATTATCAAAGTCATTTTACGAATGGTGAGCTGTATACTGTTTTATCTGTGGGCAATTCTCCGTCCGTTAGCTATGTTAAGCTATCGGCCTTTGAAGTGCCCCCCCCCCCACCGCCATCTGAAAATTTTAAAGACTCTAATGATTTTCTGTATCCCCCATGGTGTAAGTATTTGTTTTTCTGTAACAAATCAAAAAGAATTTGGAAGAAACAAAGTAAATATTATTCTTGTTATGGGGTTACTCTTTGCTCTTTGCATTTTATTATTTTATAGTGGGTAGAACTCACAAGATCCCTGGCGTTTGTCCCTTTGTTTTCCTTCCGGTAAATTTCTTTATGACATTTACTTCTTTCCTCAGAGACAAGGTCTTGGAAGCTGGTATCTACATCATGGTCTCTAAATTTTAGTGACTTTGACCAAGGACCAAAATAATGTTCAATGTGTGTTATGTGCCTATGCTATATTGTTTTATTCATGCTATATCGTGTTTGTGTTAGGAATGACCATTTTATATACTTTAATTTGCATTAATTTTTTTTATCCACTTTGTTTATTTACGTACAAAAAAGAAAAAAGATAATATAGTTGTGTAAAATTATGTGTTGGGATGGTTCTCCGATTTCGGTCTAGTAATTATTTTCTAAACAGTGACGAGACTAGAGTTTTTGTACACAGTATGAGAGAGAGAGAGAGAGTGTGTGTGTGTGTGTGTGTGTGTGAGAGAGAGAGAGAGAGAGAGAGAGAGAGAGAGAGAGATTTTCTTCATTGCGTCACTGTATACAAATGTATTTTCCCAGACCTTTCCCCCATAGTAATTGTATACTGTGAGAGTGGCTAGAAATCACGCATGTGTCATGATTAACATTACTAAATACAAAGCACTTGACGACAGCAATTATCTTATTGTTTAGCGGCATAATTACCTACCGGATGTAGTAAATGCTTAATACAAGAGACCCAGAACACAACTAATTTTACAATATATTCTCTACATGTGTGTCTCAATATTGAACTTTCCACTGTGACAATCAATACCAATCATATGTTAATCTAAAATACCATTAAAGATGACTTCACAGTGAAGTTCTTGTCATAGGTTCACCGGCATTTCTTTGAGAGGCTGGACTGTACACAAAGCAATGTGCAATGGAACACAGATTTCACTTCCGGATCATCACTAAAACCTTATTACTCACTGTAAACTGTCCCCAAAACATACACAGACAGCCACACCATAAGCTCATAATCTGAAGATTAGGCAATTACCTTTAAATCCATACCAAGAATGCCTAAATCGAATTCTTACCACCAAAATGCTCTAAAATAGACTGGGACTACATTCGTGGTGAACCGAAACTATTAAATGTGATCTGATTCCAGATATGTAGGTTACCGAAAGTGTGAGATTTAGAATTTTAACGTAGCTTTAACAATTGTAGTCATATCACTACGATGTCTGCAGTATTGCAGTTTATAGTGATAGCACATGCCGCAGTGATAGCAGAAGGGGCGAATCGGACATTTTGTCCAAACGTCATTTGGTTTAATTAATACCTTCTGCACTCAGCGGATCCAGCATCGTCAGCGCCTGGTAAAAAAAAACGACGTCGTCGTCGGGGGGGTAAATCGAACGTCATTTAGTTTAATTAATACTTTCTGCGCGCCGATCCCAGTGTCGTCAGCGTCCGGTAAAAAAGCGCGATGACCGCGTTGATGTCATCGCCCCTTCTGCTGCTAAGTGGCTATTTACAATGATCTTACAAACAGAGTGATCACTAACTCCTCCTCTTGTAGATCAATTAGGTTATTTGACTGATCGGTAAGTCTGAAATTAATTCTTGTTAAAAACCGATTATGGCATCGCATATAGACCGGATTAATTGGACTCTCAACGATTAAAAATCCCGGAGGGGCTGTTGGTGAAAATGAATAAAGGATATACCCCTGTTGAGCCTGATTTGATTGCTTGGTATTCACCTGGTAACTCCCTTCGATAACATCACACACTAGATTGATTGCTATCACAGACGTAATATTTACGTTGTATGGAGCAATATGCCTACCATTCTCTCCGTTATCGTGTCTGAGGATAGTTGATGGGGCGAGAAAATCATTAAGAGATTTTCTTAGTTCTGGTGCGTTGTATCCTGGAAACTTGAAATCGGGTAAATCGCCTTCTGTGATATTATACTCGGTTAGGAATTTTTGTTTATTATCATCGCTGTTAGCAGATGTTGTCTTAACGATTTGTTCATTAATATATTCCATGTCTGATATAAGTTGATTTAACACCTCAACGTGTTTTCGTGCTTTTGTTTTCCGTAGCTGTTCTAGTTGTGATTGGTAATTACGATTAATCTCGGCAAACGCACCAGTGATATCATTTAAACTAACTGTGACCACGGCGGACGATTCAGGAGTTTCCTTATACGGAAAATACCATTGCATGGTATTCCTGTCTTGAAATATAAACCTGCTGGGTAATAACGTGTTTTTTATAATAGACAAATCATCTCGATAACTGGGATTAATTTCATGATACGATTGCGCATTCGTGTGCAAGTCCGCGGGGATTTCATAAGGTGGATTCTTAGGCCATCCTAGTATGGTTCTTATTGAACTGTTATAAATATCAACCATATACCCCGGTGTGCTTATTTCAATCGTCGACGATAACGTCGGTTCATGAACCGTAATAGCGATTTTTGATTCTTTTCCTGTGATCGATTTTATCCTGCGTTGAAATTCTTTATTGATTTGTTCTATTTGGTATGACCCAGTTGGTATTGTAACCTCCTTCCAGTCTGGGGTTCCATCGGGTTTATTTGTCCATGCAAAAACCAGCGAGTTATTAGGTTGTTGTCCGTTAAATGCGTCCGCTCGGATATTAGGCCAACTGTGATATACTCGCAATTTTGCCAGTGCTATTTCCTTTACTGGAACCGATGATGGGAAGTTCACACTGAATTCGGGTTTCGTTGACGTTATCGATATCATACTTGTTTGTACCGGAGTGGTGTTCTCCGCGATCCGTTGAAGTAATTGAAACCCTTCGGGGTTCAGCGACATTATTATTATTCGCTGTCTTTAGTGTTTAATTCAACACCGAATATTAACAACCTGCTTGTTTTCAGGAGAATGTTTTAAGCCCATTGAAGTGGTTTCAGCGACGTGGTTTCCGGCTTCCAGTTGAAAATTTTCGATTTTTGACATCGCGGAGCCATACAACTGGACCATCGTGGAGAATTCAACATCGGATATGAACGAATTATCAATCGACAACGAGATCAACCCGGATAATTTCGAGTACGCGTCGGATACTATTTGATGTTTTACTGTATACTCGTTGAGTTTTTTCTGAGAACACGATGATATCTTTCTAGTGATTGCGTTGGCGACCTCAGCAATTGTTGTCGCCGCGGAGATAGCGATTGGAACAGCGATCGGGGCTATCATGGTCACCGTGGATAAAATGACACCGGTACCAGCTACTATACCGGACACCGAGTACACGGCCACGTCGATGGTGGGTTTTTTTCGGCGGTATTTTTTATTTTTACGCGGTATTGTTCGGAAAGCGTTTTTAAGTTCGCGGAGAATTCTTTTGCGGTATCGAATCGATATTGATGTGACGTCGGTGATACCTCTGATTCAATTACCTTGGTGGTCATTTTTATTTTAAGAGAGTTAGTGTTTTCAATTACTTACTTAAATTATCACCACGAATTCCACATACCATGTAATGTTTGTCCTAAATAGACCGCTATCAACGGCTCTAATTATAAACCGTTCGGTTGCATCCTTGTCAACGATTGTTGATATTGTATTGTTAAACCCGGATGAACTCGACGATGATATATTAAACTGCATCGCTGAAATCAATGTCAATCGATAAATGCCCTTAACAGTTGCGGTGATATTTACTATATTATGCGTAGGAGTCCAATCGAATGATCCGTGTTGAACCGTGTATACGCTATTGCCGATGCTCCCATGAGGTGTTTTCATTTTTTCGAGTTGCTCTGTCATTCTAGGTAGTCTGTCTTTAATCTCTGTAATATCAGTTTTGACCGCTTTTATTCCCCGTTCATGCACGTCTATATTAGTCCTGATCGCTGTAATATTATTGTCGACTGCTTTTAATTCCCCTCCATACGCGTCTATACTTTTTTGTTCGCTGCAACATCAGTTTTGATTGTTTTTATTTCCCCTCCATACGCGTCTATACTTTTTTTGTTCGCTGCAACATCAGTTTTGATTGTTTTTATTTCCCCTCCATACGCGTTTATACTTTTTTTGTTCGCTGCAACATCAGTTTTGATTGTTTTTATTTCCCCTCCATACGCGTCTATACCTTTTTTGTTCGCTGCAACATCAGTTTTGATTGTTCCTATTTCCCCTCCATACGCGTCTATACTTTTTTTGTTCGCTGCAACATCAGTTTTGATTGTTCCTATTTCCCCTCCATGCGCGTCTATATTCCTTTTGTTTGCTACAACATCAGTTTTGATTGTTTCTATTTCCCCTCCATGCGTGTCTATATTCCTTTTGTTCGCTACAACATCAGTTTTGATTGTTTCTATTCTCCATCCATGCGCGTCTATATTATTCTTGTTCGCTACAATATCAGTTTTGATCGTTCCTATTCTCCGTTCATGCACGTCTATACTAGTTCTGATCGCTGTAATATCAGTTTTGATCGTTCCTATTTCCCCTCCATACGCGTCTATACTTTTTTTGTTCGCTGCAACATCAGTTTTGATTGTTTTTATTTCCCCTCCATACGCGTTTATACTTTTTTTGTTCGCTGCAACATCAGTTTTGATTGTTCCTATTTCCCCTCCATACGCGTCTATACTTTTTTTGTTCGCTGCAACATCAGTTTTGATTGTTCCTATTTCCCCTCCATACGCGTCTATACTTTTTTTGTTCGCTGCAACATCAGTTTTGATTGTTCCTATTTCACCTCCATACGCGTCTATACTTTTTTTGTTCGCTGCAACATCAGTTTTGATCGTTCCTATTTCCCGTCCATTCGCGTCTATACTTTTTTGTTCGCTGCAACATCAGTTTTGATTGTTTTTATTTCCTGTCCATTCGCGTCTACATTATTCTTGTTCGCCGCAACCTTAGTACCGAGTATACTTATTTCCTGTCTATACGCAGTGATATCATTTATAGTTGTTGTAATTTCATCCAGCTTGGTATTTTTTTTACCAAAAAATTTATCAAAGTTGTCATCGATCCTGTTAACATTTTTTCGTAACGTGTAAAATTGGCCCGACAGCGTTGTAAACTCCGAAATAGTATTTTTTATTGTTGTAATATTCGGTTCGGTTACCGTCGGGGTCCCAAAAAAACTAGCGGTAGTGAGTTGTATATCGGTGACAGATTTTTTCACCTCGGTGACAGATTTTTTCACCTGCGTGTCAAGTTCGGTCACCAATCTATCCAACCTTATAAAACCGTCTTGGATTAATGTTACCCTATTCGTTATCGTCAGTAGATGTTCACCCGGTTTGAGTCGTCCGTCGCTGGTATACAGCGCGATAGCGTTCTCGGCGGCATCACGCTGTCGTGTTAAAACGTCATCCAGCGACACATTACTGGATTTCAATTTACCCTGGCGGTCTTGAAATACAACTATTTCGCCCGGGTCAACACTTGTTAGGTTCAACGTCTCAGCGATTTCATCCTCGATTAGTTTCTTTATGTCATCGGTGGCGGGCGTTTCCGTGGATTCTTTCAGCGCCGAAATAGGTCGTCCCCAAATATCAATCATTATTATCTAATGTAATTGTCTCTAAATTTCCCACTAGTGTATTCGTTTACAACCACATGAGGTGGTTTTCGCGATGATGAAATCGCCGCGAGTACGTTCAATACCTCACGGCCGCATATCGGTGGGTCACTTAATTGCTGTGTTGGCAGCGTGGAATAAAAAACCGGGGCTGAACACGCCCGGATATACCGCATGAACTCGTTCGGCGGGGCTAACCCGTATGAATCAAAATAGACGATCGCACGCGGATCAATCGCGTATGCAACCCAATGAGTTCCCGCTCCGGAGGATTTATCGAGGTTAATTATGCCGGTTTCAATATTCCTTGGTTTTGTCGGTAATTGATCCCTCATAAAAACACCTCTGAAGTTTTTTATCGCTAACGCGTCGGCGGCATCTATTAAATCAAAATTGGATAACGGAACCATAGACTCTTGCGTTAATAAACGGTTCCCGGTAGTCTTAGACCCTTTCCCGAATACCATGAATACGGGGTTCCCGGTAGTCTTAGACCCTTTCCGGCTACGGATCGTCCTCGTTTCTTTTTTTTATAGCCTCTCCCGGTCGCCTTCTTCAATGCCATTCCCGCCGCGGTACCAACGGCCCCCAACACCGCCGCCTTAGTCACTGCTGGTGCGGCCGCGGCAATCAACGCCGGAATCGCAGCTAACAACGGAAATATCCCACCGGTCTTTTCCATGTTTTTAATCGCTGCGGATGAAAAATCTATTTGAATACCCTTTTTATTCTTCATTGCATCATTGAAATGTTTTATTTGACGCGCCGTCAACGACATCTTATGCTTGCCACCAGTCATCTGTGACGGCTTTAACGTTATTGTGGTTCCACATTGTTTAGCGGACTTTGATCGTAATTTCTTGACTTGACCATCGGTCAACTCTACACTGACAACACTATACGACATTTTATTGTAAACGCGTTTGTGTTTTCAATTACATGTCTTCCACTGGCGCATCAACGATTCTCATTCGTCCACCAACGCCTTCTAGCAGCATTGATTTATCGCTGAGAATGACAGCAACCGCTCTATAATCAGCACCACCCGGGGCTATACGAGCTCGGAAGTGTATATCAACGACGGATTGTCTCGTTAAATCAAGATGTTCCAACGAAAAGTAATAAATCGGATACAGGTTTTTAAAATCAAGTTGTGATATTTGCAAACCAGTGTCGACGTTTTGATCACGACCCATATATGACAGCAATCGATGATACACACGTGCGATATGGTTGTCGCCGTAATTAAGCTGTTTATCCTCGGATGGTTCCTGTTGTCCGTTTATTCTCAGCGAAACATCCCTGACTCCTAATTGATCAAATATCATATGGCTGCGTTCTTGATTACCCAATCGATCCCTATTCTGTAGCGCTATAAATATATGACGCGGGGCTGAAACGCCTTGTTTTGATGCCAAGTGCCATGTAAATGTATCAGCGACATTATCCTCTTTAGCATCAGTTGTTACCGCTAGCCAACTCAATAATGATTTCCCCCCCCCCCGTTCCATAAATGATAACAATCGTGCTTCCATGGTAACTGATGGAGTTAACACCGGCATCCACAATGCTATTTTAGTTAAAACGACTTTACCGTTAGTGACGCCAGCAGCACGCCATATTGCATTGTTATCATCGCCCCTTCGCGTTAGCGCAATTGTATGCTTAGCCCCATAGATAACTTTTCTGACATTTCTGCAAAATCCGAATATGTGATGGAGTGGAATCGCGCATGAAAACTGTCGGCGTGGTCCTTGCAACATCCCTACTCGTGTTGCGAATCCTAAATTAAAATTATCGTTAATACTTTTTATGACAGTGAAATCAACGCCTGGTTTTGCTCTGCGGTCTGGATTAGCTGCTTCAGCCTGTGGGTCAACTGCGGTATTTTCTTTCGTCAGCACGCTAATGTACTGAAGATGGTCAGCGTTATTAGTGGTATCCTTTGCGAACATCATAGATGGACCCGCCGATCTTGTATAATCATCTGAGTATATTGATAGCCCAATTATCGTCGTTGCAACATCAACCTCGCGTTCTATTGATTCAATTTCTCGCCCGTCAATAAGATATCTGGCACTCTCAAATAACGCCATGATACCGTTGTTGACGAAGCCAACTCGAACACGATGGTCATCTGCGTATGGTGTATTAGCGGCAACATTTGTCACGAGTTCTCCCTCAATTTCGATAAACGCTTCACACGGCAAAAAGTATCTACTGGTATCTTGGACTTGAAGTTCAACTCGCGATCGTAGGTCGGCTTGTGGTGGTTGATAGGAATAAAATTGATAATCACGGACGGAATCATCCTTATCCACTGGGGCATCCATATCAAACGCGGGATCAGCGGTTCGCGCAAACATTTTTATTATTATTCATGTTGGTGTTTTCAATTGCGAAACTCTTTGAGTGGAAAATCTACGATTTTCATCAACGTCGTTTTCGTCGTAAATTCTTTGAATTTTGTTTAAGGCCACTTCCCGCTATCGCGTTCATGATAGCGCTGGTTGTTGCATCGGCGGATGACTGAGCCGCCAACGACGGAGTCGTCATCAATGACTGAGCCGCCAATGACTCTAGTTTTTCTTCCACGGCGTTATTTATTACTTTACTGACATTTGCAGGCATCACTGTCGTTGATGGCATCACCGGTGGTTTCTGTTTTCTTTTTCTCACCAACGATGCTAGTTTATCTCGTGCGGCAGAAAACGCCCTTCTGGCAACATCTCCAATAGCACTAATACCCCTATCACGAATAACATCAATAGCCTTCATTCCTAATTGTTTGGCTAACGGCGCTACTTTTGGAGCCATTCTTGTAAATAACCCCGCAATGGTATTACCGAGACCATCTCCATAGTACGCGCGGTAAACAGGCAATCGCGAGTTTACCACGTAGACGAGTACTGGTTTATCATGGTTGTAGTGTATGATCATCTTATTATTATCATGTTAATGTTTTCCAGTTAGTGATTGTGATCACCAGTGATTGATCAATCGCTGTGATGACCGTGGTCATCAAAACCATCCACGAGTTCGTTTATGAGCATTCGATATATATCAATACCCATTACGCCGCCGGCAAATAGCCGCCTGCAAATATCAGCGGCTTCATTAATAATTTCTCTGGAATTATTTCCGGCTCGTTTCCCTCCGATAAGTACTTCTAACCGTGATATATCACTGAGAACATTACCAGGACAAGTAACACTAGCGTTTCCAACTAAGCCGCTGCCTAAATATCCATCTCCAGTTGTTTCTTTAGTTGTGTCCCATTTACCAAGAAATCCAGTTGACTTTTCTTTATCCACTCTACTCAATATCATCTCTTTAAAATCCTCGAAATCATTGCGGATATTTTTTGTGATTTTAAATTTGTCACGTTTTGCCAGGTATACTTTTTTTATCCAATTCTTGTCATTTTTTATATACTCTTTATACATTTTGTTTACAGCGTTTTCTCTTAGATCAGGTGAAAAATTCAGCGCGGTGAATTTAGCTAATTCAGTGACATCTAAACTTTTAATTTTATTGTATACATCGTGTGTAAATATACTTTGTGGTGAATACATTTTTTTTATAGTAACGTCTCCTTCCTCTTCTTCAGTATCACCTTGTCGTCGTAGTTCTTCTAGTACTCCTTCTTTTTGTCGTTGTTGCTGTCCAGTAGTTGTTATATCCACGGGAAGTGTTTCCAGAGACTTTTTTGTTTGTTCGGTCTCTACTGCTATCTTTTCAAGTACAGGAAGAAGAGGCACTTCTCGTCGCTCGCCCTCCTTAGGAATATCTCCATATATTGCTCGTTCTGTTGCCGCTGTAACATCCTTAGTCGCTTTAGTTACCGGGGCAAATAACTGTTCACTTCCAACAGCAAAATCAGTTTGCATTTGTTGCCGCGTTTGAAGTTTCTCTCTCACTCTGTCTCGTAACGGTATAAACTTTTTAAGCGCTGCTAGTCTTTCACGTGCTAATCTCGTTGTAAGTGATTCACCTACCATTTATTATAAATAAAATTCTTCTAATTTTATAATACAAACCCCCAACACGTCATTGCAATTAAGTACTAAGTTATTTAATAATGTACTACCAGGTCAAAGTATCCATCAACGACAAAGTCAAACTATACGACGCAATCCGGGAATGCTTCAAAAATAATCACGGGGATGGTTTTAAACTAGTGGTTGCTGAACACGGTGATGATAGATTCTTGCTAACACCACAGCAATATCAGCAACTACGTGAAAACGGCGGTGTCGCAGTAATTATCTGCGACCACGAACAGTTAATTCAGTACGCACATAGTTGTATAGGAAAATCCAGATTGATAAGAATTCTTGGAGGAGAAAATCCTATGTAGAAATATACCTGCACACGTATATGACTTCGCTGATGGCAAAAAAAAAATGTTGTTTTAACGTTTTATTTTTTTTTTACTTGTACACACAAGTAACTTCAATGAGTATAATCGGTGATTTCAATTGAGAGAGTTCTCTCCTCCGCAGCGTCTTCGTCTAGAATCTTCCTGATGTTTTTAATTTTATTAGAGATTTCTCGACGCCGTTCAAAAGCCTGTCCGAGTTTTCGTCGTATTTTTTCAACGGTAGTAAACAATCCAATAAATGCATTTGCGTCATTGCCATACAGGTTTTCATTGATCGTATATTGTAATCGCTTTATAAAAGAATACTCACGTGGCAAGGTATATCGACTTTTCTTTGATTGCTCGTTAATAATTTCATAATCGGACAATATTTTTTGGTTATCAAGCTTATCAGATAATACAATTCCTTGAATTTTTAATTTTGAAATTTCAGTTAAAATGTTATTGATGTCTTCGATATTCATATTCTTATAAACATCTTTATTTCTAATATAAAAAAAAATGTTTTACAAAATGAACTCTAGGCACATAAAGGTGCTGTTAACATCTTTACTGCCTAGAGAAATATGTGCGTGATTATGGACTCGTATAACATAAAGTTGCCACCGCATCTTCGTGTTAACAGAGAGTATTATGATTGGACGGCACATACATAAAAGACCCGTTTGGCAACCCCGCTGGCGCCCTATGACGTCAGAGAGGCCCATCGGTTACTTAATTAAGGACATTCATCAACAACACATCTTGGAACCCCTTGGGTGCCTTCGCATCCATCTGAGCCCAAGGGAACCCCAAAACATACATCTCCGGGAGGGAGGCCTAGGGTGACAAACGTCATCGTAGACCGCCCAGAAGATATGCTTGGGGGGACATCACTACATGTACTTAATTAAGGATGGATATATTTACAATGAAATGATTGATGGATGATGGGACGGCACAAGACAGCACAAACATAAAACGGCGGGGCGGAACTCTACGGCCAATTCAACCAATCAAAAGCAACCCAATTAAATTAACCCGGTTGCATGATTGTGAACAAAAGACAACCACACGCCCGGGTCAAGAGCGTGGGTTAGTTTTGATTAGTTGAATTGGCTTTCGAAAGCCCCAGGCTTATAACGAGTCATCTTATATATAAGGTGACTAGTACAACCGCGTCGGTCACAAGGTGTGTTATTGTATTTCGTTAAATTACTTAAAAAACGCCATCAATAGCGTTTAAACAACACTAAATACTTCGATGAAACATAAAACAGAATATTACAGTTGTTTGTAAAGACAATTTATTCCATCAGTTTTCTTCCGGAACAGGCAATTTATTAATTGTAATAGACTGTAGCGTTCACACTGTCGGTAACTTCGTCACTCGGTGATATACCATCACGAGTTATTCCCCTTTGATGTTATATATGAAAATCGAATTCTGTGCCCAGTCTTTTTTGAGATCGCTGTTTGATATACTCGTTCTGCAACAAATCGTACCGAGGCTCTACAAGTGTCGAAATATTTTCCTGCCTCATTCATCGACTGAAATATTTTTTCCTCGTGCGTTGATGTATCAAACGATTTGACCCCCCTTGCTTGCTTTGAGAACTTACCAGTTTGGCCTTTTTTATTATTTTGACTCGGTGTAACAGCTCTTAGATTACATAGTCTGTTATTTTGAGGGCATCCATCAATGTGATCAATAACGAGACCGTCCTCGATTGGTCCGTTAAACGCTTCATAGATTATTCTATGAACGTAATAGCTTTTTTTCCCGGCACCAAATGTCAAATACCCGTGATTATTTACGGTACCAACTGGTTTTTTTAGTCTACGGTTTTGAACAACACCGTCGCGAGATGCCTCGTAATTAACAAGCACAGGATGCGGCTGAAATTCTTGGTCCATTTGTATAATAATACTACTTGTCTAATTCATTATTTGGTTTAATTATAAACCTTTCAATGTAGTCCTGAGGAGTTTTGATGATTTTGTCCTTGACGGAGTCAGCGGTGGGGTCAATGACGGCGTTTTTTATTCGCTTGTCGTAATAACGTTTTAACTCTCTGTATCGCTTTCCGCCACAGTTGATACACAACTGCGATTTTCCTCTTACACCAACGTGGCAAACCAAGCACGGGAGGGGGCCAAGAGAACCATTACGAACGCTTTGTAAATGATACCCGCAGAATTCACCTCTACACGATTTATTGCATGGGGTTGTCGACCCAATCATCAACCATTTGCAGTGATTCATTATACTATATTCTTTCATTTAAATACTTGTTTTAATTATATGGAGGAGGAGTTCAAGAAATTAGCAGCAATTAAGCCCTGGAAAAATATTAAATTCAATCTCGATAGAGCCCTCAAGGGCGCACCAAAAGCGTTAATAAACGATAGAACCCTGTTAAATAAAATCCGTGATTGTATCAATGAATTCAAGCGTGATGGTGCATCTCATAGTTGGTTAACATTTCGAATTGATGGCGTTGTTGATGCTACCATGAACGACAAACGCGCAGCAACGATAATATCACAACTTGACGGTAAAAGTATTTTTTCAGAGTAAAATTCATTGTCCGGGTGGAATCAGGTAATTGGATCACACGTGATAAATTTGAACCAGTTCTCAGCGACAAGAAAACAGTTATTGTTAGCCGCGACTCCAAGCCGGGGCTGTTAACCGGAATTGACAGACCATACTATGAACGAGCGTATCCTGAAACAGCAGTTGTTTATGGAATATACCCGTTAAATAAGAAACCTGATATCGGAAAACTAGCGCCGATGAAACAGTCAACGGGGATAAATTGTGTAGCAGAACGAATAATAGAGCATTTTACAAATGCATGTCGAGGAAACAAATTGACTGATCTACGGCGTAGCAAAATCAACCAGTGGGAGGAGACAGTGCGCAAGCGTGGAGCAACCATCAGCGACATAGCGAGATTAGAAACGTCGTTGAGATTTCCAATAACCGTTACAACGATAACCGGTGAAGTATTATACGAATCAAAGTACAAATCAAAGGGAGCCCCAATCAAAATTATTGATCATAACCAACACGCGTGGACGCCCGCGATCACAGTATTTCCACGGGATAGAACAGTAAAGTATATCCCGGGGGAATTCCTGGGAGAACAATTCTCCAAGGACGGTTTTCTCGCGGAGAGGAAACTATTTGATGCTATTGCCTGCTTGTGTAAAAACGACCCTGTATCAGTGTGGTTACTTCGCAGCGCTGAAAACGATGCGGATACCTTTGATCAGTTTGTAAGACCAAACGGTGAATCATATCGCACTGAAGCGTTTCACAACAAGATGAAAAAAACCGCCATGGAATTTGAAGAGCATGATGAACAACTGCTAACAAATTGTTTTACGATTCCATCGGTTGCGGCTCATGTTGCAGCAAGGAAAAATGCGTGGAGCCCAACACGCAAGGAATTTCTACCGGATGTACAATCCAGTTGTTTGGAATACTATCACGGTGGACTATGGAACACTGAATACAACCGCGACGCTATGATTTCCGTTGATATGGTTGCCTGTTATCCAGCGAGTTTTCTCGGGTATGGATCCGCCGCTGAGTACTTTAAACGGTTTGGACACCCCAGACATGAAATGACTCGTGTTGCTATTAATGGACCACTGCCTGATTTTGATTTAACCGGATTCGCTCGCATAGTATCATTTGAATTCGCGGCAGGACTTCATCGCTGTTGCTATATTTGGATCGGTAGACACATGTCTGAAAAGAAGTGGCTGCCAATAGCGCTGCTACGGTATATGATTGATTGTAAAATGCTAGTTTCGTTGATTGTCAGTGACGCGATTATATCATATCGAGCGCAGACTGAAGTCTGGTTACCAGAGCCGGAGCGTCTAGATAGCATAATTGACGAGTCCAGAAAACACATTGATGCCAACGAGGAATATATCATCGAATGGTCCAAAAAGATATTCAACCAACGAAACAGAGATGCAAAAGATCTCGGTAGAAGAATAATTGGTAAGTTCACACAAGGTGGAAAAAACTGCGATTACAAACGATATTGCTCACGGCTGATTATAGATGACGCAGAATATGATTTCGTAATCAAGGACGCAGTGGCGAAAAATAAATACGTGAACTGTAAAACAGCTTTCTTGTCCAATGGAACAAGGTTGGGTACAGTTGTTACTTACAGCGATGGAGACAGCCCAGCATACCCGCATTTGAGGGCATCTATGCTGGGTTACGCCGCTATCAATTTATTCTCGATGATAAATAGATTTCCCGACACCGCGGTTAGAGTTGCGATTGATTCATTTTATATTGACGTAAAGTATAAGGAAAACATAGCCGAGTTTACTAGTCCGGACGAGAGTTGGGGTACATGGAGAATTAAAAATGAAATACGACGCGATTATTCCCCGTCAGCAGATGTCACCGTTGAGAACAACTACTTACGCGGTGATAATCTATCAGAATGGTCTAATGCACCACCGTGTTCTGATCCAATTTGTAGACATAAAACAGTTTATTTAAGCGGCTGTGGCGGGTCGGGAAAAACGACTCGGGCAATTGAATTATTTCGAACGCGGGCAAGTATAATCGTGCTTACACCGACCCATAGACTAGCGCGAGAGATAAAACAACGAAATGTTGACGCCGTTACTTATCACAGCTTTTTTCGATACAGCGGCGGTGAGTGGACTCCTGATCGAATGGGGGAAAAATTTATTGCTGAGGTTATCATCTGGGATGAGATATGTACTGTTTCGTTAGATGTTTTACAAATGTTTCTTGAGTGGTTGCTGCGCGCGAATACAGCGGTGATAATGTGCGGAGATCATGGTCAACCACCACCATTTGTCGGCGAGGGCCCACATGATTGGTTAAAGGGTTTTGTGGACTATTATGAAGAAACCGATACTGATTACCGAGCACTTGATGAACAACTGCGCGAGGTTAAAAAATTAATCAGATTACAGCCGGATAGAATTCAATGTGAAAAAATCCGCGAGGTGATTCCGGAAACGCCGTTAAATGAATTCTGGGAAACATGGAGACCAAACGATTTGATTGTAGCGAGTAGAAAGATAGTCAGAGACACACTTCAGCAAAAGTTGTTTACGTTGCATAAGGAAAAGTTTCCGACGCGCCCAGTGCCGTTATGTTATAGACCCGCGGACACACGGCGGCAGAACATTGAAGTTGAAATCCCGGGCCCGACAGCGTCAGGGACAAAAAAACAAGTTCTCGTGCTGAATGATATCGTGCTCGTTGATATCAGCGTCGTCGAGGACGCGCTACGTGCTGATAAATCCCCGTGGACGCTAGGATACGCAACAACAATACATTCCTCGCAGGGACTAACCATCACGGACACAATTGTTTGGATGGTTGATAATCGCATCGAATGGTCAAATCTAGTCTATGTTGCAGTGTCCCGAGTACGGAGGATAAATCAGCTTCGAAGAATTGTTATTGACGAAGCCAGTGACGGAGTCACCGACAAAGTCACCAACGACATCATCGATGCAAGCGTCATTGATAGAAAACTCTCGGGTTACCGCCAACAGGATAAAAAAAAACAGCGGCGTTTTGATGTTGATGCCGAATTAATAATTGCGTTACGACAACAACAGAATAATCACTGCGCGAGTTGTAATTGTGTAATGCGCTGGCGTTATTCGGATAAAGACGCCCGCCAATTTACCGTGGACAGGATCGATAACAGTCTCGGTCATGTCAAAAACAATGTGAGGTTGACCTGTCTTGAGTGCAATAGACGCAACGGCGCTAGTTAAGACCACGCGGGGGTAATTGAGTATTGTCAGGTATCACTTGTAGTTGCTCGCGTGTAAACCCCCGCTGCGGGGCAGTTGAATCCAGTCTATAGATCGGTGGTCTATTAGTTGATCGTGTTATCGTTGATATGTTATGTGTGGTAACACTCCAGATAGGATCAGTAGCTCTTTTTTTACCGCCTTCAAGCTCTCCTGGTTCATATAGATATCTAACAGTGACATCGCCGAGAATCGGCTTGGAAACGCTATCTATTTTTGATCTTCCGGGTATATACTTTTTTTTAATCGCGTCGCTGGGCTTCATGTTGATTGCTCTGGTAATCTCGTTATTTAACCCGGCAATTACGCCTGGCAACCTTTTGACCCATTCACGAGATCGTTTTTCTTGGATGAATTCCTTCGCGTATTGATATCCAAATAACCGTTCAGCAAGAGTCCGATTGAATCGTTCAACAATTGCCTGATCACGATGTAGCGCAGTATGACCTCGTCGTACCGCGACGCTATGATGTTTTAGCGTTGATAAAACAGCGCCGCGAAATTCACTACCAGGATCAACTTGTAATAGATTTGGCCAGCGCAGAGGACCTCTTCGATAAATCCGCTCAAACGCATCGGCCACTTCAGTTGCTGACTTTGTTTTTAACGGCTCCGCTTGTTTGTATCGACTCGCAACATCAACTACGGTTAGCGCGTATTTGTAACCGTTGTCATGCGGCAGAAATAGTATATCAGCCTGATGAACTTCATTAGGTACGCTGACATCAAAGCGCGAAAAGTTGATTTGTTTAGGCGGTGGTAGATAGATTTGCCATATAGCCTGTCTGGATAACCAATTAGCCGCAGTGGCCCTCGTTACTTTTGCAGCGCTTGCAAGCTTACCAATTGCGGCCTTCCCCTTCCAGTATCCTCTCGGAGAATAATAGATGGATTCCATGTTGTTATTAATTACCAGCGCCCATCATTAATTTACCTTTCATAGCCGATTTTACCAACCATGAGGCCAATTTTTCTTTGAATGATTTATCAGGAATAGCATTTAACGCGTGAATTAATTTTACGTCCGCGATATGACGCTGTTGCAGATCGCTACTTTTGTAGTAAGCAACATCATGAGCATGACACGCCTTATCGATAGCGTTTATTGGATACTCACCGGGTTTGGGCTGATTTTGATCATCGAGGTCTGGTGTCTGATATCTAATCGTGTTCCGGGGCCACAGTAGCTATATCCTGGGAGGTGCTTTTCTCCTGGATACTTTGCCCACGGTGTTCCGGGGAGTTTTGATAACTTGGCTGCAATATCACCTCCTCGCTTTTTTTTAAAACATCCCCGGGTCTAATAGAAATAAATCTAAATTTCTTTGTTCCGCATTGTACACACTTACCAGTAAGTGCCGATCTATTATTTCTTGTTGTAACGGTTGTCATATCATTTGTGCCAGTACGCACTCTACACTTCACACAATATAGATCCATAATTTATGTATAGAGATATGAATATAATTGATTTTTCGGCGACTAAAACAAGAGAACCAGTTAAGCATGTTGCAGCGTTACCAAACTCGATCCGGATGATTATCATCGGACCATCTGGATCCGGCAAGACGCAATTGTTACTTAATTTAATAATGAGATGGATGAAGTGGGATAAGTTGTATTTAATCGCCCCTAGCGTAGATGATCAACGATGCTACGAGGTGTTGAAAGATTTTAACGAGAATGCATCAGCGATCACTGAAAAAAATGTTATTGAGTTTATTACAGATATCAATGATGCACCAGGTATTGATGATATTGATGGCGACGTTAATAATCTAGTCGTGTACGATGATGTTATGTTAGACAATCAAAAAAACCCAGCTAGGATATTTTCCAGAGGCAGGCATAAAAATACCGACGTGATATATGTCACTCAACGATACACTCAGATTCCAAAAGTAATCAGAGACAACTGTAATATTCTTGCTGTGTTCAACGGCGTTGATACACACACGCTACGAAATATTTGGCAGACATGGTGCGGCGGTGACCTGGACTTTAATGTTTTTCGAAACTTTTTTAGTCATGCTCAGTCGACCCCACATGGATTTGTAACGATAAATTTACATGACCCTCGAACACGATATCGTATCGGACTCGACCAAATATTCGGTTAAATTGTAAGATCATAAAGATCTTCATTGTAAATAGCCACTTAGCAGCAGAAGGGGCGATGACATCAACGCGGTCGTCGCGCTTTTTTACCGGACGCTGACGACACTGGGATCGGCGCGCAGAAAGTATTAATTAAACTAAATGACGTTCGATTTACCCCCCGACGACGACGTCGTTTTTTTTTACCAGGCGCTGACGATGCTGGATCCGCTGAGTGCAGAAGGTATTAATTAAACCAAATGACGTTTGGACAAAATGTCCGATTCGCCCCTTCTGCTGCTGTGATGTAGCATGATGTCCCATCCAGTCACATTATCTTGACACCAGACTGACCAGTCCTAAGATTAACCTTTTAATTCTGAGCGCGAATTTTGGCCACCGGAACGGTAAGTAAATGTAAAAGTTCATCTAATAGGGAGTAAAACTGACCAAAAATAAAACTCCAACAAATTACAAAGAGTCGTTGTTTTCATTCCATCATCAAGATTAAAGTTATATTTACAACTTAATACTTCACCGAACGAAATATAAATAGTGATTTTTGTTGTTGTTTATTTAAATTTCCATAATATTAAGGAAAGATTTTATTTCTGGCACAGTATTATTTTAGCTGTCACAGTCAATACATTTACAGTGATTAAAATGCAATGCACTGTTCTTACATTAGGTTCAGAAACTAACGCTAAGCAATAATCTCTTGGACTAACACACACACACACGCGCGCGCGCTCGCGCACACACATGAGAAGTAAAAAGTAAAACGATATATGCATTGATCTAGCTATTTTAGTTTTGAATTATAAATATCTCTACTTCAAAAAGATGGTTTAATTTAAGGAAATATAAAACAAACAAAAAGCGAAAAAACAAAACTGAAAGAAAAAAAGAAGCAACCAGCAAAAAGTATTTACAATTACAGTTATACACACTGCAAAGAGCAATAATGTCAGTGATAAGCGATTTCCGGTTTCTTGCTGATGTTATCGGATTCGGGACTTATTATTAGGTTCCTCCGCTAATTCGGGCATTGTCTATTATATTCCTTACAATACTTTCGGTGTTTGCTTACACCGACGCGCAAAAAAGTATTTGTTAGATATTGACCAACATTTAACCTTGCTTTAAATATGGCAGAGAAAGATGAGGTATATATGCATATGGTAGCTTTAAAATCATTCTTATAAAATGGATGATTACAGCAGTGGTACAGTGTTAATTGAAGAAGTGAGCGAACGCATGTAACTGGAGGGGGGGGGGGGGAACAAACACGATCGCATAACTATAGTAAGAGAACTTGCAAAAAAAGAAAGGTAAGGAAAAGCGGTTCTCAAATTTCCCACAGCACTACACCACTGGATTACGGGATATGAACGCTAAAGTGTTTGAGTGGGGCTGTGACTACAAATCGACTTAGAGTATTCGACCTGCCGTGGTTCATTCCATACGTGAACTGTAAGGCTTTCATTATATTGCGTGAAACTATTCACATCTCCATATAATGATTTCAGTTGTATTCGTTTAATTTTTCATAGTTGAAAAATATTTATAAACTCTCCCAAATCATTGCCAGCTGTCGTTAAGGGCATTTGGTAATGCTGAATTCAGCATGGGGTGGGTGGGGTGTAGTCCTACCGTGTAAGACATACCATATGTTGTTTTTGTTTTAAAAGATTTTCAGAAAGTGACAACAGTGGCAATACCCACATTGTCTGAACCCGAGACTTGAACCCATGCAGACAGAGGTGAGATGGCAACAATGACAGAGTGGTCCAAAATGAAACTAAGATTTGCTGTAAATTTGAAGAGTCATGGATAAAAGAGCGGTCTCTTTCTCTTGTTTTTGGTCAATTCTGGCACATGAATCCATTCCTCTGTCAGGCATCAACACTTAGGTTTTTGTTTAGGTCATTTTCTTGCACACTATCACTTAAAGAGTCCATGATTATTTGGTATGTAATTTTTTCATGAGGAGCCATCAGTGAAAACTATTGTTGAAGAGTCATGTGATTTTGGACAAGATGCATCGTGAGTACTGCCACCTTTAGTCAAAACTATGCCAGCTAGTGAACTGCTTTAACATTTGTATTTAGCTAGGTTTCTCAGACACTATAGACTAAATACTCTTTTACCTTTTTATATAGATGAATTATGAAGAATGCTACACCTGTAAGTATAAATAATTCATTGTGGCCTATAAGTCATGCACAGTTGGTCTTCATTAACGTTGTGTTTTATTCAGTTTCTTGGCCAGTACTGACAGCAGATATGACTTGGTATAAAGATGCTTTCTGAGAAATACAGTACTCTTTAAGTGTAACTAAGTCACTGTGATCTGTATTTTACATTCCAGTGGTCTTTTTTCACCTTAGCATTTAGGTCATTTGTTTGGACACTATTACTGCAGACTGAGGTAACTTGTTACAGCAGGGTTCACACAGTCTTTGAAGGTCTTTGACAGTTTGGGGAAAATGTGGTAGCATTTTCAAGGCCTTGAAAGTTTGGAGAAATTGAGCAGATTTCCCTGAGGCACAGAGGATGCATCATCATAAGATGTAGTACAGTATTTAGACAAGGCATTGTAATCCTGCTATGTCACTAAGTTTTATTGTCTACTCATTTATTGTAAGAGGCAAATACTGTGTACCAGTTGTAAAAAGCCAGACAGTGGAGAAAGTATCAGCTCATATTTCTAACTTGTCATTTGTAATGGTAGCTTTGACCATATTTCTGTTTAAATTTTTCAGCGAGTTGATGAGTTTAAGTTGGAGAAGGACTCGGAGCTTAGATTTGAGCTTGATGAACACAGTACAGTTCACTTAGAGGTATGTGTATCTTACTGTATGATTGTATTGTTCTTGTTTGATCTTTACTGTAGTTTAATTTTGTAACCCACGACTAGTCATGCCTCAAATTTTTACTTGTATTCCAAGGTAGGCATTACAATGTACACTATACATTGATGATGTCAGGTGCTGTTTCCAGTGGAAGAGAATAAAAGAATTTAGTAATTGTTTAAATCAAAATGCAAATTAAATTGCAAAGTTTGACATTAAAAACTGTTCTTATTTATCATGCCATTTTGTGCATGCACAATGGAAGACAAACATGAAATTTCTAAAAACCAAAAGGAATCTATGTGAGAAAAGAATTGATTATGATAAGGGAAAAGATATTTTCAAAATTGATTTGGTAAATAAAGTGAAATCATGGACATTCAGAATTGATAGTATTTATTGTGCCATCCTGTAAATGGATAATGAAAGAAAACAATACATTGGAAAGAGACTAAAATAAATCAGCATGCAAGTTCAGGGACATTCTCCCATCCTACATGGTGTCTTCCTAGATTGAACAGATTCCAGTCACCAAAATTCACTGATTATTATACAGGGACTGATGTAGGTAAAATGCAAACCCCCACCCCAAAGCTCAACGACGGTACATCATGGAGTATAGTCATTGGGAAATTCTGTTGGACATATTTTGGAAGTATTTTACAGGTATAAATTCTGCAGAAACCATTCTAATACAATATACAACTGTCCCATAAAATAAAGCAGTGAAATAATTCAAGTTAAAATTAAGTAGGACTGTTAGAAAAGTTTGTAATTTCAAGTAGACTTTTGGAAAATCTTTCTTAGTTATGGTTTGCATTTCCATTTAAGAACATTCTGGAGAGAATGTCTTCGCTTCCTACACAGGCTTTAAAATGGTCTAACTTATGATTTAGAATAGTCTTTGTAATATCATCACACCACTGTCCAAAGTACATGATTTGCAGATGACTATGTTGATGGTTTGGAAGAGAACCAAGCTCCTATGTCAGATGTGCATAAAAGTTTAAGAGGACATGCCATTTGTCTGTTTCATTGGTCACCATGATCTGCCTCTATTTTCCCATTTTACACCCTTTCATTAGATGCATAGGAAAAATGAGTTGCACAACTCTCTTGCCCAAATAATAGTGAATAGACATGTAGCAGGTGTAACCTGATGTTCAGTTAAATGTAAATCTTGGTCATTATCACACTTAATTAGCTTACTCAATTATATTGTTCTCATAAAACACGTCATCACTGAAAAATCTGTCATTACATGTAAGAGGGACATTTATTTGCATAATGGCACAGTGCTCCTTATTGAGTGTGAGAAAACTTACTGACAGATTTATAACACTTGCTGTTGTCTTACATGTCTTAAACGATATGCCATTTTACAGTTTCTTTCCATTCATCAATTTGGACTCATCACTTCAGCATATTCTTATTTCATTATTTCTTCATCAGATATGTTAACCGACCATAATACTATTATGGGATAGTGCAGACCATTGACTTGGTGACCATTCAATTATTTACTATGCTTTCTGTGGCTGATAAACTCTCCTTAGAATAAAGGCTCACATAAACTTAGACTTGAATTCCAAGAAGTCTCTGTGATTCTCTGAAGACACGAGCAATGGGACTAGGGATGAAATGCAGACTCAATTTATGTGTTATTAGACACAAAATCATATGGCAGTTAACATTTAATATTCAGATATCAGGTGCATCACTTCTGAATAATACTCATTGATTTTATATAACAGTGGTAGTGTGCATTTGGAAAAACATCCTGGCTTAATATAACAGATTATTGTGATTAAAGTTAGTTTAAACATTTACAGATATAAAAGTTTTAATGTTCAGAGTTTATAGAAAATCTGTTCCGTGATAAACTTAAAAACATTGGTTAACATTTAATTATGTGCATAAGGGTTAAATTCACACATAACCTTGAGAAACACTCAATGGCTATAACAATAATAAGTAACTCAATAGCTTTATAAAATAAGAACTTGGGAATAAAGCCGTGAGAAACACTCTGAGGACAATATATGGAAAAGTAAGGTGAAGGAGGTGATCAAGACAGTTGGTCTCACTGCAGTGGTCTCTCAAGAAATGTTTTACTATGTAATCAATAATTTCAGTGCTGAGAATTTGATCTGAAGACAGGTGATCTCAAATAGTTTTGGTCAATAAAGAAAAGTTTTACTGTATAATCAGTAAATCTGAGCTTTGAGAATCTGGTTTCTCATAACAGGTCCTAATATTATAAAATCAGTAAATCTGTCTATTATGTGAATCTGGTCTCTGAAGACAGGTGGTCTATCATAGCAGTAGTCTGTAAAGAGTAATACTGTATTGACAAGATTTTGTACGAATTCTGTTGTTGGCATTTTACACATGATTGCACGAAACACATTTTCTCACTGTTCTGTAAATATGTATTGGGGCTCTGCAAAACAAGCCTAACCAAGTGTGGTTCTTAGGGTTGACAACCATTCTTAATAACTCCTTTCATTTTAAAGTTCTTCTGCAGTTAACAAGAAAATAAAAATTGAATAAAGGGATCAATGTTCTTGCCCCAAAAGCAAGATTATATGTTCTTTATATATATATATATATATATATATATATATATATATATATATATATATATATATATATATATATATATATATATATATATTTTATTTTTTGTGTCTTTTAATTAGATTCTTGATGGCATGGCAGAAGTGTTTGGAACAGAGCTAGTCAAGGCAAGAAAATACATATTTTACAAAGGAGCAAAAGTAGCTGTGTACACATGGCATGGCTGTCATATAAAAATATCCTTTCTTACTTTCGCATGTAAAAGTAGAAAATAACTTGAATCGAGTTTGATAAGTAAATGTGGAGTGAAATCAGCTATAGTTATCAACTATGTGTAGCATCCACCTGTCTGATTAATGCCCAGCTCTATGTAGTTTCTTCAAATACATTATCCAATCATAATACCTTAAGAGAACTACTACTACCTCTCAAATCCCTCCCTCCCAGGCTACAATAATTTAGTGAAAGGAAAAGATTATCTACCCACATAGATTGCAATTAAGAGTTTTCTCCCCTTGATACATTGGTTGGCTACAGTTCTCATGAATATTTCACTTACTACTTCTGCTCATACAGAGTGGCACATTCCCTCACAATCCATATTCATGTATTTTGGCTTTAAAGCAAGTTGGAGGAGTGTTCTCTTTGAAGGGAAGTATGCTTCATCCATAAATTTCTAACTGGTCTCTCATGTTTTGATGACAGTATTTCTGACTTTTAGCAGCAGAGAGGGCGAACCCACCTTTTTTGTAGGAGCGTCCAAAACCAAAAATAAACCCTTTTATCTTTATATTATATCTTAAGCAAATATATTTGAAACAAAAATATTAACCAACTCGAGGAAGCCTCGAATTGGTTAAATATAATTTTATCCATGTTGATAGCGATCATATTACAAAAAATCAACTCATCTTGAGGTCGCGCCCTTCCTGCTGCTATTAATTTATCCAAATATTTTATCGAGACCTATACGATATCTTGTTCTAGGATCATGTAAATGTATCGTTATAAATCCATGTGGAGTAGCCTGCGCTTGTGAAAAGAAATTTCTAAACTTATTTATATCCATATCTCCGCTACACCAAGTTTGATGAATATTGCGCAACGTATGTGTGACTACACCATTAAACACAACTAAAATATTACAGTTGTCTCTATTTTGGTATTTGTGTGTATTGCTGAGTAACATACAGGGATCGTCCTGGGCTTCGCCAATGTCGCAAATTGCGATTTTTTTTCCTTATTGGCGACAAAAATATCCCATCTGGCGATTTTTTTTGGCGACAGACTTTTGGGTTATTTAATTTGTACATACAATCATGGATTTGGACTGAATAAATTTAAAGCCAGAACGAAAGGAAGCCACAAACTTGACTAAGCAATGCATTGGAATCAATCTGTTACACAAACGATCCTTTGTTCTTATTGACAACCTCATCTTTACAGTGCATTGTTACATCATAATCTGCTTATGCTGACATCTGGGCTGAGTACTGTATGCTGTGATACAGTCAATCATGCTACCTAGTTGTAAACCTACAACTGACCGACTTCTGAAGACGCAAATAGAACAGATACAATTAATTGAATGGCTAATCCTTCTGTTATTTTTTTTTTTTTTTTTACATATACCAATACAATAGTTTTGTTGAACCTTCATAGAAAACTGATAACCTTTGAAGTACCGACTACTGCGTATAAATACAAAGCAAATGGAAAAAATCTCAATCACAATTATATGTCGCCAGTGCAGCATTTTACTCATTGATCTTTTCCTTTTGCCATCAATCCCGTGTTACGGCTGCAGAGACTTAAACTCCGCAACAAAAAATAGCAAAAAAACCAAACAGTTTTGCATAATTAATAATAATTATTTATTTCTCAAAATACAGGAGTGAAAGAATCCCTAAATAGGGTGTGAATTTATGCTTATATATACGGTCCAATATTGCCAGGTGTTGACTCATGTAAGTTTCATTCGTGGGAATGGAGATCCTATTTTGTTTGTCGAGAAAATTTATACAGCATTCAGTGATCATTCTTGGGATTTAGGAAGCAATTCACTACAAGCTTTGTGAAGTTAGCCATAAGGGTGTAGGGGGGGCTGCTGAGAGACTACTGGTGTCACCTGTCAGCACTGTAGACTGTGAATGTGGATTCAGTAAGATGAACCTCATAAAAACTGACATCAGAAATAAACTCTGCATCTCATCTCTCGAGAATTTAATGGGAATCATGTACAGATGTGAAAAATTAGACTTTGAAACTGCGTTCAACAAGTGGGCAGCCCTAAAATCGCGACGGATCTTCATGTAACACTTTGTAACATTTTGTTAATGCTTGTTGTAATTAGAGTATTAACTAACCCATCTTTTGTAATTTTCATTGCCTGTTACATTAATAGACTAAATTAACACTTGAAAAAATGTACACTGCTTGTTCTGGCGACACTTTTTGAAAATTGGCGACAAAATATTGAGGTTGGCGAATTTTTTGGCGACAGCTTTTTAAAAGCCAGGACCATCCCTGAACATAAATCACATCAGTATTTTTATGCCTACCTCGAGAAAATATTCTAGCTGGATTTGATTGTTTGTCCAGCATCACATCATTGTATACAACTAAATTATTAATAAATCCGTCTAAAACATCAATGGACGGAGCTTCATCAATGTTAGTTATAAACTCAATCACATTCTCGTCATTCAACAGTGTCGCATTTTCTTAAAGTCTTTAAGTACGTCATAACACCACTGATCATCAATGTTTTTATATCTTCATCGAGAAAATATTCTAGCTGGATTTGATTGATTCGTCAATTGAATCATCCTTAAATCTCAAATGATATTCTATTTCTGATGGTGGTTTTTCCATTATAGGATCTTTAGTTTTCCTTTTTCCGTAATATACCATCAGACTCCTGTATCGATCTCCGTGGCAATTTTTACAATCTGATATAATCCTATAATGCCGTTGTTGCATCCAACACAATGTCGTGAACCAGCATGAGGATTTTTTGATAAAATATGATTGTGCTTCCTGCAATATTTTGCGCAGCATCTTTTGTTGCATTGATCCGTTGTTCCTTGAATCAACCACATGCAATTATGCATATATCAAAATGATGTCTATTAAATTAAGTTTATATAATAATGAGCTTACCTGCATGGGATGAATCCGAATTTTGGGATGACTCTGAATTTTGGGATGAATCTGAATCATGGGATCAACCTGAATTTTGGGATGTGTGAGTTAATTGATGATGGTGAGAGTGTCACATAAAATAAATTTTCCTTATAATAATAATTTTACCTACACTTCTGCCAATATCAGATCGGTAAATATTTCATCGACAAATTGATGATGGCAAAAGTGTAGATAAAATAAATTTTCCTTATAATAATAATTTTACCTACATTTCTGCCAATATCAGATCAGCAAAATAAATGTTCCATCAACGAACTTTATGTGATATTTTTCTCATATCGACTGAACCACCCGTTAATGTTCCATATGTGAAATTTCAACATTGTTGTATGTGCGTCTGTTGCATCAATATCATGACCACCGTTACATCCTTGCTAGTCTATTTTTTTATTGTTCCATGATTTGTCGTTGATAAAGTCCGATTCTGGCCAGATTGGATAATATAATGTATAATTGTCACGATTGGCATGTTAATCGTTTGGTTTCAATTCCGCACTGAATCCCCTGTATATCGATTTGATTCTTTCGATGATATTTTTAACAGTCAGTGTTTGTTTCGAGTTAGCTCGTGACTCAGGAAGTATACTGGACCAGTGTTTTATCAACGCGACATACTTGGCCAGTTGTTGTTGATGATTTATCATTTCATTTATTTTGCTGATCAGATTATTTCTATTAGCGATTTTACTCGTCACACTTAGATCGTCCGGAACAATATCAGGTAAATCCAACATCACAATGACGTCACAGATTATTTTTAATCGTTCCGCGGGTGATATTTTATCCAATCAAAACTTATTGTTGTTGTTGCATGGCCGTTATTGAATTTATCAACGATGATGCGCTCTGCTCATTTCATTTTCGATGATATTTTTGCATAACGTTTCAATTTCTTCTGGGGGTAATTTTCCAATGTTACACTGAAATTGATTATTAAGGTATCTTAATTTCATCTCGTACGGGGGTAATTTTTCCTCACAATCATAGCTGTAAAAACCGGTTGCTTCGTCATCGTTGCATGTATTTTTTATTCACGTGCCTATGCTGGTTTTGAGAAATTCGTCAACATGGGGGTCTTTATTTATTATCTCGGATTTGACATTCTTGATGCGCTTCTTCGATAACCAGATATCGTATTCGTCAGGAACTGTTTGGATGATTTCATACCCAGTTGATTTCATTGTGGTTATTAATCGCTGTGTAAAGAAACACTGCAAGTTGTTTTCGTCGATGATGTTACTGATAAACGTGAACCCGTATGATGATTCTATTTCACCGCTATTTGGTGCATTGAATAGCTTCTGTATCGGATTAAGCCTGTTTTCGTTTTCTTCAATGACTGCAATTATTTCCTCGTGGGTCAGTGGAATGTTATCATGTCTTCGTGGTGCTGCCGAATAATGAATTTCATCCACACAATGAAATATATGCAGAGCCTGCTTAGTTGCTTCGACAGATCTGAGTTCCTCGGAGAACATGAAAAAATGACAAAATCTATCATTGATGATACTGACACCAGCTTCTAGTGTGTGGTTGGTAATAACAACATCAATGTCGTTGTACGTGATATTGATGTTAGCGAAATCTGATTTTTTTGGTGCCGGATCAATGTTTGCATGATAATACCGCACACGACATCGTTGATGCTGTAATTGTTTAGCGAGATTCTCAACTGAGTAGTTCTTGTTCAATTTGTTATGAGTAAAAATTGCAATGCGATTTCCCCACTGGAGGGTCTTTACGAGATCAGCATAATTGTCCTTGTGGGAATTTGACACGATAATTTTTTTTTATCAGTATCGATTCGATAATCGTTCATGATGAACTTCGTGTTGGATCGTTTAAGGATGTCCCTGAATAGCGTTAAATCGTCATCGTCGGCATCGCATCTAGAACAATTACATGACCGGATGATTTGATGAGTGACGAAAACTTGTTCCATCTTGCGTGATTATGATTCACCGACAAAAAGATCTGACGCCGGATTCTGTGCCACTCGTCAGTGATGATCACATCAGGAACACCCCGTACATGTCGTAGCGATTCAACTTGCACAATTACTTTTTTGTTATCATCGAATACAATATCACCAATGATGTCGTTGTATGACATTAATCCGTGATCAGATTTAATTTTCTCAATGAGGGTTTTTCTTAAGGACACATAATGCAGATTGTTCTGGTTTTATAGATTTTAGCGCTGCTTCAGATTTACCAGCTCCACATGGAGAACCATCAATATAGTCTCCGTCGATGATTTTACAACCCGATCCTGATTAATGTGCTGAAGGTTCAGTATAAACATGACCAGGATAATCGCTACAACGGTATTTTGACGCCATCAAATATATTATATAATTGATGTTTCATCGTTGCTGTGGTAATTTATCAACGACAGTAGTTATCGTGATGTTTGTTGAAGTACCGGATAAATAATCGGTAATTTGATCGTGTATGTTCCTGCATGGTATTGTTATCTTTTTTCCTGATGATCTGAAACAACCAATCACGAACACATCTGAATGAGAAACAATGAAACAATCGATACATTTTGATTTGATATAATCATGAATCTCGTTATATCCGTGATGGCATTGACAAATATTACAATAATGACCGGGTTTCCTCGATATCTTGATCATATCACCGCAAAGCTTTTTAATATTTATTAATTGATTCTGCTGACGCGTTAACGCGATTGATATTTCAGCTAGTTCATCTTCAGCAAGATTGTCATTGATGATATTTGTTGATTCTTCTTCGATGTGTTCAATCTCATTAGGCTGAATCGATGTTGGACAAAAAAAAGTAATTCAGACGTAGAAATGTCATTGTGTGATATTAATGTTTTACAGCACGTTCCTGGCTTGTATGATCGCATATTAATTTTATACTGTGAAGACCAGCCTGAGCATCAACAACCCATTCAGGATGATCTTGTTTAGCTCGAGTTGTTAATTCATGTTGTTGTTGTAACGATATTGGCGCGGATTTAACATGAATATGATATCCTGAATTTGTTTCAAATAAATAAACTCTATCACGCTCACAGTTGCAAAATTGAGCAAAATAATCAATGATCTCGTTGTGGGTAATTTTTTCATCAGTTTGCTTGTAAGATCCTTGTTTGTCAAATTTATTCTCATGAATGATTTAATGTTTATAAAATGAATCAATATCGAGGACCGAATTTGGGTATAATTTCATTAACTGACGATTGTCCGATAAATTTTTCAGCGAGTTGTTCGAAATCATCATCAGATGCAAATACGTAGAATTTATCAAAGTGTTGGATTATTATTCTGTGAAGATAGTAATTATCATCTGAACTTCGTAATGCTCGTAAAGCATCACTTTTAGTCGATACAACAACAGAGTCTTTTAACGTATCAAATACTGAATAATATTCATGCAGAATACGATAATTAGATCCTGCTAGAGACTGCAGTTCTTCTTGGGTATTATAACTGAATAAATCCTCATCCGTAAAAGCCGAATTGTTCTCGACACATACATAATTGTTTTTTACATTTTGCTGGAGCGAAATAGTTAGTTGCACTATTTCGACACTGCTTGATCTTTTTTCTGGACAAAAATCTTTAACGAGGTTACACATAACATCGCAAATATGTGGTGGTGAATTAATTTTGTATATCATATATTATTATACATTTAAAATATCTATTTAATTAAAAAATTGAATATGTTTAAATTATATAATAATGCCATTTCAACTTGGTCAGAACAACTGTAAATGGCTCCCCGAAGGATCATCTGAGAGATGCAATAAAACATGTCACGGCGAATATTGCAGATATCATAATCAGAGTGTCAAACGAGGATCTACTGGTCCTAAACCGTGCTTGAGTTGCAAGAGGGGTTTACGAGGCAATTCAGAGATATATAACAACTGCGGTGGAAACTTATATAAATCATTGCTGGCATATTACAGAAAAAGAAAACCAAAACATTTCACATCGAAAGAAAAACCACCAACCATGGAAGAATTTCTTGAAATACACAAAAACAGATGCATCAACGTGGAAAGTGTTAGGTGACAGTTTCCCCAATCATCGAACAAAATAACTGCTGCATCGGTGAAATGTTCCATTGACAAAATTGATGATGGCAAATGTGTAGGTAAAATAAAATTTTCCTTATAATAATAATTTTATCTACACTTTTGCCAATCATTGACAAATTGAGGTAGAAATAACATTTTTTTCTGATCGTTTATTTCATATTTTTCTGTTAACTCACACATCCCAAAATTCAGGTTGATCCCATGATTCAGATTTTTCCCAAAATTCGGATTCATCCCATGCAGGTGAGCTCATTGTTATATAAACTTAATTTAATAGATATCATTTTGATATATGCATAATTGCATGTGGTTGATTCAAGGAACAATGGATCAATGCAACAAAAGATGCCGCGGAAAATATTGCAGGAAGCACAATCATATTTTATCAAAAAATCCTCATGCTGTTTCATGACATTGTGTTGGATGCAACTATGGCGTTATAGGATTATATCAGATTTGTAAAAATTGCCACGGAGATCGATACAGGAGTCTGATGGTATATTACGGAAAAAGGAAAACTAAAGATCCTATAATGGAAAAACCACCATCAGAAATAGAATATTATTTGAGATTTAAGGAAGATTCGATCGACGAATCAATCAAATCCAGCTAGAATATTTTCTCGATGAAGATATAAAAACATTGATGATCAGTGGTGTTATGACGTACTTAAAGACTTTAAGAAAATGCGACACTGTTGAATGACGAGAATGTGATTGAGTTTATAACTAACATTGATGAAGCTCCGTCCATTGATGTTTTAGACGGATTTATTAATAATTTAGTTGTATACAATGATGTGATGCTGGACAAACAATCAAATCCAGCTAGAATATTTTCTCGAGGTAGGCATAAAAATACTGATGTGATTTATGTTACTCAGCGATACACACAAATACCAAAAGTAATTAGAGACAACTGTAATATTTTAGTTGTGTTTAATCGTGTAGACACACATATGTTGCGCAATATTCATCAAACTTGGTGTAGCGGAGATATGGATATAAATAAGTTTAGAAATTTCTTTTCACGAGCGCAGGCTACTCCACACGGATTTATAACGATACATTTACATGATCCTAGAACAAGATATCGTATGGGTCTTGATAAAATATTTGGATAAATTAATAGCAGCAAGAAGGACGCGACCTCAAGTTGAGTCGATTTTTTGTAATATGATCGCTTTCAACACGGATAAAATTATATTTAACTAATTCGAGGCTTCCTCGAGTTGGTTAATATTTTTGTTTCAAATATATTTGCTTAAGATATAATATAAAGATAAAAGGGTTTATTTTTGGTTTTGGACGCTCCTACAAAAAAGGTGGGTTTGCCCTCTCTGCTGGTTTTTTTCAGTAGCATCACTTTACTATGCTCACACACTTAGGTGTCCTTGGTACTTACCTGCTAGTGTGTCCTCTCACATTGCTATAGCTATATTTAAATATCTGCCAATCTGGTGTGTACTGAGTTAACTCATTATTGCTGTATAATTTCTGCTATGGTTGGATACATACAGGAATGTTTTCTATACTAACTTGGTCTTATCATCCACTTTGTAGTTATAAATGTGACACTTTACTGATTTTACCAGTATAGGCTGTCGTATGACCATTCCTACAGGTGACACTGTCTTACAATTGATATTATAGTCTCCACTTCGTAAGTATCAGTGGTTGTACAGTCTTTTCCAGTTTTATCTCAGATTTCACAGGAGGTATCAGTATTGCCATGTTTACCTATACACAATGAAGTTTGCTCACAAGCTCCATAATTTTTGCAAGATCTGACTGAGAAGAGAAGACTGCCTTCAGACTGTTAAATTGAGGAAGTCTTTCATTTGTTGTCACCAGCGTTTTGCTTTCCTCCTTCTCTGTCAACAGATCAGTCCAAAGTTCCAGCATTTGTTGACATGCTAATCAACAAAGACCAACCAATGATCGACTGTTATTGCTATCAGGTTGAGTGACTGACTTGGAGAGTATTACAGGCACATAACATCCATCAGAATGGTAAAGCCCTTATCAGTAAGCATCTCAGATGCCAGCTTGACTGGTGCAATAGGGTCTGGTTTTGTAGAGTATATATCCTATATCCCACTGCTATCATAACGAATTTGACAACGTGATGCAGGATACAATGGCTTGCCCTGTTCTGTCACTGTTGGTCAGCTTACATTGATCAAAATCCCATATGCTATCCATTTATGTGCATTGGCACTCTTAAGGCTCGGGCTACCCATAATGCCATAGTACACTAAGATCAATCCATGGCCAGGTGTACCACAGTATCTACTGAATGTGGGTGCTTTTTGGGGGAAAACAGTCCAGAGAATCCATTACAAGTTAACAGTCAGGGTTTTCAAGAATCAATGTGGATAAAAGCATAGAGAATGTAGTCATTCCAGTTTCTTTCCATGTTGTCAGATATTGAGTGCTCAGTGTAATTACCAAACCCAGTCTAGCTTTCAAATATGCCTGGGGATACTGCTTATGATGATCTAATATCACATATTCTGTTCCCTGCATCTGTACACAGGCCTGCACTGGAGAAAGACACCCAGTTGATGGAGACATACTGTATAGTACCATGACGATTCCATGCCGTTCTGAGGCCAGTTAGTACTTTTGTGCCCATTTGCCCAGTTCCTGTTACAGACCCAGGGTAGCTGATAGCTTAAATTCTTACAAATAACTGTCTTAACCTGAGAGTCCATCACCATCAGGGTTTCTTCGATACAGCTGCTCGTGACATTAGGTCTGCAATAAGATGAATTCCAACAGTGTTTTGCTGGAACTGGAAATGGATCAGATGCATTCATGTTAGCAGAATGCAGTCGACACTCTTTCTTTAGATTGGAATGGTTTGGATGCATAATGTGCACCTTCCAGCGCACCTATTTCTGAACATGATACAGAAAGCAAGTGAAACCAAATATTGCCTTATCATTATGACTCCACTCAGATGGAAACAAATTGTGGATTGATGTTCTCATCATTGTGGTGGCTGAAATCCCCAACAAAAAAGATTTTCTCATCTGCTCAAGTAACCACAACCCAATATAGGATGTCCAGTATGTCTAGGTTATTTCAAACAAGCCCTCACGAACAACCAAGTGTTGGGGATTATTGCATAGTTAGACAGCCTTTAACCTGAAGACTGAGAGAGAAAATGAGAATATTTGCACAAGGCTATTAGCACAAACACATTACGCATTTGATTGCATGAATACCTCAATAGCTAGCGTCCTACTTTTACTCTTTGATGAGAAATATTTGGCACTAATCATGATACATTTCCACCATTCCAAGATTCCGGCGTGTGAGTTGTTACGGAAGATAGGATATCAAACAAGAAATAGTCTGCTTCAGATTTCAAGTTTGCACATCCAAAGGCATTGGTTCTATGCCCAAAAAGGATTTCTAATGTGTGCTTAGCTGACTGAATAAGACACTATTTTGAACTGCATGCAAGAGCTTCATTAGTTCACCTTTGATGTAGGATGTGTTTCCAGATAAAAGCTGGAAAGGACATAATTAGGTTTATTGGATATCACATGCCATTTTGAATACATCTCGTTGCTGGAGATATGATTGCCGTCGTCGTTTGAAATGGAAACAGAATTTCCTAGAATTACATCAAGTTGAGAGGTAGCTACAAGCCATTGAGTTGCATAGGGCTTGGAACTAAAGTTTGTACAACTGTAATAGTGGTAAATAAAGTCTACACATAATTTACAAACTTTTAAGTTGAACATGTTTATCATTACTGCCATGAACTTTTAATTTTATTATCCAGTTTTACAATAGCAGTCATTGATATTTTGTAACACCTTACTGAAAACCTGTCAGTCTTATGGCAAAAAAATCTGCTTTACTGAGATGAACTTGTCAGGGTTGGCAGGTCTGCATCTGAGGTGGATGCTCAAACCACTAGGCCACTTAAGCAGTTTCTCTTGCATTTGTAATGACCTTAAACTGGTACCACACCTCTAAAGCATGATACATAAATATTGGGTCAATACATTATAGTGCCTTGGGTATAGATTGTGTCATCACTTTTGTAGCATTCCCCTAGTCATGGTGCTAATGGGGAAGGTGTGGGTTTATGGATGCCTTCTAAACTGTATGTCTTGCATTTCTTAGAATTGGGATTTGTGATCACTGATCCAGTTGTCATCACATGTACTACAGGAACTCCTGGGTCATGCCACTGTCTCTGGATATTTCCTTCCTTTCTTCCTTCCCTCCCATCATGGGATACTTGGCCCCTGGGAACTAATGAGACCTATATACATTTCATACTCAATGGGCATGAAAGACAAGTTTATACATGCAACTTACATTGGCCCTGGTGTCCATCATTAGGCCTTGGAGCGTATCTCCTGGGTCATAACTTTGAAACTATTGAGATTAAAGTCCATAGCCAAATGCACTTAATGGGCATAACAGGAAAAAGTTCTAAATCATATTGTGTTCTGAATTGATGGTCGTATCTTCATTTGTTTTTTACTAACGGACATCTTGTGATACCTTCTTGGCCCTTAATAAAAAAACCTCTGCAGCCATCTTCAAAATGTTGTCACTACCTTGTTTCATGAAATTTTTTTTACCATGTTATACTTTGTACACCATTTGACTATAAAAATAATTTATTAAATGCTTCATATTTTTGTACTTAGCATCTAATTTTTTTGGTCAGATCCTTTAAAGATGTTCAAGAGAGAAGATTTACATTGCGAAAAGATATTAAAAAATATTGTCTTTTTTTTACATAAAGAAATTAAGAGATTCAAGTTATATACAGTTACGGTGCTTTTGTTGTTGTTTTTTGTTCGTATTATTTCTCAACCTCATATTTTGATATGTTAAAACTGAAGAGAGGTTCACATTTCAACTGACTTCAGAAATATACCAATGTATGATTTAGGTATGTCCAATGACCAAAGTATTATTTTGCTAAGAATATATTATAAATGGTGGTTACAAACTAAGAACCATTTTAATCATGGCAGAAGGTCATGGATCTTTCCATTTCTTTTGTTATTATTTGTAACCAGATATTTTGATGTTTTTTATATGAACCAAGAAGGGAAGGTCACGTCTAAAATGGCTTAGAAAATAACAATATATGATTTAGATGCATCAAATGACCAGTAAATTGTGCATTGAATATGTTTGATATACAGTAATTGCACTGAATATGTTTGATACACAGTAATTGCACTGAGTATGTTTGATATGCAGTAATTGCACTGAATATGTTTGATTTGCAGTAATTGCACTAAATATGTTTGATATGCAGTAATTGCACTGAATATGTTTGATATGCAGTAATTGCACTGAATATGTTTGATATGCAGTAATTGCACTAATTGCACTGAATATGTTGGTATGCAGTAATTGCACTGAATATGTTTGATATACAGTAATTGCACTGAATATGTTTGATATGCAGTAATTGCACTGAATATGTTTGATATACAGTAATAGCATACAAAACAAATTTTGATGTGAGACCAGTCTGAAAGAGTTTTTTTTGTTGTTACATTCACATGTGTGTCGGAACATTTTTTTTGTTAAGAAATGTACCTGTCCTGATAACTGCAGTTTTCAAGAATCTTTTAAATATAAATCATGTCTTTTAATAGTGAGAATCCCTGCATTCAGGACTCTATTTTGTGGTCTTGAACTCTTAATTTACAGTGATTACTGCATGTTGTCAGGACTTCTAGTTGTTGGATAAATGTGGTTTTACATTTTAGAAACCCTACATGAGCTCCATTAGATTCTCATATTTTCAAAGAAATAGTTAGAAACATCACGGTAATTTTTATATTCAAAATTCATCCTTGACTCGATATACCTGACTGGGAAGACAGAAGTTGCTTACATCTCCAAGGAGACACCCATGTTGATCTATGTGAACATGCATGCAGCTTTGGAACAGATGAGAATGAATGCAGAGAAAGAAAGAGTTAGAGGACCAAGAGTAAGTATATGAGATGAAGAATTGATGCTTACCATGTTCACATTACTTTGATCTCTTGCAGTCATAAATAATTATTAGTTGCTTTCCTTTTTATTCTTTAAATTGGGATTTCATCTGAGGATGGGTCTCAGTGCATATGCATTCATTATGTATGTATTGGCTGCACATTTTGCATTCTACAAATTAACACTGATGACTAACTCACATTTTAAATCCACTCAACAGCCAAATCAGCAGTTAAGTGCCAATTGTTTTATTCTGTTTGCATGTTCAGCCACAGACTGTATATCAACAGATATACATAAAGGAAACATTCCTGAGTTGTTCCAGATGAACAACTTAAATATGTCACTGACCATTTAATGACCAGTTTTTATACAAAGCTTCTCTGTTGCTTCATATCATGTCTACTTGGATCGACTTTGAAGGCTACATGGTCAGTTTTGCAGTGAAATGTGTTACTTTCAGTTCTGATTGGTGGTTATTGTTTGTTCAGTCGGGGTATGTGAGAAAGCTTGCCAGTAGCTTCTCGTGGGTCGGTGGTTCTTTCCAGGGTTTTTCGAGGTTCTTCCTCCACCATTAATACTGGCCGCCATGTATAGCTCTCGTGTGCTGAAAAATGGCGTTAAACCCTACTACAACAACAACAACAAAATCAAATCCGGGGTAACGCAACAACCACCACTCAGAACTAACTCCATCTAACTCACCATGTGACACACCAGACTGCCATCATGTTATGTTTTACTTTCTTACATTTTATATTTTCTCTTTGGAATTTTTGTATGTTTATATTCATATTTATATAACATAACTTTCATCAGCACCATATGGCTATTATTGTGCTCATGTGTCATTAAATTCTATACATATTTATTCAGGTGATGGTTGTAGGTCCAACAGATGTAGGCAAGAGCACCGTCTGTAGACTTTTGTTAAATTATGCAGTCAGAGTTGGCAGAACACCTGTATTCATCGATTTGGATGTTGGACAGGTATCAAATTTAATATCAAACATTTTTAGGATGAATACTATATTGTCTGTAATTTTCATACATTGTTTCTGAAAAATATTTTTTAGGATATACAAATAATAATAATAATGAGGACTTTGTATAGCGCCTAATCTTTAGAAGCTCTGAGTGCTTTACAACAGTAGGCAAACATATATAATGATATGATTACAAAAAACAAACACAGTGAAATTAGATAACAGAAAACATGCTGAAAATATTTAAGGTATGGAAACATTATTTGGTCTTTAAGTCATTTCTTGCAGTCAAAATATGTGAGTTTTAAGAGGACTATTGAATGAGATCACTGTGTCTTCGTGTTTAAGTTCAGTGGGCAGTTCATTCCATTTTGCTGGGCCCTGGTATGCAAAAGAACGTTGTCCATGTTGCTTCATTTTCATAGTGTTAATAATGAGAAATATGATTGTCCAAAGAGGATTGTAAGTATCTTGCTTTTGTGTACACATGGGTGAGGTTGGATAGGTATGTTGGACTAGGGCCTGTCAGTGAAATGTAAAACAGAGAACAAATTTTGTGTTTGATTCTGGATCGAATGGAAAGCCAGTGTAGGCTACAGAGCGGGGGGGGGGGGGTGTGTGTGTGCTCTGATCATGGTACTCAAAGGATGATAAAAATTAAGTAGTAATTAAGTACATACAATTTAAAGATTTTAATAAGAATTATTTGTCCCAGAAATAAAAGATCACACAAATTTGTATGGTTGACATGGATTGATGATGTCCAAATTAATCACTTTGTGGAATATGACAGTACATTAATTTTATTGTTCCTTGTTTTGAAAATATAAATGTTATTTTTTAAAATTGGAATTTGTAATTAACCTGACCATAAGGCTATGTGAGCTGATGGTATGATCCTTCATTCATTGCACATCCTGTATCTATTAATATTTTTTATTTTATATTCTTTTGCTCAAAAACTGCTTGACCAGTTTTGCAAGAACCATTTTGGTATCAAGGCCATTCAAATGCTGATTCATTATTATTATTATTATTATTATTATTATATGGCAACAAACTCCTAAAACTAGAACAGCCATCAAGCAAACTGCTTCTCAGAAATAAGAGGTCATGTTATATTGACCTTGTGGTTCACAAATCAAATCACAACTTTCACATTTCTACAGTGACACATGTTATTCAGAACATATCATTACTAATGATAACTCTCCCTAACATGAATTGCAACACTTTATCTGAAGGGATGCTAAAAACTAGTAGACAGGAAATCCCAGAGGTCACAAAAACATGAACTTTTATCGGTGTCTTCAGATCTACACATAGGGCTGTAGAGATCGGATTTTAATCCGATTGCCTTCAGATATGGCCACTGTTGGTTAAAATAGAAAAAGTATGAAATTACTTCATCACCAAATCCTCAACAGAATTTAATCAAATCTGATAGAAGTGTCTTTAGATTAAAATATTTACATTTTTTATTTTACAGATAATTCCAATTCACCTTTAAATATGCCATCCATTTTTTATGGTAGATGAACCTTTAATAAAGTTTATAAAACCTCAACACTGCTCAGCATCATTCAACAATATTTGTCAGAAACCTTCTTGACTTAAATGGTTTTCAGTTTTGTACAGATGAGGTCAGTCCATCATTAAATATGTCTGCTGTTAATAGAAATTAAAAAAACACTTGGAATGACTTCTAAATATCCCTCAACTGAATTTGACTTAATTTTGACCAAAAAAAACCATCAAGGCATGAATGCCTTTTAAATTTTCCAAAATAATGCTGATCCAGCATCAGTTATGGCCACCATTGCTAAAAGTAGAAAGTCTTAAATGTCTTCTCAGAAACTAAACAGCAGAATTTGAATAAATTTTATGGCATTAAGGCTTTTACTTGTATGTATACACATATCATGCAATCCACCATCAGATATGGCAACTGTTACTAAAAATAGACAATCATTTAAATGACTTCTTCAGTAATGAAACAAGATTTGACCAAATTTGACAACATCCTGTCTTGAAGTGCTTTTATTTTTTTTTACAAATAATACAGTTCTGCCATCAAATATGCAACTACTCTTAAGAATGAAAAATATTTAACTTGTTTTTTGTTTTAAAAATGCTCATCAGAAGTCGATCAGATTTGATCAAAAATATCCAGGTTGAAGGCAATTCCAAAGTTATACAAATATTGCTGATCATCCGTAAAATAGGCTACTTTTGTTAAAAACGGAAAAATATTTGCACAACTATTGTCTCTAAAAAATTTTTCAGTGTTGGACAACTGATGCTGATTTGCTATCATATATGGATGAAGATTCAAAGGAAGAGAAACCTTAAAGACAATTATCTTCATAACATCAGTAATTGTCAGTATTGGATGAAACTTATACAGAAAGAATCCAAATGAACTATATTTCTTTGCCAGCTGTTTTTGTATTTGGCTATTAGTTAGATGTAAACAGATGGGTGATCTCAGACCCACATTCTTGTTTTAGTGAGAAATTGCTGTATATTTTGTTTGATACATTTTACTTTTTGAAATATTTTGTATTTTAAAAATGTAAAATATGTTGTTCATTGTTATGAATAAAGGACATTATTCCTTTCCGACAACATGTTTTTACCAGTGTAATATTTTGAACCTTATGAAATTTTCATCTAAATATGATTCAGAATAGTATATAATTATTTTGGTTCTTTTCTAACTGCCAAAATAGTTGCATGGTTATTGTATTTCTGTTGTTAATCCATCCATCCATCCATCACACCTTGATTAGATTTTGTAGAGCATCCACCTCAGATGTGGGAGGTCATGTGTTTGAACCCTATCGAGTCATACCACTGACTTATAAAAATGGTGCTAACATCTGCCTTAGGTGCTCAGCATTAACTCAATAATCCCTGGCACCTCGTTTACGTGTCAGGAGGTAGTAGCCTACTTCCGAGCTCTGTAGCATCAAGGTCATGCATGATGCACTAAAATGGGTGGTATTATAGAAAGGTAGACAGATGTAGCTCTACAGTAATGCCAAATAATCTGGACATTCTAGTTGCACTACAAAATACAAAAGGGATTTTTTTTTTGTCCTTTTGGCCTCTGATCTAAGGCAGATCATTCTGAACTGCACACAGACAGGCGAACCTTTTCAAAAAGTAGGATAAGATGGGCATTTGTAATTCAGAGTGGTCTCGATACTAAAATGATCGGTCTGTTAAACAAACTTTTACCCTTCTGCTCATGGCGAGTGAAATAGCCAATGAAAAATTATGTTTCTAACACAGCTAGATATTAAGTTAACCAGAAATCTCCTGCAAGTTGATATATTAGGATGTATTCAGAAATAGCCCCCAAAATGTGTTTCCTACTTGCATTTCAGGCAAAAACGACAAAAACCTCCAGGGGTTAATGAGTTGAGAGGTTAGTGTTAGGACTGGTCAGCCTGGCGTCAGGATAATGTGACATCGTAATGATATGACTGAATTTTTTTTAAAGCTATGTTAAAAATACAAATCACACACACATACATTAGAATTTGCATTCTGGTCAATTTTCGTGGCATCCATTCACCTGTAACACATTTCTAGTTCTCACCCTTTTTAGCAGATAGCAAAACATGGGAGCTATTTTCTTGTGGCATCACACCAACATTGCTGTTCAAAATATTATTATTTTAAAAAGTTCTTTCAGGTTGTTTATCATCATATTTTGTTTCATTCATGCACTTGAAAAGCATTGATAGTTACATTAACCCTTTACCACATAGAGCATAGTGACAAAGTGCAGCACGCTATAAATAGAACACCTGTTACCTAGTCGACAGCATACGCATAGGCCTGCCTGTGAAGTGTTAAGCAATGTAGTGTATGTTACATTTAACATTTTTGGTACACATCTATTATATGTGGAAAAATTTAAGAGTAAAGTCCAATTGTTATAGCTGTGTAATTATTTTTCACGGAAGAATTTTTTATGTGCTTTAAAATCTTGAGAGAACTCATTCACCGTCATGTCAGTGAGGCCGCATGACCAACCTTAGCTGCCATTTCCCATACTCGAAATTTACATGTTTTTCATCTGTGTCTACATCACTAAGTCATCTGAATTTGATAATTTATAAAAAAAAACTAATTGCTGCCTACATCAATATCAGAGCCTTTACCTAAGTTATTGAATCTTTCATAATTGTGGTTCTAATTGTGAAAACTTCGTAAGTACTGAATGAAATCCTGCCTGTGAACTGTTAAGCAATGTAGTGTATGATATGTTTAAGAACAGTTTTCACCATTTTACATTTTTGGTTCTAATTGTGAAAACTTTGTAAGTACTGAATGAAATCTGTGACTGCCATTTTGGAGAGTGGAGATTACGACCCAGTTATTTTAAATAGCAGATATCGACTAGTGCATAAACAGCAACCATATGATCTGACGTAATTGTCATTCGCAGAAATGAATGTAGTATCAAATAGGGGGTTTTCCCCGAGGTGGTGCTACGAAAACCAGCTCAAAATGGCTGATGTTTACAGCAGGCATCAAAAGGCACTTCCATGCGAATGGAGTAGAGGCGTCAAACGGCGCTTCCATGCAAATGGAGTAGAGGCGTCCAAAGACGCTTGCATGAGGTAAAGGGTTAAAATACTCACTTATGAGTCATATCCAACTGCAGACTGCACAAACTCCGATCTGCCATTGTATTATGATACATTATTATTGTCTTAGCAGTTGACTAAAAAAATTTAACTCAGGACTTTGACAGCTGTGGCTGTTTTTCAAGAAAGTAGGCGTTTTTTTTGCCAAGTGTTTTAATCTGTATTGATTACTGTGTGAAGAATTGATGCTATATCTAGTGCAAGTAATGGTTGCTCATATATGGTCTGACTTAGAAAATGTTACTCTCCTGTGAAAATTACCGCATCAACACTAGGGGTGAAATGGATAATCGATATATTGATGTATCAATATTTTTTCCATATCAATACAAGCGGTAATGAATGAATACAAAAAATATTTACCCTATACAATTTACTTAAGTCTTCAGCAGTTGTGAATAATTATTAGTCATTTGCCTTTTTATTCTTTAAATTGAGAATTCATCTCAGAGAGCCATCATAGGCACATGCACTTATTTAGCTCAGTAACAAAGAAAAACTACTGACAGCACCCACTTGCCTGTTACAGATTAGTAAGCACACAGTGACTAACTCATGTGATTTGAAATCTGGCCCCCTCCGATGAATGCCATGCTGATTATTTTTTCTTGTCAGCATGCATAGCCACAGTTATATATTAAAATAATAAAAGCATACCATATTTGTACTCCATGTATGATTGAAGTATTTTACTGATCATTTAATAACCACCAGTATGCTAAGTTTTACTGTTGCTTCACATCTTGTCCACTTGTATCGAATATGATGGCTACACTTTTAGAGTGTCATGCTGTGAAATATTTTACATTCAGTTATGATTAGTTGTTATTGTTTGTTCCGGTCCAGAATAAAACAATAACAACCAATCATAACTATAGCTTATTTACTGTGTGACACACAAAATAATGGCATACTAACCCACTTTAAATACGTACAAAGCAATAGAGAAAATTCTTGCAAAATGAACTGTTTAGTACTTAAATCTTACATGGGGAAATACGTTTTGGAATGTCTCTTTGATGCTGATATATGTAATAGTGACTGAAAGGGATACAAATATTAGCACAGAATCTGCAAGAGGACAGATTCCAAACCACATTATTTGTAGTCACCTTAATTTGAAGCAGGGGAATGGTGTAATAATTTCTTTTATCACCAACAGAAACAAGTGTCTGTGTCCACACCTTCTGAAGTACATCATGAAGTCATTATTTGCTGTGTGATTTGGTAACTGACAGTTTATACCACGATAAACTGAGAAAAATGCAACATTAAACTCTTCATTATTTTGGCTGCTTTAGACCTGCATCGAATGAATGGATCTTGGTCAGCAGTCATCGTCTTAATACTTTGATGCTACAATACATTACTTGTATGAATTGCTGTTCATTTAAAGTGTGTGTGTGTGTGTTATACATACAGTTTTTTCATATTTGATCACAGATTTGATCTTTGTATACTTTTGGAAAACCTTGCCACAGTAGGGAGGCAAAATAAACCATTAACTGAATTGACTTGCTTAATTTTTCTTTCAAGAGTGATGTATCCATCCCTGGTACAATGGGAGCCCTTACAGTTGAGCGACCTGCAGATGTTGAGGAAGGATTTAACCAGTGTGCCCCACTTGTCTTCCACTATGGACATATCAGTCCTGCAACTAACCTGAAATTGTACAACATCCTGGTTTCAAGGATTGCAGATGTTGTGAATATGAAATGTGATGCCAGTAAAAAAAGTAGGTATTGTCTCATCAATGAATGGTAAGGCATAGGTATTGCTCCTTCCAGCAGCTTGTCATTCATGCTTGCAGTATCGACATTGACATTCATGATGGCAGTATTGACATTGTCAATCATGATGGCAGTATTGACATTGTCATTCAGGATCACATTATTGACAATGGCATTCATGATGGCAATATTGACATTGTCATTCAAGATGGCAGTATTGACATCGTCAATCATGATGGCAGTATTAACATTGTCATTCACGATGGCAGTATTGACAATGGCATTCATGATGGCAATATTGACATTCTCATTCATGATGGCAGTATTGACAATGTCTTTCAAGATGGCAGTATTGACAGTGGCATCCATGATAATGTTCTGTGTTCAAGGTTTTTGATGTTGCATTATCAGTGACAGTATTCAGCTGAAACTTTCTAATACTTTTTTTTGTATGTGTCAGCATTTTGTACCCAGTTATTCTTGGAGTTTTGCATGTGTAATCATAAAGTTTGGACCATATATGTTTTACAGACATAAACCAAATTAATCATATAACAATGATATCATAGCATGTTATTTCATGAAACCCTCTTACATTTATTATTGCAGCCCAGTTTTTGTCTTTCACTTGCTAGAATTTTCTGATTGTAATGACCATAATGATTATAAACTTCAAACTTTGCTCTTTGTTTAGATGAGTTTAAAAAAAAGACTATTAGACAATTTCTATCTTCATTTACCCTGTCATCTCTTTTATCCTTGGGAAAGTAATGTAGCTCCTATTTCCTTTGCATAATGTATTTAAAGTGCCATTAAAACCAAACATCCAATCAACAATGAACATCATATGTTATATGTCATGGCAGAAAATGTGGAAAAATCAAGTGCACATTTGCTGATCACATGTAATCCATGATCACAGTAAATCATTTGTCACAGTCTAGAAATAAACAAGAATCTGTTGTTGAACTCGTGCCAGTGGAAAGCAGCATCAGCAGTGGCAACAGTTTTAGTAAGGATTGGATTAAAGGTTTTCATTCTAGGATGGGTTCAGCATTCAGATCATGTCCTTAATGTTTTGAATTGGGCAATGGCTCTCTTAAAGCACTGAATACTCAATTCTGTCTGGTTCATCTCAATATCTACTCCAGAAACTTCAAAAAAAGTTCAAAACACAGCTGCTCAGATCATACTTAGAGTACCACGATCAGAGCACACCTCCCCGCTGCTCTATACCCTACACTGGCTATCCATTCGATCCAGAATCAAACACAAAATTTGTTCTCTGGGCAACATTTCACTGACGGACTCTAGTCCAAGATACCTATCCGACCTCACCCATGTGTACACACCAGCACGATACTTACGCTCCTCCTCATTATTCCCACTTTGAAAACGAAGTCATATGGACAATGTTCTTTTGCTTACCAGGGCCCAGCAACGTGGAATGAATTGCCCACTAAACTAAGACACAAAGACACAGTGATCCCATTCAGGAGTGCTCTTAAAACTCACTTATTTTGACTGCAAGAACAAACTTAAAGACCTAATAATGTTTCCTACCTTAAATATTTCAGCATGTTTTTTTTTTAAATGTTTTCTAATTTCATGGTGTTTGATTTTTGTAATCATATCATTATATATGTTTTTTATGTTATAGGTGGTGTCTAATGTTGTAAAGCGCTTAGAGCTTCTAAAGATTAGGTACTACACAAAGTCCTTATTATTATTATTATTATTATTATTAAAGTTATTCCTCTTCCTGCACAGCTCTGAATATCTATAGTTCACAATATTGCCTTTTTAAGTTCATTAACATAAATCAAATTTTGTTTTTGCACACTGTATTATGCTTCAGACTGTAAAAAAAGGCACATTTGTATATTGAAGTATTTGTCTCCATATTGTATGTAATAAATCCTAAAATTTTGCATTTTTCAGCCAATTTAAGTGGTATTATCGTGAATACAGGAGGCTGGGTGCGTGGAGCTGGTTACGACTCCCTGAAACATGCAGCTGGGTCATTTGAAGGTACATGTAAAAGTCATGCAATATCATTTTCATTACAAAATAGTTTTAATTTTCGTGTGGGGTTAGGGGATTGGAAGGAGACAGGTTTTTCTTATTCTCATGGTGTGGGCTAGGGGGACATGGTTTTAATATCTTTGATGTGTGGTTAAGGCTAGGGAATTGGATAGAGTTTTAATTATTCTCATGACATGGGGGTAGGGATGGAAGGGGACATGATTTTAATACCTTTGGTGTGTGGTTAAGGAAGAGAAGGAGACAGGATTTGGATTATTCCTTGGTGTGGGGTTTGGGGATAGGAAGGCAGCTATCAGCAAAAGGGGTATTCTCCTTGACTATCTACACCACCTATTGGTGTCTCTGCAAGTGGTCAACCATTACATTTAAAAGAAGAAAAAGCTTTATTGACATTATTCAGATATTTTCAAACCAAAGTATCGTATATGTAGCTTGAGAAGGAAGACATGTCACAATGCTCAAAAAATCTGATAGCTGATGCCCAGGGCCACTCTAGATCAGGCATGTCCTGTATTCCAAGTGAGGTGCCCATTGGGCTTGTCCAAAAACAGTTTGGAAACTTTGACATGCTGATGAAATGTACTAATGTATTTTCATGATGATGAAAACCTGACATGCCGCAATCTAAATCACAGGGCTCATATCATTGCTTACATTACAGTTTAACTGTCAGTCGTATATACATATATGCATATATATATATATATAGTATATTATTTTATAGTATGTGTATAACTGACAGTTAATATGTAAGCAGTGATATGAGCCCCAGTGATCTGAATCAAATCACCACTGTGACTATGTAAAATTGAGAAATGATCTTAATCAAATTGAAGTATAGCGTGTCATACTGAAAATACGGTTTTGTACTCCCATACCTCCTGACTCAGTCGTGTTTCAAAAAACACACTTTTCAGTAATCTGAAGGAAAAAAAGCCACCACCTCCAAAAACAACCACTATTTTCAGTATATGCCCATTACATGTAGCATGTATAAACAGTAAAGTCATGATTGGAGCTGATGTAAGAATATCTCAGGCAGTTTAAATAGCAGCAGTTAAAGGCAAAAAGGTCATGTAGAAACCACCATTTCACATATTACTTAATTGGCTGACAGTAGCTAGTGAGATATGTTTGAAGGCCTCAGTGGGTGAGCCCATTGTGCTAATTTGCATAGGTAGGATGGGAAGTGGAACAACATATTAAGAGATGACAGGTGTGTGTATGAGAACAAAAGTTATTACATAATATTGCCTTGAATGAGAGTGTTTAAGCCAAATGTATTATATTTTTGACAAGTTTGTGAACAGTGGCAATGTTTTTGGCAGTCGGATTTTACTGCATTTATAGAATGCAAAGCATGAGGGCTGTTCCAGTAAAACATATATCCCCCCCCCCCCACTGGGATGGCACTTCAAAAAAACTTCTGTAGGAGGTTGTGTTTTGAACTATTTTAATTCTGACATTGGAAGGTTGGTTAGGAAAATCACTTCTGTTGTGGGTTGTGGTAACAGAATGAGAAATCGCTGGTGGTTTGGCAGAAAGAAGAAAAAAAACCGAATATATATTTAAAATCGCATCTACCCCCTCCCTCCCCCCCCCAACGGTCTAACGTGAATAAAACATTGGGTCAGAAAATGATGCCAGTACGCCCGAGTGCACGTACTTTGTACGAATTCGCGTACTTTTAAAGCAGTGATACGCGTTCGGAAATTACGTCAATGCCGCGGATATAAAAAATGTTCTTTGCACAGTATGCAATTTTTATTAAACTTTTAACTTTAACTTTAAAAGTGCATTTCGCAACGTAATTTGCGCTGCCGCAGCTGTCTCACAATGCTTGATGCGACACCCAGATATCTGGATACTTCGGTTCGACATGAATGGCTGTTAAACGAAATTTGATTCATTCATTGGCCCAGGAACAGGCATTTTACGGAGTTTTAGCCTCACTTTCATCGTGGAAGTTTTACAAATGCGTGTTTCCCATAAGGGCCAAAAAGGAGACCAAATGGTTGAATCACAACACAGATTGTCTTCAGACGACGTTTTTCAGTCGGCAAATACTGGCTGGTGATAGCTATGATGTCAATGAATTTCATGTACATCTGTCTGTTGGACATCGGAAAAATGTCACTGGAAATACCAGTGTGATTTTGAGCCCAAAATTGATGTTGAGTGCGAGTCTAATGTGCGTGTTGGATGGACAATATGCCGGTTATATATATTAAATATACCCATGTCTAAACAAGCAGACTATAGGAATGTTGGACTTAAAACCCTACAGCATTATGGAAGAAAAAAAAATTGGCATAAGAGGCAGCAAAACAATAATTCAAGGAAGTGAATCTTTGGCAGGGTTCATGTTAGTGAAAACTGACAGAGGTCTCGGAAACGCTTATAATCACGTGTATTTGGATGCCAATTTTTTTTTTAGGTGGGCGGTAAAATTCAAATACATGCCAATCCTGCTTCAGTCACCTGCATAGTGGGAAAATGTGTTGATCAGTTAGCTGTGATGATAATTACAATGACAGAATTTAGTGGTTGAAAGCACACCCCACCCCCCACCCCCGTCATCACCATTATAAGAGTACATCAAAAGAACATGATGCAATAGCTAAGCGGCGAGATCAAAGGCTTTGACAGGCAGCTGGGTGGGAAAATCTGATAGTTACAGTGCTTGAATTTAGAGGCAGAAATACCCAGAGATGTACATGTGGTCATTTATAACAGTACATCAAATAAACAACTTTAGCTTTCAATCTTGTGTTCATTTCTGAGTGTAACGGAATAAGCAGTGCACGTGACCTCGGAATCATGACACGTTGAGACATAGACTTGAATGAGTATTTTGGGGTTCAACGGCAAACTGACGAAGATTGTGAGATTCAGGAGAGGGCTAAAGTTGCTAGAACTGTTAATTTGAAAGGGACATTAGCCAAGTGTATGAAAGTGTGTGATGCATAGCTTAGTGCTTTGAATAAGACCTTCCTTGGATCAAAAAAATTAGACTCACTCTGATGGACAAGCAAGAGCTATGTCAGTGTTATAAATATGTCAGTGTTATAAAGAATGAAGAAATTAAATTCTATGGCAACCAATAGTTACTATAATTGGCATAGTTGTCTGAGAGAGGGACTGCAACTTTTCCTGATGGGACTCATATTTTTACCAAAATGGGAGCCAGTGACTCTTAGTTTTAAAATCCTAACAAGACCTTTGGTTCAAAACTTTTCTTTCCGGGACAGAGATATCCAAGAGAGAATACCCATGGGCCATACATGTGAGATGTTGAAAATTGCACAACTATAAAGAACAGTAACTTGTTCAAGCTAGTTATGCATATGCGTTTCAGACAGCAGGCAATGAAAGGAGTTCACAGCACAGAATAATATTTGTACATCAAGGAGGAGGATCATATTAAATTCAGAAACAATTAACAGATTAATGCTCATAAGGAACCTTAGAAAATCCCCATACAACATAATTAAGTGCGTGTAGATCTCAAGTTGGCAGAACCACTGAGCAACAAAAGAATAAAAAGACAAACTTTGGTATCATATGCAGATGTATGACCAAATGATGCACATGCTCTCTATTTGCAAAAATTAAATGACATTAAACATAAGAGACTGACTGATCTGTGTAAACTCAAAGCAAGATGGATAAAATTTGACCTGTTTATGTTTGGTTCTTCCATATATATATAGATCATGGTGGTATTTTCTGCAGACCTTTTGGCACTTATGTTCCAAGCCATCATTTGGTATTTGTATTGCAAAATGGATAACTAAAAAACTATATTATCTAGTACAATACATTTTTAAGCAGTATCATTAACTGATGAAGAAATTAATGAAAAAATACTTGATGTCATTCTGATATATGGATTCTTTACTACACTACTAATCTGTTTATCCTGATTCTCTTTTTTTTTTAACAAATCCTTTGGTCTTACTGGTACCAGTGCTTTTAATAAAATTGTAACTTCTATTTTCTTGCAATCTAAATATTTATAATGATGTGTTATTGTCAAAAGGTAAAATGTGCTTAGTGTTGTAAAATCTAAAACTATTAATTAGTTAGGGACTAAAGTAAAATGTGGACAGAAATTATTGCCATATTACAGTGCTGTTAGAAATAACAGTAGTTGTACAAGATGTATTTTTCACAGAGTTGTAGAACTAGAGCTCGTATTGTCACCACATATTCTCCTTAAATAATTATATCATTATTTCTGTATATTCCTATCAGTATTTTCCCAGTGGTAGTAATTTTCTGATCTGATGTTCATTTCTTGTGCATTTTTTACACATCAAGAATTCTCACCGTATCATTAAAAAACAATGTAATCTGCACCAAATTGAGTTGTTTGAGAAGAAATTAATTTTTTTAACCCAAAAATCACTGAAGCTACGAGTTCTTGCATTAAAGTTTCACATTAAGTAGCATTTGAAGTAGCCACGATAGTAGTTTAGGATGCAACTGGACCAATTTCACCTTTGGTATATCCAGATCTTGAATGTGATGGACGAATATAGCTCCAAAATAAACACATCAATATTAGAACCTGTTCATTGACTATGAATCAAGTATCCAAGTACAACTAAATTGCTAGAAATTTTTTAATTCTTTTGACATCATAATTAGCTGTCAAATATAGAGTAAGCCTATAGTCTTTATGCCATCCCAACCAAGACGCCACCACAACCACGTGACCATGCCCAATGACCTCGCAGTAATAATCGCTATACAACTAGAGATGACATCTCTTTGAGAATTTTGATTTCAGTAGAGGTGTAACAGAGTGGAACAGTAAGAAAGAGTGACAGATATTTAAGTGTTAGGGAGATATTTAACAATGGCTATTCCCACCACCACCACTTCCTCATCCTGAAATCCTGGCAGCATCCCTGCAGAGGAGATAACTTGACTATTCAGTTTTATTGGTCTCTGGTTATCCCATGGTATTTCTGTTACTTGAACATTATCTTACAGTGTGTCCATTCAGCATGGTCGAAAAAGGCTTACAACCATTGAGTTGTTCAAGGACTCCCATTACTACTGATGTGAAAGAACAAGAACCATAATACAATGTATAAATCAGTGAAGATAAAATAGAGTATATATGTGTTTGACTGTCCCTGATTGGTTGATAATGAAAGTAAGATTTTAGTAAAAACAATCTTTTGAGAGCTTATCCTACTTGTAACTGAAAAAAGTGAGGGACATTGTTTTATTAACATAATTTCCATCCCATTACAGACCCGAGTTTGGACGACTCGTTACTGAAATCAGCAGCTGACTCTTTGGTGCAGTATTAAAAGCACACATTTCAAATTTGTATAGATCCAGAAAATGGTGCGGCAGTTATGGGTTTTTTTCTTCACAAAAGCTGTCGTCATAGATGTGTCTATACTGATATAAATTTGATCATGAGAACTCAAAATTTTAAGTTACTAAATTTTAATATCGTGGTGTTTACACAAATTTACAGTCGGAACTGAATTAGTGCAGAGTCCTGAACTCTGAGTTTTGTGCAGAAATATGGAATCCAAGCAGAATATATCCAGAAATGTAGAGGTTTTTAATCTTGAATTTAATCTCCCCATTGTGTTTTACACTGATATGCATATTCACAGAACATTTGTATAATAGTAGGAAAAGTAAGTGAGAAATTTAGATACATATCATAAACGAGACAAACAGTATGTGGGGGGAGAAGATCATTAGAACAGACTGGAATGGAGAAGTATAATAAAAACAATAATGAGTAGAAGTGTGCCTCCTTTTATATGTGTGCAACATTATTTTGTCAGCTTCGGTAAGAAATTTCATCAAAAGGAAGACAATAAAGGGTGTACAGTTAACTAAACCAATATGAATTTAGCTACTTAAAAGCTGTATCAAATTGATTTTTATAATCTTCTGGTGGTCTGTTTCTGTCCATTCTGGTAATATGTCCACTGAACCAGTATGGTTGGAAAAAATATTTGGCAGATTTAAAAAATTAAAAATCTTTTGGCAGATTATGATTATACCCTACTTCTGCCCGAGAGATGTGAATAATTTTATTTCTTGGTTTGTTGATTGTGGTTGTTGCTCAGTTCAAATGCATCATTGAAAAACATTGATGCATTCTCATACTTTGTTACAAATATTTGTTACAGATGCATATCATCAGATATTGGTGAATATAGCTTCAATAAGTTATAACAGTTCTAGTTGGAACAATGAACATTGTTAAGAGAAAATTTAAGTGAGCTAAAATGTAAACTTTTTGGGAGTGTGTGATGCAGGATTGCTCAAGACTTTTCCATCTCATATGCTCACCATGAAAAATCGATTTGCACCAACTGATGATGACTTTTAGGTAACTGTCAGAAAGGCATAATTGACGATATTCTATAGTCTACAAAAATTACTTGAGTCAGAAGTTGTAAGCTCGTCCAGCTGTGACAAAAATGATTGACTAGTACCTTTGCTGCTGTTGCTACAGTTGATTAGTTGGTTGATTCAGTGTGGTTTGTGATTTTTTTACAATATATTAGGTGGAGGAAGGACCCCGAAAGACCACCAACCAAAATTGGTTGATCTGTGACACAAACTCACTCTGTGAGATGTTTAAGTGATGTAAAAGCAAGCACCTTAGTACACTTGGGCACATGGAGCCTCTGTTGATTTGACGTTTATCTCCAACAGCTGAAGTCATTTAGACATGAGCTCTCGGGGTTTCAGTAGATCAGTATGGCCTTTACACCATTTTCAGATGAAGAGAATCTATATATGGCAGCCAGTTTTACTGATAAAGAAAATCTAAGTTCTTTTGAGACACCAAACACCACTTATGTAGAACCACTGACCTTCCACAAGTAACTGGCAACATTCTCATTAGCACATTGGAGGCAAGTAATCACATGACAAGCATCTTGTACCACTGCCATGGAAGCCCCTAAGATCTGTATCACAAGACAAGCATCTTATACCACTCTGCCACGAAAGCCCCTCAGGCCATAGGTATAAGTCTCATATGAAAGACTAGAAGTGGGAGATAGAACCTGTGACAACTGGATTGAAAGTGTATAATGTTACTGCTAGGCCATCAGTGATGATGATGCTGTTGACAATGCAGTTAACTGCAGTGACATTGATTTTATGAGTGCTCTGGGAAAAATGATTCCTTGACTTTCATCAATTTTTTTAAAATCTATGATATAAAAATGTTTGACTTGCTATATTTTGTTATAACTTTATATTAGTCTTGCAACAAGGCGTAAAAATAAGACATCAGTAACTGAAAATGATGTTCTTACAAGAAATTAGTGTAAAAGTAGACAAATGATGCAACATCACTTCTACAGGCATCATTGTGTTTTTTTTTCTCTGACAAATCATACAAGTTTACCAAAACATTTATTAGAAAAAATAATAATAATGAATCATAGAATCTGACCACACATTTAAAGCAATACAAGATTTAACTATTATTCTAATCAAAAGCAGCATGCCTGAGAACAAAGAAAAATAGCAAGACATATTGATCACTTTAGGAAAAACAGAGTTTAGTAAGGATACAAATTCATGAGTTCTGTATTAGAATGGAAATATCTATTATAAAATCTGTATTCATGGATGTTAAATTAGTAGGTATTAAGGGACTGATCAGTGACATCTACAAATAATAAGCCACCATGAAAATCTGTGATTTCACAGTATCAGAGACATACTTGGCTGACAGAAAAACAAACAAAAGGACAAAAGACTGATTATATATGTTTTACTGGAACAGCCCTGATGATCATTCTCTTGGTTGACGGAGTTTTACTGTATGAAGAACGCCAGCGAAAAAAAAGGAAAAAAGATAAGGATGAGTGCGTGGGGGCTATTAATTCTATGCACTGGTCTGAGAATCCAGCAGAGACGTTTGAACACCAGGACCATCCAGTTTTTAGTGAGTGTAGTGATGAACACTAATGACACTTGCATTACCTTCAAACCCCTTTGAACCCTATTGAATTTTAAATTCAAGTTGTAGCTATTGTATTGTGTGACAGTATTAAAAGGGAACATTTTGGGCATGTGGAGATTGGAGTCTGGGCTTGTGGAATTTCAGTCAGGTCATGTGAGTTTATTTAAGCATATTTTTTGTTATGATTCCTTTGTCATTGTCTTGAGTTAGGGATGGGAGGAGGTCAATGGAATATGCAGCAAAAAGGCACAGGACTTTGTGATGGCAAGCCATGGTAGCTACTCTAGTCTGACATTGACATTACACACATGGTTGAGGTCATGGGTTATTTTGTATAAACATTAGGCTTGTGTTGCATTGTTCTTCAGGAAAGAGAGCAGCCACTGCAGTTCTCAGTCTGATGTAATTTTCATCCCTCAAGTTTTCTTTCCATTATTTAAAATTGGATATCTTGTGATTGAATTTGGCACTTTTAAAGTTTGTAGCTCAGCTTAACAACCTACATCATAATGATGGCTACACTGGTACACCTATGTATATAAAATGAGTGGCATTGACATGTATACAACATAAATACATCACTCTTGAGCTACACTGATAACCTACATTTATAAGACTCTGTAAATCAGTGGCATGGACATAGGTATAGCACTATGATGGTTACACTGGTACACCTACATGTATATAACATGGTGTGTAACTCATTGGCATTAACAAAAACATGTAAGAAATATGGTTAATACACCCTGACCTTAACAATATCTGATAATCATTATAGAGAATGTTTAGCTGACAGATTTGGTCAGATGAGCACAATATTAATGGGATCAAATTATGTTTGAAATTACTTTTTATAGAATCCAAACAGAAATTGCTTTTTATAGAATTCAAACATACAGCAAGCAGAGACTGTTATTACCTTACTCATTAAATTTTTTTTTCTTCAATCCTAGTTGATGTTATCATAGTGTTGGACCAGGAGAGATTATATAATGAATTGAAAAGGGACATGCCAGAGTTTGTCAGAGTTGTACTGTTACCCAAGTCAGGAGGGGTGAGTACATTGTTTTCCTATCCAGGTCAGGAGGGGTGAGTACATTGTTTTCCTATACAAGTCAGGATGGGTGAGTATATGACTTATCCTGATGAACAGGTCAGAAGGGATGCAGATATTTAATTTTACTACCATACAATCTGATGTACATGCAGATTAATCCAAAATAATTCTTCTGTGAACAACCATATCATACAAACAGTGACAAACTCCACTCACTGACCTTTATTTAATCATTTGTAACCATGAATGCTTAAACCATATCATACAGACAGTGACAAACTCCACTCACTGACCTTTATTTAATCATTTGTAACCATGAATGCTTAAACCATATCATACAAACAGTGACAAACTCCACTCACTGACCTTTATTTAATCATTTGTAACCATGAATGCTTAAACCATATCATACAAACAGTGACAAACTCCATTCACTGACCTTTATTTAATCATTTGTAACCATGAATGCTTAAACCATATCATACAAACAGTGACAAACTCCACTCACTGACCTTTATTTAATCATTTGTAACCATGAATGCTTAAACCATATCATACAAACAGTGACAAACTCCACTCACTGACCTTTATTTAATCATTTGTAACCATGAATGCTTAAACCATATCATACAAACAGTGACAAACTCCACTCACTGACCTTTATTTAATCATTTGTAACCATGAATGCTTAAACCATATCATACAAACAGTGACAAACTCCACTCACTGACCTTTATTTAATCATTTGTAACCATGAATGCTTAAAATGTAAAGGCTGTTGTAAACAAACAAAACAAATGATGAAGCTAGCAGCTGGCTTCGTAAATTTTGTACAAGTCATACATATAGCATCATTTGTTATAGACTGTAGATCAGACTAAAGTACATATCGCTAACTATTATTGTATGTTAAGGTGATTATGCTCCTCTAACCTAGCCATCATCATCTGTTCACCTTAGTGCAGCCAGTTATACCCTTTCTTTATAGAGTTAATCCCTTTATGTCATTGGAGAATTAAGCCTTTAACTTTTGTCTCTAAGTAAATTTATTCTGTTTTTGGATTAGTTAATTTTACCTTTATATTTCATTCATTGGTACATATACATTGTAAATGTATTTCATATTTCAAGAAGGAATGATCAGAACTGCTACAGTCAGTATTACAATTGATCACTGATAACATGAACACATAGCACCTTAATAACAATGACAGAACCTGAAACGAAAAGAGAAAATTGGAGGAAAGAATTAAAGGTCTACTAGTGTGCTTACACAACTTTCGTTTATGTGATACATATAATCTTCTAGATGTTATTTTTAAAGGTATTATATCAAATACCTGATCATTAATGAAAATAATGACCACAAAACATTGATTTTTTTTATCACACAAGAAAGAACGCTCCTGGCCGATTTCGCAAACGGCAATATTTCTGTAAGACAAAGTGGACGTGACGTGCTGTAGGGAACTGTGCATTTCCAATTTCGCTATTAGTTACATTTGGTAGCTGGTGATGTGTGTTATCCGATCAGTGACAGGTGAGATAGTCTGCAGTGACCATTTGAGAGATGACTATTTTGATACTGTTTATAAAATTAAAGAGTCACTTAGTATTATGACCATCAAACGACTCCTGCCAAATGCAGTACCAAGCGTGTTTTCTCGCCAGATAACCAAGTCCGTGAACACCAGATCAACAAAAACCAAGGGTTATGGCAGGGCTTGCAACATGTTGACCAAGAGAAGCTTGTACAGAAGCGAGAGCTAGTGAGGGTAAAATATTTATACATCTTTATCTTATTTTCTATATTATTGGTTGTCAGCCCCTACCCCTGACCACAAATCTACCTAGCAAAAGAACGTTCAATGAGAGAGGGCGATTTTAGTAGGAGAGTGTTTGCAAACGATAATAGCCCCATCCCTAGCCCCCATAATGAATCCTGCTTTACCATGATGAGTGTGTGTGTGTGTGTGTGTGACCCTTGGATTTTAGATTTTCCCTCTCCCCCATTATTATTCCCCCCCCCCAATTAATTTGTTTGCATACCCATGCTTTTTTCTTCCTGTTCAACAGCAGTAATAATAATAACAAAACAAGTTTTCTGTTAAGGCCAAAATGTTGTGAATACTTGATGTATTGATTGTGTTTAATTGTAAAGGCTAATTACCCCTTTGTGTTGAGGCACTGGGAGTCAATTTACTTCTTTGCCAGAATATACACAACTGTGTCAGTTGATGACAGTCTAGGTCAGAGTCAATCCCGCAACCCAATGATTGTGAGCGTGAATAGTAATGTCCATTTAATGTGGAGAGTATAGTATTATTATTAACAATATGTGCATAACCATAGTTAAAAGGACTTTTTAAAAATACTTTAATGCTGTCTGTGTAAAAGATTTTACCTTTTAAAGCTGCTCTAATTATATATTTTATGTGCTGAATGAGAATTTTGAGAACCAGCACCTGGAAAATAATGCATTAGAGAGAACCGAAGACAGTAGATGGTGTGACATATCTGGTGGTGCATTTTGATGTTACAGTGAACTTTCTGTTCATTCCCTGTTTACATGGTTGGTATAGCTTCATAGTTGACATGGATTCCTAAGGCCTCTTGTGATTGAATTTGGTAGCTCAGTTTGCAGCTTAGCTTAGCACCCTACACCATAATGATGGCTACACTGGTACACCTATATATATATATATATATATATATATATATATATATATATATATATATATATATATATATATATATATAAATAAATATTTGTATAAGCATACGAGTCAATAATTAAGTTATGTAAATTTTTTATTGCGGAAAGACTACAATGTATTGGTAATATGCCAACCCATAGTTGTAAAAGTAAGCAGAAAGGTTGGGTGCATTTGTCAACTATTGTTCAGACATGCAAAAGACTTTATTTGTGACTACCATATCTACTGCTAGGCATGAAACACATTTTTTCATACTCTTATTACAGTGACTAGATACACCATCATGCAGTACTGCTGTTCAGTGTCAGACTGATAGGATACTTAAGAAAAAACAAACAAGCAAATGAAACATATAATATTGTATTAACTAAGCTCAGTATGATTATGAAAACATTTGACTCGGTAGACCAAGCACTTGTCAGCTTGTTATTATTTAGCAATGATACACTTTAATTGATACACATATTCATGAGAAATCCTCATCTGTGTGAAAACCGTGGTGATCAGTATACACGTCAAAAATTTCACCTACTACACAGGTTGTGAATTAAATGTCCATCAAGTAAAGAGAAGGAGCAAAGGCATTGGAAACTTTCATGTAATTGTCAGCATTCATACATGACACTCATGCAAGAAAATGAGCTTACTTTTTCAATGTTACTTATGCATAAGTCCATTTTTAAAATATAGGTAAACACATTTAAGCTATGTACAGATAGATGATGTCACATTTCAAGAAATAGAACTATTGTTAATTTTGCTCAACACTTTTGTTTCTTCTCTTTTCTTCAGAACAATGATGTGAAGAGTAGTTACAACATGGAGAAAGAGGGACTTTCTAGAGCCATAAAAAACTGCAGAACCACAGTGTGGAGGTGGACACTGTTATTACAGAGAGGCATAACAGTTTTATGGTTAGGGTTATATTAAAGTTGGAGTGAACATATCACTAGGAATACAGTCATCCTCCCCCCCTTTAATATTTTTGGCCCGTCCTCCTTGGTCCTGTACATACACAGTAGGGAGAAACTAACTTAAGCAAAGCAACTCGAACTTGAAATTTCAATCAAAACAAAGCTAACACAGAGTATTTTTTGTAGCGCATCAAAATCATATATCGCAACAAAAATTATTATTATTATTCATTTATTCATTAAACAGTGATTTATATGCATGTTAAAATGAATAATTTTTAAGTCTTTTTTCCAATTCCATTAATTCACTGTGGTAAATTGTCAGTTTCTTGAATTACTGGGGTAACAATTGTTTTCAGACTATGTTGAAGAATTGATAGCAGTGCTGGGGGAGAAGTGGTCAGGAAGCTGGAGTCTGTTGATAGACAGTTATTGCCACCTCCATGCAGCCATGTATCTATTATGACTGAAGATAGAATATACAGCATTTTTTTAACTTGAATAAAGTTATGTTATTTCATGTATTCCGGTTTTCTGTTACTTATTTCATGTTTTCAGAGTCAACACCTTTAGCAAAAAATGAGATTTTATTACAATCAGTGTTAAAAGGCTAAATGAATCAAAAGTGAACATGAACAGACAGCAGTATGTTTTTAATGTCATAATATAGAATCTGTTCAACAAATGAAATTATAGAGGAATAAAGGAGTGTTTCATGAGAATTTCGAAGATAATGGGCGAATGATTTTAGCAGGATCTTTTATCAAATGAAAGGTTTGGGTAAAAATTCCACACTATAGTAAAATGATAGTACTAATACATTTTGTCAATAAAGGAGGGATTTTATGAAAAGGAATTTGAAGCCTAATTTTTGCATGCATATAAAGCAACCACTTGTCCTGAAATTGACCTTGATAATGGCACCATAACTACTGTAAGAATATTTCATGTACTTGGACAGGATTTCCATGCAATTTCCATATTGCTGAATGTAGGCACAGTAGGCTGCTTCCAGGACATATTCATCCAAGCAAACTGTATGAAATCTTGGATGATACAATCCACCTTGACCTCTTCAGTCTTATTCAAAATCATAGTCTCTTACAGCATCTACACTTCTCAACTATTTCTTTACTGCTGCAATTTCCAAAGGTACACCAATATACATGGTAAATACACACCATCATTCGGGGCCCAGAGTGGCCGAGTTGTCTAAAGCGCTCTCCATTACGGATCACTGCCATCTCACCTCTGTCTGCATGGTTTCAAGTCTAGGATTCGGCCAATGTGGGTATGTGAGAAAGCTTGCCATTAGCTTCTCATGGGTCGATGGTTCTTCCCAGGGTTTTCCTGGGTTCTTCCTCCACCATTAATACTGGCCGCCATGCATAACCTATCGTGTGCTGAAAAATGGCATTAAACCCCACAACACACCATCATTCATTATTGTGTTTGATATCAAACTTGTGGGCAAAATTTATGAGAAGTTCTTGCTTGTTAAAGTATGAAATATATGTATATGTGATGCATGGTTAGACTTTTGTTCTACCATTTGTACCACAATAATGAACATTTAATCATCAATGTATTCTTCTCAAGATTTGTTTCCCCATAAATCTGTATACTTCCTCTGGCACTAGTATTATACACTTAGACCCACAGAAAAAATATGTGCTTGTTAAATATCTGGATACACGAGGACAATGAGTACATTTTCTTTTTAATAAAATTCTTCAATTTTGCTATCTGTGGAGGGTAGTAAACAATCACACCGAAAGTACATTTGGGGTCTGCATTTCATCACGGTTTAAAAGAACAAACTTGTCATAAAGTTAATCAAGTATTTATTTCTACACCTTTCACAGTTTGAGCCTTAAGTGTTTAACTTTTAACACCACTAGTTACTGATGAACCTTGCCCACATGAAAATCTGCACTGAAGATATCCAAGTTTTGCCCAAATTCCTGCCCTTCACTTTTCATTATGAAAATGAAATAACATTAACAAAAGAATAATAATAACTGCCAAAATGATAATAGTAATTACCAGAATGAATAGCCCAAGTGCTACTCAGCCTCATTATGCCCTATGTTCTCTTATTGGTCCTTGTCCACGTTCTCATCTCGTTCGCGCTTAAATTGATACTGTTTAACCTCAGCGAGCGGAATCTTCTTAAGATTCATTATGTTTGCCATCTTCTAGGAGTTCACCTTCCTCACACAACAAATATGAGCATGACAAATTTGCCGTAAATTCGCTTGAATCATCACTATCATCCAGCCATCATCACCACATATAATGAACTTGAGGGACTTCCCGACCTTGTCACTTTTGGAAATCCTATTATCACAGGAAGTATACAAATATTTCTGGAGTGTTTTCAACAGAACATTGATAAATGCACACGTTATCTTCATTTTCTTCTCTGTGAGTTAAAATATGCATTTTTAATGCACATTCTGAGTTATTTAGTGAAAAATGAACATTCTGATATATAGTGTGTATTACACTCTAGTAGACCTTTAATGTAATTGAAAGAAGTGACAAAAGGAGACCACTTGCAAAATAGCCTGTTTAAACATAAGTAAAACTCAGATTCAGAGTGTTATAAAAGACACAAAGTCAATTATAATATTCATATAATATTCCATTTATTTGTACACTTTCATCTATTTAAATAACATATGGCATTAAGGATATAAAAAATGCACAAAACTTATTGATTTTTGTAATCAGATTATAATTTCTAACCAGATTGTTGCCATGGGGCCCCAAACACTGTCAGCTTGTTGGCATTTCAAATCAAATGGGAGTTTCTTTAGTAATATGGTTGGGGCCCCGAGTAGCCGAGTGGTCTAAAGCGCTCACCGTTCCAGATCACTGCCATCTCACCTCTGTCTGCGTATGTTCGAGTCTAAGGCTCGGCTAGCATGGGTATGTGGGAGAGCCTGCCAGTAGCTTCTCGTGGGTCGGTGGTTCTTTCCTGGGTTTTCCAGGGTTCTTCCTCCACCAGTTATACTGGCCGCCATATATGGCCTATCTTGTGCTGAAAATGGCGTTAAACCCCAGAACAACAAAAAGTAATATGGTTGCCATATTTACATGGGTGGTCTTTGTTTTCAAAGAACAGGTGTAATATAGTTCAGCGTCTTTAATCTCAGTTCTGATCATTTTGAAGTTACATTTCTTTGAACACATGCATACAATAGTTTCATCTTTTTTTTAAACAGAAATAGACTATTCTAGAAACCAGAATAGGACAAGGCTCAGTCTGTGTACTTGTTTACAGTGAGAATTTCCATGTAGTTTAAAATAAGTTGATGGGGAGTTAAGGACCTCCTGGCAAAAATCAGGTTAGAAATTATATTTTTGATAAACATAATGACCAAGTTTTGTGCATTTTGTATCCTTTATGCTTTTCATTTTTAAATTGGTAGGGGGATACCAACCAACAGGAGAGTGTGCGAATACAGTAGGAAAAAAAATTCATACGCTAATACATGTATATGTGATCTTCAAATATAAATGTGATTCATGTTTTTTGATAAATGAATATCTTTATTGCTGTACAAAATTATTTTCAGATGAATATATGCAGTATTTTCACAAGAAATATGAATAAAGAAAACAATCCATGTACAATGATTATTGTTATTTTTCCTTCTTAATTGGTGCAGAATTTTGACTTTTAAAACTGTTCCTTTTGTACAAACATGTTTTGAGAGGCCACCTATCTTGAGGGACTGCCTTTTATTGGCAGAATGGGTGATCTCTCAAGACAGCTTTTACTCTACTACCCAAGTCAGGAGGGGTGAATATATCACTTCTACTACAAATCAGGAGGGGTGAGTATATTAGGCCCTGCAAGGAAACAAAATTTGACAGCAGTTTGGGCCTGAGATAACAGGTTGTGTTCGGTATTGTTCCTTCTTAATTGGTACTGAATTTAGACTTTTGAAACTGAGACAACCTTATCTTGAGAGACTGCATTTTGTTTTCAGAGCTTTTACTCATCTACACAGGTCAGGAGGGGTGAATATATTAGCAATGTGAAACTGAGAAAGTTAGGCCCTGCAATGAAACAAAATTTGACAGTAATTTGGGCCTGAAATAACAGGTTATGATTGGTACCATACATTTGACCTGTCTAATATTTTCTTTGCACCAAATTAGGAAAAAGTAATTTTGAAGGCCAGGAGATGCCAAGGTGTTGGCAATATAAGATTCTTCAGGCTTTCTTTTAAGAAAACAGTTGACCTTGCTTGAACACAAAAGGTTTTTCACAAATATTATGGAATGTGAAAAGTAAGTCATCTTGACCTAGTTTTAGTACTCTGTTGTAGTAAGCCTAAAGATACCTGCATAACTAAAGTTCAAAACAGCATAGGCAAGTGTTATGTTGTTGTTGTTGTAGGATTTAATGCCATTTTTCAGCACACGATAGGCTATGCATGGTGGCCAGTATTAATGGTGGAGGAAGAACCCGGGAAAACCCCGGAAAGAACCACCGACCCACGAGAAGCTACTGGCAAGCTTTCTCATATACCCACATTAGCCGAATCCGAGACTCGAACCAACACAGACAGAGGTGAGATGGCAGTGATCCGTAATGGAGAACGCTTTAGACCACTCGGCCACTCGGGGCCCCGGCAAGTGTTAAATATTGCAGATATGTTAATTAATTTAAAGTCACTAACATGTCAGATATGTCACAGTGACTCAATTTTTATTAGTTATGGTGTTGTGTTCTGTTGGATCCACACTATTAAGTGCTTTGCAGTAGATTATCTTGAATACAATTTAGGTTTAGGAAAGCTTGCTATCAGGTGATCGTTTTTTCCTCATACAGTGTTTAATCTGTTGGAGATGGCTTCATCTGGACGTTGACCAACCCCATTTTGTTTGTAGGATTTTTTTAAAAAATCTTTTATTTGATCATCTTTTGGATGATAACATAAAATAGTTCCAAAATACAAACTGTTACTTTGAAATATTCTTTTAAATACACTTAATTGAATAATAATGACATTCAGCAACATTTATAATTATGATGTATATAATGAGATAAATTTCAGCTGTCTATAAAATGTGTATCATCTGTTATATTGAATACATGTATAATGATACAGTTTTGAGGTGCCTTAAATTATTTGAAGTATACTATATATCTATTAGACCTTTTGCTCACAAAACTATTTCATCATGCTGTTTATTTCAGTTAAGAAGGAAAAAGTGAACAAATTTACTAAAATTTGTTTTCTCAAACATTTCTTTTTAATTTTAGGTAGTGGAAAGAAGCCAGTCTTATAGAGGTGATGCAAGAGAGAGGAAGATTAGGGAATATTTTTATGGACCCAGAAATAACCTTTTCCCACATACATTTGAAGTTAAGTTTAGTGAAGTAAAGATCTTCAAAATTGGAGGTGAGTTTTTCATTGTGTTCCCTTGTATTCTGATGTTGACCTTGCCTCTTTTTTGTGGCAATAACTTTTATAGTTGTCAGCTAGCTCCATCATTAATTTTTATTCTGATGGGGCTGGATGAGCTGTGGTGGAAAAAATTCTGCCAAAAGTTAGTTACACAGATATAGGAGAATTAGTTTACTGTAATAAGCAGAATCTTTTCATTTTGACATGGCAACTCTTGTACTAGAAATAAACTGTACAAAGGGAGAGTATAGGTTGTTTCTGGGCAGGTCTCAGTGAAATATTCAAGTTAACAACATGTTCCATATTTGGAGTCAGAAATACATTGATAATAAAAACAAATGTGTATTTGTCAGCTATGGGAAAATCACAGTTAGGAGGGAAATGGTAAATTTTTAGCTGATGCAAAGCATTTTGGTATCCATGTGAGGTTCAAGATGAGTTCACTGAAATGAAATTTTCAGCATTTAAAGGCCACTAGTACACTGAAAGGGAATAAAGAGAACTGATCTTTAACCTGGGCTTTAATTGTAAAATAAACTATAGATGCTATGTAAAATGTAAAAAAATGGAAACAGGAAGTGACCAATACTCTTACTATTTCACCTGTATATCATAACAGTTTCTTGAATCAAAGGAGATGAAACGGGTGTTGAGTTCTCTATGAATAATAGAATCTTTATGACCTGCCCTCATCAAAGGATATGCGAAGCAATCAGATGATGGAAAGTTCATGGAATTGGAGGAAATCCCTGTATAAGTGATAAGAAGCATAAAGTGTTACTGTTTCAGCCATCCCAATTATCTTCATATGCCACTCCCTCGACAACTCGCACCCTGATAACTTGCGAACCTGCCTATAATGAGGGTCCGGCGTGGATCCCATTTTTAAAACCAGAAAATGCCAAAAAATTGATCCCTATTCGTTGAGCTTGAAGAAAATCGCAATCAAAATTTGTAACGGAAAATTTGCTATATCATTTTATAGTCGAAAACAGTAGATAGGAGCTAGAAATTGTTGTTGTTGTTGTTCTAGGGTTTAACGCCATTTTTCAGCACAAGATAGGCTATACATGGCAGCCAGTATAACTGGTGGAGGAAGAACCCTGGAAAACCCAGGGAAGAACCACTGACCCACGAGAAGCTACTGGCATCTAGAAATTATAATCAGCACTATGAAATATCAAATTTAAAAATAGGTCATACAATTTTTTACATTTTCTTTCCAAATGACATTCCTAGTACACCGCAATTAATGATATGTAAGGAAATTTTGATCAATGAAATGTCACTCATGCCGAGTAGAGGCAGTACTTTAATAAATGAATACAAATTAAATCTTTTTTTATCAATTGAAATTTGTGTTCTAGTGCTATCTTTTAGTTCCTTTTAAGTGTAATCAGCATAAATGCAATGTGTCCTCTTGTAATTAAACATAAAATGCATCAATCTACCTAACAGCTATGTCTGCGAACATTTCTCTGAGAACCTAATTAAGCGCTGATCATGTTTTGATAACTGACTTCCAGAAGTATTTGTTGTATTGTTGCACTGAATTAAAAGCTGGCCTCCTTTGTATTGTCATGTTAATTATGTCTTTTGAATCAAATAAAAGAGTTTGAATGAAAGAAAAGTTAAAGCCACGAAAATCCTACAAACTTAAAATCTAGCGGCCTCGGTCATAAGTCAGGTGAATTCACTTCATTTGATCAATCAAACACTTATAAATGTTATTGTGTATGTAACGTAAACTACATTAAATTAACAGACTCTTTCATAACTGTGATCAAAAATAACAAGGCAGCCAAGTGAAACGAATACTTCGTAAAATAAAGAGCTTGATTTCACAGATACAGACCGTTGTGCAAGCAAGTTTCAGAGAATTCTTGAACTGGCACTTAGGGATATACTGAAGGATGATATTTATTAATTCCAATTAATTAATTCATGCCATCAGTACTGTACTAATTGAACAATACAAAAATTGAATTTCAACGTAGATGGTTGTCTCACGGAATAATGTCGCGTGTTTTTGAGAAAAAGAGATCTTATTTGGTGGTGTATCAACAGTTGGTCTAGTTCTCTGCTCTATGGAGTCCTGATCTGGCAGGATAATACTAAACACCACTATGGGAACCAGACTCATCAAGCAAACAAAAAGCAGTGACATAATACACATATTTGTTTTGCGTACATGTGATGGTTGTTGAAACCAGTTGGAACTATCTTTCATATGTTGGACATTTTGAAAATAAATGTTATTTAAACAGAATAACGAACAACTTCATTAGAACAATTGTGTTATTAAAAATTATTATCGACGTGATTGTAAAATGAGGATTTAGTCAATAAACAGCCCAGTTCCCTAACATCACCAACCCCAACAGTTTTCTCTAAGTCAAAGTGATTTTTTTCAATTTTTGGAGGTCCCTCTGTAACTCACGCCTTGCTTATAGTGCGGTTTATGTTTGTGGACCCCGTTGTGCTAGAGTTATCGAGGGAGAGGTGTACATCACACTTTAGTTTTGATTTTCATTTAGATAAAGAAATGTATTATATTGCAAAAGATGGGATGGTGGTGTTGGGTAATTCTTGTCTTTTGAACACATATTTAGTATGATGATTTATATATTTTCCAAACTTTTCAGCACAATGTATTATTTAACCTACTGTTCTCACTTAAAAGTGGCTGTAGTAGAAAGCTTTGACTTCGGTTGAAAGATAACAAGCAAAGGACGGGAGTGTAATGATGCATATAGGAGTCTATTCTTTTCAGAGTATAATAACAGAATGTTTAATATTTTTGGCTTATTGGTTGTGTTTTTATTTTTGTTTTAAAAGTTTTGAGAATAGATATAGTTTCAGTCTGAAAAAATGTAGATTTGAAAAATCATTGTTTTGACAACAGAGATGTTTCTGTATTTTCTTTTGCAGCACCAGCACTGCCAGACTCATGTCTTCCCCTCGGGATGAAATCTCAAGATAACAAGACAAAAATTGTACCAGTCCAACCAAGTAAGATTGCTTGAAATCTTTATATACACCACTTCCTCGTAACTCGCGCCCTGATAACTCGTGAACCCACTTATAACGAGGGGTCAGGTGTGGATCCCATTTTTTAAACCCGAAAATACCCCAAAAATTGATCTCTATTTTTTTAACTTGAAGAAAATCGCGATCAAAATTGGTAAGGGAAACTTTGATGTATCGCTTGTTTTATCTTCCAAAATGGTAGATAGGACTTGGAAATTTTAATCAGCATTATGAAATATCAAATTTAAAAATAGGTCATTCAATTGTTTACTTTTTCTTTCCAAACGACATTCCTAGTACACCGCACTTAACGATATGTAAGGAAATTTCGAGGTAGTACTTTAATAAATATATACAAATTACATAATTTTTTTATCAAATGAAATTTGTGTTCTAGTTCTATCATTTAGTTCCTTTTAAGTCTAATCGTCATAAATGCAATGTGTCCTCTTGTAATTAAACGTAAAATGCGTCAATCTACCGTAACAGCTATGTCTGCGAGCATTTCTCTGAGAACATAGTTAAGTGCCAACCGTTGTTTTGATAACTGACTTGCGGAAGTATTTGTTGTATTGCTGCACTGAATTAAAAGCTGGCCTCCTTTGTATTATCACGTCAAATATGTATTTTGAATCCAAAAAAAGGGAAGTGGAATGAAAGAAAAGTTAAAAGGCACAAAAATCCTACAAACTTTAAATCTGGCGGCCCCAGTTGTATGTCAGGTGAACTAACTTCAGTTGATCAATCGAACATTGTTAAAAATGTTATTGTGTATGTAACATATACTATCTTAAATTAACTGACTCTTTCATAACTATGATCAAAAATAACAAGGCAGCCAAGTGAAATGAATACTTCGTAAATTAAAGAGCTTGATTTCACAGATACAGACCATTGTGGGCAAGCGAGTTTCAGAGAATTCTTGAACTGGCACTCAGAACCACACTCATCAAGAAAACAAAAAGCAGTGACGTGATACAGATTTTTCGCATACACGTGATGGTTGTTGAAACCAGTTGGAACGATCTTTCATATGTTGAACATTTTGAAAATAAATGTTATTTAAACAGAATAACGAACAACTTCATTAGAAAAAGTGCGTTATTAAAAGTTATTATCAGCATGATTGTAAAATGAGGATTCAGTCAGTAAACAGCCCAGTTCCCCAATGCTGCTTCCCCCCCCCCCACGGTTTTCTCAATGTCAAAATGATTTTTTTTCAATTTTTGGAGGTCTCTCAGTAACTCATGCCTTGCTTATAGTGCGGGCTATGTTTGTGGACCTGGTTGTGCATGAGTTATCGAGGGAGAGGTGTAATTATAAAAAGACATTTGACGGTAGAAGTTGACATCCATTTCAGTTTTTTTGTCACATGAAGTTTAACAAAAATAACCTATTTTTTTACTCAATCCTATGATGCAGACAAAATGTTTATCATGCTCTTAGCAAATTATGCTTTCAGTTTCATGATACTCATATTTCGTAAATCCCTATTTAATATCTTATTTATGCAATCAGTAATACAGTACTATTATCAGTGAGATCCATGCATGCTAATGTCTTAATCTTGTGTCTGATAGTCGAGTTCATCAGTACTCCATTATCTTTGTTTCTGATCCAGTTTATATCAAATTTAGTAAATTTGTACTATCATCAAAATGTCAAATGAACACAACTACAAGTGAATTGATCTTGCATCTAATTGTACCTTTTACTGCTTGAGGGAAGGTATTTCTGACCCAATTTAGATAAAATGTTCTAAAAATCATGATGATAGTCGAGCTCATCAGTACTCCGTCATCTTTGTTTCTGATCCAATTTATATGAAATTTAGTAAATGGGCTTGTATCATCAGAATGTCAAATGAACACAACTACAACTGAGATCAATGTTTATTAATGCATCTGATTAGACAAGTCTTTTGACCAGATGAAAGATTGTATTTTTGATAGCATTTTTATCAGATATTTTAAGTCAGGAATATGCTGGATTAATATCATTACAATCAAGATCTTCGCATATTTATGAAGTGATCCTGTATCTGATTGGCTGAGTTGTTTACTACTGTGGAGACTGAGGAATTCAGGTTGGATTTACTCCAGTTTGTTAAGTAAACCTATAAAATCATAGTTATTGACAAGTTTTATAATTAATTAGGGCTGCACATATTAATGGTGTGGATTACTGTAGATTGACTCAGGCTTTTTTTATACCTCTTTGGAGAGTATTTTTCACATGTGATTGTGATAAAACTTTGTAAATAGGTTGGATTCATTCAGCTTGGAGTGAGTGATGTGCATATTAATTATATATTTGGAATGAGTTTTATCAGACCTTAGACTTCTCTAGTGGCCTAGTGGGTAGAGTGTCTGCCTCAGATGAGGGAGGTCGCAAGTGTGAACCCTGGCTGAGTTGTACCAAAGACTTATACAAATAGTACTAATGGCTGCCTCGTTAGGCACTTAGCATTACGAGGTAAGTGTTTGGATTGGTTGGCCTGGTGTCAGGATAATGTGACTGCATGGCACATTATGCACACTACATGTCTGCAGCATGATGATAAAGTGCTTGACATCACTATAAACTGCCATACAGCAGACATCGTAGCGATATGACTGAAAATTATTTAATGCTATGTTAAAAATCCAAATTGCACACACACACACACACACACACACACACACACACACACACACATCAGACCTTAATAAAATAGTTTGAATGTAAAGGTTCAGAGATAGTTTACATAGATTGTGTTCATTTAGTTCAACATGAGACAGCTTATTGAAATATATAATGGTGAGTTATATTGTCTGAGTGAGCAATATCTGGTCCACTTAGGATTCTTATTTGTGGTGAAAAAATTGGAATACTTTAACTCTTAATTTCAGGCACAAGTTTACTTCACCATGTGTTCAGTGTAAATAATGCCAACTCACCAGAAGAGAATCTTATTGAAATGAATGTGCTGGGATTTGTTGTGATGTAAGTACATACAGTGGACCCCCTCTTATATGGCCACCCCTTTTGTACCAAGAAAGTGGTCTTATAAGATGGGTGGCCTTTGCAGAGGGGGACTAAATTTTTTGTGAGAAGTATATGTAATGTACGTAGTAAGAAAGCTACATACTTCAAAGCACTTAATATTTTCATTTAATATCTTTGTTTAAAAGTAACATTAATTATTAAAAGGTTCTTCTTGTTATAATAATAGACTTATTTCAACTGAATATACATTAGTCATTTTTATTCTTGGCATAAGCGTGATATGCGAGTGGGTATTGTTGTCATGCACATTCCAAAACCATTCAAAAACATAATTGAAATCTTGGTACATATATAATTCACTTTCCATTTGCTCCATTTCCCACTGATGCTGAATAACCTTATTGGTTCTGACATTGTTTATTTGAGTCTTTTCAACATAAAATTGTTTTATTCAAGTCTTTTCTGCATAAATTGTTCGGCAAGTCCCCCCTCCCCACCTCACCTGATGTCGTTAAGTAGAATAACTAACTTTCTTCTAAACTAATATGGCCCCCTTTACATGATGACATGTTAATATTTGGTAATGATTTATTCGGATGTTGCTAACTGTATGCGATTTAATTATGCAGACAAAACTTTTGTCGAGTAGATGAAATGTCTTCTTTGTAAAGGAAGCGATAAATGTGTTATTATGTGATTTTTTTGTCTTTGTCTGGTACACTGTTTTGTTCAAGGTCAAGGTTGATTTCTCTGTATTGTGTGTTAATGCACAAAATCTATTTTTAGCCTATGCTGACCCTTTTATGATCTTGACAATTACATCTGGTTGTAATCATCAAAGAAAAGAACTCTACAGATATGGGAAGCCCAAAACTCTATCATAACATTGTTAAGCCCATTTTCTGTGAACGTCGGCCTTTATAGACAATGATACAATATTAATCTTACTGTTACATGTAATACCGCTTTGGTGGCCTAGTAGTTAGAGTGTCTGCCTCAGATGCGGGAGTTCATGGTTTCAGTTCCTGGCTGACCAAAGACTTACAAAAATGGTACTAAGAGCTGCCTCGCTTGGCACTCAGTATTAAGATGTTAGTGTTAGGACTGGTCAGCCTGGTGTCAGAATAATGTGACTGGGTGGGACATCATGCTACATGTCTGTGGCATGATGCCCCAGTGCTAGACTTCACTATAAGCTGTCACACTGCAGACATCATAGCGATATGACTGAAAAATTGTTAAAAGCTACGTTAAAAATTCAAATCACACAAACACACTGTTACATGTACTTTAGTCAACTCTTCTTTCAGTAATAGAAACTTGACATTGGGAGACATGTATCGATGATAGAGATAATCTGATTACTTACCTTATGTCACGATATGAATTAATTATTGGTTCTGGATACATTTGGGAAAAAAGTGGTTACTCGTATTTTACATTTGTATTCTAATATTCTGGCCGCTGGTCGAGTTAGAGGGGTGGCCGTTCTTGAGGGATACTTTTGAATACAAACTCATTGGTGCCAAGGGATTCTGGATGTAAGAATCAGATGGCTGCTGGTCAAGGGGGCCGTTAAAGAGGGGGACTACTGTACTAAAATTCATGATTGCATATACATAGTTTGGGCACACAATGTGAGGCATTTTATACCAAACCACAATCAGATGCTTTTGTGTTTTGATGATGCATTACATAATACAAATGTGCTGGATAAATATAGAAAACATTAACATGAACTTTAATGTTCACTCGGGCTTCACCCTTAATGTTCTCCATAAGCTAGTCATAGATTTGAAAAGATTTCAGGATATGGAAGTTTCAACATTCCTACATTAGGATTTTAGTTGTGCCTGCCTTGGCAATCACTTTGGCATATCCATCTGTCCATATACCGATTCACACCATAGATTATTCTCAAATTGTTGCTGTTCTCTTTCATGTATGCACTAAACAAATGCTAGTAATTTCTCAAAACTGGTATTTCTTTTACCCAAAATAAGTAAAAGGTAAGTAAAATGGACAAGTAATTTCAAGTAATGTTAAGTAATTATTTTTACAAAGTAAAATATTCTTACTTAGTATTTTTTACTCAGTAAAATGTTACGAGTAATTATTTTACTCAATAAAATATTAATACAGTAAAACCTGTTATGAGAGACTGCCCCTTCTGCCAACAAAAAACAGTCTCTCAAGACAAGTGGTCTCTCATAGCAGGATTGTACAAAAAGACCAGTTTTCCAGGTCAAGTTTCAGAATAATGTAAAGAAAAATAACCACAATCACTGTACATATTTCCTATTCCTTATTATCTTGCTAAAATATTATATACATTCATCTAAAAACAAAATTATATAGAAATAAAGATACACTTTCAATAAACATGAAATTACATTTAAATGTGAAGATCACATATTTTAGTACATGAAATTGTTTCTGATTTACTCTTTTTACCTTTTAATCTAAATTTGTTTTCTCAACTTTTAAATCACTTTTTTGTGAGTGATTTGCTCTTTTTCACTTCTTTCAGTTACAGTAATTATCTTCTCCAGTCTTAAAATTTGTCTCTTTTTTAATTGGAGGTTCATCCATTGTTATTAAGATTCTGGATGTTAACATTATTAGGGTTCAGTTGTAATATCGAATGTAAAAACAGTTTTGACTGGGCTTTGGGAAAATATGATAATTCTATACATGTGCATTGCATATCTAACAATTAATGAAATAAAAAGAAACAATTATCTCATCCAGAAACAGAACCATTTACTCAGAGACAAAAGTCAACTCTATGAACAAAATGTGTAACCTGGTCGCACCAACTTGAATAGACAATTGCTTTACATTGGGGGAAAAAAACAAGAAACATCACAAGTCTTTAAGACTATCAGTCAAATCCAGCAAACAATTCTGTCTTCCTGGTTTAATAGAGAATGACCTTATTCACCCTTAGGCAAATACGGATTAACTCTAAAGACCAACAGTATATGTGACCACTACATCAATTTCAGCACTACAGTGGCAATTTGTGACATGTACATTAGCCTGGTTTACAGACTGTAGCATCTATCACCTGTAGCCACAATCCTATTTTTTTTAAATGTAATTTTTATTATTCCTTTTTTTTTTTTTTTTTACCAGAACATTCATTACTAATCAAGTGGTCGTTGTAACAATTCATTACGTATAGGTCAGTGGTGTCTATGTTCTTGCAATACGGTCATTCACAGGGATGTTGGGTCCTACTCACACATATGATATACGATAGGGCTGGGAAGCAGGCTAAGTGTGGGAATAAGTAGTCTGGTTCCCTGCTTCACAGGCTCCCTGCATTGCACTCCCTTATACAAATGGCAGAGAACAACGCAGGGAGCATGCAAAGCAGGGAACCAGACTAGGGAATAATCTACATATACTTTAGTCTGGTTTTTACAACAGAAACTATAAAGCACTGATAGCATACCTACAGAATTTCAGATATCGGTAGGCAGCCTATTTTTTTTTTTTTAAGAATAGTATGAGCGGTCTTTCTTACATGGAGTAAATAAAGGTTGATGGAGTTTATCCTTGTTTTTGTGATTCGGTCATTCATAGCAGTGTCAAGATGCATATTTTGCCAAGACATCGTGTTCACTGGTCGCGTTCAGTAGGTGGTTGCTTACGACAACATTTATATCATAAAATCGAACAGTGCATTATTATTGTGGTCGGGAATGATAGGTGGTCACTCATAACAGTTTTTCCTGTACTTGGTAATTATCTTGCTCATTAAATATTAGTACTTAGTAATTATTTTACTAAGTAAAATAGTATTACTAGTAATTATTTTATTCAGTAAAATATTGTTGTTAATAATTATTTTACTCAGTAAAAGATTATTATTAGTAATTATTTTACTCAGTAAAATATTATTACTTAGTAAGTATTTTACTCTCTAAAATATTACATAGAAATTATTTTACTTTGTAAAATATTATTACTTAGTAATTGTTTTACTCAGTGAAATATTACTTATTAATTATTTGTGCAATGTAAAATATTACTTCGTAATAAATTAATAAATAAAATATTTTACTTATTAATTTTGTTAAGAAATTTTTAATTAAAAACAGAAATAAGTAATACTTGCATAAATAAAGGCAAGTAAATGTAAGTTTTCAGTAATTTTGTGGGTAAAAATATGTTCATGTCATTAGCAAACCTTGTAATGAGTAAAATATTCCTCATATAGGAAAGCAGTTGTTTTCCAGTCTAGGTGTGATAAAGTAAACATTTTATTGATCCAGTTATCAAAATTGAAATTTTTTACTTCTCCATATAGATTTATATCCTGGTGGGATTCACACTTCAGATTATTGTTGGATTTTGAATGTAATGTATTTGCTTCAGTTTTCAAGTTATTATTCAAGGTTTGTTATTAGCCATTAAAACTTATTTAGAGATACAGTTATCATTTTTGTATACAAAGCTTAAACTTCATGTTCACAGGGAAGGATGAGACAGCTTGAGAATAAAAGGCACATGTCATCTTTGAGATAAAATAATCCATTTTATTCTTTACAAGGCATGAAATGTCTCATGCAAGCTAGGGTATGCAGGTTTGTTTTGGAAATGGGGAAGGTAGATTGATAAAAAAAATCACTTTTGGACACAATACATAAATTGTGGGGGGAGGATGGAAAGATGTGTTACAAAAAGTCACTTCAGGGTGTCAATTTCTATCTTGAATTATTTTGAACCCTATTGTAATAAATATTGGTATATTTTCATTATGTACATTCATTTTTTTAACTTCATAACAAAATATACAAAAGTTATAAAACTCTAACAGCAGCAACAACTTTGGATAATAATGATAAAAACACTCGTGTAAAACAGTGATAAATTTATTAAGTGTTCCATAAGAGAGATTTATAATGCATGCAATTTTCGTCATGCAACAGCCATTCTGCACGAAACAAAATCAAAAGCTCTTCATGCAAGCTTCAACACCTTGTGCAAACTGTTATTATACAAGCTAGTATTTGGAACCTTGTGGCAAGCTTGCTGAAGTCTGCACTGAATAAGCTGTCAAGCTTGCTTGTTTCTTTATTACAAGCTTGCACAAACCACATAAAAGAAATATTACAAGCTTAGAGAAAATTGCTGCATGCGTGTGCGGTCCTAAATGTCGTAACGTACAAGCTTATGCAAGCCAAAATTATGTAATGAATAAACTTGTGGAAGCCATAATTGAGAAGCTGATCGAAACCCATAGTCTCAGATCTCGGACTATGCATTTTCAAGGTCATATTAGTAACATTAATTCCAAGTCGGTGGTCCAAGACAAGTGCTGTCTTCCTATTTTAAAAAGACTAGTTATACTTTAATCACTTTATCAACCTGTATCTTTGCTATTCATGCCCTCAGTGCATAAGGAATGCTTGATTTACATGTATGCATCCCGGGTTCTTCCTCCACCATTAATACTGGCCACCATTTATAGCCTATTGTATGCAGAAAAATGTCGTTAAACCCTACAACAACAACAACAGTTCTCAACAACAACAACAGTTATCATCTTCATTGACTTGACTGTGGCATTTGACATAATAGACCATGATATTGTAATCTCAAGGGTCTGGAAAATTTCTCAGGATTTTAGCTTTCTTTTTCAGACCTTGATGCTACAACGGTTCGTCTGACTCAAGCCATAGAGATAAAAACAACAATAAAGAAAGATTAAAACTTTAGGGCAGATTTATTCCATAATTTCTTATCTTTAAAAGAAACTACACCCTTTTACCAGTTCACAGATTCAAATTTTACCTACAGAAATATACCAGTAGATAGAACCATAGTGGATATATCTCAATTATCTACACAAGTTCATAATTTACTAAAACTAACCTGAATGTTACAAATATGTGGGCAAATTCTGTTATTTTAAATAAGTTTTCAATTTCAGAATCGAAATTTGGGTTCCAAAATTCATGTGTAGAAAATTTAGTCTGCTTATGAGAACTTGTAGTTTAAAGTCTAAGTTTCAAATTATTCTTCGAAATTTCATATATGGAATTTTCTTCTTTCAAAAATTACCTCTCTCATTTTTCCTGACTTAATCTTTTTCTCATATCTTTATTCCAGGGCTTAATCTTGACCAGTCCTTTCCTCTATCCTTTTTCCGTCTGCCCCCTTATCTTCCTATCCCTGTCTGTCCCCAGCTTAGAACAACGACACTGTTTATGTACAAGCTTGGCATGTGTAAGCATTCTGGTAAACAAAGCATGGATTGGTGGGTATTGCAATCGATTGGCCAATCCAAATCGACCGTGCTGATGGAACATGACCTCACAACAGTAATACACACAACTCTGTGTTTTAATTCTTCTAATTTAATGTAATATTAGACAATGTGATCAGTCGTGACAAACCTACCTGAATATATGATTCTCATCTTCGAATGTTTGTGCAGGTAATTTAATTTTAAGATCTTGTATTGTAGTACATATATGCAAACGGGTAATGAGCATTTCAATGTACGAGTGAATATCTCAAAATGGCTACACTCTACTACAACGTGTTGTGACTAAATCAGCTGATCGGAAGATACATGAAGTAGTGGCATAGCAGTATATTGTAATTAACTGATATGGTTGGGCTACAAGTAATTATTTTGAACAAATTTTTTTTGTTTTGTGCTTTTATGATGTTTTTTTTTTAACCTTGTCATTGTATATGATTCATGTGTTATTTAATATTGTTATGCACTTAGAGCTTCCAAAACCACAGCACTGGTGGCCTAGTGGTTAAAGCGTCTGCCTCGCATGCAGTAGGTCATGGGTTCAATCCCCAGCCGAGTCATACCAAAGACTTGCAAAAATGGTACTAACAGCTGCCTCACTTGGCGCTCAGCATTAAGAGTTAGTGTTAGGACTGATCGGCCTGGTGTCAGGATAATGTGACTGGGTGGGACATAATGCTACATGTCTACAGCATGATGCCCCAGTGCTAGACTTCACTATAAACTGGCACACTGCAAACATTGTAGTGATATGACTGAAGAACTGTTAAAGCTATGTTAAAAATCCAAATCACTCACACACACAGAGCTTCCAAAGATTAGGCACTGTACAAAGTCCTCATTATTATTATTGTTACCTATATTTGATTTAATATATATTAGATATAAGTTGTATTTGATTTGATTTGATTGTTTGTGCGTTTTGGAATCTTTATTTTCTTTACATGTCAATATAATGTAATTTTGTTTACTAGGAATTTGATATTTTCCAGAAAATTCAGTTTGACCTGAGTTTTAACTTAGATACCTAATAATAACACTTGTTTCTATTTTTGACATAGTTCCTGGCCTTGATTGAGGGTCAAGTAAACAACTTTTTCTAGGAGTAATATGATTGGTTCTTGTCAAGGACATACAGAAGCTATGTGACTTTTACATCTAAACATGATCATGTCATCCTCTATTTCGCAATATATTTTGCAATTAGGGATTTCCGAAATTGCAAAATACTTGCTATTAACAGTGATGTTTAGAGAAAGAAATCTGAGTCCAGGGCTTTTTAAACACTTGATGTCAAGTTGTTTTCTTCTGTGGTGACCAGAAATGAACTTTTGAGTTTTTAGTCATTTGTTAAGTTTCTTCAAATTATTTGGACTCTAAAAGATTAATTAGTTCTCTGGAAATATTATTGTATTCATGCAGAAATTTTGAACAAGGACATTTATTAAAAATTCTGTTTGGATTTCCAAGACCAGAGGATAAATTATTATGTTTCTACAAGGAACTGTAGACATTAAAACAGTACAGGCTACAACATATGTCATCGCCTTCCAGCTTGGATTCTTCGTCGGGATTCGAACTTGGAATCATTAGAACATTTCAATATTAAGACTGCAAAAACTTGATTCATTGATTATCCTTGTATTAATTTTGGATTTGATTCTGGAAATCATAAGTTCTCATATTTTTTCATTTTTATATTATTTTTCCAGGGAAATAAATTATATGTTATATTTTTCAAAGCTTGTTGTTTTCACTTTTTCTTGTGTTACTGTTTATTTGAGCCTAAACACGTACCATACGATTATTATTATTATAGTTAGATAAATATTGTTCTTTTAATGAAATTTTTAGGTACCAAAACAGTGAGATGTTAGGAATTTACTAGGTGGTTTTTAAAACTCAAACTGGGATATCATTCTATTTCAGGACAGAGATCAGCCTTGAGAAGCAGTGTTTTACAGTGTTATCCCCATCCCCCAGGCCACTACCCAAGTCTATTTTGCTTCAGTTTGACATGCAGTTCATGGATATTCAGTGATATTATCTCTTTCAATCTGACTTAGAGAAGGACATCTAGAAATTTTTGGACTGCTGGAGAATATTGTGAGGAAATATTCTGAAAAACAATTTCTGTGTTGGGAATACTAATATAGTGATCCCTTGTCATGGTAAATCTATGATATTATGGAGTTCTAGACACAGCAAACTAAATGTAGACTGCCAAAGACTTATGTACAGGGATAGAGTTTGCTGTTATCATGGCATTCATATGAATCAAATTTATTCCTTTTAGCATGGGATCACTGTATATCAACCAGGTACACAAGTGAGGAACTTTGTACATATCCAAAAGAGAGGTGTGTGTCCTTGTTTTTATGGCCTAAGATAGACTACTATCAGGGTCACTGTTTTGACCATGATTTGCTAATGATGGCATAAGGAAAGGATTGTTATGGTCTGTAGAAGGTGTTACATATTGGTTCTGACAAAATTATTTTTTACCTCAGTATTTTATATAACTTAGGATTCTGTGGTTTTCACATTGTTAGGTATTAATGTTTTTAAAATAGGATTCTTTGGTTTTCAGTGTTAGATATTAAAAAAATTTCAAACATTTTGAACATTCTGTTACTAAAGAACTTTAGAAGTATGCTAGTCAAGTAATTACATTTTTTTTAGATATTGCAAGATATGAACAAAATCTGTTGCTTTTTTCTATTTTAAATTTTTTTTATTTATTGTTATGCTGGTTGTAGACATGAGGAGCTTTTGACATGTTCTATACCATTGATTTGTCCACCCTAGAGGGACAATCTAGAAAACATTGTTATAGATACCAGATTTGCCAGCCTACAAGACAATACTTTTTGACCAGAAAATCTATAATTCATCTTATACTCTGAATCAGCTTATATACGAATTATGTCATCCAAATTGCTTTATCATACTTTTCATATGGAAAATAATTCTCCAAAAGTGCGAAAAATTATGTGCAAAAATTATTTCATTTTGGGGAAGAGATCGTGTATACACAAATATAGGATCCCACAGTGAGTATTATAAACAATTACATGATCATCAGTATTAAAAATTAACATAGATCAGATGTAATTGCGCTAAAGCAGTATGCACCAGTAACGTACATTGTTTGTAATGTATGTTGTTTAAATTTAATTACATATATGTGCATTAGAATTTACAAGTTAGAAGATGAATAACCAAGACAGAGACATATTCCATCACAATTTTCTTCTTGCACCTAATGATCAAATAATCAGTATGCCCCATTGAGAGAGACAGAGAAACAGATATGTCTTCATGATTGTAAATATGTATTGTTCACTTACCTGATGACTGATTTTACTTGTGTACAAGTGCATTACCATATTCCATTATCAATTAATGCCACTAGTTATGCGATTCCTTCTAATTTTTGTTCCCACTTCCATTATTAAAAGAATCACATGGCTTTGTAGTGGTATTTACATTCTAATTAAATATGCTATGGCTGTATTCAGTCGCTCCAAAATAACACCTGTTTGAGGTCAAGATTCTGCAGACCAGATCAGATTAGTGAGGCTACCAATAGTGAAATGAGGCTACCCATGGGTATTTTGAATACCATACCATATAGTTAAAGGAAATGCCAGGTTGTTACTACTATAAATTTCTCAATAGTGACATTTTTTAACTTGCCGATGGAGCCAACAGCAATTTAAAGTATATCTAGCATGAGCAATGATCAGAAACAATTGCCTCCTAAGTACAGGAAGAGTACATGCACTTTAAACAAAATCTTAATTGTTGGGAACAGAAAGGTTGTTATACTTGCAAAGAAAACTAGCATGCGAAATGGTCATTCTTTTTTTGGGAACAGAGAGGTCATTATACTTGCAATGAAAATTGGCATGCAGAATGGTCATTCTTGGGATTTAACCTAATGGAGACTATATGGATATAACTATTGTGAATATTTAAACCCTGAAGGAGTATGGTATGTATTTCATAGTTTACATTTACTGTTTCATTTATTAACGTTTTCTCTCTTTGACAAAAGCTTCAGCAACACGAGAAACAATTTTTTTTTTAAAAGAACAAAAAAAATCCACAAAGAGCTCAACTCTCTCTCTCTCTCTCCATAATATGGAACATATTTGGTTTTGATCACAAGGTGCAAAAAGAAAAATGTAATGGACTACATATGCATTCTTCTCTCTGTATCTCTCTCCCTCCCACGGAAAATGCATTTTAGAATTAATGATGCAATTTCCCTATTGCTGGTAATCTGAAATAGCATACAGTGATACTTTTAACATTTATGAAACAGAAAGTTATTAAAATTTAATTCCACATAGCATCGCAAGTTTTATCCTATTTGTAACTCAATAAATTTTTGGGTCAGCATCATTATATGTAGCTAAAAGTAAATAATACATTTAAAACACTTCTTGTGAAGCAAATTAGGTACTTTCAGTTAAGTTTAATAATCATGACTGGAAAGGTTACTGAGCTACAGATAGGATAAATTTCATGATGTTATATGGAATGAATTGAAAAACACAATCTGAGGTGTTGATCTGGCCTCATATTATACTCTGCGTCAACTTACATAAGGATGAAGGATGAAAAATTTGTCAAATTTGCTGATTCAACTTGTATTCCACATCAGCATATAGGCGAGCAAATATGGGTGTTCACTTTTTTAAAAAACAACATGTTTGCAATAATTAATTGGTTCTGAATGAAAATGGTGCAGATCTGGCCGCCAAATCTGCTCTTTTGCGAAGGGTTTTGAAAAAAAGATTAAGTCAGATTTCATTATTTGCAATTTATACTACATTGAGCTTATAAACACTTGTACATATATAAGTGAACTTGGACCAAGCTTTGTGTTTAGTTGCATTCCATTGAATAAGTTCATAGTCAGCACTTTGCATTGATTTTAATGTCAGAGGTCTTCACTCAAAAGGTTTTAAGGTGTAATGCTTGTCAGCATGATAGGAAAAAGTATGAATGGATTTTTATCAAGCCCTGTTTGAGGATATACCTGATGAATACATTGAATGATGCCAGTTAAATAACAGTCCCCTGCCATATTTACTTACAGATTGAACAAAAATGTGGCAATTGGATATGTCTTGAAAACCTAAGCAATTTTCTATCCATGATACCAAGTTCAAGGTAGAAGGCCATGGCAAATTTTGTACTCCATTTAAAGGTTTATCACCATTTTAACTCAGACTTTTAGGAAAATAGTTTTGTCACCAAGGTGATTTTATTACAGTTTCTTAAGAATGTCATTGAGGGATTCAGTATCAGTAGTTAAAAGAATAAAATAAGAAAGTTCCTTATGTTTGATTCAGGGAAATTCTTTTCAGCTATAAGAGTTTCTGTCCTGTAGAATTACTTTTTCTTTTAGCTTGCCTGGTCATAAGGCCAAATGAGCTTATGGAATGGGCCAATGTCCCATCTTGTGTCTTTCAACTATTGCCATTTTAAACATCTTCTAAATAGCCATAAGACCAAATCTGGCACAGAAGCAATTGGGATGAAGAGCTCAGATTTTTACAAATGCTGCTAATCTACAATCAGACATGGCTACCATTATTAAAAATAGTTAAAACCATTTAAATAACTTTTCAAAAATTTTGAAAAATTTAATCATAGACGTTTATACAAATGATGTTGATCAACCTTCAGTTATGGCTGCTGTTACTAAAAATAGAAAAGCCACTGTTACTAAAAGTGGAAACAACTTTGAATGATTTCTCCAGAACTGGTGAATAGAATGTGACCAAACTTGACAATACTTCCAGTCATGAAGGCCATTAAATGTTTCTATAAATAGTTTTTATCTGTTATCAGTTATGGTTATTGTTACTGCAAAATAGTACATACCCTTTAAACAACCTCTGGAACAGAAATCATGAAGGCAAGAAGGTCTTGAAAGTTTTAAACTTGATGCAAATGATGCAGATCTGCCTTCAAATATGCCTGCTGTTACTAAAAATAGAAAAACCACTGTTACTGAAAAAAGAAAAACCTTTAAATGACTTCATCTCCAGAATTATTGAATAGAATATAACCAAACTTGACAGAGAGTACCATGGCATGCATACCTATTAGATTTGTACAAAATGATGCCAAATTGACATATCACTACTGTTAATACAGAAAGAGAAACTTTAAAACACCCTTTTGAAAACCACTGTTCAGAATTTTGACAATACATCCCGACACAGTGCTCTGTCAAATTTTTACATCTGATCCATCATCATATGTACTGTATTTACTGTATGTTTTCAGATGGCAGGAAAGATATTGAATTTCTTAATATGTTGTCCAAAAACATAGAGGAAAATACATGTTTCCCCTCCCATAACAAGGTTACCATTAGTTTATATGATGATGTGCTGCCTTGAAGTGAAACAAGTATTTTTCTAACACTATTGGAAAGTTTGATTAAATAAAGATAAAATGTTAAAAGTTCAAAACTAGTCTCAAATACACTTGTAATATATATCAACAACTTAAATATGTTTAGTAGAGTCCATAATGTGCTAAGTACTGTACATGCAAATGAAAAATCCACGAATTCAAGTGTAGCTCACATATTAGAAAATTCATGTATCAGTCAGAAATAACACACATATAAATGGTAGTCCTCGTTTGATGTTATTCCATTGTCAGCAAATATGTGTCACTGAATAATTATCTATGATACCATTATTCATTGTCACCTATAGCACGTGGATGTATAGTCATGGTTTACATGATACAAGTACACGTACTTAAAGTGGCTTTGATTTTGGTATGCATGAATATCATCTAGCTGAGGCTACCAAGGGGATGAGGCTATTCATAGGGAAATAAAAATGTGAACATAAAAGTGTTCACAAATGTTCTTTTTTTGGTAAATGTCATATCTTCAGTTAACTTGATGGCCAGATATATAGTTTTAAAGGATTATTCATTTAATTGGTACTTTTTGCTGCCATTGGAACTGGCAGCTTGTCTACATAAACAGAAATACAAAGGATTTGTTCAGTTTGGGACCTAAAGACTTCTTTCAATTTTTTTTACCTTGACATCAACATAAATATGACAGATTTTGTTATTTATATTCTTAAATAAATGTGATATGTTTTTTTATGGTTCTTTCTTCTTTTTTCTTCTCATTTTTAACCTAGCTATGGGTAGCTCTAAAATGAACAGAACAATCAGCTTGTTGAACATTGCTTTGATGCATTTCAGAGACTTCAAGGTGATTAGGTGATAATTGTTAATAATATGCCTTGTGGATTTCTTTGACAGATGTGCTTGGAAATAAAACACAGCCCCACTCGATGTACTGAAAATTTAGCTCCCACAATCATTGTTTATCATCTGTAGAGAGGTTTATTACCTGTAGAACAATAACTAGGCCTAATCCATGGTACATACTGTCTGAGGGATAGTGGGTTTGTTTTGTTGCACGATGCCAATTTAATGTACTAAGGGGAATATAAATAAACATGATACCCAGGGTAGGCACATTTTTAAGAATGTATGCCAGGGTACTGAGATTACCCAAAGAGTTCATATGAAAAACAATACAAACTCTCATTTGAGTCTATGGGTGACTATTCTACACTAAAAGTGCTTTCCCTGGGTCCCATGTATATTTTACTGGAACAGACCTACTCCATACTGACTCTTTCATGTGTTGTTCAATGAGGAAAAACAAGGTTCATGGATTTTAAACAAAGCCATAAATATCACACCTGCTTGAAGTGGTTTGTGCAGTGATGTCTACACTGACAACCAATCATATTTTTGTTAACTGAATGAAGCTAGTAAAAAGAGAAACAATGATAAATTATCCAATACAGTATGTTTAGATAACCAACACCCCATGGAAAAAGTACATGATAAAGTCTATATATAGAATACCTACCACTATCAATAGTTAAATATTTAAGTTTACATAACAAATAGCTATCATCATGAAACCTAATATTGTAACTACTGATAATAATTTGGATGGGTCATAAACTGTAAAAAGAAATATTGGTTAGATAATGATTAACATTTAACCATTGCTTTAAACATGCCAGAGAAAGATGAGGTATATATGCAAAAGATAGTTTTAAAATAATTTTATAAAATGGATGATTACAGCAACCATGTAATGCGAAACGAAGAAGAGAATGCATGTTACTTAAATGCAGGGAAGGGGGACATTGATGAGTGCAAAAATATATTAAGGGAGAGTGCTAAAAAGGTAAGAGTACCCCATTCTCAAGTTTCCCACAGCAGTACACCCCTGGATTATGGGATATGAACACTAAAAATTTTGAGTGGGTCCATGACTATACAAGTCAGAGCATTCAACCTGCTGCGGTTTGTGCCCATACATGAATTTTAAGGCTTTCATTATAATATTGTGTGAAACTATTAAAAAATTGCCCAAATGAAATCTGACATCTGCTAGGTACACCAATTTCTTATTCTAATTGAGTACAACTAACAGCAAATGGCTTTGCACAGATCGTAAAAACACAATACTTACATGATCAGAATGAAAATAGTGCCACAATTATTTACTGGTGATAAGATATATCATTCAAGTTGTATAAAAATAATATTTTCTGGTTATTCAATGGTTAAGATATGCACAAATTTGCTGATAACAATAACAGCAAGGTTCGTCTTGAATGACAGCAGCATAGTCGCGCACATGATTTACTTTAAAACATTTGACTTTTAATATATATTAAATAAATGACTGATATACTAGATACACAGTTGTAAAAGATGTGTTGGACATGTATATGTCAAATGATATATATGAGCGACATCACTAACAATTTTAAAATTATTGTTAGTATTAACAGTTATCTGTGAACTTGAAAACAACAGAGGTGTATGAAGTGATGGAAAAAATGCTGGTGTCCAGTGGAATGTATACTGTGAAATCATGTACAAATATAGCATGCTGTGACCATTCAGATATGAAAAATTAGATAATTAATAAGTAAAAACAGATTTTAAAGAAGTGGTTCTTTATATAAATCATGAAGCATCTTGACAACATAATACACTTCCTAAAGTGTCAATAGCACAAAAATGTTTTCATTGAACAACAACAAAAGATTTCAGAATGAGTCCAAAACATCTTGAATAATGCTGGAGTGGAGTAATTATAAGCGTGTATATAAGAAATCATCTAACAGTACAGGAGAATGTCAAATTATTTATACATATGTATTATTTAGAAAGCATAGAAAACTTGGAAAGATTCAATGATTCAGTGATGAAATTAAAGACGGAATGAATCTTCTTGGTAAATAGAATGAGCTGTTTAAATTTGTTGCTTGAATTGTACCATACAGTGTATTAGTAAACAAATTCATAAATCTCAAACTTGGATCGCCTTACATAATTATTTTCAAGATCATGAAGCTAACTGTACTTGCATGTTTTTGAGGAGTTGATTAAAAACTACCTAATTGGCACTGGTTTGCTGGAGATATGATTCTGCTATAGTTAATTAAAAAATATCATCAAAATAACAATAGACAAAATATACAGTCCTTCATATTTGCAACGCATGCATTTTATATTTTACATCAGTAATCAGATGGTGAGTTCTGGGCATAGCCGCTTACACACTATCATTGTTCAGTTATGGTTCTTTCTTCATTCTGTTTTCTAATCGAGTTGTTTATATTTTCCAGTATCTTTAAAATTATGCATTTTAGTTTTATGTTTGGGCTAAATTTGTAAGTTCGAAATGTAATTAGAATACAATAGTGAGTAGGTGAATAGGCACGTTTTCTGATCCAGAGACCTTGACCTTGGACCTAGTAGCCTATATATGTGTGTGTGTGTGTGACTCCGCTATAACATGGTAGTTGAGAGCCATAGAACCCAACCGTGTTTTAGACCGAACCGTATTATATGCAACCATGTCAGTTAGCTGAAGAAAATGATGAATGTATCCTAAAAAATTCGGGGGGGGGGGGAGGGTAGGTGATAAATGCGTGCGGTAAGTATGGTTCCCGCAAAAGTGGCATGGTGGGATTATTCTTATAATGTGCCTTCTAAAGGCGATCTCCCCGTCATCCATACATCATTTAAGTAGAGATACATTTTACTTTGTATAGCTGTATATTTAATTTCCGTCCATTTTTTCCATATGGCTTCCCATTTTAACTCTGGGTTACATAATTCAGCTTTCAGTTTTTCATTATATGTGATATTAATTAGGATATTATATCTTTTATTTGTATTACTCTTCAATATTTCCTCTTTGTCTCTGTATTTATATGTGAGATCTCTAATTCTCCGGCAACACAGTGGCAGTTAAAGCATTTTAATTAGGAAATTATTCTTTAAAATTGTTTAATTAAAACGGCATAAATAACCATAAAAGTAAAAATAAGTCCCTTGCCATGGGCATAGCGGGCAGTTGTCGATAATTTTAATTATATTCCAGATAATTGTTTTTAGGTTATGCACACCCAGGTCACCTTTCTCTTTAGGTCTGTAGGTATATTTCTTATGTATATAGTGAATTCCATTGTTCCAGATATAGTTTGAAATCGTCCCTTCTATTGTGTTTAGCATTGCTTCAGTGGAATGTATTATAGTTATGAAGTAATTTAGTTGACTGTACATATAGGTTTTAGCAACCTGGATACGCTCCATTAGGTTTAATACGGTATTCGACCAAGTTTCAATTTGTTCTTCTACCTTTTTCAGTACTATACGGTAGTTTAGTTGGAGAGCATTGTTCCCATATATTATTCCTAGCGCTTTAACCTGGTTCTTAATTAAATGGGGGGGGGGAGGGGGACCCGGGGTGGTTACCCCTGCAGTTACCTGTTAGTAGTATTTCGATTTTGTCGTGATTTATAGCTGACAAAGAGGCTTTCCCAAATTGCACGAATTCATCTTGTAGATGTTTGAATGGTGAACCATCTCTGGTGAAGTTTGAACAGTCATCAGCGTGAAGAAGAGTTTTAAATTCGCCTTTTAGATTTGGCAGTTTGATCCCTTAAATATTGGTGTTCGTTTTTATTTTAATATTTAGTGCTTCTATAGCAATAACATCCAGTATCATAGACAGGGGAAAACCTTGTCTAACTGATCTTTTAATCTTGATTTCTTCAGAAAGTGCCACATTTATAGTTATTTTTGAAGTTATATTTTTATACATTGCCTTTGTGATATTTTTCCCATAGCCACACGATTCTAACAGTGATCAAGTCATGCTCTATCCCATCAAAAGCTTTCTCTTGATCGAATAGAAGCATGACTCCTTTTTCACCTCTACTTACTATATATTCAATCACAACCCCTATGGATAATGTATTATTTAATATATTGCTATCTCTACCCCCCCCCCCCCCAGCAGCTTTTATGTATATAATAGTTTAAATGCAGTTGTTTTACTCTATTAGTAATTATCTTGCTTAGTATCTTGTAATCCGTATTTAGTAATGAAATTGGTGTCCAGCTCTTTATATCACTTCTATCACCCTTCCCCTTGTATTTTAATGTAAGAATCCATTCCCGTATTTTAGAGTAATAATCCATTGTCTTTGGTATTTCCTCTTTTAGTAGTATGTTGTTAAATAGGAGTTCGAGTGCATCTATTAATTCTTTTTGAAATTTAATATAAAAGTCGGTAGTAATACCATCCGATCCAGGGGATTTCCCCTTTTCTAGACTAACTATAGATTTGTAAATTTCATGCGCAGTAATAAATTTATCAACTTCTTCTTTATCATATTCTGACAGTTTATTGTACTTTGTGTTTTTAATATAGTTATTTTTAAATCTATTTTTGTGATGCGTATATGTCAACATAATACGCATGTATATTTTGAAGAATTTCTTTCTTTAACGTATATAAAATCTTTTTAATTTTTATTGCTTCAATTTTCTTTTCTTTTCCTTTATTTTAATTCCAATTGCCTATACAACCATCTCCCCTAACTCTAGGCTCCCCTAACTCTAGGCTCCGCTAAATTTCCCAGCTCTTATTTGTATTTCTTGGGTGATGTTATTTTCAGATTCCTCCCACTGCTTTTCAGTTTCTTTATCTTGTTCTGTTTTGGGCTCAGTTTTTCCCTGTTTTTCACTATATTTTTCTTTAATCCATTGTGTATGAAGCTTTTGCGTTTTGCTGTAATATTTCATGATGTTTTTAATTTCTTTTTTCTTTTTTTTCCCAGTCATTCATAATATCGCTTTATTCTTGTGAGCTAAATTCGGCCAAGCGAAGACGAACAGTGCTCACATACTCATCATTGAGCAGGTGAGCATTGTTCATCTTCCATGATCCTTGTCCCCATTTAATCGTGTTAGTGGTGGTTATATTTATGTTTACTGGCTTATGATCTGAAATTTGGTCAGATAGGATAGAGCAATTATTGACCATAGTTGTGTGTCCTGTTCAGATGTAAAAGGTATCTAGTCTACTCTTTTTAGTTCCATATTTAAAAGTATATTTTCTTAAATTACCATTTATGTATCTATATGCGTCAGTGAGAATGTTGGTTTTTAGAATGGTTTTTATTAGTTTATGTTGTTGTTTGTCCCAGTCTAATAAGGCTTCACTTTTATCCAAGTCTGGTTCTATCCAGTTGAAATCACCTCCTATTAAGCATTGTTCAAGGGCATACTGCTGTACATAATTAATAAGTTTCATAATAAAAGTTGACTGCTTTGTACTTATTCCCCCGGAAGGTACATATACATTAATAAAATTCCAACTATTCGCACTTACTTTTTTTGGGGGGGGGGGGGCACCAGACAGATGCCCCCCCCCCCTTTTCGAAAAGAAAATATAAAAGTGGGTTTTTTATGTGTATTTGTATCCCCAGCAGGTGTGTAAGTTTGTTTTCTTTTACAAAAAGAATTTAGTTCAAAATTTGTTTATTTAGAAATTTTGAGTGGGGTATTTTTGTTCCCTAGTGTTATCTAAGGGGTGGTTCCTCCGACATAGGTTTTGTTCCTAATCGGAAAACTCCTTTCCCCCGCCCCCTTTTTTTCTTTCTTTTTCTCAGTGACCTTTGCCAGAGGTCGCCTATGTCCTGTGTATATAAAAGTGTGTTTTGCTATATCGTATTCTTTGCTATAGATTTTGTGTTAGGGCGGCATTTTATAGTATTTCCCCGGTAGTTGTACTATTATTTTTATATATTTTTATTATTATTATTATTTTTGTCGTGTAGAGATCTGTATTTTGTAGACCAGAAGTTTTGGTCCGAGTTTGGGAATGAGATGAGGGTTGCAGTCCGCATTGGCGGCGACATCCTTTTTTATTGGTTGTCTTACTGAGTTCCTCTCGTATCCCCCTACTCTGATCTTTTTTTTTTTTTTTTTTTTTTTCTTTGTTTGAATTTTGAATTTTGCTGAGAAAACGGTGCATTAAAACTTTGAGGGGAAAAATAAAGCTAGTGTCTTATATGAGTGGTCTTGGTGTGTCGTTTTCTCGTTAAACTTTAATATTGAAGTTGGCATAGTCCGAGTAAGGAGCCGCATTTTTTTTTTTTATTTGTATATGCTTCTCTTATCTGCGGAGCTGTACCTATTTTCCCCTTGAAATTTCCTATTATACAAAAATAAAAAATAAAAAAAAAAATTGAATAAAAAAAATTAACTACGTTATTTTTTAATTTTTTTCACTTGTCCACAAGATGACATTGTCGTAATTATGTAATGTATTATTTGTAACATTGTTTTATTGTCATACTTTGCATCCAAATATAAAATATTATTTATCTGATATTTATATTTTTTTGTCTATTTCCATAATTAGTAGTTGCCTATTAACTTTTGTTTTATCACATTCAGTCATCGCATGGATTTTGGTAAGATTTGCTATTTTGCATAGCGGACATTTTGGTATGAAATTTATCATGCGACGTTTAATAGCTTCTTCACCCGTAAGCCAGGCGTCGTGTAAGTATTTGAAGATTAAGCTTTGTGTTTTTTGTGACCTTATTTTTGCCCAATTTGACCAAGTTTGAGTCCAGTTGATTCCCCAGTTTGTCCTTTCTACCCTGCACTTTAATTTTTTTGTTGTATCTTCTCTACTCCAGTCGTAAGTTTTGTCTCCATTAGCCATAGTTCTTTTTTGTCTCTATATTTTAGTAAAATGGTTTTTATATACCTAAATTTATTTGGGACTGTTCATTTTCTTTTTAGATTATTATTTCGGTATATTTCCGGTCTGTTTCTTAAAGAGAAGCCAAACCAGTAAATATATAACGCCTCCCACGCTGTTTTGGGTTCAGGTTCTTTTTTTTGTGAACCTATTGATTATATTGGAAGTCTTTAGAAGTAGAGGGCTGGGGACCCTCAGTCCCCCTCTATCTATTGCTCTATATAGTGTTTCTTTAATTATGTAGTGTATTTTATAGTTCCATATGTAGTTTATTATGTCCTTATCAATTTTATTCAGGTTTTTGTTTTCCATATCAATGGATTTAACGGTATAGTTTATATTCGAGTATAGGTATGTTTTTGCAACTTGTGCACGCTCCATGGTGCATAACGGCGTTAGTGCCCAGGTGTTGACATTTTTGCAATTTTCCTGATTAGATGATTATAATTTTCTTGTTCGTTATTTTTTTACCAAAAAAAAAGCACTCCAAGAGTTTTCACTTCGTCTCTCAGGAAGTGCGGAGGCAGCCCAGGATGGTTACCGCGCCAATTTCCTATTTTTAATATTTCGGTTTTGTCATGATTTATTTTTGATCCGGATGCTTTACCGAAATTTCAAATTCTTCTTGTAAATATTTATAAGATTTAGCATCTCTTATGAAGTTGGTACAATCGTCGGCATGTTGGATCATTTTACATTCCTCTTTGAGATTTGGAATTTGAATACCTTTTATATGTGAGTTGTTTCGAATTTTGTGACTGAGGATTTCAATTGCTATCACGTATAATAGCATCGACAGTGGGCATCCTTGCCTCACCGATCTTTGTATGTCAAATTCTCTCGTGCATTTTCCATTTACCTGTACACTTGAGGTTATTCCACTGTATAGGATTTCAGTCCATTTTCGGAAATTTGTTCCGAAACCGAATTTTATTAGTACTTTTTGTATATAGTTATGTTCTAATCGATCAAAAGCATTTTCTTGATCGAAAAGTACCATGGCACCCTTCGATCCTGTTTCATTTATGTAGTCAATAATTGTTTTAATATTTAGGATGTTATTTTTTACATCTTTTCCTTTCCCCCGCAGGTTTGATTTACGTTTATTATTTTCCTATCCCGGTTTGTACTCTATTAGTTAGTATTCTACTTAAAATTTTATAGTCGGTGTTCAGCAGTGAAATGGGTCTACCGTTTTTAATATCCTCTCTATCCTCTTTCCCTTTGTAAATAATAGTTATGATTCCCTCTCGCATCGATTTTGACATTTGTTTCCTTTTACTTAAAAAAAATATTGTTATACAATGCATTTAGGATCGGCGTTAACTCACCGTGAAATTTTTGGTAAAATTCCACGGTGAGTCCGTCTTTCCCTGGTGATTTCTGTTTCGTAAGTGCAGCTATGGTTTTCGTTATTTCTTCATCGGACATGAAATCATCACACAGGTCTTTGTGTTCTGATGATATCATCTCACATTTTACCTCTTCCAGCTATTTATCAATTATCTCAGGATCGATAGTTTGTTTCGTATAGAGATCCTTATAGTATATATAAATGTTATTTAAAATGTCGGTTTTTTCTGTGTATATCACATCTCCTACTTTAATTTTTTCTAGTATTTTGTCTCCCCCTTTTCTTAGTTATACTCTTTTATATAAATTTTTTTGCTTTCTTGTATATCTCAATAAATTCCCCTGCTTTGATTATATATCCTTTAGATTCTTCTTCTTCAATTTCTTTTATTTTCTTTACAAATTGTTTTCTTTCTTCTTCATTTATTGTTGTCCCTAGGGTTATGTTTAATTGTTCCTTTTCTTTTTTATTTTTTCTGCCCTTGTATTAGAATATTGGATTGCTTTTCTTTTCATTTTTTCTTTTAATACGTCCCAATCTTTTATTGTGTCGATTGTTTCTTCATTGTTGAAGTTTTCAATTTCATTTTTTATTATATCCGCGAATTCTAAATCATTTAGAATTTTGTTATTTATTTTCCACTGACCTGGGCCCCACTTGCACCTATTCCTAATTTTTAATTCAATATAAATCAAATTGTGATGTGATAATTTGAAGTCAGTTATTTTTACATTTATATAAGTCAAACGATTGAAATTCGTTCCATAAAATCTGTCTAGTCTGCTTGCCTGTACTTGTTTGTATTCATACGTATATTCACATCTAACCAGATTTAGTTTCCTATATATATCTTTTAATTTATGTTTGTTGATTAAATTTAACATTTCATTTCTAAAAAGGTTATCGTCTGATGTTAGGTCAGTTTTTCAATTCTACTTCATCGCATATCCAATTAAAATCCCACCCCACCCCACCCCCAATAATCAAATTTTCCATTGAGTAGTTTGCAAAGTAGTTAGATAAATTTTCGATAAAGACTTGTTTATTGCCCCTCTTTGATGGGAAGTATGCATTTACAATGTGCCAGTTGTGTATCATTATATGCATCAATCGACCGCTAAAAATTTCTCCTACCTCCATTTGCTCTCAGCTTAAACGCTGTTTATTTTTTATTATTATTGCTATGCCCCCTTTGTTGTCATTATTTGTACAATCGTTACATATAACCACTGAATTTAGTTTATCTTCTAGAATGTATTTTATTTCCGGCGTAATTCCGTTATGTGTTTCCTGTAGTAAAATCACATCAAAGTTCGTTTCTTTGGTCAGTTTTTCTGCTTTTTCTTTGTTTATCCCATTGCAGTTGACAGATGCAATTTGGAAGTTTATTCCCTCCATTTTTGCTACACTTTACCAGGTGCCGCATCACTTCGATTGTATATTTTCTTTTGTTGAGACTTATGTAGTTTATGTTTATATATATTCTATAAAAAAGTTAGAATTATTTATTCTTTATTCTTTTGAAGGGCTCTGGAATTCTTCCAGAGCCTCTTTTGATTTAGATACTTCCTCTTCCGTGATTTCTTCGATTTCTGAATTGTAATTATTTTCTGTATTTGTTTCGTCAGTTTCCAAGTCCGTTTCGTTGTCTGTTTCTATTTCCAAGTCGTCATCGTCTTCTATGTCCTTGTCATTGTCCGTTTCATTTAATTGTTTCGTGTTTGTTTTTTTTTTTGTTGCGTTTCTAGTTATGATTTTTGTCTTAACTGGTGGGATAATAGTCTGCTGTGTTTTGTTTATGATCAATTCGTTCTCGCACTCTTCCATATCAAGGGTGGGGCTTTGGGACGAAATGGTCAGTTTTCTCTTTTTTGAGGCTGGTGTAGATGTGAGGGGTTTTATCCCTATCAGATCAACCAGCCCTTCTGCTATTTGTTTTAGTTCTGTGTCTTGTGTTTCGTCATTTTCCTCAACATTTAAGAGGTAGTAGGGATTTGTTGCTAGACTATCGTCTTCCTCCTTTTCCAGGGATACGGCCTTACAGGTTTTTCTGGGGGTACCAAAGCCTTTCCATTCAAGGTCTTTTGTTCCCATTACACCTGCTGTATCACCTTGAGTCTCTATGCTATTCGAATTGGTGGAATCTAGGTTTGACGGAATGGTTATTTGATAAGTCATATCAATATTGTGTAAATATCCAATTCCTAACTCGTTTTGTGCTTCATGAGTCTCATTTGTTTTTTCCACATTTGAGCTTGTTTGAGCATTTGTATCCTCTATTGGGCTTTCTTGCTCTATTGAAGCCGAACCAGTTTCTGTTTCAGTGGGTCCTAATTGTGCAGCAACTTCTGCAGCGTACGTGCCTTGGATAAATTGTGTTTTGCAATCTCTTGGTGCATGTCCTGTTTGTTTGCATCGAGGGCATGCCCTTTCTAATTCACACCCTCGATACCATGTTTTGAGAAGAAGCCCAATACCTAAAAGGTTTCTTTGGGTATCGTAAGAATCCTTACTCCTATTTTCACTGTTTGAAATCCCCAAACTGTTGCTAGTTTTTCAGATTTGACTGGTGTTTTGAATTTGTGCTGTATCTTCTTAATAAATATATCATTGTCAATTTCTAGAGGGAGCCCGGAGATGAAAATTTCTCTCACTTTGGGCTCTCCCTCCCTTACAATTGATGGAGCATTTGCTATGGTAGCCGTTAGGCCTTTGACCTCTATATTCTCAAATCCAAGTACTGTAGTGTCGTATTCCTTTGGATAGATAACATATTTGTTTCTACCAGCGTTTTGTATGCCGTCAATTTTCCCAATCTCTATACCCTTTAACTTTAGGGCGGTTAGAATGTCCGACTGTCGAGGGCAATCTATTAACTGCCCCAAAGTCCAACAATTGACACCATTTTGGGTGTTCCGTTATTAGGAACTCTTTTCCTATCTCTTTATCTACCCTAACAGCAAAATAATTTTCTAGTTTTGCACCCTTATACATTGCAGTTGTGTGTGTGTGTGTGTGTGTTTTTGTTTTTTTTTTCCTTTTCTTCCTATGTATATGTATTGTCGGTTTGAGTCTTGGATTAGTGCGTGCAGAGCTCACCTATATATTACAGTGAGCTTCACTCACTAGGTCGCGCTCTATTATTTTCTTGCCACAATAAATATACAAAATACAAGCAAAATGTATAAATTGGAAAGCCATAAACAAAATATTAAGTTACTCAATGGAAATGACAAAAAGCAAATACAAACTGACGAAATTAATTACACAATGACAAGTGTAAACCAGTTTCATATACCTATAGTGTTCCTCTGCTTCCCGTGGCTTGCTTGGGTGGCATGGTTACGTGTATGATTCTACCTTGTAGTTCAGTTGGTGAGTTCAAGGTTAAGTACCCTGGCGATATTTCGAACAATTGTAGCCAGTGGTTACTGGTGTAGACTAAGGCGTCTAGTTCCTCTTCTAGTTTCTTCACCACTTGATCTGACATACCGTGAGTCTCTTGAATTAGGATTATATCATACTTTTTTTTAAAAAAAAATGTTCATGATTTTTTAAATTTTGTTAGTGATAAGCATTAACGTTCTTAGGATATTTAGGTTCAATCCCTCCATATTGGCTATGAAGATGGTTATATACGGCTAAATTATAAAATATTATTACGTGGAATGAATTGCTCACTGAACTTAGACACAAAGACACAGTGATCACATTGAAGAGGGCTCTCAAAACTCACTTATTTTGACTGCAAGAACAAACTTATAGACCTAATGTTTCCTACCTTAAATATTCTCAGCATGTTTTTTATATATACATGTTTTCTAATTTCATGGTGTTTGTTTTGTAATCGTGTCAGTATGTTTTTTTATCTTATAGGTGTTGTCTAATGTTGTAAAGCGCATATATATGTATGTTAAATTTATGTGAATCAGTTTATTTTGTTACGGTTTTCTTAGATCAGTATTCGTTTATGGTTATTACTCGCCTTTTGTCTCCTCTAGCTAGAGAAACTGATCTTTTTTCTTCGTGTTAACCAATGTCCTTGACCCCTTGTGCGCGGGATTCGACAATTTTTTTTCACTTTCTCATCCGGAGATTCGTTATCCCTTATGAATTATATTATTTCTATGTCTGACCGTGCCCTTTGTATGGATGCATTGCGTTTTCTTTGGTAAGTCGTATTTGGTGTGGATGTTTGGGGTTCTTTCTGTTTAGTAGTTATAGGTCCTCCCACCTCAGGCTCCTGATGTTTAATGGAGAACTCTGTAACACCAGGCATGTTAATTGATTCCTCAACTGGTTTTCCCATGTCATGTGGTGTTCTTACTACCGAACTTGGTTCCACCATTATAGCCCCAGATTCCTGGGTTTGAATGGGGGACTTTGTAACATCCAGCAAGCTAACCGTTTCCTCAATTGGTTTATCCTCAGCTGAGGATGGGTTAACCTGTTCATTGATTTTTGGACTGTCTGTTTCGCTTTCACTAGCCAGTATTTTATCCACATTATGTGGTGCCTTATCTTCAAAACTTGGTTCTACCAGTGTAAAGTATGGAACAGATGTTTTCTTTAATAGGATTAGTTCCTTTTTTTTTTGTTTGTTTTGCAAACGTCTAGCTTTTTTGTTGGCTCTTTTTTTATAAAGCAGAACTTACTTTTGTTTCCGGTTTCCATTCAAGGGATAGGTCACCGGAGTTGTATCCGTGTTCTGACTCTGTTTCTACCTCCTGTATTTCTGAAGGTGTAGTTTGTGTTTGAGGTGTTTCTTGGTTTAGTTTTTCACTAATATTGTTTTCTACTGGGTCCGGCACTGTTTTAAGTGCATTTACGGTAGCAGCATCTCTAGTGTGCACTACTTTTGTATATGTTTGATTGCCTGTCTGCTGTTGACAGTATCTTGGTAAATGCCCTGTCTGCCCGCATCTATTGCATTGCCGATGGTACTGACAACCTCTGTACCATGACTTGATCATGAACCCCATACAATAGCAGAATGGTGGAATTTTCTTTGCGTCTTCTTCTGTCACACTGAGGATACGTACTCCAGTGTATACAGAGAGAAAGGCCCAGTAAGTTGCCATTTTGTCTTTTACTATTTTAACTCCGTATTTTCTCTCCACCCTGATTGTACGTTCACTCAAACAAACTTCAAGTGGGAGGCCGGAGAAGTGAATCTCTACGAGCTTCTCTACCAATGGATTGATATAAGGGTGGGGACTAGAAAACCTTGCCTTCTTCCCTTTTATTTCCATTGTTTGGTTGTTTTGGAATAATGGTATATCCCCTTTTGCAAATAGGAAGTAGCAACCCCTTCCTCCGTTTTCCAGCCCTAGAATGTCACCCGCTTTGGTACCTTTAGCAACAAAATGCTGAAAGACCTCAGCAGGGCGGGGTCTTTCTTTGTATGAGAATTCAAATAAATCTATCATCTGACAGCCGGGAATTCTGTAAGCGTACAGAATTCTCCCTTGCTCTGTCTCTCCTATTTCAGTGGGGAAATAGGTCTTTATTTTCCCTCCTTTTTCAGATTTATCTTGCCCTTGAGTAGCCATTCTGATAGGAGATAGTGCTTCAACAATAACAAAGGGGCCCCGAGTGGCCGAGTGGTTTAAAGCGCTCACCGTTCCGGATCACTGCCATCTCACCTCTGTCTGCGTGGGTTCGAGTCCAAGGATCGGCTAACGTGGGTATATGGGAAAGACTGTCAGTAGCTTCTCGTGGGTCGGTGGTTCTTCCCTGGGTTTTCCAGGGTTCTTCCTCCACCAGTTATACTGGCCGCCATGTATAGCCTATCTTGTGCTGAAAAATGGCGTTAAACCCTAGAACAACAACAACAACAACAATCAACAATAACAACATGTGTGATTTTTTTGGGGATAAAAATAAACAAACTAAAATTGTGCACAGTATAAATAATGATTGTGAGAAATGAAAGCTTTGATACCTTTTTAGATATCCTCAAAAGATATCCTAAATTCTGAATACAACACAATATGATATATTCGATAGAGATAGAATACAGCTCGACTAAACGATTTTCTAGAAAGCTTGCCAGTAGCTTCTCGTGGGTCGGTGGTTCTTTCCGGGGTTTTCCCGGGTTCTTCCTCCACCATTAATACTGGCCGCCATGTATAGCCTATCGTGTACTGAAAAATGGCGTTAAACCCCACAACAACAACAACAACTAAACGATTTTCTTTGTTCCTTTGCTTCCTGTAGCTTGTTTGGGTGCATGTTTTTCCCCTGCAAAAAGGAAACTTTCACTGCATAGCAAACGTGTTCCAGTCACGTTGGAAAATGCCAAAATCCATCAGATTCCATTGTGGTACTGACTTACTTTGAAGAAACGTTCTTTGTTTTTATTGAAAGATTGTAGTCGGCTTTCTTTGATGAAGGGTGCATACCTTATTGAAGTCACCGCTAAAAGACAGCTTTGGAGAACCAAACAGACGCCCATTTCTTATTGTGGCGGCAACACCAAATAATTGTATTGCATGATTGAAACCGATTTTTTTTCTCCTGCATTTGCTGAGTACGTTTTTATAACAATCAATGCTTCAAATGTAATCTGTTTCCTTTAAAATTTCAGCAAACTATTGTATCTGGGTACATATTTCAAAAGGAATTGGCCGTCGTTTTTACTATTCTAGTTACTGTCCCTCCCTGCCTATTGAATAAACCAATAAGTAAGCTCACAGGTGCTCGACGCGAGTTTGATATTGAGGAAACAAAAAACAATAATCTAAAGGAAAAAATCATACGTAGTGACAAAAATACCTTAGATTACCCCCACCCCACCCCCACCCCTCCATGACCCTTTCTGACATAGGACATATATATTACGATAGAGATGATCCTATGTCAAAAAAGGTCATGGAAGTAATCTAAGGTATTTTTATCACTCTGCATGATTTTTTTCCTTTAGATTATTGTTGGGTTTTTTCCTCAACATCAAGCTCGCGTCGAGCACCTGTAAGATGTATATTTTCTTTTACATTTGTGGTAGCAGCGTGATGCTGCCTTCCAGGCATGCGTCAGAAATTTTAACAATTGTTCAACGGACTACAGAGACGCAGATGTTCTGGTCTGATGACAGGGATTATTACAGAAAATGTGAGTGTTCTAAAGGATTTAATTCTGAGTGAAAAGAGTAGGAAATTTATTTGCCATCCACATACAAATGCAAGTCTTTGTAAATATATTAATTACTAGCGAGGTGCCGAAAATCCGATGAAAGATAGATTACGAGATAATGCCTCGTCCGGTTGATCACCATTATCCAAAATGTCAACAACAAAAAAAGCGGATATCTCACAATATACAGTGCTCATGCTAGATGTCAAGATAAGCGGATTATGATATAACAATGTACTGTTTAGATGGTTTATCAATATGGACAAAGAATTTGTTTCTATAACAATAGATAAATGTCAGTGCATTTTATATCCAGTCTGCGGCTTCCTTTCATGGGGCCTCTGAATTTTTCCACTCCAAACCAATAGTTGTATATACAAGTTTAAACAGGCAACAATGTCGTCAATAAAAAATCGACACATGGTATATTTTGCTGCCAATAATGAAAAGAGTCCACAAAAAAAATCATGACAAAACTGAAATCTTGAATATAGGAAACTGGAGAGGTAATCACCCTGGATTACCCCACCCCACCTAATAAAAGACAAGGTCAAGGCTTTGGGGGTCATTTTTGTAAAAAAAGAAGAATTAGAAAACTGTAAAACTGTAACAATGAAAATCAAAGAGATCATCCAAATCTGGGCACTGACGCCACTATGCATAACGGGGCGTGTACAAGTTGTAAAGACAGACATGTATTCTAATATGAACTACCTTCTAAATTCCATAGATATAGGAAACAATATTTTAGATAAAATTGACAATGAAATTATCAGTTATATATGGAATTTTAAAACCCATTATGTAAACAAATCAACTCTATATAGAGCAGAAAAATAAAAAATAAAAAGGGGGTTTAGCATTACCTAACCCAATTTTAATAAAATATGCTAGTATAATAAATGGGTTCAAACGTCTAAATGTTCAAACTAAAGCACCTTGGGAAGCCATATATATATATATATATATATATATATATATATATATATATATATATATATATATATATATATATATATATATATATATATATCCTTACTGAACTATACCATTCCTTTTCAATTCTAATCATGAGCAATAACAATAAAAATAGTATTACTAAGAACATAACAAAGATTATAAAAATAAACGAAGTGACAGGGAATCTGCATGCGGAAAGTACGAGGTAATGACGTCATGGGGCTATATCACATGGCGCCACGCGAAGTGGACAGGCCTATAAAAGAACCTTGGAAAAACACCCCATATAGAACACTAGCAGACACACAAAAACACAAACACAAACACAGGTATAGTAATAGAATTTAGCATCCTTTTTATATCTTTCCAACAACTATACAGCTCTCTTGCTGTATAGTCTATTTTAAACCCTTTTGGAAATTTTGGTCAACAGCTTAGATTAAAAAAGAGGAGGCCAACTCGAGTCAGGAGAGTAGTAAAGGGGGCCACTATAGCCTCAATGGAAATTAGCATTACAAGACCCCCCTGGGCCACTATAGCCTCAATGGAAATTTAACATGGAGAAAAACCCTGGGCCACTATAGCCTCAAGGGAAATTTAACATGGAGAAAAGTCTTGGGCCACTCTAGCCTCAAGGGGATTGAACATAGGGAAAAAAGCATGGGCAACTCTAGCGACAAGGGAAATTGAACATGGGGAATTGTAACAGGGTCCAGACCTGATGGGTCTATGGAAAGGGAACAGGGGGAGAGGGACAAAACACACACACACACACACACGCAAAGCAATAAAATTAAACCCAAATTTACTATCCCCACAAACGTACTTGAGCGCTTACAAACAAACACACACACACACACACACACACACACACACAAAGAGTCAGTGTTTATATGTACACTACTCTACCTACACACATTGGCAAATCGATGGTTATTTCTTTTCTAGAGTATTGTGTAGCCCTGAAAAGGGCTGTTTGTTTTACAACTTCAGATGCACCTATTTAATGCTGGCACCTTCCTGGTCTGGCACCACACACACATCTTCGACTCCAGTCTCTTTTTACTTTTTGTCTTGAGAGTGCAGAGGTGGGATGATTCGCTTCAGCACCCCAATCCTCTGTCTCTGGTGTCTTGTAAGTCATCCTCTCTCCTATTTTCTTTTCCTCCTCTTCCCTCTCTCTTCTCTCCTCCTCTTCCTTCTTTATTCTTGCTTCTTCTACGATAGCCTCCGCGGACAGTTCATTTACTATGCGCCTGGCATATTCCAGGTGCATCTGGAGTTCTAGCAGTTTCACAATCCTTGTATTCATTGTCTTGCTGTTAACAGGTCGACGATGGGTAGCCCAACTGACGATTAGTTTTTAAGTTATACTAAAAGCGCGGACGTGAAGGAAAACATCCCCTAAGACACAAAATTGATATTACCTAGATCAAAACCCAACAACGCGCGGACCTAAAAGAAACACTCACTCACTTTTTATACTACCCACCACTATTCTAAAAATGTTCATTAATCACTTCAATATACTATCCACATACTCAAAGCAATCTAACCCTAAATCTACTCTCCCCACACGTCAAGCAGCAAAAAAAAAAAAAAAAAAAAAAAAAAAAACTTGATCTTAATATACTATCCACACCAACGTACTTGAGCACTTACAAGCACACAATCATATACACAAACACAAACACTCACACTATAAAAGAGTCAGTGTTTATATACACACTACTCTACCTACACATATTGGCAATTGGATTGTTATTTCTTTTCTAGAGTATTGGATAGCCCTGAAAAGGGCTGTTTTTTTTTGTTTGCTATGGCAATCTTTTAGTTTCTAAGAATGCTACGTCCTCTCAGGATGGACTTTCTGGCGATAGGTCTGCTTCTTCGGAAAGAGAAGAAGAACTCTTTGGTGTCGATACGACAATCGACAAAGCCTTTGTCAGGTTCAGGTTGCTGCTGCTGCTGTTGCTGCTGTCTCTGAAGTCTGTACGTCTCTGTCCATTCTTCTTTCTCCCTGTTCACTTCTTCTCTGAAGAGCTCTTCGATCAGGTCTTCAGTGACTTTTAGCATTCTCACGTTCTCTATTTCTTCTGGCTTCGGTATCAGACTGTGTCTGACCCTATGCAAATTCACGTAGGCTTCGTTTAGCTTAGCTAGTTTGGAGCACATCTTCGTAGGAGGATGAGTCAACAATGGATGGTTAGACTGGAGGCTACCCCGGTTCTTAAAGTCAAAGCGCGGACGTGAAGGAAAACATCCCTCCACGGTTTTCGATCCGCAACGTTTAATGAGTGTCATGAGAAAGAAAGAGAGAAGTCAAAGTGCATGAATTAACATTCTTATAGTCAAACAAAAGACAAAGGCATTTTTTTTTCAAAACACAACATTTTTTATTCAAAATCACTTAACACTAACCAACAACTCTAACATTTTTTAACAATAATCCAACAATATAACATCAAACATTTTTTTCAAATGACAAACATTTTTTTCAATTTACACTCTACTTTAAACAGGGTTGGCAACGTTGTGAATGAAATTCTGATTTCCACTGTTGCAAGTCATTGAGTCATGGATGGACATTACGTTTCCTAGCTGAAGACAACAAAATAAGCATACTAGTCACAAAATCAACGATTTACTTTCTCATCGTTTCTAGAAAAACCATGATCAAAATAAGTCACTAAATGTTCTTTTGCTGATAATAAGTGATCAATTTCGATCTCAACTTTCTCTTTGAATTTGTCAAAGAGGGCTTTGATGTAATGGATTTCTTGAGTCGTTAATGGAGGACAGAAATGTTCACGCAAGTCTTTATACCATCAACGTAACACGTCTTTTTTAAACAGACTCCAAGCTTCGTCCAGATATTCTTTGAATTTTTCTTCTTGACTGATGTTTTGACATTCATAGTAATCATGCTTCATCCATATCGTAACTGTGTCTGCCAGGTATGTAGCACAGTAGGAGACCAATTGCTGTTCTTGTTCTGGACATCTCGACTTGATCATGATGTCCTTTTCGTCTTTGTCTTGGGATTCTCCTTCCACGGTCTCCTCACATTTCATGTCTAAAGTTTCTCCACTAGGCAAAGAGGGATAACAGTCTTCCATGGCTTCTAATAGTCTAGAATGACTTCTCTCAAACTGTTGATTTCTATGGTATTGTCAAATTCTGCATACAAGAGGACGTTCACTGTGTGATCTGGAGGTGGATTTGCAAACTGAAGTTCCACACGAATCTGGCCCGATTGTATAGGGTGGAAATGTCCCTCGTCGCTGCCTTGGTCTGGAGTGAAATCAAAACCCCACAAAGCATAGCCTCCTGCATAATCGTCGTACGAAATACCGTGACTGGTGTTGGTTCCTAACTGTCCCATGGCTTCGTACAGGGACAAGTACGATCTCAAATAATTCTTTGCGACACCAAAGTTGGGCTCAAAGGGGCGGGTACACAAGGTCTTACCGTCGCGACTGACTTCGATCTTGGACACATTGTAATGTTGAAACTCAAAAGGATTTTGATCGTGGGTTCCGTTGAAGGCTGAATTCCTGACGATACCAACAATCAAACGCTTGGGTAACTGTCCTTGGAACAGATGATCTTCGATCATAGATCGCTGTCCAGCGGGAATGGTGAACGTTTTCACTTCTACGCGTCGTATCGGATACTTGGCGGTCGTTCTGCTCAACGTCTGACTGACGTCGTTTCCCACTTTAGGTAACACTTCCACACGGCGTACGTAGAGTCTGGCTTCTTGGATTTTGGTTTTGTAACCGTCACTATCAGCCATCAAATGGAAAGCGGCACTGCTACGATTCAGTCTCAGGCGGACATCCACCCCGTTCAGCAAATACTTTTCTTGCAACCATATGTCCAAATGCAAACGATCCATCAGTTCTAAGGTAACACTTCCACACGACGCACGTAAAGTCGGGCTTCTTGAATGACAGTTTTGTATTCGTTGGCATGGGCCATCAAATGGAAAGCGGCACTGCTACGATTCAGTCTCAGACGGATATCCACCCCGTTCAGCAAATACTTTTCTTGTAACCACATGTCCAAATGCAAACGATCCATCAGTTCTAAACTTCGCCCTTGCAGAATTTTCTTACGACGGTCGTTAAACCCCACATTGTGAGGATTGTCATCTTCTGTCAGGACTGTGTCGCTAAACGTGCCTACACCTGCCGTGTCAGGTTTCCATAAAACGCAAGCATCCAGATGAGTATTCTTGGCTTCTTTTCCGTACGTCAAGAGATTTTCCAAGTAGGCACGATATGGGTAAGTATCCATGCTGCTGCTGACCAGTTTGTTATTCAAGTACAAGTCCACTTCGCTGAACAAGGAATGCATGAAATTGTTGACAGGAGCTACTCTAGCATCGCCTCCTGGATTGGTGTTGTCCGTTTTGATCACTTTCACTTTCAAATACAGGTAACTGCTATTCAGATCGATGTAATCTTCGGGTTGTCCTTTGATTTCAAACTCGATGGGAGCGGCATCCGTCAAAGAGGAGACGGGATGAAATTCCACCCATTGGGATTCTTGCATCGTCATCATGATAGGGGGCATGGCAAAGAAATCCAGTTCCGACTTGGAACAAGCGCAAGACTCTCGGTACATCATTTTTTTGTCTGTTTCTCAATAATCGAAAACGTCTAAGTCTCGAACGGTTCTTCTTTTCTTTGCCTTTCTAGCTTGAAGTCTGGTGAAAGGGTGTTTTCTTCTTCGTCTCTTTCTGCCTTGTCCTTGCTGAATGCCTGACTCGGTAGCGTGCAGGGCATTTATAGGTGTGTCTCGTCGGTCGAAAAGGTCTCTGCCCGTTTGCAGCAAGACATTTTTGCCTGCCCTCAAGAAAGCTTCTTTAGGGTTTTGTTTGTCGATGATGACATTTTGGAGAAATTCTTTGCCTTGTGTCAGTGCCGCATCTTTCAAGGCGTGCAATCCGCGTGTCACCATCGGTTTCAACACCGGGGCCACCGAACGAAAGGCTGATTTCAACATATCTCCTAAACCGTGTCCTCGCTGTCGAACAACCCCTCGGTACACTGGATACATGACTTACGAATCGTGAGAGAACCGTTTTCGAAAATGGAGTTTCACCGTGACTTTTCCTTTGGTGAATGGAATATTTTGTCCCAAATCTCCTTTTATAGCAATGTTGACCGTGTCCAAATAAGACTTGCTGACAGGCAAATAGTGAGGATGTACAAATTCGCGGTGGACGTGGTAAGTGTTTCCACCTTCTTCGTCAGTGGCCGTGGCAGAATCCACTTTAAAAGGAATGACACGTAGTAACGGTGCGGAGGTGTATCCCACCACGTTGTACTCCACCACATCGGAGTACACAAACATCAAATTCAGTCCTTGGTTCAGTTCTACCGGGGCACGAAATAACTTGCTAAAAGACTCGTTGTCGTAAACGACTGGTAATTCGTTTTTCTTGAGCATGGCCATTCTCATGTCCATGTCTCCGCCCAACATGTCAAACAATTCAGGACAAAATAAAATGGACACGATTTTACTCCCGTCAAATTTCATCAAGAAGCGACGAGCTGCTTTGTGGTATTCCATGGTGACACTTTTTTTGACACTCTCCAAAGCTTTCAGAAACAAGACATTAAATCTGGAGGCTATGGTGCTCACCAAATGTTGACCACTAAAATAATAGCCTGGAGGAATGAACAAGTGATAGTGGTGTACTTTTGATTTTTTGTGCCAGGGGTTTTCTTGTCATATTTGCCATAGGTATCCAAGTACTGTTGCAATTGTTCGTCATGAACTTCTACATCAAAAAAATTTTGATTGGGAAGGACATTGAGGACTTGGGTCGGGTGAATGATTTCTACTAAAGCCACTTCCCAATGGGCTTCGTGATCTAAGGGGATGGTCTGAGGTAATTTGGCCGTGTAACAGCACAACGTGTTCTTGGGAAACACCTCCATGGAACTGTCACTAGGTAAGGTTAAGTAAAATTGGTTTTGGTGACTCGTAATTCCAGAGTTCTGTGGCTGTCCGAGGGGTTGCTGGACGTCAGAGGCGTGTCTCCGCTCAAAATGGGGTTGTTGTTGGAGTAGTGGCTGGCACTGGCACTGAACGCAAGGTTTCCGTGGTTCCCGTTCGAGGTGAATTTCAGGGAGGGATTAGGAAGCAGGTAACCGATGCAACTGCTCAATAAAATGGTCCACAATTGTTTGTCTCCTTGTTGCAAACTCAAATTGGCAATGGCTGCCCCGATGACACAATACATCACGAAGATTTGGCAGAAAAAGACGATTTGCGTTTTAGGCACTCGGTCTCCGCACCACACCCACAAGGGTTGTTTTTGTAAATCTTGCAGAGAAGAACTGGGTGAAGGAGTGGTCGACGTAGCTGCGTCTGTGTGAAAGGGCATGATGGTCACTTCTTTTTATAGTCGATGACTTGCGAAGCGTCGATCCAAGAATCGAAACTGGGTGGATATCCTTTCCAACGTACTTTGACTTCTTTGACACGTCGTTTGCCTACTTTACGGGTTCTGCGTTCGAGAATGCGTTCGATGTCGTACACGTCGTCTTCTTTTTTGGTGACACGTTGTAACTCGGGCAAATAAAACGTTCCTTTGAGCACTTCTCCGTTCATGTCTTCCAATTTATAGACGGCAGTATGACGGCCATGCACTCGTCCAGTGACACGAAACAATTCGGTCGTCCAGTTAGGTAAGTAACCTTTGTCGAAAGTGCGTTTGGTTTTGCCAATGCGCACCCAATCTACTACGGTCAACTCTCCACTTTTCTTGGGGACAGCCCTCGTCGGGGACGTACCAAACAGGCGCTCAAACACCAACACTTCGTTGTCGGGAGTCACTTCTTGCGGGGCACGTCCGATGCTTCGATGGTAAGATTGGTTGTACGCTTGCACCAGGTGCGGTAAGATGTCGATGTACTTCAGAGTGTGGTGATGCGTAAAATATTTCCACATGCGTTCTTTCAAAGTGCGTTGAAAACGTTCCACGATGCTGGCTTTGGTTTCGGGATTCTCGGTGGTAAAAAAATGAATGTCACGTTTCTTTAATTCTTTTGGAAAGCTTGGTTCAGAAATTCGGTACCTTTCTCCGTTTGCCATCGAAGAGGGTGACGACCACTTTGTTTCAACACTCGTTGCAGGCCCGCACTAACTCGCTGCTCGATTTGGAAGTCAAGGGCGCGACCCAGGCAAATTTGGAAAAGACGTCGATGACACAAAACAAATATTTGTAGCCACGATTGTAGCTGGCCAAATGAGAGACATCGGCTAAATCGGCTTGCCATTGATGATCGATGCCTTCCACTCGGGTGCGACTTCTGGTAAACTTGCGTCGAATGGGTTTGTGTAAAGTGTAGGTAGCTTGTTCTTGTAACCATCGTTGCACTTGAGGTAAACGGAGACTTTTCAATCGAGTTTTGGCAGCACGATACAATTTTTGAACTCCTGCGTAACCTGCAGGATGAGAGGGATCGTAGTAAATGCTGGCTAAGACTTTTTCCATTTTTTTTTTGTGTGTTTGTGTGTTAATAAGACACCCACTCTTGGAGGATGCTATTCTTTTTCTCTTGGGGTACTTTCTTGGATTGCAATGCTTTGCGTGTGCGACCGGCAATAGGTGTTGAAGAGGAGGATGTCTGAGCGGGGGATATCGGTTCTTGTTTCACTTCTGTCTTCACTTTCTTTTTCTCTTGTGATGAAGAAGGGGTGGCCATCATCTTTTTAATCCATCCAATTCTGGAGGTAGGTGGTGTTGTTAACTTGTGTACTTTTTCTGGTGGAGTTTGAAACCCTTCTTCTTCTTCTCCTTTTTCTGTCTTGGTCACTGGTAGTGGTGGTACTTGTACTGGTACTGGTGATGGTGCTGGACTTTTCATCAAGGTCTTAAAATCTTTCAGAGTGGGTAGAGCTGTTTCGTCTAAAGCTTTCTGGTGAAAGAGTTGCAGTCGTTGCAAGAGTTGACCGTACTTTTGCGATTTTTCTGTTTCGGACAAATCTTGGCGATCCATCAAGGACTGCAATTCGTGTTGCAACTGGGACATCTCGCTCAAATGGGGATTGGGAGGTAAATGCGGAGTGCGTTGTTCTTGCCAACGATGGTATTCCATCTATCGTTTGTAAGGCACTAAAGCTAGTTTTCGTCCTTCCATGGGGTTGTCAGGGGTCAATTCTGAGATCTTGGGACTTCCGAGGGCCTTTTTATCTTGCTCCCACCAGTCCTCCCAACATGGTTCCCAAGACTCCTTTCAGTAAGGGACCTAACAAGAGGGGTAAAATGCCTCCACGTTGGACCAACATCTTCTTCTTTTGACGAATGGGAATTTTCTTTTGAACCATTTGGCGAAGAACGTGACGATGTTTACCTAAGCATTGTTTCTGGTGTTTGGACAAAGGGATCGTGCCTTTCAAGACGTTCAAACAACATTCGCACACGGTATCGATGACCTCTTTGGAGGCTGTTTGAATGAGTTTTTTTCGTAGGGGTGGAGAAGCTTTGGACAGGACAGATAACATGTTCCCATGTTTGACTAAACGAGGAGGCAGTCCTTTCCTTTTCTTTCCTTGGGGTTTAGAAGAGGGATGCTTTTTGGAGGGTGACATCTTTGAGTCTTCAGCACCAAAAACACTGATACCCCTACTTAGTCACAGACCTTTTTTATACTGGAACGCGTCGCCACTGATTGTCTTGCCGTCGTATCAACTTGAGGACAGGCATGACACGTCGTGGAGGGGTACGCAACGGACTAAATCGAGCCAGTTCTTGTTTGGACAAATCCAGTAAACTTTGTAACATGCCCGATCTTTCTTGGACTTTGACTTTGGGAGCAGGTACTTTGTGAGCCGCAGCCACTGTTGCGAAACTGGAGGGTCCTGCCACTGGGGAAGTTCTTGGGGTCATCAACGGAGAAGTTCTTGGTGTGATCAACGTCTCCAAGTACTGTTCGGTTCTTGGTGACATCAACGGAGAAGTGATGGAACCTGAGGCTACCGGAGACGCAGTCACTGCCGTGTCAGGTCGTGGTTTGCGAGTGTAAGGTTGCGTCCTGGCCGAAGTGCCTCTCTTGCGACTAGTTTTCTTCTGTGGGCTTTTCTTTTTCTGGGGACTTTTTCTCTGTTTCTTTTTCTGAGGGCTTCTTTTCTTTTTCCGGGGTGGTGTCTGGTAAGGGGAGGGTCCCGCCACTGGAGAAGTTCTTGCAGACACGGGTATTTTTGGGGACCTGGTCTTTTTCTTTTTCTTCCTGGAGCTTCGTTTGACTGCTTTTTTTGTCTTGGGGAAAACTTTGGGAGCATTAGGATCCCATCTTAAGAGAGAGCGAATGATGACCCCTCCTAGAGTACCGCTCCCTCCAGGTTTCAAAATGATTTGTTTTTTGGTTTGAGTGTCAATGCGGGGATCGGCCAGTTGGGTTAAAGCGACTTTGTTTCGATCGAAAAAGCGTTTGGTTTGATGAGGAATCTGAATAATCCCTTGGAGTAATTGACGTGCCGTCACCGTGAACCATCGTAAGACTTCTTTGAGACTAGCTTCTAAGACACGAGCTCGTGTTTGTGGATTTTTTTCTCGACTGATGCCGTACAAGGCATGAATCAATTTGACGGGAAGATGCGACTGAAGGGACGTCATGTTCACACTGTGTGTGAGACAGACGAAAAGGGTCTGAGGTTTTTACAGATTTTTTGTGGAATGAAGTTAAGTCGAGGACGGAGACGTGTACAGGACAGGCCCTCCATCTTGGCACCAGTGGTGAAACAAGTGGGTACGAAATCGCAAATCCTCGGGGGTCGTAGGTTTCAAATCGACGAGTAAATAGGCGTGTGGAGTGTGAGTGGCATCGTCGTACGCCTGAGTCAGCCAAGGCGTTCCTAACTGTTTGGCTAAGACTTGCACTTGCGATTTATCTCGAGGGCTTTTAAACAAGACCACGTAATGCGCATTGAGACTGATGGTGCGATGGGCTTTACTTTGTTGAAACAAATTTTGAGTGATGTAAACGACACTGGCATTACGGTGATGCCCTTTGCGCGTGAACCACAGTTTAATTTCTTCTTCGTCTTCTCCTAACATGTCGTCAAAAATGACCAAATGGGTTTGACGGGAGTCAGAGACGATGCCGTCGTCTTCTTTAGGAATGCCTTCCACAAACACGATGGAATCGCCTTGACTTTCTCGCAAGAGGCTGTACGCCGATTGCCACTCTTTGTAACACCACACGATGCGTTGAGGTGGTCGATCGATCAAATGATGTTTATGTTCGATCAAACGTTTGACAAATTCGGTTTTGCCTGAACCGCTAGGTCCAGCAATGAGCATGTTAAAGGGATGACGAAGATACAAAGCCTCCCAACTGGTACGATCTAAGTGTTCGTCGATGACTTTGACAGTGGAGGAAGAGGGAGCAGAGACAGTAGAAGTAGCCATAGTGTTAGGAATGTCACTTGTGACACGAAAAAAAACAAGACGAGAGTTTATATACTTTTTTCAGGACACGTTTATTGAATGTTTCAAATATGAACAACACGAAAGACAAAAATACATAAAAGCCAAATAGTGATGTAAAGGAATAAAAAACACATCAAAACGATCAAAGTGGAATATAAACAAGTCTCTGTGCAACATGTTCTGGGTAAGCAAGATGTCCTAGGGACAGTGTGTAATGTTCTTACAGTCTCTACATGAGGTACGGTCACACAAGTGTCCTCCCGGAATGACCTTTCAGGAATGTCCACGACAGTCCTGTCCTGGGTGACGGGTTCTTCTGGTACTGTCACTAACACAGGTTGAAAAGTTGCAAGGCTCACAAGCGCATTCCACTTCAGAAACCCCACACTTGAATTGTGCCTTTCTAAACTTGTTTTGTGTTTCTCTGAAAGTATTCATCTTGTTCACTTGGTCCTGGTAGTCACAATGAACTATCGACATGGGTTCCGTTTTATATACAGACCAATACCGACGTGTCCATACGGTAAGGTGAAATGATTGGGAAGTCGCACTCGCTTCTGGTACACGATTTGATAGACTTTTTGCAAGGGTCGACTGACGATGTGGTGAGTGGGTAAACGTACAATCTTGTTGGGTTGATAGGTGGTCACTTTAAAGTGTTCGTCCTCTCCAGACTGCAAGGCTTCTTTCAATACCCCAAAGTTCACCACTCGACTGGTACGATAATTCAGAGTCAATCCTTTCACTTTGCACTGCGTGTGCACTTCTTGTTTGTCCCGATATTCGTAACCGTAATTTTTAGGACCACCACTGGCGAAACTTAGAATCTTGTCGTCGGGATGCTCGTCTGTCCAGGCTCCTAAACGGTCTCCTTCGATGTCAGGGTGCTGTTGACTCGGGTGATGGATGTAAATGCAACTGTCCGTGTCAAAGTACAGGACGCGTTCCCCTAACAGTTCTAAAGCTTCGTACAGTTTTAAGCGAGCATGAGCTGTCACGTAAGCCGCAATGATGACATTTCCAAAAGGGTCGTCTTGTACAAAGTCCAGATCTTCTTCGTAATTGACCAAGATCAAATCCTCGCGAACGACGTCCACGTGTTTCATGTATTTGGTTTTGTCGTGAATCATCTGAAAGTAGCGGGAAGGTTCAGTCAAATACTCCGTCTTGGGTAAACACGGACGTTGTGCCATTTTGCCCCACAAACAATTTAACATCACCTTGGCAAACGATCGCCTGCCTTCGTTTTTCTCGATGTGGTCTAAAGAGATGCCTTCTTGTGCATAGTATTTCACTTTGAATGTCTTTTGGTCTTCGGGAGTGTGACACCAGGACGGATAGCCACTGGCTTCTTGTTTCAGTCTCAGAAAAAGCATCCACGTAGTCTGCGAAAATCCCTTTCTGCGTGGGGTCACCCTTGTGGTATTGTTGTGTATTGGGAAAGTGACAAATTTCGTACACTTCTAACAGTTGGTATCCCATGTCCAGAGCTTTGAACAATTCTACGCTGACCCAGGTCCCCGTCAAGGCCCGTTCTTCCTGGGTGTGCTGACAAGGCTGGTCTTGGTTGCACGTTTCGGCACAAGTTCGGCACAAAGGAAACATCAGTTTGTCTTGACAATGGTGAGGTAAGACGGGATGGTACAAGTCCCTGGGAGGCAAAACTTTGCACTTGATCAAGCCTTCGTATTGTCGAATGTTTTTCAGGTCGATGTGTTCCGTGAACAATTGTGGGTGCCCTGCAGGAAAGCGACAATATTTGCACACGTAGGAATACAGCGAACACACGTCCAAGTATTTGATTTCTTCTCCTTTCTCTTCGTCGGCTTGGTACAGCAAACAGGTGGCATTGGTCCTTCCTCCGTACAAACTATCTCTCGGGTTCAGGGGGTCCACCAGCTTGTAACTTTCCACGAGACATTTAAACTCGGGATCGGTTTTCAAACGGTGATCGTACTCGTGTTCCCACATTTCCACCGCTTGGTATCCTTCCTGTTCTAACTTTAGGCGTCGCTGACAAGTGGCCTGGTACAAGTCTTCCATGGTTCGTTGTAGAAACTGATTTTTAGTTTTACGGTCAGGGTAACAGACGGGACATCCGTGAAATAAGCAGCCGTTAAACTCGTACACGATCTTGGGGTTTTCTAAGTCCCAGCCAACTACCGAATGCGTTCCAATGGTCTTTTCGCCCCCTCCGTTTATGGCATGCTGAATCCATTTGTCTTCCTTGTCGCACAAGTAATGTAACCAACGTAGGGCTTTGACCGAGTATTGACGTTTGACATAGTTGGTCGTTTGAGGACTGATGACCGCCACGGTGTTTTCAGGCATGAATCTTTGTCTGTACACTAAGGAACACGCTTTGGCAATGGTGCAAGCTTCTTTCAAAGGATCGACCCCTCCGTGTTCCATGAACAGTTCTCGAAATTTTCCACAGCAACGCCGTAAAATGTCCACGTCGGAACGACAATACTTTAGCATTTCTTCCTGAAAGTCGAAAGGGTCCGAGGCGTGAGCCTGGTACCAAGCGTAGAAAGCTTCTCGTTGTTCGGTACCCATGTTGTCGGGGTCGTAATCTTTAGCCTCAGGCAAATGGGTAGAACGGCGTGTTGATTGGCTTCCGTATTGAAAAAGTGTGGAAAATACCCTTTAGCCATTTCTGTCATTCCAAACGTTTTGGGCATTCGACTCAAAGGCATGGCCAAGTAACTCATGGAATCTTTAAACTGTACTTGTCCCACTTGCATGGAAATGATTTTGGCTCCGTTCAAAGTCACTTTAGGTCGTTCGGTGCCTTGTTCCGTATAATACCTCAAAAGAAACTGTCCATCGTATCCGGAGAAATTGTGAGCCATCACCGTGGCATGTCGATGACAATCTCCGTAACGTTCGATGTCCTCTTGGCTCCACGTCTTGTCGATAGGGTCTAAGACCCATTGGGCAAACTCGGCTAGCGTGTTCGGTCCCCGAAATATTTTTTCACGCCCTCCAGGAATTTTGCTGCAGTGAGGGCAATGACTGAAAATAGGTTCTTGAATGCACTTGTCGCACGCTCGATGAGCCACACAGAAATTAGGAATGTGAATGCCGGTCTCTTGCATGCATTCGAAATCGAAAAAGATGAAATTGCCTTTTTCATTTTTGTGACCATCCTCTTTCTCTGGTTGGTATTTTTGCACGTAGCATTGATGTTCCAAGTCCACGATGTGGTGACAAATGTGACATTTTTTCTTTCCTGAATATACGTGTGCCTTGGCATTATTGGTACGTATGCCTTGTGCACACGTAGGGCACAATCTCAGCAGTTGACAAGCACATTTCTGCTGTGAACCTTGCGTCTTCAAATGTTGTTGGTAACAGGTAGGGCTGACAAACGTGCGCAGACAAGTTGAACAAGGCACTGGTCCCTCGCTCAGACAGGGTGGAGAGGCCAAACATCCTGAGCATTTCCATCCGCAATGTTTGTGTTGCTCTCGATTATTATAACCACGGTCACATTTCTCACAGTAATATCTGTATCCCAGGAATCCAGTGATATTGGTAATGGTATCGAAATGGTCATCGTGATGATAAAGGTGAATGTATTTTCCATCCTTAAAATCTTGGCCCCGAAACAACAGAGGTCCACGCACTTCTTGAGGGTGCACTTTCAAGGTGTAACGTGGAGCTAGGACATCTTGCAATGTTTGCATTTCAGGAATGCCACAGGGTGTGTCTTTGGACAGGCCCGCTTGTTGTAACAGGAGTTCTGCTTCGTTTCGTTGTTTGGCTCGGTCCGATTGTCGAATAGTTTTCCAGGCTCTTTTCCATTCTGCCGTGTCGTTCTTTTTGGCATAGGTTCGCCCCACCACGATAGCCCGGGCTAAACACATCTGGTCATGAGGGTTGTAAATTTGGACGAGGCTACGCTTAATGCTGCGAAGATCGTTCACCAATAACATCTTTTTGCGTCCAGTCCCTTGAGGAAGAGAGACGTGAGCCATTTTCAGTGTGGCTTTTCCATCGGTGATGTCAAACTGGTCATTGGATTGTTGCACCTGTTGTATCTTGTCCATGACTTTGGAAGGGGTCAGTTCTGTGGGTCTGCTAAACTCGATCCAAACAGGGGACTTCAAACCATCGTGTTGTATGGATAGTGTCAAGCGATCGTCTTCTTTGGGTTGACATTGTCGCTTGAGTGCGGTAAGTAAAGAATCCCACATCTCGGTGATGAACCCTTCTGCTTTCTCTAAGGGTACTTCGGACTTGAAATCTTTAAACTTCACCGTGTAGGTGTAAGCCGTGGTTCTAAATTTTCTAGAGGAGCGCTTTTCTGTCTCTCGAATGGAATAGTATTTGTCAGGGTTAACTAAGGGCGGTGAACTTGGTTGAGAGGGCTTGGATTCTGGTTCACTCATGTCGTCTTCAAAATCACTGGCATGAATTTGTGCCAAGACTTCAGCTCTGGTACGAGGCGATAGATCACGTTTCTGCCTCTTACTTTCTTCTTCTTCTTTCTTCTCAAATGAATTAGATCGTTTCATCCTGAAAGCAAAAAGTCAAATGACTCAAGTTTAAACACCATGAGCTACTTTATAGTCCTGGCAGTCCAGCGTATATAAAAGTGTACGTGTCTTGTCCTTTCACTATTCATTTCACTCTCTACCTGATCACAACGATAGAATAGACTAGCCAGATGGAACGTTTCATCAGAGCGTTGCGAGGGGTCATTAGAAAATTCTCTTCAGACCAGCCGACGGACTACTCTCCTTCCTTTCGAGATAAAAGTCAAGATACTTGCTATATCTGTCAAAAGAAAGGGCATTGGTCTTCAGAGTGTCCAGGCCGTCAAAAAAGAAAAACAGGGGTTAAAAGAGACAAAAGTCAAGATACCTGTTATTATTGTAAAGAAAAAGGACATTGGTCTCCAGATTGCCCCAAAAAGAAACAAGAGGAGTAAGAAGAAGAGAGGGATTCTTCAGAGAAAGAAGAGGAAGAAGAAGAGGAAGAAAGTAGACAGGTGAAGAAAAAGAAACAGGAGAAGAAAAGAAGAAGGGAAGAAAGTGAGGAGGAAGAAGAGGAAAAGCCTGTTAAGAAATCTAAAAAACAGAGAGAGTAAATAATGACACAAAAGAAGTGAATGAACTTTTTTAAGAGTGTTTATGTTGTGAATTGAATTGTAACTATGGATAACAGAATACATTAATGATAAAAGGTAAGTGACTTTGGGTTATGATTTTAAAATAAGAACCTACACTCACGCACTCATACACAGACACGTACTATAGGGGTAAAATGGGTTGTTATTTTGAGTTATTGGCAATTGAAATGGTATCTCTTTTCGAGAGAAGTGGGTGGCCCTGAAAAGGGCCGTTATTTTCTTGGTGTAGGGGTGAGTTTAAGCAATCAACTTTAACTGTCTTAAGCCTTTGCCACGTCCGAGGCCTACTCTTGATGATGATGATTGGGTTGAAATCACTAAGGGTGGTAAGGTAGGCTTAGTCTCAGGGTTGGCGTGTTTAGCTCGGGAAGGTCGTATTCTCTTCGGTCGTGATAAAGAAGTCTGATACATTTGTTTCAGACTTCTTAACTCCGCTAAAATGTCCAACAGTACCGTGACCGTTTGACTTTCACCCTCTTGTTTCTTTGCTGCTGCTTCTTCTTCTTGCTGTTTTTTTCTTCTTACCTCTTCTTCTTGCTGCTGTTGCTGTAGCAGAAAAGCTTGTTCTGCTTCCTTTTGTCTCTGTATAAATTTCTCCAATTCTTCTTTCTGTCTCTGTCGAAAATTCTCCACGTGCGGTAAAGATGGTAACGAAGGTTCTGGAACAAATTCTTGCGAGGTCAGAAAATCCACAAAATCCCAGTTTACGGCTTCTGAAAGTAAGTCCGGGTTCCCTTGGGTAGTATCCACCGTCGGTGCACCCCCATGGATCGTTTTCTGAGTTTCCGTCATGTTGAATCACTGTCGCATAGATTGACAGCGCACAGGCGCTAGCGAATGTATATAGGCCACGTGACGTCACAGACTGCTCTCTTCCGATTGGATGCGGACTGACTGAATTTCGTCACGCGTGTTTGGATTGGTCAACGAACTCAATCCGTTTCAATCCTTCCTCTCCCTATAAATAAGCGCAGTTCAGTGCAATCACTCACTCACCTATTCTCGTAGCCGCAAGATGTGGACTGACGTTGAATCTTCCACCCTCGTGTCTTTAATGATGTTCAGGACGGACATGCTCATGTATGTCCGATCCAAATGGACCGTTGTCCACAGGACCACTAGCAGTCTGTGGATACGAAGAGTCTACATAGAGAGACAAGGTTGCCTCAAGAGGACTCTGATGTATGGCCCTGCTGTAAGACGCAGCTTGAGGACAAGAAGATGCCACAGATGCCCTTTATGTTAAGGGCATATTAACATAAATCCAAAGGCCCTTTTCAGGGCCACTCCTATTTCTCGAAAAGAGATTGACTTTCAATTGCCTAACCCCGAATTATTATTTTATATGTGTGTGTGTGAGTGTGTGTGTGTGTATGTCTTCGCGCGTACGTTGTGTGTGTGTGTGTGTGTTATGTCCCTCTCCCCCTGTTCCCTTTCCATAGACCCATCAGGTCTGGACCCTGTTACAATTCCCCATGTTCAATTTCCCTTGTCGCTAGAGTTGCCCATGCTTTTTTCCCCATGTTCAATCCCCTTGAGGCTAGAGTGGCCCAAGACTTTTCTCCATGTTAAATTTCCCTTGAGGCTATAGTGGCCCAGGGTTTTTCTCCATGTTAAATTTCCATTGAGGCTATAGTGGCCCAGGGGGGTCTTGTAATGCTAATTTCCATTGAGGCTATAGTGGCCTCCTTTACTACTCAGGAGATACACAATAAATAAATAAAGTATGGACTCACTCGAGTACAGCCTACCTCATTTAAGAAATAAATTAATGCGAGGAGCGACACACATACTCACGCGTATAAAACAATAGGCTTTTCCCCCATTTCAATAACTATACATAATACACCGCTCACTCGCCAAAATTCTAAATTAAATAACTAAAAATTTATTCAAATAATACCAGAAAATATACTAAGATAACTGGGAAGATTTGACAAGTATTGCCGTCCCAACACACAAACTATATAGCACTTACACAATTATAACATATATACACATAGCAAACAGGGGACCTAGGAGACCTTTGGCAAAGGTCACAAAGGAAATCAAAGGGAAGGTGAAATAAACCAGACTCAGATGAACAACCCTGTAGAAAACACTAGGGAAACTATAAATACCCCAGAAAAAATTTATTTAAATACATTTTTGATCAAAATTCTTTTACAAAAATAAACAAACAACACACCTATGGGGGACACACTTACACATAAAACACCTTTTCCTTTTCTCGACAATGGGGGGGGGGGGGGGCGGGAGTCTTACGGTGACCCCCCCCCCAAAAAAAAAAATAAGGAAAAAAATCCAAGTTTGCGACATAGGCGAAGACCTAGGTGATCCCAGAATAAACTTTTTATGCGTTATTTTTCGTACTTTTAAGAAGAAAAAACTTTTTCGTGTACGAGAAAAATACATAACATTTCAGGAGCCACGCCACGATCGTCTTGTATTATTCATGCGATGTATAACAATATATTGCTTGTTGGTAGGCAATGCAGAAATGTGATTTATAACAGTAAACTGCATGGATTGCATTACTGTGATTATTATCAGATAACAGGCACAACACAAAAATGGATACACGTGAAATAAACTGTGTGGGTGAGGCCTACATAACTTATCCAGAGTTGCAAGCATGGCACATGATAGTAAATAGGTTGATAACCAATGTTTAAGATATCTAACTCGAGACCAGAAGGATGCAAGTTTGACTACCACCCTTTTATTAGGCCTGATTGATTTCCACGGCGTACCCTTTCAAGGGACATAATCTATTTGTCTTGCCACGACCTTACCCCCAAAAAGTTGCTTGCCATGAAATGCTAAATACCAATTAGTCAATTATAGTCTTCTGCTTTGTTTGTTCTATTTTCCTGCCCCGAAACTCGATGGCACGACAGAATGAATTAACTATATCAGCATGGCGTGCGCGCGCGCGCACACACACACACACACACACACACACGCACGATTTTTCTTCTTCTTTGCTTATTTACATTTCCATAATACGGAGAAAAGATTATATTCCTGTTACAGAACTGTTTTAGCTGTTAGTACATGTATTGTGATTAAATTACAATTGCACTGTTTTTACATTAACTTCAGAAAATAACACTAAGCAACAAAATCTTGGACTAACACCCTCCCATACAAACAGTTAAATAAAAACCCCATAACCCCACCACCATACGATATATTCATTAATGTAGCTTTTTTCAGTTTTGATTTTTAAATATATCTTCATCTAAGAGATAGTTTGGTTGAACGAAATATAAACATAAACAAAAACTAAAAGAAATATGAAGCAACCAGCAAAGAGTCATTACAATTATAGCTGTGCGCACTTCAAAGAACAATAATGTCGGTGATAAGCGCTTTCCGGTTTCTAGCCGATTCTGGGTTTATTATTAGTTTCCTCCGCTCATTCGGGTATTGTCAATTGTATTCCTTACAAAACTTTCAGATGTTTGTGTGCACCAAATTACAAACCGCAAAAAGAAATATTAGTTGGATACTGACTAACATTTATCCGTTGCTTTAAATATGGCAGAGAAAGATGAGGTATGTATGCAAGTTCGTTTTAAAATAATTGTATAAAATAGATGACTACGTCATTGGTGTAGTGCTAAATGTAATAGAGAACGCATGTTACCCAAATGCGAGGGAGGGGGGATGGTGGACAATGACACGCGCAAAAATATAGTAAGGGAACGCGCGCAAAAAAGGTAAGGTTAGGAAAGTCCCCACAGCGCTATAATATTGCGTGAAATTATTGAAATCGCGATAGAACGTTTTCAGTTATATTTGTTTAAATTATTCATTGTTGAAAAATATATTGAAACTCTCCAACATCATTGCCAGCTGTCGTTAAGGGCTATTGATAATGAACAATTTAACACAGGTGGGTGTGGGATAGTACTATGATTGTTACATAATGGCAAAATATTACGGTAATAGTGATGTCCCATTTCTTTCAGTTGAGTATTATGCACCATTTAGTTTGTGAAGGAATAACATGATAAAAGCTATTCATGCCCTTTTTGTCTGCAGACTTTGATGAAGTGTACAGCAATTTGGACTCTGGAGCGTGTGTTTTTGTGATTTGGACTTTTAACATAGCTTTAAAAATTTCTCAGTCATATTGCTTTGAGTTCTGCACTGTCAGTTTATAGTGATGTCTAGCACTATCATGCTGCAGACATGTAGCATGATGTCCCACCCAGTCACATTATCCTGACACCAGTCTGTCCAGCGCTGCAAAGAAACACCAAAACACAACGCAATGAAAACACTGAAACACATTATTATCTATATCATAGCTGGAAATTGTAAAATTTGTGACATTTTTGAAAGAAAATAACAATTACTATTAATAGTGTCTAATACCATGTTTACATAAATTTAATGCTTAATATATTACTAATAAATACATATTAGTAATGATTTATTAATAATACTGGAATGTATGAACTTTGTGAAAATCAGCAGTTTAAATAGCCTGATATTATAAGTGTAACTGTCAAGAACTGTGCACTGACAATTATTTTAATGATCTAAATACAAAGATTCATGCAAAAATGGCATGTCAGATCATTTCTAAATTTATTTTGGAATTTACATCACAACAAAATTTTTTGGCCCATGATTCAGAGTAGTTACATTTTCCATATCAATTGTTCAATAATAATAATAATAAAAAAAGTACACGCAGTTTTCTGTTTATGACAGCTTTATATTATTGTTTTATGCACAAATTAATAAAATAATTATTCCCACCTCAGAGATATAAAATAAAAAGAGAAACATAGAAACACACTGTTTAGAGCTGCAAAGCAGCAGAAAAGGTGAACAGACCATTTTATAGAGCAGTTCATTTTTAAAAATTAAGCTTCCTTCGAAAATGAAAATACAAGCATCAATAATGATAAACCGAGACCTCTACAGAGAGAGTGAACAGACCAAAATTTAAGACCGAAATAAAGCTTCCTACAGAGGGTGAAAAAATACAAGCACCGAGACTTCTGACCATGTTATTTTTTTGTGTCAAATATATTTACCTGGGTTGTCACCATGTGTGTGTAAAAAAAATGTCGCAGTCAGATGGCTTATTTAAATCATTATTATATCAATAATAATGCTAAACATCAGATCTCGCACAATTAAACTGGCTCGACAGCGACTAGATGCAATTAAAAAATATCTCCCTGTTCGTGGTTCTGTGAAGCAAAAATTACAGGAGCATCATGAGTCTCAGGTGGAGTTTACAGAAGGTGCAGAACAGTTATTTAAACCGGTTACAAAAGCTACTGTGGGTCTTCTTTCCACGTTAGAGCAAACCGCAGCAGTGACTGCAAAAATAGCAGAAAGGTGACTAAAAAATACAAAAAAGATTCTAAGAGAACTTCCAGGTGAAATAGCTGCAGCTCAGCCACAAACACAAACACAAGAAATACTTGATAATATTGACCAGCTTTGTTCAGAAGTAACTGATGTAGGGCATCTTATAATAGAACCCGAATCGGCAAGAGAGAACTGAAGTGACTGATAAATTTACCTTAGAGTATTGCCTTCATAAAAAAATTGACAGTCTGAGAAAATTACCTGTGTTTGCAGCACAAAGTTTTGATCAAAGAAAAGTAAAATTTGAAGCCTGAGTATGCTGATGATAATATGGATCATGAAAAATGGTACAGATGGATAGATCACATACATTACAGAGTTGATCAGGCCCAAGATAACGATACAAAATATATTGCATTTATCAATGGAATAGATAACTATCTTGCAAGGTTACAAAAACCACAGCCATTATTACTACAACCAGGCTGAAAATCTGGAAAAGTGTAAAAACAAAAAGACAAACCCTTCCATCGACCAATAAACTTTGCCCCAATAATGGCCTTGCTGACGTTGATCAATGATGAAACTATTTATCTTAATGGGTGTGCTGGTCTTGGTAAAACCATGTGTATATGTTAAAACAGAGTGGTCCGTCTTCTTCAACCAGCAGACCACATGAACCAAAATTGTAAAGTTCTTGAAACTTGAGAACAGTTTTTAAATTAATACTGTACAACTTTTAACTCGTTACATACTATACATGATAACTGACTGTACCACACCCATTCACCCATTTGGCTAATTTGTATTACCACTAGGTCTTACTCCAGGCTTATTAGAATTTGCCTATATCCAGAAGTAGGTCCATGGTTTGTGCCCCTGAAATAAATGCTACATGACATAAAATTTGAATATGACAGTTAGGCCACAGGAACAATCAGTTGTTTCAGATGTTCCTGTATTATTAATATTTGCTTCTGTAATACATTTTGTTTCTTTCAAATGCATATTAACTGCATTTTATATAGCACTTATAAATAATGATGACAACAATATTGCAGAAAAAGAGCTTGATGCATATTCTTTTAAAAGATTTTTATTTTCCCTTGCAGTTTCATAACAAAGGTATTTTCCCCTTATTTTAAAATACTTCAATTAAAAAATTTGTTCTGTGTGCCCACTAGCCATTGCCTGTCCCAATACAGGGAGAAATACATTTTTAAGATTGAATAAAAGAGTAAAATAACAGGAAGATCAAGTTAAAAAAAGTTTAATGATACAAATACTCAAGAAAGTATTTTAAAAAATTGGGTTTTGAAATCATAATATCTTGCTTGGCAGCCAGGACACACACAGTATGGATGTTTATATCTAAGATTTGATTAATTTTTTCCTAACATGATATAAGAAAAAGCATTAGATTGGGTATTTTACAACTTTTTTCCTTATGGGGTTGCTAGTACAAGCCATAGATTCTATCACCTATGACTTGGCAATGACATACAAGAAATGCACACCCTGTGGATTCAAAATCCACGAATGTAGTCAAAATGTATACACCCTTTTTAGGCTGTATACTGCTATTAGACATCCGGTATTGCTGAATTGATCAATACATCCAAAGCTATTATAAAGCTTGCTGTGTTATTACATCATCCAGAACTGAGGCAGATTATATCAAAACAGTTGATTTTGCATGCATTTAAATTCGGAGAGGGATAAGTGATTTTGATATAATTTGTACCAGGTTAGAATAACTTGGTTAATATTGAAAAATAACTGAATATTTCTAGTGAAAGAGCTGGGAAATATCTGGTCAGCTTATAATTACTATCTTATGCTTAACATTACTTGACTTTTATCGTCTGTAAATCTCCACCCATGATGAAGAATTTTATATCATATTCTTAGAAACTCTTTGAATAATAGAGTACCCCAACAAATATTTGTTTTGTTTTTTAAAAATGCCTTCCTAATGGGTATCAAATATATTTAAATGGAACAGTCTTCCTAACCATGTCACCTGAAGTTCATTATAAGTATTCTGAATTAGGTAAGAGTAAAGGGGAACTTTCCGTCACAAACACTGACTCTGTTTCTTTGATTTTAGGTTACACTGATGCAGATGAAGACTGTACTTTCTGACTAATAAACACATTCACAAAAACTTGAACAGATTAACTGAATTAAAATTTGTGTTTACAGAAATGGTGTACATGCATTGGTGATACTTTTATTTATTTTTCATACAATGTGTATTTTTCATGAAAAATTATGTTTTTACATATATTTTCTTAGATTTGAAGAGAATACATTTACAAATGACAAAAGTCACACATGCAAGACAGGTATTTAACTATCTACAATGAAAATGTCTCTGTGTGTAATTTGGAATTTTAATATAGCTTTAAAAAAATTTCAGTCATATCGCTATGATGTCTGCAGTGTGATAGTTGACGATTTCTACCACTGGGGCATCATGATGCAGACATGTAGCATGATGTCCCACCTAGTCACATTATTCTGGCACCAGGCTGACCATTCCTAGCACTAACCTATTAATACTAGTCGCAATGTGAGGCAACCGTTAGTACCCTTTTGTTTTTTACATATTTGGTATGGCTCTGCCAGTTTTCGAACCCTTGACCTCCTGCAACCAAGGATGATGCTCTAATCACTGGGCCACCAGAGCTGCCCAAAATGAAAATATGACATACTGTAATTTTGAAGAGACATGGATAAAAGAGTTCTCTTTCTGTTCTTTTTGGTCAGTTCTAGCATATGAATCCATTCCTCTGTCAGGCATCAACACAGTTTTTGTTTAGGTCGTTTTCTTACACACTATCACTCAAAGAGTCGTCATAATTATTTGGTATGTAACTGTTTCATGAGGAGCCATCAGTGAAAACTAGGTCACTTTGATGTAAATGTTAAAGGTTAGTGGATTAGGCTTATCTTTCAATTAAACTCAGTATCCTTAAGTTAGGGTTTGCATTTAGCTTAGTTTCTTAACAGTCTATTGTTGAAGAGTCATGCAATTTGGGACAAGATGCATCATGGGTACTACCACCCTTTGTCAAAACTAGGCCAGCTAGTGAACTGCTTTAACATTTATATTTAGCAAAATTCCCCAGACACTATAGACTAAAGAGTCATATAGCTTTCTATATAGATGCATCATGAAGAATGCTACACCTGTAAGTATAGCTAATTCATTGTGGCCTATAAGCCATGCACAATTGGCCTTCATTAATGTTGTGTTTTGCTCAGTTTCTTGGCCAGTACTGCCAGCAGAGTGATATAACAGGGTATGAAGATGCTTTCTGACAAGTACAATACTCTTTAAGTGTAATTAGTAAATCACTGATCTGTATTTTACATTCCAGTGGTGTTTTTTCTCACCTTTTCATGTAAGTCATTTGTTTACACAGTATTACTGCATAGTCATGTAACTTGGTACAGGGGATGCATCATAACACAAACTACGTCATTTAGACAAAACAGAGCTTTGCATTCCAACCATACCCGGGGCCCTGAGTGGTCTAAGGCGTTCTCCGTTACAGATCACTGCCATCTCACCTCTGTCTGCATGGGATCGAGTCTAGGATTCGTCCAATGTGGGTATGTGAGAAAGCTTGCAAGTAGCTTCTCGTGGGTCGGTGGTTCTTCCCGGGGTTTTTCCGGGTTCTTCCTCCACCATTAATACTGGCCGCCATGCATAGTCTATCATGTGCTGAAAAATGGCATTAAACCCAACAACAACAACAACAACAACCAACCAAACAACCATACTGCTGTTGGTAGTTTTGTTGCATACTCATTATTGTCAGAGACAAATACTGTGTACACGTTATAAAGAGCCAGACAGTGGAGAAAGTATTTCATATTTCTAACTTGTCATTTGTAATGGTACCTTTGACCATATTTCTGTTCAAATATTTCAGCAAGTTGAAGAGTTTAAGTTGGAGAAGGACTCAGAGCTTAGATTTGAGCTTGATGAACACAGTACAGTCCACTTAGAGGTATGTATATCTTACTGTATGATTGTATTGTTCTTGTTTGATCTATATTGTAGTCTTAATTTTTGGTAACCCACAGTTAGCCATACCTCAAAGTTTTACTTGTTTTCCACAGGTATTCATTACAAGTTATACAGTATTCATTAATGATATCAGATACAGTCTCCAGTGGAAGGGAAAAAAGCTGGAGAGTAATTGTTTAAATCAAAATGTAAATTAAATTGCTAAGTTTGACATTAAAATTTACTGTTCTTTTTATCATGCCATTTTGTGCATGTACAATGGATCCCAAACATGAAATTTCTAAAAACCAAAAGGATTCATCTATGTGAGAAAAGAATCGATTTTGATTAGGGAGAAAATATTTTCAAAATTGATTTGGTAAATAAAGTGAAATCATGGACATTCAGAATTGATAGTATTTATTGTGCCATCCTGTAAGTGGATAATGAAAGAAAACACTGACTTGGAAAGAGTCTAAAGTAAATCAGTATGTAAGTTCAGGGACATTCTCCCACCCTAGATGGTGTCTGCCTAGATCGAACAGATTGCAGTGACCAGAATTCACAGATTATTATACAGGGACTGATGTAGATACAATGCAAACCTCCACCCCAAAGCCCAACCAAGGTACATCATCGAGTATAGTCATTGGGAAATTCTGTTGGACATATTTTGGCAGTATTTTACAGGTATAAATTCTGCAGAACCCATTCTAATACAGTATACATCTGTCCCATAAAATAAAGCAGTGTAATAATTCAAGTTAAAATTAAGTTGGACTATTAGAAAAGTTTGTAATTTCAAGTAAATCTTTCTTCACCAGCATTAAAATTTGTGTCAGACTATTGGAAAATCTTTCTTAGTTATGGTGTGCATTTCCATTTAAGAACATTCTTAAGATAATGTCTTCACTTCCTCACTGGCTTTAAAATGGTCTAACTTATGATTTAGAATAGTCTTTGTAATATCATCACACCACTGTCCTAAGTACATGATTTGCAGATGACTATGTTGATGGTTTGGAAGAGAACCAAGCTCCTATGTCAGATGTGCATAAAAGTCTAAGATAAACTTAGAAACAGCAGCTAATATTTAATTATGTGCAATAGGTTAACTTCACACAGAACCCTGAGAAATACTCAATGGCTATAGCAATAATAACTAACAACATATGTACAAAGCCTTGAGAAACCCTCAATAGCTTTACAAACTAAGAAATAACTTAGGAATAGAACCTAAGAAACACTCAGAGGACAATACAGTGTGACCCTGCTATAGCACGCTCCGTTATAATGCGAATTTGGATACAACACAGGCTTGGCTCCTGAAAATTTTATATGTATTTTTCTCACACATGAAAAAAAGTCTTTCTGAAAAGTACAGGAAAAAAGCCGTAAAAGTTTATTATCATTTTGGAAAGAGATCGCACATGAATAATACAAAGATGATTGTGGAGTGGCTCCAGAAATTTTATATATTTTTCTCGTACACAAAAAAACAATTTTTCTTTTTAAAAGTACGAAAAATAAAGTGTGAAATGTTTAATCTAGGATCGCATAGGGCTTCGCCAATGTTGCAAACTGTGATTTTATTTTCCTAATTGGCGGCAAAATATAACATCTGGTGATTTTTTTATTATTGGTGACATTGTTGGTTGTTTAAACTTGTATATACAACCATTGGTTTGGAGTTGAGAAATTCAGAGGCCCTATGAATTGAAAGTCGCATACCTGATATAAAATACACTGAAATTTATCTATTGTTACATAAACAATTTCTTTGTCCATATGGACAAACCAGCTTAACAGTGCATTGTTATATCATAATCCACTTATGTTGACATCAATCATGAGTACTGTATGTTGTGAGTTATCAGCTTTTTATTGTTGTTGGCATTTTTGGAAGTGGAGATTAACTGGATGAGGCATTATCTCATAATCTATCATTCATCAGATTTTTGGCTGCTTGCTAGTAATTACCATATTTACATAGAAACGTCATTTGTGTGTGGATGGTATGAAAAATTCCTCTACTTTCCACTCAGAATTAAATCCTTCAGAACACCCACCTGTTCTGTACTAATCATTGTCATCAGACCAGAACACCTGCATCTCTATCGTCCATTGACCCTTTGTTAAACTGAGTGGAAGGCAGCATCACTCAGTAACTACAAATGTAACTTTAAAAAATCGTACTTGTTGGTTTATTCAGTAGGCAGGAAGGAACTGTAAATAAGATCGACCAAACGATGCCCAATTCCTTTTTTAAAAATGTATCCAGATAAAATAGTTTGCTGAAATTTCAAAGTAAACATTACCATTAAAGCACCGACTGTTATGAAAACGTACTTAGAAAATGGGGAAAAAATCAGTCTCGATCATGCAGTACAATTATTTCATGTTGCTGCCACAATAAGAAATGGGCATTTGTTGTGTTCTCTAAAGCTTGCCTTTAGCTGTGACTTCAATAACGTATGCACCCTTCATCAAAGAAAGCCAACTACAATCTTCAATAAAAACAAAGAACTTTTCTTCAAAAAAGTCAGTACCAAACTTAAATAAAAGCAATGGAATCTGATGGATTTTTGCATTTTCCAACATGACTGGAACATGTTTACTGTGCTGTGAATGTTTAATTTTTGCAGGGAAACAGTTTGTGCATATGAGTACTACCAGTGTCGGCTTAAAACGCAAACTAACTTTTATTGACTTGGGACGTACTGAAAAGCAAGTGTGCTTCATCGTTTGTTAAGTGATTGTGCTATGTTTATCCAATGAATTCAGACCTATATGACCTGTGACAAAATTATTGAATATTTTAAATCTCTGTGGATTTTTTTGAAGGAATTACTTGTATTGTGGATTCAATATATGTTTTGAGATTCGTGGGTGAGTACACAGTGTTGATACTCTATTCATGCTATACATAAGACATGTATATATAAACAGTATACACGTATATGTACCAGTCCATGGTTCTCTAAATAAAGTACAATCTTATATATTTATATATGCCTTATCTGTTTTCACTACAGGTGTATTTCCCATTTAATATGCATCGATTTAAGATGTTAACTGTGCCAATGAAGCACGTATTTTACCGCCCTCATTTATTACCTACCCCTCTCTCCCACCCCAATTTTTTTTAGGGTACATTCATCATTTTCTTCAGCTAACTGACCTGGTTGCTTATAACACAGTTTGGTCTATAACATGGTCAGGTTCTATGGCTCCCAACTACCATGTTATAGCGAGCTCACATTGTATATGGAAAAGGAATGTAAAGGAGGTGATCAAGACAGGTGGTCTCACTGCAGTGGTCTCTCAGAAATGTTTTACTATGTAATCAATAATTTGAATGCTGAGAATTTGATCTCAAGACACGTGATCTCTAATAGTTTTGGTCTATCAAGAAAAGTTTTACTGCATAATCAGTAAATCTATGCAATGAGAATTTGATCTCTCAGGACAGGTGCTCTGACATAGCAGTTGTCTCTCAAGAATGGTTCTACTGTATAATCAATAAATCTGAGCTTTGAGAATCTGGTTTCTCATAACAGGTCCTAATACTTTATAATGAATAAATCTGTCCATTGTGAATCTGGTCTCTAAAGACAGGTGGTCTATCATTATAAACATTAGTGGTCTGTAAAGAGTAATATCGTATTGACAAGGTTTTCGATGAATTCTGTTGCTGGCATTTTACACATGATTGCAGGAAACACATTTTATCACTGTTCTGTAAATATGTATTGGGGCTCTGCAAAACAAGCCTAGCCAGGTGTGATCCTTAGGGTTGACAACCATTCTTAATATCTCTTTTCATTTTTAAGTTCTTCTGCCGTTAACAAGAAAATAAAAATTGAATAAAGGGATCAATGTTCTTGCCCCAAAAGCAAGCTTATATGTTCTTTATATATATATATATATATATATATATATATATATATATATATATATATATATATATATATATATATATATTTAATTTTTTTTGTCTTTTAATTAGATTCTTGATGGCATGGCAGAAGTGTTTGGAACAGAGCTAGTCACAGCAAGACAATACACATTTTACAAAGGAGCAAAAGTAGCTGTGTACACATGGCATGGCTGTCATATTAAAATATCCTTTCAGTTTTTCACAGTTTTTTGTAAAAGTAGAAAATAACTTGAATCGAGTTTGATAAGTGTATGTAGAGTGAAATCAGCTATAGTTATCAACTGTGTGTAGCATCCACCTGTCTGATTAATGCCCAGCACTATGTAGTTTCTTCAAATACATTATCCAATCATAATACCTTAAGGGAACTACTACTACCTCTCAAATCCAGCCCTTCCTGGCTACAACAATTTAGTTAAAAGCTAATGTTTATCTTCCCATGTAGATTGGAGTTAGAGTTTTCTCCCTTTGATATAGTGGTTGGCTACAAATCTTGTAAATACTTCAACACTCTATACAGACAGAGAGGTCTCACAACCCATTTAAAAGCATTTTGAAAGTTATCAACTTTAAAGCAGGTTGAAGGAGTGTTCTCGTTGAAGGGAAGTATACTTCATCCATAAATTTCTTACTAATTCTTCAATTTTTTGATGACGGTATTTATGGCTTTTTTCAGTAAAATCACTTTGCCATGCTCACACACTTAGGTGCCCTTTGTACTTACATGTATGGGTCGTTAATGCATCTGCCCACATTGCTTAATAGCTATGTTTAAATATGTGTAAATCTGGTGTGTGATGTAGTTGACTCAATTAATATTGCTGTATGATTTTTGCTATGGTTGGATACATACAATAATGTTTTCTATACTAACCTGGTCTTATCATCCACTTTGTAGTTATATATGTGACATTTTACTGATTTTACCAGTATAGGCTGTCGTATGACCATTCCTACAGGTGACACTGTCTTACAATTGATATTATAGCCTCCACTTCGTAAGTATCAGTGGTTGTACAATCTTTTCCAGTTTTATCTCAGATTTCACAGGAGGTGTCAGCATTGCCATGTTCACCTAGACACAATGAAGTATGCTTATAAGCTCCGTTGTATTTGCTAGATCTGACTGACGAGAGAAGACTATGCCTTCTGACTGTTAAATTGAGGAAGTTTTTCACTTGTTGCCAACCAGAGGTTTGCTTTCTTCCTCCTTCTCTGTCAACAGATCAGTCCAAAGTTAGATCATTTGTTGACATGCTAATCAACAAAGACCAACCAATGATTGACTGTTATTGCTATCAGGTCAAGTGACTGACTTGGAGAGCATTGACAGATACATAACAACTCTCAGAATGGTAAAGCCCTTGTCAGTAAGCACCTCAGATGCCATCTTGACTGGTGCAATATGGTCTGGTTTTGTAGAATAATTATATTCTATAAGCCACTGCCATTATGAATTCGACAATATGATGCACAGTTCTGTCACTGTTGGTCAGCTTACATTGATCAAAATCCCATATGCTATCTAGTTATGTGCATTGGCACTCTTAAGGCTCAGGCTACCCATAATGCCATAGTACACTAAGATCAATCAATGGCCAGGTGTACCACAGTATCTACTGAATGTGGGTGCTTTTTGGGGAAAACAGTCCAGATAATCCATTACAAGTTAACAGTCAGAGTTTTCAAGAATCAATGTGGATAAAAGCATAGAGAAGGTAGTCATTCCAGTTTCTTTCCATGTTGTCAGATGTTGAGTGCTCATCGTCATTACCAAACCCAATCTAGCTTTCAAATATGCATGGGGATACTGCTTATGATGATCTAATATCACATACTCTGTTCCCCGCATCTGTACACAGGCCTGCACTGGAGAAAGACACCCAGTTGACGGAGTGTGTGATTTGGATTTTTATTGTAGCTTTAATAATTTTTCACTTGTATCGCTACAATGTCTGCAGTGTGGCAGCTAAGAGTGATGTCAAGCACAAGGGTATAATGCTGCAGACATGTAGCATGATTTCCCACCCAGTCATGTTATCCTGACATCAGGCTGACCAGTCCTAACACTAACCTCTTAATGCTGTCGAGCACCATGCGAGGCAGCTGTTAGTACCATTTTTGTAAGCCTTTGGTATGACCCTGCTGGGGATTGAACCCACACCCGAGGCAGATGCTCTAACCACCCAGTTGATGGAGGCATACTCTATTGTACCATGACAATTCCATACCACTCTGTGGGTCAGTTATTACTTTTGTGCCTAGTTCCTGTTATGGACCCAGGGCAGTTGATAGCTTAAATTCTTACAAAGAACTGTCGGTCTGAGAGTCCTTTGCTGTTAGGGTTAATGAATGCAATAATGGACAAGTCTAGGTTGCCTATTTATGAGGCCTTTACAATGATGCTGTTGTTTCAATGGTGACTGAAATTTTGCTTCTTGTAACAGACCCTGCATATGAGGTCCCATCACAGGAATGGGAGAACCTTGAGTTGACAGTTGTATGGAATGAGCACAACATGCTGGGGTACACATCTTCCATGAATTCATGGATAAGTTTATCTTATTCCAGTCTGGTTACAAGCAGTGCATTTGAAACCTGGCAAAAAATTCTAAAAGCCAACAAGACCTGCAGTAACCTGAAAATACTACTTGTCCTGTCCATAACCAACTGATCCTATATTTCATCATACAAGATGTTGTCAGCCACTTAGTGATAAATTTGGGTAGACATGAATATCAACCCCAAAATGAGATATTTAGATCATATAGTCCAGTTTATTATATTTTATTAAACATACTTGTAACATGATCACTGTTTACAGATCAGGCCAAATATTCTCATTGTCCAACCGATCCAGATCCATACACAACGTAGAGGATGGTCATCATAATCTAATCATTGATGGCAAGTATAGTTTATAGTCTGTCAGTAAGAATTGGGATCCTCATCCATTGACTTGTCATCATTGACAGAGTCAGAACTAGACCAAGTCTGTGGTACCAGTATCCAGTGTACAGCTGCTCATGACATTAGGTCTGCAGAAAGATGAGTTCCAGCAGTGTTTTGCTGGAACTGGAAATGGGTCAGCTGCATTCATGTTAGCAGAATGCAGTCGACACTCTTTCTTTAGATTGGAATGGTTTGGATGCATAATGTGCACCTATTTCTGAACATGATACAGAAAGCAAGTGAAACCAAGTATTGCCTTATCATGATCAGTCCACTCATATGGAAACAGATTGTGTTTAGAGGTGTATTGTGGATTGACTTCCTCATTAATGTAGTGGCTGAAATCACCAACAAACAGAGATTTCTTCATCTGCTTAAGCAACCACTACCTAATATAGATTTGTTGAACATGCATGACTTTGTCCAGATTATGTGAAACAAGCCCTCATGAACAAACATTTCTCTTGTCAAGTGTTGGAGAAGATTGCTTGAGTTTGACAGCCCTCCACCCAAAGACCGAAGGAAAAGGAGAATTGTTGCACAATGGTGTGAGCACAAACACACTGCATATTTGACTGCATGAATACCTCAATAGCTATTCTTCTACTTTCACTCTTTGATGAGAAATCATACCAAAGTTCTACCCATTACACAATCTTCGACATGCTGTGTCATCATAGAAGATATGATTTCAAACAAGTCGACTTATCTAATCTGCTGTCAAATTTCAAGTTCCCACATCCAAAGGCATTGGCTCTGTGTCCAAAATGGATTTCTCATGTGTATTAAACAAAATGATTAAGACACTGTTTGAACTGCTTGCAAGAGCCTCATAGTTCAGCTCTCGTATAAGACTTGTTTTCAAATTGCACTAGTGAAAGCATGCAGAATGGATGGAGATATGCTTTATCAGTTGACCTGAACTACTTGCAAAGTGGAAATGAAAAATTATTCTGTTTTGGTGTCTGTCATTGTGTGGTCAGATCATGGGTGACCACTCTTAGTGGGGCTTCTTAATGAGGGAGAGACCACTGTATGTAAATAAAACCTGCACATAAAGCCACTGGTCTTAAAGCTCTCTGGAGAGATATGGATTGATGTGTGTATCATTTTACCCTCACTGATAAAGAAGCACAGGGATATTATCTCTCTTTTCTTACACATTGATATTGTCATACATTTGTAATGTCCTTAAACTTATGCTACACCTCTAGACATAAACATTGGGTCAGTAAATCACATAGCATTGGTCAAGTCCTCTATAGATGTTCTAGAGAGAATATCTACATTTGACAAAAGATAAAAACATTGTCATTTGTTTTTTACATAAATTATAGAGATTCAAGTCATATACATATAAAGTATTTTTGCTGTTGTTTTTTATGTTTGTATTATTTTTTCAACCTCAAATTTTGATATGTTGAAACTGAAGTGAGGTGACTGCTCCAGTGGCCTAGTGGTTAGAGTGTCAACCTTGGATGAGGGAAGTTCCAGATTTGAACCCTGGCCAAGTCATACCAAAGACTTATAAAATGGTACTAACAGCTGCCTCACTAGGTGCTCAGCATTAAGAGATTAGTGTTAGGACTGGTTGGCCTGGTGTCATGATAATGTGACTAGGTGGGACATGATGCTACATGCCTGGGGCATGATGCCTCAGTGCTAGACATCACTATAAATTGTCACACTGCAGACATCGTATGATAAGACTAAAAAAAATTTTGAAGCTGCATTGTATATACATAGATATGGTCATATATTTGTGTGTGTGATTTGTATTATTTTTCTACCTCATATTTTAACCACTCTGATGGCCTAGTGGTTAGATCGTCCACCTTGGATGCAGGAGGTTGTGGGTTCGATCCACGGCCAAGTCATACCAAAGACTTACAAAAATGGTACTAACAGCTGCCTCGCTTGGCGTTCAGCATTAAGAGGTTAGTGTTAGGACTGGTCGGCCTGGTGTCAGGATAATGTGACTGGGTGGGACATCATGCTACATGATGCCCCAGTGCTAGACATCAGTATAAACTGCCACACTGCAGACATCATAGTGATATGACTGAAAAATTGTTAAAGCTACATTAAAAATCCAAATCATATACACACACACACATACACACACACACTCAACCTCATATTTTGATATGTTAAAACTGGAGAGGTTCCTGTTTCAGCTGGCTTCATACATATAGCAAGGTATAATTTAGTAATGTCCAGTGACCAAAGTGTTATTTTCTAAGAACATATTATAAATGGTGATTGCCACTGGGTAAGTAATTAATTGGTGAATCTTAAAATGAAACAGGAGTCTAGCAAATAAAGGAATAACCAATTATAAAATAATGCAGAAAGGTCATGGATCTCTCCATTTCTTTTATTATTAATCGTAATTAAATATTTTGACATTTTTTATTTGAATCAAGAATGGCTTCGAAAAAATACTGATAAATGATTTAGATACGTCAAACAATCAGTATATATTTGATATACCAGTCAAAAATAGTTTATTTGTTACATTCACATGTGTGTTGGAACATTTCTTGTTAAGAAAATGTTCCTGTCCTGATAATGGCAGTTTTCAAGAAGCTTTTAAATATAAATCGGGTCTTTTAATAGTGAGAATCCCTGCATTCAGTGAGGAACTCTACGTTATCAGGACTTACAGTTTTTAGATAAATGTTGCCTTGGATTTGCATGTTAGAAACCCTACACAAACTTCATTAGATTTTCATACTTTCAAAGAGGTAATTAGAACATCACAGTAATTTTTATATTCAAAATTCATCCTTGACTTGATATACCTGACTGGGAAGACAGAAGTTGCTTACATCTCCAAGGAGACACCCATGTTGATGTATGTGAACATGCATGCAGCTTTGGAACAGATGAGAATGTATGCAGAGAAAGAAAGAGTTAGAGGACCAAGAGTAAGTACAAGAGATGAAGAATTGATGCAAAAAATATACCTACCATATACTTACCATGTTCACATTACTTTAATCTCTTGGAGTCATAAATAATTATTAGTTGCTTTCCTTATTATTTTTTTAATTAAGAATTCATCTGACTAACTCACATGGTTTTAAATTACACCTCCAGTCAATTTCACACTTCTGTGCCATTTATTTTATTCTGATAGCATGTTCAGACTCGGACTGTATATCAACATAAAGAAAATATTCCTGAGTTGTTCCTGATGAAAGACTTAAATACATCATTGATCATTTAACAACCATTTTTATACAAAGCTTCTCTGTTGCTTCAAATCATATCTACTTGGATTGAATTTGAAGGCTATGCTTCTAGTGAGTCATGCAGTGAAATGTGTTACTTTCAGTTCTGATTGGTGGTTATTGTTTGTTCAAATCCAGGAGACTTCTCCGGTGGCCTAATGGTTAGTGCATCCACCTCGAATACAGGAGGTTGCTGGTTCAAATCCCGGCCGAGTCATACCAAAGACTGTTAAAAAATGGTACTAACAGCTGCCTCGCTTGGCACTCAGCATTAAGTGGTTACTAAGGACTGGTTGGCCTGGAGTCAGGATAATGGGACTGGTTGGGACATCATGCTACATGTCGGGGCATCATGCCCCAAAGCTAGACATCACTGTAAACTGCCACACTGCAGACATTCTAGCGATATGGCTGAAAATTTTTTAAAGCTACATTAAAAAGCCATGAATGCAGAAAATTTGAATGATTTAACTCTCACTTTGCAGCAAATAATAACATTCTGCATTAGTTCAACATGAGATTACATAAATCACTTCAGAAAGGGCACTTCTATTGCCCTGCATATAATCAGTATACTTTTGAGCTCTTTAATGCATTTAAAATGGCATAGGCTATCAAGATATGGACTCTTTTACTGAGGTATGAGTAAGTCAAGATGCCAGAAAATAAATTTAGCTAGTGTGTTTGAAACTTGTCAATCCTACAATTCTTTTGACTTTGTAGGCTTCAAAGAAAAATGTTATGGAATTGTCAGTTGTGGTATTTTAAAACTATCTTATAACCTTAGTTTAAAAATTTTCTGTTGATTCTATAAATAAATAAGGTATTGTAATACTATTTCATCAGAAGAGGATATATATATATATATATATATATAATGAATAAAATGTGTCACCAGACTGACATTTATACAGAGAAGTGCATAGAAATGTGTTAGTGTCATATATCAGTCAAAAGTGGAACACATTCTTTTCAAGTGTATTGACCGTGTGAGGCAGAAGTATTTTGATGTTATCTAGTAACTTCTATATTTTTGTCAAGTGTAATGACTTCCATCATGTGATACATAAGTATTTTGATGTTATCTAGTAACTTCTATATTTTTGTCAAGTGTATTGACTTTCATCATGTGATACATAAGTATTATGATGTTCACTGACACTTGAAAGCATTTTTTCAAGTGCTTTGACTATCACCATGTGAGACAGAAGTATTTTGATGACTTGAGTGCATTCATTTGCCAGTGACAGTGGAATACATGTTTGTCAAATTTATTGACTGCCAGCATGTGAGATTTTGATGTGAACTCACTTAAGAAGCTTTGATGATGAACCACATGGGGAAATCCTGGATTATTTTAAAAACTGGTTTACAGATAAAGAAACATTGACACTGTATTTTCTTTTACATTTGTATCTTTTATTTTATGAACTTTATATTTTTTTACTTTCTTAATTTTTTTTCTCTTTTAATATGTCATGTTGATGTTTATTTGGAAAAAGTTTTTTCCTCAATTGGAATTTTTGTATGTTTATATTTATATAACATAACTTTCATCAGCACCATATGGCTATTATTGTGCTGATGTGCCATTAAATTCTATACATATATTTATTCAGGTGATGGTTGTAGGTCCAACAGATGTAGGCAAGAACACCATCTGTAGACTTTTGTTAAATTATGCAGCCAGAGTTGGCAGAATTCCTGTATTCATCGATTTGGATGTTGGACAGGTATCCAATTTAATATATAAAATTTTTAGGATGAATGCTGTATTGTCTGTAATTTTCATACATTGTTTCTGAAAATTATTTTTTAGGATACACAAATAGGATACACAAATGAAACAAGATCTGACCGAATTTGACATCATCCTGTCTTGAAGTGCTTTTATTTTTCTACAAACGATACAGTTCTGCCATCAGATATGCTGCTGCTACTAAGAATAGAAAAATCTTTAACTTATTTTTTTTAAAAACTGTTCGTCAGAAATTGACTAGATTTGATCAAAAATATCCAGCTTGAAGGCAATTCCAGAGTTATACAAATATTGCTGATCATCCATAAAATGAGGCTACTTTTGTTAAAAATGGAAAAACATTTACACAACTATTGTCTCTAAAAATGCTTTCAGTACTGGACAACTGATGCTGATTTGCTATCATATATGGATGAAGATACAAAGGCAGAGAAACCTATAAAATAAAACAAGTATCTTTGTATTCTTGGCAATTATCAGCTTTGGAAGAAACTGCTAAAGAAAGTGTCCAACTGACCTATATTTCTTTGCCAGCTGTTTTTGTATTTGGCTCTTTGTTAGATGGTGTGAGATCTCAGATCTCTTGTTTTAGTGGGCAATTACTGTTCATATTGTTTCATACATTTTACTTGTAGAAATATTTTGTATTTTCAAAATGTAAAGCATATTGTTCATTGTTACGAATAAAGGACATTATTTCTTTCGGACAATATGTTTTAACCAGTTTAATATTTTTAATCTCATGAAAATTTCATCCAATTATTATTGAAAACAGCAGGTAATTCTTTTGGTTCTTTTCTAACTGCCAAAATAGTTGTATGGTTATGGTGTTTTGTTCATCCATCCATCCATCTATCACACCTTGATTAGATTATGTAGAACATCTGCCTTGAATGCGGGAGGTCATGGGTTTTTGAATCTGGCCGAGTCATACCAAAGACTTATAAAAATGGTACTAACATCTGCCTTGCTAGGTGCTCAGCATTAAGAGGTTAGTGTTAGGACTGGCTGGCCTGGTGTCAAGAGAATGTGAATGGGTAGCACATTAGGCTACAATTCTGCAGCATTAGACCTCAGTGTTTAAAACATCACTATAAACTGCCACACTGCAAACATCATAGCTATATGACTGAAAACTTGTTAAAGCTATGTTAAAATTCCAAATCACACACAAATACACGCACATTAGAAGTTGGAAAGAAATTTCTTGTGGCATCATATGAACATTGGTGTTAACAATATTATGTTTTGGTAAGTTCTTTCAATTGTATGTCATGCATTATTTTTGTTTCACAGCAGACTGCACAGACTCAGTTGTCTTAGCAGTGGACTAAATAATTTAACTCAGGACTTTGACAATTATGGTTGTTTTCCAAGAGAGTACATGTTTTTTGGTCAAATTTTTTAACCTGTATTGATTACTTTATGAAGAATTGATGCCACATCTAGTGCAAGTAATGGTTGCTTATTTATAGTCTGACTTAGAAAATGTTACTCTCCTGTGAAAATTAACACATCCACACTAGGGGTGAAATGATTAATTGATGTAACAATATTTTTTCCATATCAATACAAGAGGTGATGAATGAATACAAAAAAATATTTACCCTATACAATTTACTTCAGTCTTCAGCAGTTGTGAATAATTATTAAGTCATTTGCCTTTTTATTCTTTAAATTGAGAATTCATTTGAAAGAGCTGTGGCACATGCACTTATGTAGTTCATTTCAGTAACAAAGAAAAACTATTGACAGCACCCACTTGCTTTCTGCAAATTAGTAAATACAAGGTGACTAACTCTTGTGATTTGAAATCTGGCCCCCTCCGATGAATGCCATGCTGATTATTGTTTCTTGTCAGCATGCATAGCCACAGATAATATATATTAAAATAATAAAGACATACCATATTTGTACCCCATGTATGATTGAAGTAGTTTACTGATCATTTAATAACCACTAGTATGCAAAGTTTTACTGTTACTTCACATCTTGTCCACTTGTATCGAATATGAGGGCTACACTTCCATTCTGTCATGCTGTGAAATATTTTACATTCGATTATGATTAGTAGTTATTGTTTGTTCCAGTCCAGCATAAAACAGTAACCACCAACGATAACTGTAGCTTATTTACTGTGTGACACACAAAAGATAATGGCATACAAACTCATTGATACATAGCAACAGAGAAACTTTATGCAAAGTGGTCTATAAAGTACTTAATACATTGTACATGGTGGAATAAGTTTGGAATGTCTCTTTCATGCTGATATAATCAGTGACTGAATGGGATAAAAAAATTTAGCACAGAATCTGCAAGTGGACAGATTTCAGACTACATGAAATTATGGTCCCAAGGGAGGGATGTAATAATTTTCTTTATCATGAACAGAAACAAGTGTCTGTGTATGCTGCAAATATTTTGCATCTGCAGGAAGTACATAGTGAAGGACTTGGTTGTTAATCTCTGCCCCACATATTCAGAATTGTTACAGATAAGATTTTCCTTACATGAGGAAATTGTCATTTCTTCTGTTTTGAAGATACCACCATAATGCAATCCAAATTTAAGTGAAGACTTGAAACTGATAGTGTTTTAAAACCATTCATGTGGTACAAAATAAAGGATATAGCAACCAAGATGAATCCAGCACGTGATACAATGGAGCAGCCTTAAATATCTCTTGAAGGTTGAATACAATTTGTGACACCTAAGAAGGAGTCTGTTTATAATTTTTTAAGTTGTCATAGGTGTGAATTGCATATGAACGGGTAAGTCTATGCATATCATTTGCATGCTGCAAATACAACCAGTATGTCAACACATTTAAAATTATACCACCCTACCACTGAGAGACCTGCTAAAGATGAGAAGACCATTTTTTAAAAATATTTAGATCAGTTATGTAGGCTATGTATCATGAAGTATATTGATACATGTGGATGTATATCATACATGTAAACTAATGATGTTGCAGAGTATTGTTAATACAACAACAACAAAAAAACAGTTATCTTAAGCATGATAGATAAGGCAGTATATTGCTTTATATCAATACTTGACTGAGTATTCATGAATATTGAATAGTAATTCTATTAAAGATGGCATTTACAAAACATTTTTACAAGATCTAATAGACAATGAGTATAAACCTAACACACAGTTCCATACATTCCATATAGGGGCCCCGAGTGGCCGAGTGGTCTAAAGCGCTGTCCGTTACGGATCACTGCCATCTCACCTCTGTCTGCGTGGGTTCGAGTCTCGGATTCAGCCAATGTGGGTATGTGAGAAAGCTTGCCAGTAGCTTCTCGTGGGTCGGTAGTTCTTTCCAGGGTTTTCCCGGGTTCTTCCTCCACCATTAATACTGGCCGCCATCTATAGCCTATCGTGTGCTGAAAAATGGCATTAAACCCTACAACAACAACAACATTCCATACGAGTGTAAACCTAATAACACACAGTTCCATACATTCCATACAAGTGTAAACCTAATTACACACAGTTCCATACATTCCATATGGGTTTAAACCTAATTACACACAGTTCCATACATTCCATACGAGTGTAAACCTAATTACACACAGTTCCATACATTCAATACGAGTGTAAACCTAATTACACATAGTTCAGTACTTCTCAGAAGATTATTACTATCTTGCAAATACTGTGAATTCTTTCATTTTTGACGTGTTCAGTTTTTTTGTTTCTTTACAAAATGACTTATTTTGTTGGTTGTAAAACCTTTCTGGTTTATGGAAGTGGTCTTATCACTTTTGCTGAAGGATAATTTTTCATTGGGTCTTTAAATTCATGGTTTCTACAGTGATAAAATCCCCCAAAATTGTATTTGGTGCCACTGTACTATGTGAGATTCATGACTTAAAATCACAGGTCTAACCAGTGTATTATGAAAGCCATTTTTTATCTATTTGTTTGATAAATTCCTGTTGAGTTAACTCCCTTGAAGAGCATATTGGACTAGTAAAATAACTGTGCTTTGTGAAACTCCTAAGGACAACCATGAATTATTCTTCAAAACCTACATTAAATTTGTATTACCTTTTTGATAATAACTTGTGTAAAATTGCATGAAGATATTTCAAAACAGTTAAATACATGTAATTTATGGAAGATAAATTGAATGCAGATATACCATTTGTTTAACAAACTAAACTTTTCTCCATGTCAAGACTACTTTGTACATAGTACGATATTTATACATCTATTGTATCTTTCCTTTTATGTTGGAAACCATTTCATACATTAACATAGTATACAATTTATTGAGATGAATCAGATCATATGGACCGATATACCCCATACCACGTCTGTGTGATTCCAGATATTTAGTTAATGGAATGTCAATTCATAGTAAATTTAATATAAAGTAAATTAAAGCAGTGCAATAAAAAAAAATGTACATGAAAACACAACAAATGTAACATTTGTAAGAACAAATTTGGGATGTTCATTGTATTGATAAAACGTCCAGATTTTTCATGAAAACTCCAGATTTTTTGGCAAAGGGATCGAGATCCTTTGTTTGCAGGTTAATGCATGTATGATGTTAGAGGGCCTTGAGTAGTTACCAGATTTATTTTCCTCTGCTTTTGGTTTCAAAATGATTGATATTAAATTGGGTCGTTCTGTTTGTCTTCCTTTCATCCATCCCACTTTCATTGTATTGCCTTAACTCCTCCATTTAATTATTATTGAATTTCAGTGCAGCTTGATATTGATGAGGTTTTGGCTTACTTAGTTTTCAAAATATTTTTGGGCTGTTGTTAGTGTTTTGTGTTTTCATTTAACAGAACTATGGTCCCTGATTGTCAGATCTGAACACTTCTTATTGGATTTCAAACAGTTTGTATCCTTCATCTTGAAGAGACTTTGGCAGAGTGATTGTTAGCATTCTACATCACTGCATGATGGAGCCATGGTTTTGATAGTTAAACCTACCCTTTTTCATTCTACACAATAACTGTTTATTTTGATAGAATTTCCACCATATTTTTTATGTAGTTCGGTAATGATGAGGCCTTGGTTGAGTTAGTATCCTGCATTATCATTTTGGCCAAACCTGAAGATTTAACCTCACACTAAGGACTTTGTCAGCACTGATTTAATCTCTACTCAGTGTTAATATCACTTGATAGAATGGTGAGGCATGTTAACAGATTGTCCAAGATATGTGGCAGGTTGTATTATGATCCCTGTACCTGTTTAGCATCGTGATTGGTTATTCATGTGTCTGGACAATAACAATTCGGGCAAGTCACAATGAATTCACCAGAGCATCAGATCTAGGAGTCATTCATATGTCAAATAAAACAACACATCCTTTGCTTTGAATATTGAACTTCCTACACATATACCAATTTAGATAAAAGATTAAGACCATGCTGCAGACTTTAAGATTGCCTACCATTGGTAGCATTATTTTTTTAATGTTGATGTAGCTACTGCATTGCAGATGGAGAATCCCCTGTTCTATAATTTGCTACACAGCAGATGCTCTAAACAAGAATTCATATGCTGAAATAATGCTATAAAACTAATATGAAATATCTTATAGAAAAACAAAATAACAATACTAAAATAAATAAAATTTAAAAAATTGCAATTATTAGAGCTTAATGTTGTTTTTTCTGAGTGTATCGTGGTATAAACTGTCAGTTGCCAACTCAGCTTACATAACACCCTTCATGCATTAAACTCTTAATTGTTTTGGCTGCTTCAGGCCTGCACTGAGTGAATGGATCTTGGTCAACAGCCATGGTCTTGATACTTTGATGGCACATTACATTACCTGTATAAATTGCATTCATTTAAAATGTGTGTGTGTGTTATACACACAATTTATCATATTAAAGATCACACATTTGATCTTTGTATACTTTTGAGGACCTCACCACAGTTAGAAGACAACAAAAAATTAACTGAATTGACTTGCTTAATTTTTCTTTCAAGAGTGATGTATCTATTCCTGGTACAGTGGGAGCCGTTACAGTGGCGCGACCTGCAGATGTTGAGGAAGGGTTTAGCCAGTGTGCCCCTCTTGTCTTCCACTATGGACATATCAGTCCAGCAACTAACCTGAAATTGTACAACATCCTGGTTTCAAGGATTGCAGAAGTTGTGAATATAAAATGTGATGCCAGTAAAAAAAGTAAGTATTGTCTCCACGGTGAATGGTAAGGCATAGGTATTGCTCCTTCCATCAGTTTGTAATTCATGATGGCAGTATTGGCATTGTCAGTCATGATGGCAGTATTGACAGTGTCAATCATAATGGCAGCATTGACAATGACATTCATGATGGAAGTATTTACAATGGCATTCTTGTTGGCAGTATTGACACTGTCATTCATGATGGCAGTATTGACATTGTCATTCAAGATGGCAGTATTGACAATGACATTCATCATGCAAGCATTGACAATGGCTTTCATGATGGCAGTATTGACATTGTCATTCATGATGGAAGTTTTTTCATGATGACAGTAATAACAACAGCATCCATGATAAAGTGGTATTTTCACGGTTTTTGAAGGTGCATTATCAGTTGCTGTATTCAGCTGAAACTTTCAAATACTTTTGTATGTGTCAGCATTTTGTACCCTAATATTTTTGGAGTTCCTGTTATGCATGTATAATCATGATCATGAAGCTTGGACCATATATGTTATACAGACATAAACCAAATTGATCATATAATATTGATATCATAGCATGTTATTCCATGAAGCCCTCTTATATTTATTATTGCAGCCCAGTTTTTGTCTTTCTCATGCTAGAATTTTCTGACTGTAATGACCATAATGCTTATAAACTTCAAACTTTGCTCTTTGTTTAGATGAATTTAAAAAAAAAATATAAGACAATTTCTATCTTCATTTCTTTCTTCTCTTTTGTCCTTGGGAAAGGAACTTAGCTCCTATTTCATTTGCATAATGTGCTTAAATTGCCAACAATACCAACTGTCCAACCAACAATTAACATCATATATTATGTCATTTCAGAAAATGTGGAAAAATCAAGTGCACTGTTATTATTCAGCACATGTAAACCATGATCACAATAACAAATTTGTAACAATCTAGAAATAAACAACAATCCATTTTTGTTGAACTCGTGCCAGTGGAAAGCAGCATCAGCAGTAGCAACAGTTTTAACAAGGATTTGATTAAAGGTTTTCATTCTAGGATGGGTTCAGCATTCAGATCATGTCCTTAATGTTTTGAATTAGGCAATTCCTCTCTTAACACATTAACCCCTGGAGCTTTTTGTCATTTTTGCCTAAAAATTGAGTAGGAAACACATTTTGAGAGCTATTTCTGAATAGACTTGAAAACACCAAATCCCCGGTCATCTTTCAGTAAAATACTGCCTAGTGGTGTTATAAACATCGATTTTCATTGGCTATTTGACTCGCGCATGAGCAGAAGGGTAAAAGTTGGATATTTTTTTTTTTTTGCTAAACAGAGTCATTATTTTTGTATGGAGACCAGTCTTTATTCCAAATGCCCATCTTATCCTACTTTTTGCAAAGGTTCATCTGTCTGTTTGCAGTTCATACCAGTTTGCCTTAGATCTGAGACTAAAAAGTCTAAAATCCAGACACAAAATCAGATTCCGGCCACGGGCAAATTTTGAGTTAAAAAAAGTCGGGTCCAAAAAATGAGGTTTTTCTATCTGTATTTTGTAGTGCAACTACATATTCCAGATTATTTCGTATCATTGTAGAGCTACATCTGTCTACGTTTCTATAATACCACCCACTTTAGTGTATCATGCATGACCATGACGCTACAGAGCTTGGCAGTAGGCTAGTACCTTCTGCCCCGTAAAGTCATTGCTAGGGGTTAATGTGTTAAAGCAGATAACAAATTCAGATAACTTTTTATCATATGACTTATATTAACTAGGATAATAATGTAATTGTTTTATTAATGGATATTAAATTGTGTAATAACACTTCATGACATCATAGAAGACATCATAGTGTTATGTAATGCTTAATGGCCAGTAATCAGATTGTGTCACAATGACTTCACTATATCATACTGTACTTATATTTAATAAAATCATTATCTTTTCATCGTGTGATAAGTAGAATTACATTTGCATTTATTTGATTATAAAATGAGCTGAATAGGTTCTTTATCTGTTGTCCTTTTGGTGGTGTTATGTACATCAGAATAATAACGAAATCCCCACTTGAAAATCTTACTCTTAATGTACACATAAAGCCATTTAATTTTTGTTTAGATTATTTTCAAGTAACAATTTTGAGTCTAGAAAAGTATTATGATGGAGGGAACATTGAACCACCAAAACAGTTATATTGTCTACAGTTGATCCCAAGATGGATCAGGTAAAATGTGTGTGTGTTGCAATTTTGCTGTGGAGCACATTCTTTTCATTCAGTGTCTTTGAGGTCGTGGGTTCGAACCCCAGCCAAGTCATACCAAAGCCTTTTAAAAATTATAGTAGCAGGTGCCTTGCTTGGTGCTTAGCATTAAGAGGTTAGTGTTAGGGCTGGCTGGCCTTTTATAATATGACTGGTTGGGACATGATGCTACATGTCTGCAGCATGATGCCCCAGTGCTTGACGTCACTATAAACTGCCACATTGCAGACATTCTTAGTGATATAACTGAATATTTTTTAAAGCGACATTAAAAATTAAAATAGCACACACATACACACACATCTTTGATCTTATAACTGTATATAAAAAGTCTCTAGGTTATAGTTGTATGCATATGGCTAGATCAAAACAAACGTCCTTTGCTCTGAAAAATGTTTTATCTTAAAATTATTTCCATTTTTTTACTGAAACTTATTACTTTGCAATTAATACAAATTTAACAAATTCATCATAGTCAAAGTATTACATATTTTATACAACTGGGTTGAATTAAGTTTGACTTGAGTTACAAATTTACTAAAACCATATGCTTATAAAAAAATTGTGATTTAAAGATCAAAATCATAAATGGTAAGAGATTATTTCTGATACAAAGCTTGACTAAGATTGCTCAAACGAGATGATTGCCTTATAGCAATTCCAGTCCGTAAAGTTAATCTTGTAAACACTGTGTTATCCCTCTTCCTGCACAATCCTCTATTGCTCTGAATATATCATACACATAATTTCTTTTTTTTGTACATTAAAATAAATAAAATGTTTTTATTTGAATACTAGATTATACTTCAGACTGGGAAAATGAACATTTGTTTATTGAAGTATTCGTGTCTATTTTTTATGTAATAAATCTTAAAATGTTTCATTTTTCAGCGAATTTAAGTGGTATTATAGTGAATACAGGAAGCTGGGTGGATGGAGCTGGTTACGAATCCCTGAAACATGCAGCTGGGTCATTTGAAGGTACATAAAAAGTCATGCAATATCATTTTCATCACAAAATAGTTTAAGTTTTAGTGTAGGGTTAGGAGATTGGAAGGGGATACAGGGTTTTGATTATTTTCATGGCATGGGGTTAGGGGAATGGGAAAGGAACATGGTTTAGTTACGTCTTTGACGTGTGGTTAAGGGAAAGGAATTGGATAGTTTCACTTATTCTCATGACATGGGGTTATGGATGGAAGAGGACCTGGTTTAAATGATTCCCTTTGGTGTGTGGTTAAGTGATTCTAGAAGGAGACAGGATTTGGATTATTCTTTAGTGTGGGGATTGGGGCTGGGAAGGGCAACTATCTGCAAAAGGAGTGTCTTCCTTGACTATCTACCCCATCTATTGGTGTCTCATCAAAGGGTCAATCATTGCATATATAAAAAAATCACTGCCGTTATTCAAATAATTTCTACTCAAAGAATCTTATATGCAGCTTGAGAAGGAAGATGTGTCATATGTGTGACAGATTTTGTATTATGTCTCCTTTGTTATTGTCTTGAGTTAAGGATGGGAGGAGGTCAATACAGCAGAAAGCACTGGACTTTGTGATGGCAGTTCACTGGAGCTCCTCTAGTTTGACATTAACAGTACACACATGGTTGATGTCTTGGTTATATTTTTTATAAACATTAGGCATTTGTTGCATTGTTCTTCAGGAAGGAGAGCAGCCACTGCAGTTCTCAGTCTGATGTAATTTTCATCCCTCAAGTTATCTTTCCATTAATTATAATCGGATATCTTTTGATTGAATTTGGCAGCTCAGCTTAACACCCTACATCATAATGATGGCTACACTGGTACACCTATATATATATAAAATAAGTGGCATTGACATGTATACAACATAGATACATCACTCTTTAGCTACACTGATACACCTAAATTTATAAACCTGTAAATCAGTGGTATGGACATAGGTACAGCACTATTCTGATTACACTGGTACACCAACATGTATATAACATGGTGTGTAAATCAATGGCATTGACAAAGACATTCAAGGAAATTGGTTAATACACCTTGAAATTAACAGTATCTGACAATCATTATAGAGAATATTCAACTAACATCTTTGGTCAGATGAGCACAATATTGATTTGATTAGGTGAAGTTTGCAATTATTACTTTATAGAATCCAAACATACATCAAGCATTGCCTCGCCCTTAATTGAATTTTCTTTTCTTCAATCCTAGTTGATGTTATCATAGTGTTGGACCAGGAGAGATTATATAATGAATTGAAAAGGGACATGCCAGATTTTGTCAGAGTTGTACTGTTATCCAAGTCAGGAGGGGTGAGTACATTGTTTTCCTATCCAAGTCAGGATGGGTGAGTACATTGTTTTCCTATTCAAGTCAGGACAGGTGAGTTCATTGTTTTCCTATTCAAGTCAGAAGGGTGAGTATATGACTTGTCCTACTGAACAAGTCAGGAGGAATGAGCATATTTTTTTAAAATTAATTTAAAATTTGAAGTACATGCGTGTGTAATTTAAAATAACTGCTATTAATGACCATATCATGCAAACAGTGACAAACACCATTGACCTTTATTTAATCATTTGTAACCATGAATGTTTACAATGTAAAGAATGTTCTAAACAAAACAAAACAAACAAGAAAAATGAGCTGGGCAGCAGCTGGTTTCATCAGTTTTGTACAACTCGTGCAATGCCATGTAGTGTCATTTGTTATAGACTGTAAACCAGACTTTTGAATAAATTTATTCTGTTTTTGGATGAGTTAATTACATTTTTTTTAATTTCATTCATAACAGTGGTAGAACTTGAAATGAAAAGATACAAAATTTAACATTGGAAGAAAGAATTAATGTAATTGAAAGGTGTGACAAAGGGGAGACCACTAGCAAAAAATAGCAGCCAGTTTAAACTTAAGTAAAACTCAATTTCAGGTTGTTATAAAAGATAGAGTCGATTATAGTATTCACATACTTTCCCATTTGTTTGTACACTACACTTCCATCAGTTTAAATAACATACATCATCAAGGATATAAAAAAATGCACAAAACTTATTCATTTTTGTCATCAGTTAAAAATTCTAACCTGATTGTTGACATGGGGTCCCAAACACTGTCAGCTTGTTGGTGTTTTGAATCAGATGGGAATTTGTTTTGCAATACAGTTGCCATATTTGCATTGGTGGTCTATGCTTTCAAGCAACAGATGTGATATAGTTCACAATCTTTAATAATCTCAATTCTGTACATTTTGGAATTAATCTCTTTGAACACATGCATACAATATTTTCTCTTTTTTTAAAAACTGAAATAGACTATTTTAGAAACCAGAAAAGAATAGTGTACAGTCTGTCTGAAAATTTCCATTTAGTTTGAAATAAGTTGATGGCGTTAAGGACCTCCTGCTTAGAAATTATTAATGGATTAATATAATCGCAAAGTTTTATGCATTTTTTTTTATCCTTTGTGCTTTTCATTTTTAAAATTTTAGATGACTCCAAACCAACAGGAGTGTGCAAATACAGAAGAAAAAAAAATTCATATGCTAATACATGTATATGTGGTCTTCAGATATAAATGTTGTTCATGTATTTTGATAAATGAATATCTTTATTGCTGTACAAAATTATTTTCAGATGACTATATGCAGTATTTTCACAAGAAATATGAATAAAGAAAACAATCCATGTACAATGATTATTGTTATTTTTCCTTCTTAATTGGTGCAGAATTTTGACTTTTAAAACTGCTCCATTTGTACTAACATGTTTTGTTAGGCCACCTATCTTGAGGGACTGCCTTTTATTGGCAGAATGGGTGATCTCTCAAGACAGCTTTTACTCTACTGTAACCCAAGTCAGGAGGGGTGAATATATCACTTCTACTACAAATCAGGAGGGGTAGGCCCTGCAAGGAAACAAAATTTGACAGCAGTTTGGGCCTGAGATAACAGGTTGTGTTGGGTACCATGCATTTGACCTTATATTTACAGCTGTCTAATATTTTCTATGGACCAAATAAGGAAAAGCTAATTTCAAGGCAAGTAGATGGCATGTGTTGGCATTATGAGATTCTTCAGGCTTTCTTTTAAGAAATCAGTTGACCTTGCTTGAACACATAGGGTTTATCACAAATATTAGAGAATGTGAAAAGTAAGTTACCTTGACTTATTTTTAGTACACTGGTGTAGTATACCTGAAGATACCTGCATATTTAAAGTTCAAAACACCATAGATACATGCTAGATATTGCAGACATGTTAATTAATTTAAAGTCAATGGCATATCAGATATATCACAGTGACTCAATTTTTATTAGTTATGGTGTTGTGTTGTATTGGATCCACACTATTAAGTGTTTTGCAGTAGGTTATCTTGAATACAATTTAGGTTTAGGAAAGAAATGGATGAATGCAAAGCTTGCTGTCAGGTGATTTTGTTTCCCTCATACAGTGTTTAATCTGTAGAAGATAACTTCATCTGGACAATTTACCCACCCCATTTTGTTTGTGGTTTGCTTGTGAGAAATCTTTTATTTGGTCATCTTTTGGATGATAACGCAAAAAAGTTCCAAAATACAAAATGTTACTTTGAAATATTCTTTTAAATACACTTAATTTAATAATAATGACATTCAGCAACATTTATTATTATGAAGTGTATACTGAGATACATTTCAGCTGTCTATAAAATATATATCATCTGTTATATTGAATATAATGATACAGTTTTGAGGTGCATTAAGTTATTTGAAGTATACTATATATCTATTAGACCTTTTTGCTCACAAAACAATTTTATCCTTATATTTATTTCAGTTAAGAAGGAAAAAGTGAACAAATTTACTAGAATTTGTTTTCTCAAACATTTTCTTTTAATTTCAGGTGATGAAAAGAAGCCAGTCTTATAGAGGTGATGCAAGAGAGAGGAAGATTAGGGAATATTTTTATGGACCCAAAAATAACTTTTTCCCACATACATTTGAAGTTAAGTTTAGTGAAGTAAAGATCTTCAAAATTGGAGGTGAGTTTTTCATTGTGTTCCCTTGTATTCTGATGTTGACCTTGCCTCTTTTTTGTGGCAATAATTTTTATAGTTGTCAGCTAGCTCCATTATTAATTTTTATTCTGATGGGGCCTGGATGAGCTGTGGTGGAAAAAATTCTGCCAAAAGTTAGTTATACAGATATAGGAGAATTAGTTTACTGTAATAAGCAGAATCTTTTCATTTTGACATGGCAACTCTTGTACTAGAAACAAACTGTAGAAAGGGAAAATATATGTTGTTTTTGCGCAGGTCTCAGTGGAATATTCAAGTTAATAACATGTTGTTCCATATTTCAAGTAACAAATACATTGATAATAAAAGCAAATGTGTATTTGCCAGCTATGGAAAAATCACAGTTAGGAGGGAAATGGTACATTTTTAGCTGATGCAAAGCATTTTGGTATCCATTTGAGGTTCAAGATGAGTTCACTGACAAGAAATGTTCAGCAGTTAAAGGCAACTAGTACACTGAAAGGGAATAGAATAAACAGAACTGATCTTTAGATGAGGGTTTAATTGTAAAAAGGACATAGATGCTGTGTAAAATGTAAAAAACGGGAAGGGACCAAAACTCCTACTATTTCACCTGTATATCATAACAGTTTCTTGAATCAAAGGAGATGAAGCAGGTGTTGAGTTCTCTATGAATAATAGAATCTTTATGACCTACCCTCATCAAAGGATATGCAAAGCAATCAGATGATGGAAAGTTCATAGAATCGCAGGAAATCCCTGCCATAAAAGTGATAAGAAGCATAAAGTGTTACTGTTTCAGCAATCCTTCCAGCTATCTACGTACATCACACTTTAGTTTTGATTTTCATTTAGATAAAGAAATGTATTATATTGCAAAAGATGGGGTTGTGGTGTTGTATAATTCATGTCCTTTGAACATATATTTAGTATGATGATTTATGTATTTTCCAAACTTTTTAGCTCAAAATTAAGACTCAAAACCAACAGTTCAGCTATTATACTTGGACTAATATGTATTATTTAACCTACTGTTATGACTTAGAAGTGGCTGCAGCATACAGCTTTGACTTTAATTGAAAGATAACAAGCACATGTAGGAGTGTAATGATAAATCTAGGAGTCTGTCCTTTTCAAAGTATAATAACAGAATTTTCGATTTTTTTGTGCTCATTAGTTGGGTTTTTATTTGTGTTTTAAAAGTTTTGAGAATAGATATGGTTTCAGTCTGAAAAAATGTAGATTTGAAAAGTCATTGTTTTGACAACAGAGATGATTCTGTATTTTCTTTTGCAGCACCAGCACTGCCAGACTCATGTCTTCCCCTTGGGATGAAATCTCAAGATAACAAGACAAAAATTGTACCAGTCCGACCAAGTAAGGTTTTCTTGAGATCTTTATATAATAACAAACAGATATTTGAGAGTAGAAGTTGACAGCCACATGAATCTTGCAAATGACTGTCTGAAAAGCTGAAAGTTATAAAGTGCACTTACAAAAAATGTACACATGTAGACATTTTCTAATAGTAGCATACATTGACTGTTTATACATTAGAAAATGCATTATCCTTTTTATGCAGTTGTATTTCAGTTTTTTTTGTCACATGAAGGATGACAAAAATGACCTATTTTTACTCAGTCCCATGATACAGACAAAATGTTTATCATACTTGTAGCAAATTATGCTTTCAGTTTCATGATACTCATATTTAGTAAATCCCTATTTAATACCTTACTTATTTATGCCATCAATAATACAGTACTATAATCAGTGAGATCCATGCATGCTAATGTCTTAATCTTGTGTCTGATAGTCGAGTTCATCAGTTCTCCATCATCTTTGTTTCTGATCCAGTTTATATCAAATTTAGTAAATTTGTACTGTCATCAAAATGTCAGATGAACACAACTACAAGTGAGATCAGTGTATATTAATGAATTGATCTTGCATCTAATTGTACCTTTTACTGCTTGAGGGAAAGTATTTCTGACCCAATTTAGATAAAATATTCTAAAAATCACGATGATGGTGATGAGTTTCTTTCATGAGCAAGACTTGTGCATATATATATATATATATATATATATATATATATATATATATATATATATATATATATATGAGGTGATCTTGCATCTGATTGACTGTACCTTTTACTTCTTGAGGGATGGTATTTTTGACCCAAGTTTGGTAAATACTCTAATATCAAGATGATGGTGGATGAGTTTCTTTCATGAGGTGATTAGCCAGGTCTTTTAACCAGACTATAGACTATTTTTATCAAAATTATTAAACCGGGCACATGCTGGATTAATATCATTACAATCAAGATCTTTGCATATTTATGAAGTGATCCTGTATCTGATTGGCTGAGATGTTTACTACTGATGTGACTGAAGAATTCAGGATGGTTGTTAAGTAAGCCTATAACATCATAGTCATTGACAAGTTTTATAATTAATTAGATCTGCACATATTAATGGTGTAAATTGTTGTAGATTGACTGAGGTTTTTTTTTCCTTCTCTTTGGAGAGTATTTTTCAAATCAGATTTTGATAAAACTTGGTAAATAGGTTGGATTCACTCAACTCTGATTGAGGTCTGTGCATATTAATTATATCTTTGGAAGGAGTTTTATCAGCCCTTAGAGGTTAGAGTGTGGTTAGGCCTAATGGTTAGAGTATCTGCCTCAGACACGGGAGATTGAGTTATACTAAAGACTTATAAAATTGGTACTTACAGCTTGCCTTGCATTGGCAATCAGCATTAAGAGTTTTGTTTTATGGTTGGTCGGTATGGTGTCAGGATAATGTGACTGCATGGGACATTATGCGGCATGTCTGTGGCATGATGATAAAGTGCTTGACATCACTATAAACTGCCATACTGCAGACATCTTAGCAATAGGACTGAAAATTATTTAATGCTACATTAAATGTTCAAATTGTAAGCACACACACATCAGACCTTAATAAAATAGTTTGAATATAAAGGTTCAGAGATAGTTTACATAGATTGTGTTCATATAGTTCAACATGAGACAGCTTTTTGAAATATATAATGGTGAGTTATATTATCTGAGTGAGCAATATCTGGCCCACTTAGGCTTCTTATTTTGTAGTGAAAAAATTGGAATACTTTAACTCTTAATTTCAGGCACAAGTTTACTTCACCATGTGTTCAGTATAAATAATGCCAACTCACCAGAAGAGAATCTTATTGAAATGAATGTTCTGGGATTTGTTGTGATGTAAGTACATACTAAAATACATATATTGCATTGTTGTAGCTTTGGCACATAATGCAAGGCATTTTATACCAAACCACAATCAAATGCTTTTGTGTTTTGATGATGCATTACATAATACAAATGTCCTGGATAAATATAGAAAACATTAACATGAACTTTAATGTTCACTCGGGCTTCACCCTTAATATTCTCCATAAGCTAGTCATAGATTTGAAAAGATTTCAGGATATGGAAGTTTCCTATTTCCCCTATATTAGGATATTAGTTGTGCCTGCCTTGGCATATCCATCTGTCCATATACCCATTCACACCATAGATTATTCTCATTGTTAAACTTGTTGCTGTTTGTTTTCTCATGTATGCACTAAAAAAACTTAATAGTAATTGCTCAAAATTGGTATTTCTTTTACTCAAATCAAGTAAAAAGTTAGTAAAAACATTTCTCAAATGGATGAGTAGTTGCAAGTAATTTCAAGTGATGTTAAGTAATTATTTTACAAAGTAAAATATTACTTAGTAATTATTTGACTCTAAAATATTATTACACAAATTATTTTACTTGGTAAAATATTATTACTTGGTAATTATTTTACTAAGTAAAATAGTATTACTAGTAATTATTTTTGCAAGTAAAATATTACTTAGTAATAAATTTACAAAATAAAATATTTTACAGAAATAAGTAACTGTGCATTAATAAATGCAAGCAAATGTAAGTTTTTAGTAACATTGTGGGTAAAAATGTGTTCGTGTCAGTAGGAAGACTTTGTAATGTGTTAAATATTCTTCATACAGGAAAGCAGTTATTGTTATTAATTATTTTGCTCAGTAAAAGATTATTATTATTAGTAATTATTTTACTCAGTAAAATATTATTACTTAGTAATTATTTTACTCTAAAGTATTACATAGAAATTATTTTACTTGGTAAAATATTATTACTTAGTAAATGTTTTACTCAGTAAAATATTACTTAGCAATTATTTTTGCAAGTAAATATTACTTAGTAATAAATTTACAAAATAAAATATTTTACAGAAATAAGTAACTGTGCATTAATAAATGCAAGCAAATGTAAGTTTTCAGTAACTTTGTGGGTAAAAATGTGTTCGTGTCAGTAGGAAGACTTTGTAGTGTGTTAAATATTCTTCATATAGGAAAGCAGTTGTATTCCAGTCTAGGTGTGACAAAGTAAGCATTTTATTGATCCAGTTACCAAAATTGAAATTTTTTACTTCTCCATATAGATTTATATCCTGGTGGGATTCACACTTCAGATTATTGTTAGAATTTGAATGTAATGTATTTGCTTCAGTTTTCAAGTTATTATTCGAGGTTTGTTATTAGCCTTTGAAGCTTCTTTAGAGATAAAATTATCATTTTTGTTTATAAAGCTTAAATGTCATGTTCACATGGAAGGAGAGACAGCTTGGGTCAAAAAAGGCACTTTTCATCTTTGAGATAAAATAATTTATTTTATTCTTTACCAGGCATGAAATAGCTCATGCAAACTAGGAAATGCATGTTTGATTTGGAAATGGGGAAGATAGATTGATAAAATAATCATTTTTGGACACAATACATGAACTGTGTGAGTTGGAGGAGGATGGAGAGACTGGTAAAAAAAGTCACTTCAAGGTGTCAAATTCTGTCTTGAATTATTGTGATTCCCATTTTACTAGATATGGGTGAAGGCCACGTTTTAATTATATTCTGAAGAATAAAACCTGTTTCAACTATAAAATAATCTTAAGATTTTTTTAAACTTCATCACAAAATATACACCTATTTTAAAACTATAGCAGCAGCAACAACTTTGGATAATAATAATAATAACAACACTCATGTAGAAAAGTGATCAATTTTTTAAGTCTTCCACAGGAGGGATTTATAATGCATGCAATTTTCATCTTGCAAAAGTCATTCTACATGAATCGAAATCACAGACTCTTCATGCAAGCTTGCAACAACTTTGCACAAACAGTTTTAGTTACAAGCTAGTATTTGGAACCTTGTGGCAAACTTGCTGAAGTCTGCACTGAATAAACTGTCAAGCTTGCATGGTTCTTTATCACAAGCTTGCACAAATCACGTAAAAGAAATATTACAAGCTTAAGAGAAAATATGCTGCATGCTTGTGCATTCCTTAATCACTTTATCTACCTGCATCCTTGCCATTCCTTAATCACTTTATCTACCTGTTTCCTTGCCATTCCTTAATCACTTTATCTACCTGACCTGTATCTTTGTCATTCATGCCCTCAGTGCCTACTGAATGCTTGATTTCAGTGTATGCATTTACATCCTATATTACAGCTAATGGTGGTCAGTGATAACTGTTTCATGCAAGCATATTCTACCACTTGATTGCATTTTTAGGCTAAGCAATCAGATCCAAACAAAGCTAGGATGAATAATTAGAAGTAGTTTAAGTGTCTTCTACTGTATTGTGTTCCTTAAGAGTGTCCCACTCTGATTTTAATCCAGTGAAAAAGGGTAATGAAATTAATGAAAGGAACTTTGCTCACATGTCTCTTTGTTTCCTTTATGACCTGATTTAATGACAGTAATGATTCTTAATTTTTAGTTGATTATTTGAGGATTGACTTCTTCATGCGATATTGCATTTTAAGTAAAATAATTATCCCAATGTTATTATGTTTTGCACACTGTTAGAAGTCATGTTTGTTTTCTACCCATCCACTGCAGAATCTAAACAAGATTCAAGAACTACTACCCAGTTTCTAACCTCCCATTCATATAACAAATCTGAGAAAAAAGTTCAGTCCCAACTTGTATCTTATATGAATTAAAAGTCTTTTCAGTACAGTCCATATATAGCCCTCACCATAGTACTGAAGCTGCCCTTCTGAGATTAGTTAATGACCTTCTCTCAGCTTTAGATAGTGGAAAGATTAGTTCTCATCTTCATGGACTTGACTGTGGCATCTGACATAATAGACCATGATATATTACTTCACCATTTCCAGTATTCACAATACAGCCTTACCGTGATTCAATTCCTACTTAGTCAACAGCCATGAATGTTGCTCGTAAATGGAAAACATTCCAGCACAGTTGATCTATTTTTTGGTGTTCCACAAGGCTCTGTTCTCAGCCCTGTTCTCTTCATTATATATGCTCAGCCACTCTAAAGTTTTACAGATCAACATCTGGTGTTTCACCATTTGTATGGTACTACACTCGGATACACAAATCTAGCTGCTCGACTGAAGTTGAGGCTACCATTCAATGCATAGAGGGGTGCTTTCCAATGTGAAGTCATTGATGACATGTAACAAGCTGCAGATGAATGATGATAGAACTGAAGCCATCCTGATCAACGTGCAAAGACTTTCTCATTCACATCCTTTACCTCAAACAATAAGTATCAGTAATACCAACATTAAATTCATACAGTCTGTACCAGACCTAGGTATCACTCTCAACAGTACGCTAGCTTTACACCAATGTCATGAACATAAGCAAGGCTGCTTATCAGGAGTTGAGACCCATCAGCTTGATTAGCAATTTTCGTTTAGTTGATGCTACTGGACTAATGTAATTCATTTCTGTCTGGTGTGTCTCAGTATCCATTACAGAAACTTTTTAAAAGTAGAAAGTTCAAAACACAGCTGCTCTGATTATCCTTATAGTATGAAGAATTTTGCACACATGTACACCCCAACTCAGTAACCTTCACTAGCTGCCCATTCACTCCAGAATCAAACATAAAATCTATTCACTATGCTACATTTTGTTGAATGGCTCCAGTCCAGTATACCTATCTGATATCACCCCAACTAGAAACTTGTGCTCCTCTTCTGATACTTGTATTCTCATTGTTCCCACTTTTAAAATGAAATCATATGGACTACATTCTTTCATGTACCATGGGCCCAGCTATTTAGGACAAATTGCCCATTGATGTTTGACATGCGGATGCTGTGATTTCATTCAAGAGTGCTCTTAAGACTGACATATTTGGGCTACAAGTACAAACTTAATAATGTTTACTTCCTTAATTATTGTGAACATGTTTGTCTTTGTTTTGTAATTTTATGGTGTTTGTTTTTGTAATCTCATCATTGCATACAATTCATGTGTTATTTAATAATGTTATGCACTTAGAGTTTCCAAATATTAGGCACTGTACAAAGTCCTCATTACTATTATTATTATTATTGGTAGATGTTGTTCTTTTATGAATTTCTAGGTTTACCAAAACAGTGTGATGTAAGGAATTTACTAGTGGTTTTTAAAATTCAAACAGGAATACCTTTCTTTTTCAGAATGGAGATCAGCCTTGAGAAGCAGTGCTTTACAGTGTTATCCCCAACCCCCAGGCCACTATCCAAGTCTATTTTGCTTCAGTTTGACATGCAGTTCATGGATATTCAGTGATATTATCTCTTTCAATCTGACTTAGAGAGGGACATCTAGAAATTCTTGGACTGCTGGAGAATATTGTGAGGAAATATTCTGGAAAACAATTTCTGTGTTGGGAATACTAATATAGTGATCCTTTGTCATGGTAAATCCATGATATTATGGAATTATAGACACAGCAAAATAAATATAGACTGCCAAAGACGTATGTACAGGGATAGAGTTTGCTATTATCATGGTATTCATATGAATCAAATTTATTCCTTCTAGCATGGGATCACTGTATATCAACCAGGTACACAAGTGAGGAACGTTTTACATGGTCAAAAGAGAGGAGTGTGTCCTTGTTTTTATGGCCTAAGATAGACTACAATCAGGGTCACTGTTTTGACCATGATTTGCTAATGATGGCATAAGGAAAGGATTGTTATGGTCTGTAGAAGGTGTTATTACATACTGGTTCTGACAAAACTGCCCCCAAAATTCTGTTTTGCCTCAGTATTTTATTTAACATAGGATTCTATGCCTTTACCAATGTTAGGTATTAATGTTCTTAATATCGGATTCTGTGGTTTCACATTGTTAGATATTAATGTTTTTAAAACATTTGGAATATTCTGTTGCTAAAGAACTTAAGAAGTATGCAAGTCAAGTAATTACATTTTGTTTTATATATTGCAAGATGTGAACCAAATTTGTTTGCTTTTTTATTTTTTTAAATTTTTTTATTGCTATGCTGGTCATAGACAAGAGGAGCTTTTGTCTGTCATCAATTGTCCATCCAAGGGTACCAGCTAGAAAAACTTGTTATAGATACTTCTCCTAAATGGATGGTCACATGGGTTTTAACTTTTTAAAAAATGTGCAATAATTAATTGATTCTGAATGAAAATAGTGTAGATCTGGCCACCAAATCTGCTTATTTGTGAAAGGGTTTTGAAGAAGTTTTGAAAACAAGATTAACTTAGGGACCACTAATATAGTGATCCCTATCACGGTAAATCTATGATATTATGGAGTTCTTGACACAGCAAAATAAATGTAGACTGCCAAAGACTTATGTACAGGGATAGAGTTTGCTATTATCATGGTATTCAGATGAATCAAATTTATTCCTTTTAGCACGGGATCAGGGACCAAGTCATATTTCATTATTTGCATTTTATACTACATTGAGCTTAAAAACACTTGTACATATATAAGTGAACTTGGACCAACCTTTGCATTCCACTGAACAAGGTCATAGTCAGCACTTTGCATTGATTTTAAGGTCAGCGGTCTTGACTCGGCAAGTTTTCAGCTGTAATGGCTTGTCAGCGTGATAGGAAAAAGTATGAATGAATTTTTAACAAACCCACTTTGAGGATATATCCAGTGAATGCATTTGAATGATGATAATTAAATAACACCTCCCCCCCCCCCATATTTACTTACAGATTTAACCAAAATGTGGCAAGTGAATATATCTTGGTATTGTCTAAGATAACATAAGTGATTTTCTATCAATGATATCAAGTTCAAGGTCAAAGATCATGACAAATTTTGTATTGCACTTACAGATATGTCAACAATTTAACTAGTAGTTACACGAATAAAATAAGAAAGTGCCTTATGTTTGATTCATGGAAATTATTTCAGCCATTAGAGTTTCTGTCCCTTAGAATTTTTTCTTTCAGCTTGCCTGTCCATAAGGCCAAATGAGCTTATGGCATGGGCCCATGTCCCATCTTGTGTGTTTCAACTATTGCCATTTTAAACATCTTCTAAATAGCCACAAGACCAAATTTGGCACAGAAGCAGTTGGGATGAAGAGCTCATATTTTTTACAAATGTTGCTAATCTGCAATCAGACATGGCTACCATTATTAAAAATAGTTAAAACCATTTAAACAACTTCAGTTATGGCTGGTGTTACTAAAAATAGAAAAGCCACTGTTACTAAAAGTGGAAACACCTTTAAATGATTTCTCCAGAACTGCTGAATAAAATGTGACCAAACTTGACAATACTTCCAGTCATGAAGGCCATTAAATGTTTCTATAAATAGTTTTGATCTATTTTCAGTTATGGTTATTGTTACTGCAAAATAGTACAAACCATTTAAACAACCTCTGGAACAGAAATCATCAAGGTAAGAAGGCCTTGAAAGTTTTAAACTTGATGCAAATGATGCAGATCTGCCTTCAGTTATGCCTGCTGTTACTAAAAATAGAAAAACCACTGTTGCTGAAAAAAGAAAAACCTTTAAATGACTTCATCTCCAGAATCATTGAATGGAATATAACCAAACTTGACAGAGAGTACCATGGCATGAAGACCTTAAATGTGTAGAAAATGATGCCAGAAGCGATTTCTTTTATTACAGAAATAGAAACTGTAAAACATCTTTTTGAAAACTGCTGTTCAGAATTTTGACCAAATTTGATGGTGCATCCTGACATAGTAAACTGTCAAACTTTTACATCTGATCCTGATCTATCATCATATGTACTGTATTTACTGTATGTTTTCAGATGGCAAGAAATGCTTTTTTTGTCTTCTGTATAGTTATTAAACCAAAAAAATGTTCAAATACATCTTTGTTGGATGGTGTACCTTCAGTTAACTTGATGGCCTGATATCTAGTTTAAGAGGATTATTAATTTAATTTTTATTTTTTGCTGCAGTTGGTAACCATTATAAGCATAAAGTTACTTTTTTCCTGCAAAATGGAAACTTTTACATGACAGTGTGTTCCAGTCACTTTGAAATTGCAACAAACAGTCAGATTCCATTGCTCTTATTCAAGTTTGCTGCTGACTTCCTTTAATGCAGGGTGCATGTGTTATTGAAGTTGCCACGAGAACGATTACACAAATCCCCATTTGTCATTGTGACAGAAACATCAAATAATTGTAGAACAAAGTATTGATTAGAACTGGCAGCTTGTCTACATAAACAGAAAAACAGGATTTGTTCAGTTTGGGACCTAGGTCTTCTGTCGATTTTTTTGAACCTTGACATCAACATAAATAAAACAAATTTTGTTGTTTATATTCTTAAATAAATGTGATATGTTTCTAAAGGTTCTTTCTTCTTTTTTATTCTCATTTTTAACCTAGCGATCGATAGGCAGCTCTAAAATGAGCAGAACAGTCAGCTTGTTGAATATTGTTTTGATGCATTTCAGAGATTTCAAGGGGATTAGATGATAATTGTTTATAATATACCTTATGGGATTTCTGTGACGTATAGAAGGCAGCCACTGCTCGATATACTAAAAATTTAGCTCCCACAATCAGTGTTTATCATCGTTAAAGAGGTTTAATACCTGTAGAACAATAACTAGGCCTAATCCATGGTACATACTGTCTGAGGGATAATGGGTTTGTTTTGATGCCAATAAATTTACTAATCCATACTGACTCATTCATGCATTGTTTTATGAGGAAAAACCAGGTTCATGGTTTTTAAACAAAGCCATAAATATCACACGTGTTTGAAGTGGTTTGTGTAGTGATGTCTACACTGACAACCAATCATATATTTGTTAACTGAATGAAGCTAGTAAAAAGAGAAACAATGATAAATTATTCTATATGGTATGTTTAGATAACCAACACCCCATGGAAAAATTACATGATAAAGCATAAATAGGATACCTACCACTATCAGAAATTAAATATTTAAGTTTACATAACAAATAGCTATCATAGTGGAATGTAATTTTTTAGTACTGATAATAATTTTGATGGGTCGTCTTAGATTGTGTCCACAAACTGTTCAAGAAATTTGTTTATGGTCAAGCAACATCTGAAAGTTACAAGGCATTTAAATATTTAAATATTATTTTTCCCAAATAAGTTTGTTGTCCAAAAACAGTGTCCGAATGCATACAGTAAATACAATAGATGCAATTACTAACAATAGGAAAACTTGAAAAAGCCCAAAACAACTGAACAGAATGCATCCTATCATGAGGATTTTTCAGACTGGCCAAGTGTGAAATAAAGTATCCTGGTAAAGAGGGCTTTCAGATTTTTACAACTGATACTGATCTGTCAGTAAATATGAGCACATTACTAGAAATAGAATAAACTTCAAACATCTTCTCCAACACTGTCAAATAGAATTTGATCATAATAGACAGAAAGTCTCCTGAAATAAAGACCTTAAAATGAATACAAAATAATGCAGTCCAGCCTAAAATAAGGCCATCATTTGTTATGACTCTATGGTCTTAAACTAAGTAACAGAAAAGAGCAAAAACCAACAATTTGCATAAATTTCAACAAGTAATTTATCTCTAGAAGACAAATTGAAAATCTAAAAAGAACTTACAATATTGTGGATTAATATCCTAAAATTTCTATCACAAGTCCAAATGTAAGACGTTCCAATTTAATTTCATTGGTATTCCAAATAGTTCCAATATTGAATGTGTTGATGTGCCTATAGTCTGTAATGTGCTAATTCGTCAGTGGCCTTGACTGTGGCAGTGTTAAGAGTCTTTTGATATATCACAATAATATAATCGAAAAATGTTCTTTTCTGAATTCACTATAATTGCAAATTAATGTCCAGTCCAAGATATTATTTAGGAACACTTTGTATTTCAAATGAAAACAATAATTTGAATAAATAAATCTACCCAAACAAAAAACTGAACTCAATAAGAAGACTGACCCTGCTTCAAGATGTTAAAGCAAGAATGAGTAATTTTTAGATAAACAAGATTATTTAGCCCTCTACTTGACCCAGGTAGCAATTACCATTTTCTGAAAAAATTCTGTCACTTAATAAAATTTTCCATTCTAGAACATTCTGAGGTCAGAATAAAAACTTTTAAATCAAATTCAGTTAAACATATTTACTTTAATATTGATCTGAATATTTAATCCACTCAGAAATATTAGATATGTACTATGTTGTTTACAAAATAAATCTCCCTAGTCAGGTACATATTGCACTTGATTTTGGACAATGTCAAGTACTAAATATCAACATATAATCATTAAGAAAATCCAACAACACAAATTAAATATACCATTACACCATTACAGAGAATAGAAAAACATTAAAATAGTTATTTCTCCAAAACCACTGAATAAATTTGAATAAACTAGACAGAAAGCATCCTGTCATGAAGACCTTTCAAGTTTTTTTTTTTTATATAAATGATGCTGGTTCACCAGCAGATATGGTCACATTGCTAAAAGTGAATAACTTTTAAATGACTTCCTTACAAAAGCATCTCAACCAGTCTTGATGGAAAGCATTTTGGCAATAAGAACTTTCATATTAGAGTAATAATACCAATCTGTCAGCAAATATGGCCACCATTACTAAAAATAGAAATACATTTTTCAAAAACCACTTAGCTGAATCTGACCAAATTTTGTAGAAAGAATCCTGGCATAGAGGGCTTTCAGTTTTATGCAGTCAATACCAATCCACCATTAAACATGTCTTAAAAGAATTATGCCAAACTTTACAGAAAACATCTCAACATAATGGGTGTACATTTTTTTCACAAATGATGCCAATCTGCCACTAAAAGTAGAAAAATATTTATTCAACTTATGAAGAAAAAGAACAAAAAGCCCCAGCTCCACAGAACTTATTATAAGCTTCCTGATATGGGAGCCTCGTAGTATTTTACAGATGATGCTGATGTACCTTTCAGTAAGGGTGAAAATACAACAATAAGAAAAACCTTGAAACAATTGTACATAACATATGCAATCAACAGCACTGGATGTAATTTCAATAGAAAGCTTCATACTGACATAGACTTGTTAACAACTGCACAAGGGCAGATGCCAGCCAGGTCAGTGATCTCAGACCACTTGGGATTCCTGTTTAAGATTGGATTATTTGTCCTGAAGCATTTTAAGAATTACAGAAACCTTATTGAAATGCTGTGTATTTGTTAGAAATGCATGTAAATGGGTGTCAATACACGCGGATCAGGCTTTGTTTCTTTCAAGACCAAATACTTTATGATGCATATATAAAGCATACAAATAACATCTTTCTGCTCAATATAGTGCAGCTTGATTAAGGACTTTTTAATGCTGGTGGCAAAAGGAACATGAAAAAAACCAAGCAAAATATGAGAGATGAATCCATGAATGAAATGGCCACAACTTCATAGCTATCATAAATGAGAGACACTGAGGTGAATAATTTTGCCAGTGAGATGTTGTAGGATTTAATGCCATTTTTCAGCACAGGATAGGCTATATATGGTGGCCAGTATAAATGGTGGAGGAAGACCCTAGTAAAACCCCAGAAAGAACCACCGACCCACGAGAAGCTACTGGAAAGCTTTCTCACATATCCACATTGGCCAAACCGAAGACTCGCCAGTCAAATGAAAACTGAATTCAAAATGAACGCAAACAAAATGTATGCAATGAAATATAGAATGAATGCTAATGAAATGATGAATGCAGTTGAAGGCAGCAGAGAACACGAGTGCAGAATGCAGATTGATAAATGATAAAACCGAAATGAATGTATTTTGAAAATCTACTTACATGTATTTTGGGCTACCACTAAATTTACACAGCCATCTTCCTTTTTGCATGATGATTCAGGCAGTCTAAAAATTTAAAGCCTAGTAACTGGGACCTCCTCACTTATACAGTGACCCCTCCAGTATTCTAAGTAAGTTTCCTGTCAGGTTTGTTCATCTAATTTGACTGAGAAAAAAAGCTTTACAACACTGGTTACCAAATATTCAGTCCACTGTTAGAGCCCCTGTTGTTTTAAATTATTTTTGGATACAGTGGACATATTGGATAATGGACATAAAGCAATTTAACAGTCTTAACGGCCTTGACACCAAAATACTCCCTGTAAAATTATGTGCAAATCGGTCAATCACTTTAGAAGTTATAAAAATCAATTGTAAATGCACGATAAAGGACCATATGGAAAGCTTCCATATAGTCAATTGAACTAAAAAAAAGAATATGATAATACAGTTATTTGTGCTCCAATAAGAACTTTGATAGAGCCGAATTTGGCTTCATCTGAGTTTGGCATTAACAGTTTTCTGAGTACCAGTGTGATCAAATTAAAATTGAATACTATTAGTACCTAAAAATTTAAATGTAAAGCAAACAAAAACATTCCAGCACCATGTTAAAGTTTGGCAACATTTCTCTCTGCATTATGTACTCAATTTTTTTAACAATATTGTTTTAAAAATATGTAATGTGAGCTTTAACATGGGGTTCAGACCATTCAGTGGCCTGTGTCAATGATTTATACATGGAATGGTGTTTGAAGATCAGAAAAAGCAGATTTATTTGATTTTTATTGTATTTAGCTAAGTTTGACACTGTAAAGAATTTTCGATTATAGCCTGATAATAGAGTAGTGTGTGCTAAACTATAAAGACTGAAAAGGATAATTTTACCATATCTGCACTTCATTTGCATTTATTTTGCACAAAGGAATTTGACTAAATTTGACAGAAAGCATCCTTGCATAAAGGTCTTTGAATGCTAGACAAACAATGCTGATGTGCCATCTAATATGGATAAAGATAAAAATAGATAAATCTTAAAACTTCTTTTCTTAATGTTTAATAAACAGCATTGGAAGAAATTTCTTGAGAAAACAACCTACTCAACTTGATTTCTTAGCCCATTATTCTAGCATTTGGCAAAGACAAATGTCAGGTGAGCAATATCAGGGACATTTAAACCTCTTATAATTTTCTCTCCCACTTTATAACCAAGGGGGCATTGAAATTGTCAGCATCCATTCACCTGTTTGCATTAGCGTTCATATTTTACATCTGAGAATGAAAAAGTAAGGTTCGCAAATCACACAAATTTCTCTGTCGCATGGGTGAAAATAATTATTCCTGTTTCACGACTCCGAGGCGCATCGGTAAATCTATCGCTCATAACTATACCTATCCAATGCATGATTCGTTTTTTTAAATGTTTTGTGCCATATCAAGTAAATCAAAATTTGACAATGGAATTCTCACAGCGCTCACCAAGGTAGTCGCAACCTTCGCCCCGTTTCTGTACTTGATGTTAGTCTTAGACCGTTTCCATGAATTTGTATTTAAAACATGTATGCGGGCAAGACGGCTCTTTTGCCTTTCTGGAGTATTGTGTGCTCTTGGAAGTCTCCCGGCTACGTACTTCTCTAATATCTCTTAATTGTCTGACGTCCTAATTCTCCAAGAGTGCCAAGACCAAAGGTTTCTGCAGCTACTAGTGCAGCGGCTTTTAAGAGAGCTGATAATGCGGAGAAATGGGAAATATAACGCCGGTTTTTGCCATATCGGAAACTTCAGTGGCTCATAATGTCGCTTCTGTTGCGTTTCTCCGCGCCTCATTGAAATGAGTCATATGATGTTTGGTTAGCGACAGGTTATTTGACCCCGACCCCCCCCATCCCACACATACATCTGCTCCGCTGTTAGTCACAATATTACTGCACTGTTGTTCTTGGCCGCCGATCTTAGTTTTGTGTTACTTGATTTCGTTCAAAACTCATCTATATTTCATCGGATGGTTCCTGATGACCGTTCAGTCTCAAAGAACCTTCACTGACACCATATCGTTCAAACGCCATTGGGTTTTCTTCCTGAGAGTTTAAAGTGTCCATGCCTGAAACGCTACGAACATATGTCGTGGCGCAGAAGCCCTCTATTCTTGTGTAATTGGCCATGTAAACTGTCCACACTGTTCTCTGTACTGCAACTGTGGTCTTAGGAACTCAATGTTGATTGACCACCACATAGCATAAAACTCAATAATCGCTTTTCCTCAGACAGCGACGTTGTCATCTCTGAGTCCAAAGTGATACAGAAAGCAAGGGAATCAGTCTGTAGTGTCACCCGCATTTCACCACTCCGTGGGGAGGAGTTGTGGATTAACTACCTCAACAATCTTGCATCGGAAACTCCGCGGAATTCAGGGTTTCCTTCATCTACTCATATAACCACGATGATCACCAAAAATGCACGTCTGGATCATCTCAAACAGACCCTCAAAATTCAACATTTTCTCAAGCAGTCGCGAAGAGAAGCTTTCCACTCGGAAATAATATGAAGTGAATGGCACATGTTCACCCAGTCGTGCGCAAGCGAACATATCTTACATCTCCAGGCATCGATACCACATATATCTAATATCCTTCTCTGGCTCTTGGAGGTGAGTATGTTAGCACCGAGTAAGATACAAGGTTAACTCTCCACGACTGCCACACATTTCGTCATCATCGGAGAGAGGATATCATACAAACACGGCCAGAAACGTTAACCCTAGGTTAGAGCGTCCGCCTCGGATGCGGGAGGTCGTGGGTTCGATCCCCCGGCTGAGTCATACCAAAGACTTAAAAAATGGTACTAACAGCTGCCTCGCTTGGCGCTCAGCATTAAGAGGTTAGTGTTAGGACTGGTCGGCCCGGTGTCAGGATAATGTGACTGGGTGGGACATCATGCCACATGTCTGTGACATGATGCCCCAGTGCTAGACATCACTATAAACTACCAAACTGCAGACATCATAGCGATATGACTGAAAAATTGTTAAAGCTACGTTAAAAATCCAAATCACACACACACACACACACACAATCTCTCTCTCTCTCTCTCTCTCTCTCTCTCTCTCTCTCTCTCTCGTTTTATTAATTACCATATAGTCATAGCACGCCAAAAATTACGAATTTGTTCATCACCAAGGTCTAAATGTAAATGGTGCCACTCAAACATCCAATATGGCTTACATGATATGAATTTTTTAAATCTTGTCACTTCTTTTCCTGAATTAATTTTTGTATCGACATGTGTTTTGATTAAAAGACTTATTTTAATGTGTAGTTCTTATTAAATGAAAATGGTATAAATCTGATGGGCTGCCATGATAGCCGCGTTGAAAAAATCTTATAATTAATGATTCTTAGCAACAGGTGGTCATATACACATGGCGTGTTCACTTGAAAACGTCTTATCACGTCTATTTGGGCCTAAAGAAATACTGTGCCGATCTGACCTCAAATATAACTGCATGGTAGCCATCTTACAAATCTTTATATCGATACTACTCCTATATGTATAATCATTTTGACATGGCTTATCATAAAGAGAACAATTATGATATGCAGCTGATCCACAAATAAATCTGATGCCGATCTGACATCAAATGTGACAAATTCGGCTGCTACCACCATTACATTTTCATCAAAAAACTTTTTATAATATTTAAGATGCTCCTAAATGAAAATGATGCTCATCTCGTATCCAATATGGCAACCAGACGCTTTCAGATTCTTCAGTTAAAAATTAAGAAGCGGTCTTGTATTGGAATCTTAAAAATTATTTTGGACAGTAGAGTATCAGTCCCTACAAAGGAATCTTGTCAATACTACAGAATCAAGCAAATTTACGATACAAATTAGAACAAAAGTGATTTAGTCTTATTGTTGAAGTATATTGAGTTGATATAAATATCGAATTCAGGAATTTCGTTTGGGGATGGGATGGGGTACAAACAAGCGTGCGAAAGGTTTGTGGGATCAAAGCCCGATGGGGCCTAGAGTCATAAGTATTTTCATGGCATACAGTTAACCATCTAAGTATAAAAGAAAATTTATTCTAGGAATCATTCTGTTGTTTTTTTGCGCTCATTTTCTATTTTTTGCGGGGGAGAGGAAAGAGGGGGAGTAGTATGAAACTCTGTTTTGCCTTTATTGTCCCATTTTGAGCCATTCCAATCGTCCTCGCCTCAACCACCATAACTATTTAGCCGCCCTCGCAAGTGTTGCCTATTGTTCACTTTTAATTTTGTCCGCGGGGGTGTAAACTACACGTGACCTAGTAATGTGGGGTTCAGTCTCATAAAAATGTCAATGCCCAATATGGTTTTCGAAAACGGCAAAACCTAATCGTTCAAATTACTCCGCTGTGATTGTAAAAATGCATAGTATACTCAGACATGCAGGCCTATGGCATCGAGCAATACATACACTGTATGAATGAATATACTCCATACAGATATGCTTTATTACTGATTGCAACAATACTCATCACTAAAACTCTTTTCTTTTTTTTCTTCTAAAATCTCTTTTGTCATCTGTTCACCTTTTTTACTCCATGTCGTTGTTTTAGTTTATGTGCGGCTGCTTCTGAAATATCTTCAAGTTTCAAGAGATGAACAAACGCTTCCACTGTAGTTTTAGTTCCATTTTTCAGTATTTTATATGTATCACTGGATGCTGATTTTATGTCTTTGAATGTTGATTTTATTTGTTCCATATTAAAGCTTAGCATCGGTAGAGTTTCTTGTTTGAGGGTCCTAAGGCTAATACTTATAAGCTCTACATCGTTTTGATTAATATCAGATTATTTTTACCCCAGGGCAATATTTGAGAGCATTCCATATCTGATATAATCTGGCTGAGGTTATTTAATATGTTCTTGAACTTATCTTGCAAGAACAGAATCATGCTGGCTCTGTATTTCCTTAATAGTTTCTGGCGGAAGTTCTTTTTATATTTTTGGTATTTATATGTCTTTGTATTTTGAATAGCAGATTACACGACTTAATTTTTTTTTGTGAATCGACGCTGTTTCTTATTTGTGCTCGTAACTCTCTGTGATTTTCCATTTCCGCCAGCACAGTTGCAGACTCAGCCGTACTGATTATTTTATCCTCGATTGCTACCGAGTATAATTTACTGGTCGAATTGTGACCTCTGTGTGGCTGCAAGTAATTCGGAATAGACACGTATTTGGGACTGTTGTCGCGTGGAAGCTAATTTGCTCGCACCACAAGAGAAATCGGTTACTATCGATATAGCTCCGACAATAATGCACATTGGCGCACATACAGTGGCTGATGTCTTGATTCCAGTCACACCAAATACGGACAGTTGCTGCTGAAGTAAGCTCGCAAATAGCATGTACGACCAAACATATGCGTTTATGTTTCACGATCAGAATAATTTTTAATTTCTTTTTGTAGCTATTGTTCCGGTTCGATTATTTTTTCACGACGGTTAAGACTGAGGGTCTGTCATGGTTCATCAATTAATATTGCAATATTGTATTTCAATTGCATGACAGACAAACCTTGTGCAATACTCACACGCACTTCTAACCAATTATCATTTTTTTTTTACTGGTACACTGGTCATGCAGTTATAAAGAAATCTCTGCCTCGGGAATACTTAAATCTCCGGCAATTTGTGTGTTCTGGTGGTCCGATATTACGATTGTTTAAGAATACACCGATTACGCCAGAATCTTTGAAATCGAACGATCGTCTTTACCTAATAATTCTCACTAAGTGGGTTCTTGTTGAATAACAATCGAGATTGCTTTTATCTTAATTTCTGTATTACACGCGTGTTCAGAGTGTACATTTAACCATCTCAGAGTAAAAGCATATTCTGTGAAACACTCCGGTGTTTCGCGTTTATTTTCTGTAATTAAGTGGGAGGTGGCGTGCACCAGTTTCCACCCCCACCTTATGGATATTTAATATGAGAAAAACATTAAAATATCTGTAAAAAGAAACGCGGTTTCATTTTAGAAGGATAATCAGCATTGACGACGCCTACTCGTAAGCAAATTTTGGGATTATTTGTTGAAGAGTTCGTGAAAATACTGACGGCGAATATTGCTTGGATGAGGACGTTTACACCAGGGAATGTTTTTGCAACGTTTTATCGTCCTATCAGTTGCAATTATTTATTGTATTAACAACGTGCGCAATATCCGGTTATCATTTATAAATGAAATTTGAAACCATGAGCCAGCTAGTATTGTTTATTTGCTTGATTGACACTATTTTATCCAACTATATCACTAACAACCGAGACATGTCTTGGTTCGTCCCAAAAGATCGGCATAATCCGCTTGAGTTCCATCTGAAGATCGTGAACATGGTTGTACATTTCTTTTGAAGAGTACTCGTTTTTCAACATCAGAATAGCGGCTGTTCCAGCAGCCTCTCCCGTAACAAACTCTGTCGGATGCGTGCGTGTTGCGGCGTTCGCCATGAATGTCTGAGCCATAGTTTTCCCAGCTACCAAAAGGTTCCCGAATTCATGGTTAGTCAACGAACGGAAAGGAATGTGGAAGGGAACGGTGTGGTAATTGTTTATATAACTTGGCCATGTACAATCAGCAAGTCCGTGTACATCTGCAACGTAGTCCCCAATAGCAATGCTATCAGCAAAACGGGTAGAATATTGTGTACTTTTAAGAGGTTTTGATATGGTAGGGTCATAACTGGATGTGCCGGACGATTTAAACACAGGGGTATCCATATCATACTTCCGTAACATAAACATATCTAAACCAATGCTGCGTCTCGTGTCTCTGATATATGGAACCTTTGCAAGACATGTCTCTGTTCCCACAATGCTGGAACAGCCTAATTTGAGAAATGAACGCAAAATTTCTGGGGCCTGATTTTTATAGAAGTGGTACCAACCGTAGGACCTGGACTCGGCTTGTTGTAAAGCGTTAACATTTACCCCACCTCTCCAGTTGTCTACCTCCGCCGTAGCACTGGCGACGGGGACCAGGATATATTTATCCCAAAAGTCATTGCCTTTTGACCAATTTACATTAGATATCTCTCCCACATAAGCCTCATTGATATTCCCAGCTGGAACTCCTTTTGACCTCCTGTAGGACCAAATCACACCCCAACTCCTGCCATCAAGACTATAGGTCCCTTGTCCTACAGAAGAGACATTTTCAGTTCTTGAAGTGTTCTGATCAACTTTAATATAGAATGGGATAGTAAATCTCTGGCCACATTTTTCATCCGTTGTATTAGAGTCCTCCATCGGGGTCTCTACTCCTTGACGAAATCCTGCCCCTGATACTGCAAGGACATCTCCGAATTCGGTGGCGTCAATAATGATTGGGGGTTTGCCGTCAGCTCTGGAAAATTCTAATAATCGTTTTGTGAATAGAGTTGATTCATTATAATTGTACCAGTCAGATATGGTGCTTGAAAGCAAACTGGACCACTGTTGAACACCTTCCTTTGGAGTGCGTTGTATTGCATATACAGCATACAGCAAGGTACCATTACTCCTACTTGACTTTATCACTGTGTTATAAAAGACACGCAAATTCATAAAACTGGATATCGTTTTATTTATCCACCCGTTGATTAGGTCCATAGGCAGATAACACTTGGTGCTTACCCAGCATCGACCAGGATTGCCAGGTCCGAGGCTATCCATCATGCTTTGGAAGGTCGTAGATTGAAACCACCAATATCTGTTAAATTTTCCGAAGTCAATGGCACTCACCGCTGATGACGTCAACTGCCCTCCCAGCCAATCAGTGGGTTCTGTTAAACAGACTTTATTCCCGTTGACACGTCCCGCGCGCGCAGCTGCCACAGCTGCTCCTAGGCTAGCAGTGCTGCCTCCGGCAATAATAACATCACACTCGTGAACCTCAATGTCACTTTGCCGACCATTCGTCTCGAGATGAGATCTTGAATTTCGTGCCTTGACATCATGAACAATAACCCACATCAAAATGAGACAGTAAGTATACAGTCTCTTCATTGTGACATCACATCTGTTTGACATGAAACAAGATTAATATTTTCACATATCTCGCCGTATATTTTGGAATGTAGTTTGCATATAAATTGGAGTTCGCATGTAGTTGACTGCTGCAGTATCCCAAGGGAATCTTATATAGTCCTTCAACAAAAATAAGTAAATAAAAAAACATCAATGCGCACCAATAGTATTTGGAACAAAAGGAGGCTATGTTTCCATTGGTTGGTAAAATCGTCATAATTACATCTATATGGTAGATAAGATTAAAAGTTCATAACCTATATAGATAGGTCATACAAGATCTTGGCATGGAGATTAACTAAAATTCTTAAAGTCGACCTGACCTCCGAAACAGTTTGATTTGTATTACAGCGACATTTTTTAATGCATTTCATCCCGTTATGTAGATTGGTTTGTTTATTCTTTTTACAAAGAAAACAGGAATCATTCCCATGAAAGTAAAATTATTTGGAGACCAAACAGCCACATACGTCACAGATGCCAACATCTCTGATAGTAATACAAATATACTTGATCACGACCTTTTGGGAAATGGATAGCCAATCATCGTAGCTTATGTCAAATCTTTTACATATATCTAGACAAGAAACGCAATTAGATATACACATGTAGTGTTACTTATTCATATAAAGCGCTGACTAGGTCATAAAATCTGTCATGTGTAGAAGTATTGTACACAGAGGCAGAATTTGACATTCACGAAATAAACCATTTAGTTGTCCTCTATTATCATGTGCCTTTTCTAGACACGTGTACACTCAGCCATCATGTTTCAAGAATGACTATTATTACAAATAAGGCTTTGTGGTTTCTTTGTAGAAATATCTAAATAGAACATGAAAGTACTAGAGAGGAAAGCTCATATTCTCGTTTGACCACAGCTTCAATATACGTTTACTGTTTAGTATCAGTGTACAACTTTGAGAAAAAAAGCAACGCAAACAAGTAGATGAGCTGGCTGCTTAAAAAATAAACATGTAGTCAGCAAGTTTAGCACAAACGAAGAGCAATTTAGGTTGCCGACTCTTCAGACTAGCGCTATGGCGCACCTTTGTGCTTCATCAAATCGTATTGTTATGTACATTTATTCTGTATTGTTTGTTGGCTGTGCTTTAATGATTACGTGTTGTGTACATCTGAATTTTGTACTTGACCTTGTCCAAAATCAAGTTCATCGTGTACCTGACCAAGAACATTTACTTTGTAAACAAGATAATACATAGCCCAAATTTTCTCTATGATTGTGCATTAAATATTATTAAGATTCTATTGTCTTGAAACAAGTAGCAGAAAAAGACTGATTAGCTTCAAGCTTTGAAAAATTCAACAAATAATCTATTTCCCATGAATACAAAGTACAAATATAAAAAGGAAATTACGGTATTGCGAATTAAATAACAAATAGTCATTGAATTACAGATACAGGTCCTAATGATTAAAGTTCTGAATAAACCCTTATGGAAATCCAAATTAGATCCAATGGTGGAAGTGTTGCTGTGTTTGTGTGTGTGTGTGTGTGTGTGTGTGTGTGTGTGATTTGGATTTTTAACGTAGCTTTGACAAATTTTCAGTCATATCGCTACGATGTACGCAGTGTGACAGTTTATAGTGATTTCTAGCACTGGGGCATCATGCCGCAGACATGTAGCATGATGTCCCACCCAGTCACATTATCCTGATACCAGGCCGACCAGTCCTAACACTTACCTCCTAATGCTGAGTGCCTAGCGAAACAGCTGTAAGTACCATTTTTGTAAGGATTTCGTACGACTTGGCCGGTGATAGAACCGACGACGTCCCGCATCCGAGGCGGACGCTCTAACCACTAGGCCACCGGAGCGGTATGTTGCTGTGTCTGTGGAGGTCAGTGTAATGGTGATGTGTCAAGTCTATTGTTGGATCACAATAATACCATCACAGAATATATCCCTATTTACAATTTCACTATAAACTCAAGGCTCATTTTCTAGAAAAGTTATTTTTGTAGGACACTTTGTATTTCCAGAGAAAAATTGGTTGATTTAAATAATTTGAAAAAAATTAATTCCAGTAGAAATGAATTACTAGACACAACAATAATACAATTGACCCTGATAAGATCTTACAGCACGAATAATTAACTTCTAGGAAAACAAGATTATATATTCCTCTACCTGACCTCGGGCCATAATTAGCATTTTCTATAAAACAAACATATTACCTAATAGAAAGTTTCCTTCTGGAAGGCTCCAGCTGTTGAAAAAATTAAAATTTTAGTTAAAATCATTAAAGTTCACCACAGGGCATATTTATTTAGACATGAATTAAAACTGTTAATGAACTTTGCCACAGGGTTTCCCCAATGCAGCACAATATTTATGGACATTTAATATTTTCCACCTATCTAACGGTGGTCAGCAACTCTGTTCAGTTCAATTCACAGCGCGACTCAATACAGCTGAAGAACACCATGGTTATTTTAAGTAATTAACGGACATCGTTCATCAGCAACAAATCCGTAGGAATATCTTATATATCACAATTAACTGTTGATGACAGATAACTAAATTACTATACAACGTGGCTGTTTTATAAATTAACGAACACTGTTAATTAATTTTGATGCAGTGTCACCATCATCTTCTGCAGCAAACCCGTAAGAAAATCTAATATTTCCTACATAGTTGATGGTGTCAGATAAATCTATGAATTAATTAATTTTGTATCAGTGTCCTATCGTATCTGCAAGATCTGTAGGCAGAATTGACATAGCATTTGAATAAGTAAACTTATTGTTGTTGTTATGGTGTTATAGGGTTTAACGCCATTGTTCAGCACAAGATAGGCTATACATGGCGGCCAGTATTAATGGTGGAGGAAGAACCCGTGAAAACCCCGGAAAGAACCACCGACCCACGAGAAGCTACCGGCAAGCTTTCTCACATATCCACATTGGCCTAGCCCGAGACTCGTAAACTTATTATTAGAAAGAATAAATGAAAAATGTCCATAACTTTCTAGAGACATGCTAATACGAAGCCAGTATAAAATGGAAGTCGACGAGGAATAAAAAATGGTGCAGAACAAGGAAATGAAGTAGTCAGCATAAGCATTGCCGACAAGATGAGACTAATGAATGAATAAAAATGAAACGATCGCATAGTTTTTGCACAGGAAAGGTGAATTACTGATGATACAAGTGTGAATATTTCATCTTCACAGAAGAATATTAATTCAGCAAAACTCCCTACAAAACAATCGAAGGAGGATAATATGTAACATAATTAGTATTGAAAATCTGAACAAATTATGTAAGAAAATAAGATTTGTATTGAACACTTGTTCATAAATAGGTTTAGAATATACAGCGCCTTACTGACCGAGTTTATACGAATTTGGAAATTTGGAGAAAAATAGACTAATTTAATTAAAGGTGTCAGTACAGGTTCGATTGACAAGAGGTAAGTTTAAGAATTACATATGATTGTTTTAATTAAAAAAAACTTGGACAGTCATCTGATTTGTTATGTTTAAAGTTACGAATATATTACAAATATAAATCGCCAATAAATAAAGGACATGATTTAATATTGATTTATACACTGCGCTCTTATATTATTCATCTGGGTACTGACAATAAACATACTTTTACACTCAAATAGGAATTCTGATAAATTACTTTTAGCCCTTACTCAGGCTTTAAAAGATACTGTTCATATGTGTCAATCTGTTTAAGAACTTGCATTGTATTCCATTATGTGTGCGTGCGTGCGTGCGTGTGTGTGTGTGTGTGTGTGTGTTAGAGAGAGAGAGAGGAGTAGTCCATAATTAATCATGAGGTATAGCTTCAGGTGCTTTGGAGAAATACATAAATAATACAATCTTACAATATCTACAGAAGCTGCTAAAACAGAAGTTTACAGTTGTACGAAGAAAAATAAAAGTACCATTTATTATCTATAAGGACTTCGAATGTCTTAAGATTCTTGTTAGAACCGATGGTTCTATCGACCAGGACCTAACCAATACAACACAAGTTGCTAAACAAGTCTCATGCAGGTTTTGTTACAGTTTTCAGATGGTATGGGCGAGTCGCCAATTTTGCATCTGGTAAGGATTCAGTTGAGATGCTTATTAAATCACTCGAATTGACGGTAAAAGCAATCAGACAACATCTTCATTCACCAGTCGACATGATTATAACCAGCGATGATACTGAGTTTTATATGGCCACTCATTGATGGATCTGTGATGGTCATTTTGCTGGAACAGAAGTCCCTCGAGTACTTGACCACTATTACCTCACTAGTGTGTATAGAGAAGTTGCACACTGAGCATGTAATATACAGTTTCGAATCAAACCGAGGCAATCAAAATTTCCAGTAGTATTACATAATCTACCCGGTTATGATGGCCATTTAACAATGCAAGAAGTCTGATCATCCTCAGGTGTACCAGTAAGTGTTATTCAAAACAACATGGAACAATACAGAATCACAAACCGATCTCACAAATAGGTAAGACGACTTCTGTCAGTAATACATGCTTAAATAATGAAATCCCACGTGTAACTGGATTAAAATGCTAATGCAATTTTACATAAGACTGTCACTGTTACTTATAAAATGATTTCACAACCACTTACGCTCGAAACACACCAGTTGTTATACGCAACAGCATCGAGTCGGTGTCTGTCTAAGGCAGAGGTGGGCAAACTTTCCAGTGCAAGTGCCGCATACACAAATTTACACCTTGTCGCGGGCCGCATAGTTCATTAAGTAAAATAATTAATATTTGAAATAGGAAATCCAAGGTTTATCTAAATAACTTCTAATTAATTTTCAGTTGTTAATATGTTGTTAATATTTGAAAACTTAAACTTAAACTTCAAAAGAAGCACATTTATTTGATAAACAGAGTAACATAAACAGAGTCAGTGCGAATGATGACTTGTTCCTAGGCCGCATGAAAACCCTTGGCGGGCCGCATGAAAGCCCTTGGCGGGTCGCATGCGGTTCGCGGTCCGTAGTTTGCCCACCCCTAGTCTAAAGCATCTTGACACAATCCTGGTAAAACGGTTTTATCTTATCGCAATGAAGCACGAGCAGCTTGGACAAGTCAAGTACTGAGAGACCAACATAGATAGGTTTTCTGAACTAGAGTTTTGATTGTTTACCATGAACGGCAATTTGTCCATCATTAAATGTCTTTCAGGATTTAAATGCTGCATCAGCAATAATCCCTCAACACGTATTTGTTCAATATCACAGGCAAAGGTGAAAATCGAATTCTTTTTCGTAAATTCTCCATTGTTTGGCCAAATACGGAATTATTCATGAGTTTAAAGAAATACTTTTCAAAGTCGTTGGTGACATTTATCCTCAGAGCCGTATTCATTTGAATGTATGGACCTTACTTACACGTATTCCCAATCGCAAGTACAACTGCAGATTTCGTAGGTGTAATACATAATTGGTTTTGGTACTTAGATTTGAAACGTATACAATGTTAAGGTGACATTCTCTCACCAGGCACTGACATGTCTTCAAGATAATCGTTATGAGCGTGATATGTTTTTTCAGGGTATTCTATTTGAACTTAAAATAAGTTCCCGTGGTCATTGTTGCTGTTGTAATATTAAACGTCTTTTTGTATGTCAATCTATGAGGAACCTATCCACGAAAATCACCATACAGGTAACGGTTGCATCATTGCCGAATTATAAAGGTTTTTGGAGTCCATGTTTGGGACAAATGAATCACACCCATTTATATCGGGGTTGTTTGCGCGCTCATATCGGTGACTTGCCATTGATACTGCACGATAATGTAAGCGCTGAATAAAAGATGCATATCGATATTAGTCAGCAATTCCAACTCGAGTTTGTTTTTTGAAAGCACTGCGTCCATGTGATTTCGGCCACGTAAAATCGTGCGCTTCTACACTCTTATAGCAGTATCACTAAATTCCCCAAATGCATCAGAGGATGCGCAAATACAGATAATGACAGTCACCCATGTTTTGTCTCTCATTTAAATGAACACCAGACAATGGCGAATTAAACGCTTCGATAGGTGGCAACAGAGTTTCAGTACACTTGTCCCAATCGGCCATAAACTCGTAGGGATACACGCCTTTTCATGTTAACAAGTGTGTGTTAGTGGTACACGATGTGTCTTAATATGTCCAACTGGAACTCGAATTTGATGTTTTGTCAACAGTGAATCGACAAACAGATTCAATAAATTATTTACCTGGATCAACTTGTAATAATCGTTTCCATGTTAATGGTCCGCGTGGATAGAGACATTTAAGTGCATTATCAATACTTGCTGAATCTTTTGATTCTAATGGTTCATCTTATTTGAACCTGCTTGATGCATCGAAAATGGATAACGTATGTGTAATCGACCCTGTGGAAGATTAAAGAGATCAGCCTGATGAACCTTTGGTGCTCACGCGTTAAAAACTATTGGGTTTTTTCTTATTCATGGCTCAGATAAATTTGCCACAATGCTTGTTTGGTAAACCATGCTAGAGCAGCCCATGGATAATCTTCACAGTGCTTGCTAAGTCTTTACGTCTCCAATAACCGCGAGGATTGTGATATATTTTGGATAAAAACTGCTCTGATAATATCATATTAATATAGTTTACTTTAAATGAGTTAACCTTTTCCTTGAGAAAATTATTATGGTTTACCTTAAATGAGTGGACTTTGTTTACCTTAAATGAGTGGACTTTGTCATTGAGAAGCTTAGCGTCCCAGAACAATCTTGGCCTTCACGCTGCCGATGATGATCCATTTTGCGATTCATTCTCTGAGTGTATGATTAATCGCATTCAGGTCATGAACGTCATCTATATCGGCACGATGTCGGTAACATGTAGCATCAGCACGATTAATAGGTGCTTCAGAAGGCTTTGGCCGGTTGTTAGTGGTATATCATGTTGATCATTCGGATGCAAGTGATAATAATCTTGTCGTGATGTTATGCTTGAATATCAAATCATCATCGCAAGAATCGTTTCACGAGGTCTACACAAAAACACGGATGTGATTTTTTTATTCAGTCATATGCACATGTGCCTAAAGTAATCCGCGTCAATCGTAACATGTTGATTATATTTCGTGGTATTGACGTGCATGGTCTTGCAAACATTCATGGGACTTACTGTGCAGCTTACCGTTCGTGGGATGAGTTTCGTGATATATTTACTGAGATTACTAATGACTTCAATAGTTTACTCATTATTGATTAGAGAGGTAGTCCCAAGCAAAAATCTCGTGCCGGTTTAGGCGCAAGCGCATTTCACACAACAATTTATCAGTCATAGTAGTCGTATAAAATGCCTCCTTCCGGCAGCGATGTCAAAGATGAATATAAAAACGACGCTGTTAAGCTGCTGGTGAACAAGAAGAACTTATTCTTAACGTTTTAGCAGGCTGCAGAAGTGTCACGGATATCAAGACAAACTGTACGAGAAGATCTCACAGCGGGCTTTGAACAAATGTGCACCGCTGATTAAACGAACAAATGAAATTGTGAAACATCCAGAAGATATTAAAAATTTAACAAGAGCAACATTGGAACAGGTGGAAGCATTAATGGGTTCAGTAAAATCAGATCCAGTTTGTAAAATAGCTAAACGCATCAAAGATGTTAAGAAAGCAACAAAAGCAACTGCAAATACTATTGATACATGCCACTAGGCGATAAAGAAAGTCGAAGAAGACGTTGGGAAGGTTGGAAACATTACAGAAAGCCAAACAAAGAAAACGAGTTATTTCAAACGCCCCCCCCCCCCACTAGTAAATAATGAAACCACCAAAGCGACATTTTAATGAAAATAGTGGATCTTTGAAAATCCCATCCTTACACATCTTTAATAAACACTCGGGCTGAACAAATTACTGATCAAAGATCAAACACAGAGTATAAAACAATGGATGGATCAAGTGGGTATACACGGAACTTACTGGGAGACTAGACAAGCCTCTGATAAGTTGTTTGACTTTTTACAATAAATACTTGCCATGGCATAATCTAAAAATAAAGAAGAGTACGCATATCAAGCATATGAAGAACAGCGACAACAACGACGTTTATATGATCGAGAACAATAGTGCATATGAGTTAGAACAAATGCTTATAAAGCAACAAACATCGGAACCACGCCTGAATATGTACCTACATCTCCACGGGCATATAATACATTCACCTACACAAAAAGAAGAAAATGTGCAACTAAACATCAACTAAAACAAGTGAAAGCATCAGAAGAAGAACAACGTGCATATGAAGAACAACAGCAACAACAACTATTGGAACAGCTGAAAGAAAATTCAAAACTTATTGCTAACCCTTAGTAAAATCGAAAAACCCAAAGAATAACCAAACAAAGGAGCAGGTCTTGGTGGACTGTGTTACCCAAGCGACCTTTGCGGATCGATTGGGAACAATTGACCATGAAAAAATTTACCGACCAAGAGCCTAATATTTATATACGTGCCAATGGACCAACATTCTGTTCTGTCATTTTAATTGATTGATCACCATATGTGGTTGACATGAAACGGTCGATTAGTTTTAGGTTGATCTGAAGACGTTCCAGATTACAAATGGTTTTAACGCATATGATATCATATCTCGCCTGACATTGTCAGAATCAATTCAAGGATTCAGATCAATTTAATTTCTGATACCATTAGTGGTAGTTATAAAACAGGTCTGAAACAGCAGGTATAGCTATTCAGAATTAAATACTATTTTGTTAGTCACCAACCGTGGAACCGGGTGATTTAATAACAATTTCTCCAGCGTCGCCTATTTATCTTTCATGTTATACTAATCGGTTGACACATATTCGGTTTACCCTTGTTGATAAAGACAGACGCATTATAGATTTACGTGGTGAACCATTGACAATAACTCTATTCATGAGAAATCAACCTGATTTTTAATATAATATCAAACGTATCTGGACGTGTACTACCAGTTCGCGTTGTTAACACCAGAAAACCCATGCGAAATGAAGGAACTGACCACGGTGATTTACGTAGATTGTTTGCAGGGGCACCTAAAGTGCTCACAGCCATGTCATCGTTCGCTGCGGGAATTGCTGAACAGGTTGCAATGAGAGTTGTTGATATCTAAAATGTTGTTGGGGATCGATTAAAGAATTTTGGGATTACGAGCTGTTCAGATGATTCGATATCGACCTCACTGATGAAAGACTTGAGTAATATCGAAATAAATTATATTACCATCAACAGAAACAATCTCAGCTACTGCTGGTAAATTATTAATCAGGCCGCTAAACAACGACTGCTAGATTCGGTGATTGCAAATCTGTCAGTGGAAGCAGATTTGGACACCAAGTCGTTACAATTGGTGTTCATTTTGGCGTTTATTTGGGTACTCACGGGCTGGTCTTCAAGTGTTTGGGTCTTTGGTAAAGACTATGTCATTCATTGAAGACCACTTTTTGGCGTCCAAAAGAGTCAATGCTATACCAATGTTTCAAAATAATTTGGCCTAAACCTATGATATCTAAGTTATGTGTTGTCTTTTTCTTAGAGGCTCAAAATAAGGCTAACTCGCCAGCAATCTGTTAAATAAAAAATCTGTAAATCGTCTTTTACAACACTTGTTCGAGTAGTACTGTAACAAATATATGCTCCAATTTCACATATCTTCAGAACAAATTTCCTAAAATCTTGAAAAGAGGAATTGTGATTCTGTACCATCAACATTTTGGACCCAGTATAAGCTATGGTTCATCAGAATGGTATATAGTTGTTGTTTGTTGTTTATCGTCCTGAGTTTAGCGCCATTTAGGCTATACCCAGCGGCCAGAAGAACCCTGAAAAAAATCCGGTAAGAACCACTAATCCACGGGATGATACTGACAAGCTTTCTCACATATCCGAATTGGCCGAGCGCGAGACTCGAAACTGTGCGGGCAGAGATGAGATGGAGTGATCGGTAAAGGCAAGCGATTTATACCACTCGGCCACTCGGGACCACTATAGTTGTCGAAATTATATCCGTATATTAGACAAGAGTAAAGCGTAAATTAGGTAGCACAGAACGTAGTCCTTAACATTAACAACAAATGTTTTCAGCGATATTGCTAGTTGTCTAATTTGTTATGCACATATATTGCTAGTTGTCTAATTTGTTATGCACATATATTGCTAGTTGTGTAATTTGTCTTTGCACATATATTGCTAGTTACGTAATTTGTATATGCACATATACTGCTAGTTGTGTAATTTGTCTATGTACATATGTTGCTAGTTACGTAATTTGTCTATGCACATATATTGCTAGTTGTGTAATTTGTCTATGCACATATATTGTTAGTTGTGTAATTTGTCTATGCACATATATTGCTAGTTGTGTAATTTGTATATGCACATATACTGCTAGTTGTGTAATTTGTCTATGCACATATATTGCTAGTTGTTTAATTTGTATATGCACATATACTGCTAGTTGTGTAATTTGCATATGCACATATGTTGCTAGTTACGTAATTTGTATATGTACATATATTGCTAGTTGTGTAATTTGTCTATGCACATATATTGCTAGTTTCGTATATGTCTCGATACAGTGATCTTATTTGAATTACTTTTGGAGCCGATCTTCGGCGTGCAATTTTTTGACAGCACCCAAAAATCGGATTTAAAAAATAAGGCTGAAGTTTGAACAAGAAGCAGTTATTCTCCCAATTATTTAATCCTATTGAAATTGATAAGATACATTTAGAGCTGAAGAATGTTAGAGAAGAATTGTAGAGTCAGATAAAATAGAGCGAAGACAAAGGATTACTTAAATGAAAGATCGGGACGACACGATTTGTTTACGCAGACTTGAAGCAATCTGGATGATGACTTTACTGGCGCATCCAGTAGTAATAAAAAAGGAGGTTTCTGGCTCGCTAACCAAATTGACTTAGGTTAATGAAACATAATACCTCTATTTACCCTTACTTGTCAAAATTTTGAAACATAATACTACTGACGGATTAATTTATAACGTTACACAACTTCTTTACCTATCGTTAGTGTTTCAGCTGTAGATACTGGAAATATTTCATCAATGTGATTGTAAAGATAAAACTTTATTTTTCAGCTTACTTTTCGACGACATTCAAATAAATCTTTCATTGTCATTTTATATAGCAGATATTTACCACTGACAGAATATACTTTAGATCGATCGAGACCAATAGTAAGTTTAGTGTATTTTTTGTTGACTGATCGGATCATGAAATTTATTAAACTTTGCTGATTATTCTTCACTCAGTTGCTTAAGAAACCTGAAGTATTCGCTGTCATCAAATTTAACTTGTGAAAGTTTTAGTTTGTCAAACTTATGAAACATATTTCGGAAGTTTCATTGTTAATTTCAACTGTCAACTGCTTACCGTCAATCATGAGGTTTTTAGTTTTGCTATTTGTCACCATTAATGTTTCGAACATTATTTTACATTTTTAGACAAAATTTCATACAAATTTCAGGTAAATGTTATAAAAGAATTCAAAATGCATTTTATATATGATTTCAAACAATTTTACTTAATCAGAAAAGATAAAATCAAGTATATCAAAATTACTTGTTGCAATATGTCCGAGTGCAAATGTATCTATCTCATTTTCACAATATCGCTTGTCATCAAAGTTATTCACTCCTTGCTTAATAATAACATCTGTTTCAAATTTATGATGATTTATTCTGATCGCCATTGTTGTGACGTAACTAGCATCTCCATCAAGCGCGTACTTGAAATAGTTAAACCCCATACAAATTTTAACATGATTACGAGGTATTGCTTTTGCTTTTTTTGTTGTTAATTTGTTATTGACTAATCGAACCGCATACATTTTACTGCGCAATCCAATAAACTCTGCTATTATAACAAAATCAAATCCGTCCTTAAACTTACCGATAACCTTTTTATTTGAATTCTCATAAAATTTACTATCGGTAATCTGAAAAATTAAAAAGATGTAAATTATCATATATATCCTGATTTACATAATCACACTCAATTTCATAAACAAGCGAGTCTGTATCTGTAAACAAGAATTTTTTTCATTCGGCCACTGTTTTTTTGTTTTTTTTAAAACAAAATTATAATGAATATCGTACATTTGCTACTTTGATAAATCCAGTACAGCAGCACCAACGTAATTCGGCTTATTCAACTTTAAGTTTGTTTTCCTTCGTTGTACCGCGACAAGGTTTTTTTTTTTCACTAAAAAAATCGTACTCACACAATCATCGACTGACACAAGTTTGTTTTGGCGGTTGATATCATTGACGAGTTCAATGTTTACTCGCTTTCTAATATTTTACAATGTCTTACCAAAGACAGAGTTGTTCATACGCTTAAAGAAGTTTTTCTCGAAATCAGTTGTCGCTGCAGCTCGTCTGGTAGTATTTGAGCTAATATAACCTCTCATCCACGGCGACTGATTGAATCTTAGCACACGATGAACTTTTCTTAAGAAAACACTAGCATATACTGCTTGTTTTAGATTTTTGTAGTGTAAAACATAATTTTGCTTGTCAAGTAGATTTGGAACTAACCATATAATTTTTTCTATCACCAGCCATTGCTCGTTGATTATCAGATAACAAACTATAGTCGATTACCATAGACTGTGTACAAAACGGATACTCATTGTGCAAGTCATGTAGCGCAGTAGGATAATCAAGATCAACTTCAACAAAATATTAAACATCTTCTGCTATATCTACTTCAGTTTCACGTGGAATTTGTTCTGGAGATATCCAACGAATTTCACCGTACGGCATTGGTTCTGAGATTGCATATCCATACAAATTATTTATTTCTTTATAAATAACGAATTTTAATGGCAGCTCAGAATTATGCATTGTGCATTTGTTGTTTGCTCGAGCATACTTTTTATAATAACGCTAATGCCACAGCGAATACCTTTTTCGATAAATTTGAATATATCAACGTCAATGCTGTGAAAATGACGTTTTTCCTGTTTATTCAATAGTCTGCACTTGAAAAATGCCTGTATTCTTTATATATCATTGTGTGATTTCATATCCATGTGTTCCTCGAATGAGAATATTGTTTTTGTTTTGCATGTATCCAAACTAGAATGTTGTAGAAGGCAATATAGACAATGTCTGGGTGATACATTATGTTGAATACACTGATATCACATTTTATTAATTTAAGAAAAGCTTTAATATTCAGATATTTTGTCTGAAGTGTTGTTAAAAAGGGTATTATGGTATTCTTATGTTACGTGTTTAGGCTCGAATAAACAGTAACACAAGAAAGAAGCTTTGAAAAATATAATAATTTATTTTATGCTAAGCAGTGAATTACTTGATTTTCTAAATAAAATAATATTGATATTTCACTGCAGTGAAAAAAATAGTACTATTTTTTTCACTACAGGAACTACCTTTTTGGGGTCAGAACATACTTACCTCCCTTTGATTTTCTGTCCGTGAACTACTTTTAACTTATGTACATGTCATTGTCATTATTAATAATCACTGTCTGTTATCCTTGAAACTCGTAGTTTGTTATTCTGGAAATATCAATTAATTTGTATCACTCTGATGTGGAATTAATTTTGTGCGCAGGTACACATAGCACAGCAGAGCATGTACGGTAAACAGCTGACATTACCGTAAGAAATCTGCTAATTTGCTGTGTCACAAACTTTAGGTAGCCAATTTATGTGAGCATAAAATAAAAAGAATATTTGCTTGAAACGAGTGAATAACGAATACATTTCATCTCGTGGGTGAAATATATCGATGAAATATATCCGTTATTCACTCGTTTCAAGCAAATATCCTCTATTTAATTCCCTGGAAAATTTTTGTAAAATTGAGAAAAAAGTATGAACGTACGGTTTTAAAAATCAAGTCAAGAAATAATCCAAGAATAATCCACGTATAAAGTTTTAGAAGTCCTAATAATAAAATGTTCTAATGATTTCAAATTCAAATCCCAACGATGATTCCAATATGGAAGACGATGACGTTTGCTGTAACCTATAGTGTGTTGAAGTCTACAGTTCCTTGTAGAAACAAGAAATATCACTCCAGTTTTGGAAATCAGAATAAGTTTTTACAAGAGATGTCTTGTTCAAGAATTTCGCATGAGCAAATGTTTATCTCCTGGAAAAAAGAATTAATCCTTTCGAATCCAAATAATTTAAAATAACTCCAAACGACACAACACTCACTATCCAGTGTAAGAGCCCAGCTGAGATTATTTCTCCAAAACAAAGGTTATATAGCATTCTAAAACGCAGTTTCCGAAATCCCCAAGTTGCGAAAACGAAAGGGAGGTCACGTGATCATGTTTATGTCACGTACGCCTAACATGACCCTGACGGAAACGAGTCATTTTATTGTAAGAAAGAAAAAAAGAATGTTTACATCTTAAACCACGTAGTCTCATCATGACCTCGAAAACAACCAATCATTTTAAAATAAAAAGAGCTTATTCACGTGGTTGCTACTAATTTTGAATCAAGGTCAAGATCTAGATCAACATTTGGTGTTTATTAAAATGAATATTCAAGGTCAAACTATTTTCTGAAAAAAGTACAAGTTCTTAGTAAACAGAACTACATTATTTTGACATATAATAAAATATAAAAAAATAGAATGATTTTATAACTTACAAACAATTAAATCAGATATAAATTAAATCAAATATATATACATATAGACATATATATATACATATATACAGCTATACATATATAAACACATACACATATATACATCTATACATATATACACATAAATACACTTATACCTATATATACACATGTGTACATACATATATACACATATACACACACATACACACATATATACCCACACATACACACATAACACATAAATACACATGTATACATACATATACACATATATACACAGATATATACACACAGACACACATATACACACACATATACACATACACAAATATATACACACATACACAATATTCACAAATATACACAAAGGTATTCACACATACACATATATACACACATATACAAACGTATACACATAAACACACACACACATATATATACATACATATACACACATATATATACACACACATATATATGTGTGAACATTTACATATATACATATATATACACGTACATACATACATACATACATACATACATGCATGCATACATACATAAACATATACATGCATGCATGCATACATACATACATACACACACACACGCACGCACGCACGCACTCACGCACACACACACACACACACACATATATATATATATATATATATATATATATATATATATATATATATATATATATATATATATATATATATATATATATATATATATATATATATATATATATATATATATATATATATATATATATATAATTCATAATTTCTTCATACGGGCTACAACAGGCTTGATGCCTGGCCAGGTCCAGGTGGTGAAAACAATTGGTTTACTCAGGTCTTATCCATGATGGGGAATACATATCAGCATGTTATTGGTAATACATATTTTGTTACATTTATTCTCACCCCCACCCCCGTTTTTCCTCTGCATAATAGAAACGCTAATCTCTTCACATATCCCGTTTACGATTGACATCTCTCTCTCTCTCTCTCTCTCTCTCTCGTTTTGTTATGTTGATAAATCTGTCTGGCAAGTTATAGAAGTTGTTACCCGACCTAGACTGATCTATTTTGGTAATGAAATATGCTTAAAGTAGGGCCTAAGTATAACTAAGGTTTATAACGTTTCTTTCAGCAGGCCTATTTAAATGATAGAGAATTAAGTAAATTATAGAGAATTAAGTAGACATACCCGAACGATTGTTACAACTTTTGGCCGCAAGTATAGTTTGCAGACGCTATATATATGTTGGATCACCTTTGTTTTTATTGTTGTCAGTTTGGAACGTGAGACCCATTGAGAGAAAGTGAACCTGATCTGAAATGGGAGACATCGAAGGGGCTACTGTCTTAGCCAAAGCCCTTAAGGGACAGGTAAGGCAATGGATTTACAATATTATGGACCCACTTTAATGCCCTTCTAACATTTTTGATTGACACTTACTGGTCTGTTTGAGAGACCCATTTGTATACGGTGGTTTATACCATATAGTAGATAGCATATAGATAATGTAGGGGTCAGCAAAATAATGGACGAGATATAGACCTAGTTATAAAGGGTGGCCTTTTTCTAGACAGCTTCCAAGTTAGTGATCCAAATTTTGCTGTTTTTATTGGTTTTTCAAAAAAAATTATTAGACTTTTCACCGTACACTAAGGAAAGTAAAGAAGTTTGAAATTATACCAAAACGATGTCAAGTTTTACTCAGAGAAATGATGTCACAATGGTAAGACGTCGACCCTGGTTTTTATGATAGTGATTGGTTCTATTGGAGTGTGAATACGTACCAATAAAAGCGTAACTAATACTTGATGGGATGGGTCAGATGAAACTGGTACATATTTGCTTGCCTTAATAGGTTAACCATGGATAGTGATGTGATTTCATGTGATTTTTATTTTTAACGTAGCTTTAACAGTTTTTCAGTCAGATCGCTACGGTGTCTGCATTGTGGCAGTTTATAGTGATGTCTAGCACTGGGGCATCATGCCGCATACATGTAGCATGATGTCCCACCCAGTCACATTATCCTGACACCAGGCCAACCAGTCCTAACACTCATAACCTCTTAATGCTGAACGCCAAGCGAGGCAGCTGTATGTACCATTTTTTAAGTATGACTCGGCCGGGTATTGAACCCACGACCTCCTCCATCCGAGGCGGACTCTCTAACCACTATGCCACTGGAGCGGTTGTTAACCATGGATAGAGAAATGGACCTAATATGTTCTGTTTTAATATTAAATGTTGCATAACTCTTCAGAAAACGTAGAATTTCACAAATAATTGACAGGAATGACATTACATCACCGCGGGCAAAAGATAGTAAGAACATTGCTGAAAAATGAAAGCCAGAAGTCCCAAAATTGAGCAAAGTGACCTCTATATTCTCACAGGGCTGCCATGTACCAACTTTTGTAAAAACTATTTGCATATCTAGCATGCGCCCATGATAGAAAATATGAATCCAGTGGTGATTGATGAATGTATTAGGGATGTGTCCGAAACAGTTGGATGCAAATGCAGCTAAAGATATAATTGAGGTAAGTGTCTGGTCAGAGGTGGACAACTGCTAGAAAACTGAGGGGAAATATGACACATACTGAGTAGTCCAATGTTTAATTGGTCCAAAATGAAAATGGTGCTGATATGACATCCAATATGGCCACAATTGGAGCCATCTTGAAAATCTTGTTATTCCTCCTCAAAGATAGATGGCCATTTTCACAAGTGGTTTCAATAAAAGACTTCTAATGATATCTAGTTGGTCCTAAATTAAAATGGTTTCAGTCTTACATACAGTAATGCTGCAACAGTGGTTAATTTGCAAATGTTGTTATTATTTAAAAAAATTATACATGTTTTTATTACTCAGCAGTTAAAAAGAAGAAATGTTCTTGTCTTGAATACCCAGAAATATCTTTGGCCCATAGTGTCAGTCATTTTGAGTGACTTTTATTTATACTAACTCAGGATGATTCCAGAAATAAGATTTTGATGCCTAATTCCTTTTTTATCCTGAAATATGTACTTTCAGAAATTTGATTACACTTTTAGTGTTTCTAACCTCCTATCTTTCACTGTTTCTGTAATTTTGTGTATGTCATTTTATAACATTAAAAAATTAAACCTTATTTTGATCATGTATTGTAAGGAAAAAGGTCAAAATATGGTTGTGGTCCAGTAATTTAGGTTGCATATGGAATGAGGGAAAAATTCCAGCAAGCACAATTTTCTAATTTCCAATTACGATATTTCAAAATAAAATGTGTCTGCCAGTGGAAATTGGGCTGCTAGGCTGTCTTAAATAGTATAGTGAACCATCATTGCTGTAGTTAAGTACATTTCTGTCATCTTTTTTTATATACTCAAATTGCTCATATCAGCAGAATTTTGGCAAACATAATAATTATGAACATTTATTTAATTTTGATGTTACTTTGGGGTTTGGGGGGATGAAAATGAACCAACAAAAGGAAGAATAACAAAAATAGCTAAAGGTGAAAGTTCCATGATGATATTTGAGTACAAGTACCTAGAGTGTCTCCAGCTGCATGTATTTAGGTACCATACATGTTCCAACCAATTATTCTATCAAGCCCATGTAATATCTCACCTTATTTCCTTAGGGTCAGCTTGTAAGGCATTTGACACTGTTTACTAATTAACATATTTATTCCAAATTAGTTGAGTTTTGCACATATGCACGCATGGTATAATGTTTTCATTCCTTTTGTTTAATTTAATGATGGTAATTCATGTTCAGACATACTGTACAGTGTAATTAGGCTTGCATTACATCCTCTTTTTCCTTGACAAGTCCTCCTTTTTGGTCCTGATACAGATACACCCACTCTTGGGAGTATCTTCTTGTTTTAAAGTTCAAATATGGTAACCATAGAGTAATGCCAGTTGTTTATTTATCTAAGAATCTTTGGTAGGAATGGAGATGTTATCTTACTTGTGGAGAAAACTACACAGTATTCCCGGTGATCATTCTTGGGATTAAAACTAATTGTTGATTATTTTATTGTTGTGGTTTATTTTTTTGTTTTTAGTATTGTTGGGGTAATTTTTTAAAATTTATTTGCTTGTATAATGATTAAACTTAATATTCTATTTACCAAAAAATATTTCCTTGGTAGTGTGATATTATAAATGGCTAAAAATTTAATTCTGGTATTATTAAAATAAGTACTGGTAGTATGTGCTTTTCATTTGCTTTCTATCCTTTGAAAGTTACAGACTCCCAGATTTACATCAGGGACTCTTGAGATATTCATGTAGGCTGGGGACTCTTGAGTTCCATGAGTGAAGAGTCCAGAACTCATCACACACACACACACACACACACACACACACACACACACACACATATATATATATATATATATATATATATATATATATAAAATTTTACTTAATATCACATCTATAATGCAATCTTACTTTTTTATAGGGAATTGAATATGTTTTTGGCATTGTGGGAATTCCAGTTGTTGAGGTTGCCATGGCAATGCAGGCTGTGGGACTGAAATATATAGGCATGCGAAATGAACAGGCAGTAAGTTTGTTTTAATTTTTTAAGCTGTTGTTTAAAATTGCGTATTTGCCATTGTTTAAAAGTTTCCAGTTGCCATTGTTTAAAATTGCCCATTTGCCAAAGCAGAGATAGCACAGTCATTGGTATTTACAATAGTATCAAAAGCATAAAATACTCATTGGGTACTCATTAGAATATTATTAACAACAGTATATAAAGCATTGAATACTCATTAGGTACTCATTAGAATATTATTAACAACAGTATCTAAAGCATTGAATATTCATTAGGTTCTCATTAGAATATTATTAACAACAGTATCTAAAGCATTGAATACTCATTAGGTACTCATTAGAATATTATTGACAACAGCATCTAAAGCATTGAATACTCATTCAGTACTTATTAGAATATTATTGCAACAATATCTAAAGCACAGAATTGAAAATGTCCAGATTTTAGGAAAAGCCATCCAGGTACCTGTCAATCCTAATGATAAGTTACCGGGGTACCCAATCATAGGAAATTATATTGAATATGAACCTCAACATCTTTGTTGTAAGTTCATACGTGCCAACCTCCTGAAAGGTATAATCATAATTATTACTAATGTGTGTATGAGTGGCAAAATATGCAATCTGAGCATAACGAGAGTAATCTATATATTACATGCCATAATTACAGAAAACCGTATGAAAACTTTTTTTTGTGCTACTTACCAGGATCTGCAGTGAGTTATAATTCTTGTCACAAATTGGCTAAATCCATGGTAATTATGAACGGCTTGGGTACCTGAGTATCCAGTACCCATTGACACCTTTACATAGAATACCAACGAAGTATTCATTAGAATATTTTTTACAACAATATCTAAAGCATAAAATGCTCAGTAGGTACTCTTTAGAATATTATAACAATATCTAAAGCATAGAATATTCATTAGGTACTCAGTATATTATTTACAACAATATCTAAAGCATATATCTCATTAGTTACTCATTAGTATATTATTTAAAACAATATCAAAATCATATAATACTCATTAGGTTCTCATTAGAAAATTATTTACAGAAGTATAGAATACTCGTTAGGTACTCAGTATATTATTTACAACAGTATCTAAAATATAGAGTACTCATTATGTACTCATTATAATACTATTTACAACAATTTACAACAGTATCAAAAGCATAGAATACTCATTAGGTATTCATTAGTAAATTATTTACAACAATATCAGAAGTATAGAATACTCATTAGGTACTCATTAGTATATAATTGTAAACAATATCAAAAGCATAGAGTACTCATTAGGTACTCATTAGAATATTATTTACAACAATATCAAAAGCATAGAATACTCATTAGATATTCATTAGTAGAGCTGGGTACCACAAAAAATGTTGTACCATGGTATACCATGCTATTTCTGAACATACCTTGATATGTACCGCAGTATACCACAGTTATAATAAAGATCAACAGTATAATGTTCTGCATCTTATCCCTGACATTTAAAAAAAAATTCCATTCATCAGTAGCTGGAGAAATATATTGCAAAAAAAACCCACCAGACTACATCTATATGTATTATGTTATTTGAAAGCAATAATTAACTTGAGATAAAATAAAATAGCTCAAATGAAAATTGCAGGTTCCCCAATCACAAAAAGGCATTAAATGAAATTTCTTTGCGTATGTTAAAACTTGTACAAGTTGTAATCTAAACACATAAATTAAGTGGGGTGATAAAGCTTACTCAGTTGCTTGCACCCTGTAAAAGACGTTGTGTCAACATTAGAGAGCTTGTTGCCAAAAATAAGAGTGTTGACACTGAAGCCTACACTTTACTAGTTACAATATTGATATAATAGACACAAAACTTTGAGTGGGATGCCAACACATGGGCAAGATATTTATCTGAGAGGGCCAGTGAACATAAAACACACAACAGGCGAGGAAATATTAAGTGGACTTGAGAAATTATGAAATAATTCAGTATTTTCAATCAAGCTTTAAAGCTTTATTTTGAAGAACATTACCTGAATTAATATTAAGTGTAGACCAAAAAGTGAATGAAAACTGGATGGGAATGTCCAATTTGAATTTGTGTTTTAAAAAAGTGTCAGACCTCCAAGTCCTCAAGTACTAGGTTTGATTGCAGTTACATATTAGTTTATTCCTCAATTCCCAGTGATTGTATTGGCCATAGGTTTATTCATATCTATGATATTTTGTTGACTAGCAGAGTTGCTTGTGTTACAACTTTATGATCTTAAAAATGTAATCGAAAAGTTTTGTTAGTTTAGCAAATAATTTATTTCCCTAGAATACAAAAGTCATAAATTTAAAACAAATTTAAAGTATTGCAAAATAAATCCAAATAATTCTAGAATTTCTAATACAAGTTTCTAATAAAGTTCTAAATAAACTTGAATTTGAATCCAAAATAAATCCATTGCTGCTAGTGTTGAGTGGTGATGTGCCAACAACCTTTTGTTGAATCACAATAATACAATCCAAGAATATATCCTTATTTGAAATTTCAATATAAATCCAAGGCCCTGTTTTCAAGAATTCTGTTTTTGATGAGCACTTTGTATTTCCAATGAATAAATAATTTGAATAAATAAATTTCAGCTCAAATGAAATACTGGACACAACAATGATTCAGCCTCAAGATCTTATAACAGGAATGAATAATTTCTAGAAGAAAAAAGGTTATGTACTCCTCTATTTGACCTCAAGCCACAATTAACATTTTCTCCCAGAAAATATTACCCAATGAAAATTTTCATTCTAGAAGGTTCCTAATGTTTACAAAATAAAATCCAGTTATAATTAGAATGACTGTTACTAAAATTATAATATAGAATGTCATAGGCCAAGAATATTTACAGGGGAATTCCAATAACATAGATCCAGACCCGAATAAATATGTTTACTACTCAGAGAGAAAATGTTAGTTATGGTTTAGTTGTTTACAGAATTAAAACAAAATCAATTATTCAGATCAGGTAGAAAATGAATTTGTTCTGGAGAAGGTCAAGTCCAAAATACAATTATCCATATCATATAATAAAAAAAACTCAACTAAACAAAAACCCTAACAAATTAACAATGCAAATGAAATATATATATATAACATTTGTTTGTCTATTGGATTTTATTAAGAAAATATTTATTTATGAAATACTGTTTTAGATAATACACCTATATGTACTACTGGCATTTGTAATACTGCTGCATGTAATACTTGTAGATGTAATACTGTTATATATACTACTAGTATGTGTAATACTGCTATAATAATACTATATATGAAATACTGCTGTATGTAATACTTTTATATTAAGTTTGCTCTATTTTAAACATGTATATGTGATATTGCTATATGTAATATTTAGATATGCTTTGTTTTGTGAGTTCAGCACCAATTTTCAGCACATGAGGGAAGAATAACCCAGGTAGAACTACTGAAACATGGAAAGCTACTGGCAAGTTTTCTCACAAATCCAAATTTGGCTCACCCAGAGATTAAACACACATGGACAGAGGTGAAATATCACTGTTCTGTAAAGGCAAGCACTTTAAACCACTCTGCCACCTGGGACCCCTTAATACTTTGATATGTAATACTGTTATATGTAACATTTTTTTTATGTAATGCTGCTATATGTAACATTTTTTTATATAATACTGCTATATGTAATCCAAAGGTCATGCAGTTGCTGCTAGACAATGTTGAAAAGTACATCTGCATGTGAATATGTTAATAAAATTTGTAAAATGCAATAGTAAATAATATGATCTATACACAGGTTTCCTTGTACCAGTCATATTTGAATTTATTATATGCGCATTTTTTTCTCCGTTAACTTTACATTGTCAGAATCGTTCTGTACTTTATGATATTGCACACCTTCATATTCCATTCACATGCATAAAGGAACTACTTTCTATTGTAAACAAACAATGGATGCAGATGCCAGCACTTTTGATTTGTAAACAAATCATCTACACTTATGTAGTAGGCATTTTACGTTGTGGTTGTTTAAATTTGTTTCTGAATGAAGTGGACTGCCACATACCAGTTGCTTTGGCACATTCCTGTGTTAACTTTTTGATACAATGTTTCAGATTTAGGCTAGCTATACAATAGCTGCAAGAAAGGGTCCTTACAAATAATATACAAGTGTCAAGACATAAAATGTCTTCTTTAGCTGGTGATAAAAATGGCAAAAAATACACTTACAGTTTTACATCCTGAATTTCCTCAAAATGTGCTTTCTTATTTCTGCAAATCCTAATTACATTAGCCATGTCATAGGTTCTCAGTCTTATTACACATTTTGAAATTGTTCTGTAATTTTGAATATAAGTGCAATTACATCCTCCTTACTGCACTCAGAATGAAATAAGCATTAAATTCCATAGTGTCTTTTTGATAATTGCAATTGAAAGATTTCATATGTTTCCCACATTATGATTTCAAACATTCAATGACAGAAACAGAAGCACATTTGCAGATGTCAACACGCTTCTCCCTTGCTTCTTCAATCCGATGTATTTCATGTGAAATTGTCATCCATAAATCCAGTCCATAATCATAAAATTTTGTAAAAATTACCAAAATCTATTCATTCTAGATCAAATGGAAACGTTGTTACAATGCGCATTCATTCAAGTATGACTCCAAATTTCAATTTTAACTAGACAAGCCATTTTCTTTCGAAAGTTATGTCGAGCACACGACTAAGTTCAAATTTATCAGGGCAGAGTTATATGCACAGTAATAATGTTGTTTTTGTGTAATGACGAATCTGCGCTTGTGTATTTAGTTTGGAATATGGCATACATTGAGTTATTTTGTTTCTTGTTGTGTATTTTGTTAATATAACTAAGTATTAGGTAGAATTAAAAAAAATTAGCATATAATAAAAAGGTTACTGCATTTGTATGGGATAATCCTGAATATGCTTTGTTTTGTTGGATGAATATACTGCACTCCCAAGGTCGTGCAGTATTTACATCCAAAAAAAGTGGTTCATATTTTCCCATACAAATGCAGCAACCTATAAATATTAAAGTACATCTTTTCTTTCTTTCTTACCTAGGCCTCTTATGCTGCCTCAGCAGTTGGTTACCTAACTGGGAGGTAAGCATCATAGAATGTTACTACTATGTTGTTTTACATATTCTTGAAAAATATGTTTCACATATGTAAATTCCAATACAGTTCTTCTCATTACTCCAGATTATTATGTAAATTCCAAATATAGTTCTACTCATGATTCCAGACTTTCATTGACAGGCAAACAAATTTGTATTGGTAACAAAATGTTCACTGTTTACCAAGGAGGAATTATCAATCATGCATAGCTTGTATTTAAAAAATGTATTACCAGTAGTTCTTTAAGCTTTTGAGATTAAAATTACATCAACTTTCCATTTTACCATTAAAATTGTTAATTGCTTTATTAGGGCCTAATTTATGTTGCAGACATATTTTTGGTGATTCTTTATTGGTCATCAATACTTTATTGGGGTAAAGTCAGCTTGAGCACACTATAATATTCTTTGTTATAAAATGGACTCGGATATGATAGTGTCAGTATTTTAAAGCAGCTACAGAGCAAACTGGTCATGTTGCTACAGTTATAACAGAGTACACGAATTACTATTTGATATGACTAACAATATGTCAATCCAATACCATACTGGTTATAACTGACATGGTTTGCCATATTGTAAGATCATGAAGTATTTGCTCCATTATACTGTTGTTGTAATTATGTTATTGTTGTTATTATATTATTGTTGTTATTATATTCTTGTTATTATATTATTTTTGTTATTATATTATTGTTGTTATTATATTTTCTTGCAAAATCACATGAACCATAAGACTTTAGCTGCACAGATAATTTCAGTCATTGCACCTTTACCATTTTTATTGATCATTAGACTGAATTTACTGAATGTAATTAATGATTAGAAATTTTGTTGATCGTAATGATTGAACAATAAACAGTTAGAAAAATTCAGCTGCATGGTAAGATTTAAAGAACTAAGTATTAATTTCAGGAAGAAATAAACTTAATTTCTTAGACCAACCTGTTAACAAGATCACTTTTCTCGAATCTCTTAAATGGTTTTATTAATGCAGATAACTTTTAGCTTTTTAGCTAAAAAGTTTATATTGGGGACAGCTGAATTTTTGAGGAAGTTGTAGTTCTCCTAAGGTGTTATGATCAGGTAAGTATTATTGAAGAAACATATTTTAGTAGAAAAAAAAATTGTGTAGTACACTTTTCTTTGTAGGCCAGCTGTTTGCCTGACCGTTTCTGGACCAGGGATGATACATGCAATTGCTGGAATGGCTAATGCCATGGAAAACTGCTGGTGAGTGTAACCAGTGACTAAAAATCTACTGTTATTATGCAGTTATCATCATCACCACTATCATTATTATCATCATTGTCTCATTACCATGACCAGTTTTGCTCTTGATTACCGGCATATTAAGCAGTAGTGGTAGTGGCAGTGGTGATAGTGGTAGTAGTAATAACAGTGGTTTTGTTGGGTGTCATGATATATGTTTTTGTCATCAGAGTTTTCTGTGTGAAGACTTGAATAAGTATGACAATATCATTAATTTATTATCTTGCATAACAAAGTACCCATATAATTTACTTTACAAACCAGTCTGGATCAGTTTGATATTTCTTCCTCCACTTGTATTAATCATTGATTTAGCTGACACTAGTATATAGTCTTCAATAAATGTACTCACCCTCCTGAACTTTAACTCACATGTACTATAAACTGTAGTGGATTGTGGCATTTTAGGTCAAATATAGATTATGTGATAAATATGGACATTAGGAGTGACTTAGTTATTCATGGTTTTATTCCACCTTGCCAGCATTGTGCTTCTTATCTTCCATGTGAATGCCCTACAAATGTCCCAGGCATTTTAAAACAATCTGTTGTAGAGCAGAGTGGTGTGGATTTTGCCCCACATGCTACAAGAAGTAGGATACAGATTGCATTCCTTGTGTAGATAAATGGGACACTAAAGATATTTAATCTACCTTCTGTTTACGTACTTACATGCCCATTTTAGACAATCATAAATTGAGGAGTTCTTGCTGGTTCATTTGTATGCTATCATACCCCATTTAGCTGATCTTTGATCAGCAATACCCCATTTAATTGATCTTTGATCAGCAATACCCCATTTAATTGATCTTTGATCAGCAATACCCCATTTAATTGATCTTTAATCAGCCGTATCTAAATGGTACTGAACATCAGTATTGGAGGAGTAGCATTTGGAAAGGAAAGGATGCAATATATAAAAGAAAGATAAGCAGAAGATGAGTGATAATTATAAACTGTATTCATTGAAAAATTGACAATGTTATTGATATGTACAAAGATGGAAGGAAGAAGGTTTGCCAACTGCTGTAACTTCTATCTGTACCATGGTGGTTTGCCAACTGCTGTATCTTCTATCTGTACCATGGTGGTGTTCCCTAGAAATTCCATAACCTCCACAGTATTAACCTTCCAAGGAACTACTTAGGCAGGGTCAGTGCATAATTCAGTAATGTAAATGTTTGCTTCTAAAAGAAATAATTTACACAACATTCAAGTTGTTACTGCTGTTAGCCAGTTTCTAATCTTAGAACTGTAGGTAGAGTAAATTTGCAGTTTAATTAATCTTGATTACAGCATTAGTATATTTGCATCAGATTTGCAAACCACTTACAAGATTCAGTATTAAGGGCCATTTGATCTTATATCTAGTGGTCAAGGTCATATCACTGGTGCAATGCAAACAGGTGTCATATTTTATCAGGTACTCTCTTGCACACTCAGGTATACCCAAGGCCAAAAATTAGGTCCATCCTCACTATCATATCAAGTCAGGCTTTGCCTTGCTTCTGTTGGCAGATGATATATGTCAGTCATATATCTAGGTACCATGAAGAATTTTGTATAGCAGAATACCATGGTATTTTGAAACGTTCCCCAATATGTACCATAGTATACCACAATTATATTAGGGACCAACACTTCAATGTTCTGATGCAGCTGCTGACATTTTTTGTTTAATTTCTGTCTGTCAATAAGTTAGAAAAAATATCTTGCAATTATTTATAGTAAAATAACACCATATTATATCGATAGTATTATTTGGAAAAATTACTTTCAGATAAAACAAAAGAAAACATTTAATCTCAAAAGAAAATCATAGCCTCCTACCCCCCCTCCCAAAAAGATTTAAATGGCCAGTGCCTTATAGTAGATGAATTTACTATGTGCGTGTTAATTGTTGTACAAGATGCAATCTTAAAACTGTTATATAAGTGAGATAATTAAGTTTACACTATGACCAATACTGTGAAAGACATCATGCTGACATCTGGGAGCCATTGGTAAAAATAGGAAGGGTTGATACCAAAGCCTAACATTTTGTAGCTACACTATTGATATACTAGGCAAGGAAACTTTTGAGTGGGATGTCAACACCCACCCAGGCAAGATATTTATGGGGTGGGGAGTAAACAGACCTGCCACTTACGTCGATTAGGATTTCATTTAACATGGTGGTAATGAAAGTAAATATTGTGGATTAGGGGTCAATTCACATGGTGGTAATGAAAGTAAATATCATGGATTATGGGCCAATTCACATGGTGGTAATGAATATAAATATCTTGGATTAGAGGCCAGTTCACATGGTGGCAATAAATGTAAATATCATGAATTATGGGCCAGTTCATATGCTAATACATGTAAACCATTGATTAGGGGACACTTCACATGCTAATGCATGTAAACCATTAATTAGGGGACAGTTTGCATGCTCATACATTTAAACAAATTATAAGATGACAGTTTGCATGCTTATACATGTAAACCATTAATTAAGGGACAGTTTACATGCTCATACATGTAAACCATTAATTAGGGGACAATTTGCATGCTCATATATGTAAACCATGGATTATGGGACAGTTCCCATGCTGATACATGTAAACCATTAATTAAGGGCCAGTATATATGCCAATACACGTAAACCATTAATTAGGGGCCAGTTCATATGCTAATACATGTAAACATTGTAGATTAGGGGCCATTTCACATGATAAACTATATAGTATACTGCTTGAAATATGGGATTTTTAAAAAAAAAATCTTAATTTTCACATTCAGTGTGGCAAGAAAAAAGTCATGGTTGACAGGACTCAGTTGTAGCATACATTGCACAGCATTATACATAAATTTTATTTACAGATCATATTGATAGAAGTTTATTTAAACATCGTTATTTACTTTTGAAATGCATGTTTGTTAACAACCTCTGTTTTGTAAAATTTTCTTTTAAAGAAACACTCATTCTGATTTGTGTACTGCTGTACAGTTTCTTAGTCATCGTAGATCATACGGAAGCATTCCATGCACATATCCACTCGGTACATCTGGTTGCATTATCTAATTGTTTCATCATGCACATGTATGTATCAGTAGCAAGCAATATCAAGGGATGTTTTACCTAAATTGTCAGATACATTCTACAAAGACATGTCTTACATACTTTATCTAGCATAATAATCAGTAAAAAAGACTTGCAGCAACTGAAACAGTCACTTCTTGATCTGTGTATAACATGCATTGTCGCAGAATTGTAGCCGAGTGGGTTTTTGGATGAAATGAACAAGCCAAACACAATGTAAGAAAGATGGAAATTTATGAATGAGTTAATAATGATAAATATATGATGTAAAAATACAATTGAAAATAAACAAAACAAATATTGAATAAAATGAAGTGCAGATCCAAGAACCCTCATGGGCTGTACTTACCCCTTTAACAGTATGTCGTTCAACAAGAACAAAATTATAAAGATTCAAAAATAATCTTACACACGATTCAAAATACTCTTAACACACCTCAAGATTCAAAATAATCTTGATACAACAAAAGATTCAAAATAATCTTTGACACAAATAAAGATTCAAAATAATCTTTGACACAACTAAAGATTCAAAATAATCTTATCATGACTAAGATTCGCAATAATCTTATCCCGACTAAGATTCACAATAATCTTATCATGACAGACAGCGTTGTTCTGGAAGCTCCAGATGACTCCAAGAAACTTTAGACTGCTTCGTACAGCTTCGGACCGCTCTAGTTATATTCACAATAACATTTCATATACATTCATGGCTACAGACACGGTAAGCTACCATAATAGACAGTTACTATAACAGTCAGCTACAAACAGTCAGAATCATCTTCAAACACAGTCAGAAACAGCTTCCAACACAGTCACAGCTTCCAACACAGACACAGCTGCCAACACAGACGCACAGACGCAGACGCAGCTACAGATTCACATACGCAGCTATAATAAAACCAAATGGGACATAATAGTTTATGCATAATTTCTATATATATGATATTACTTTTAAAAATCTGCGTTGTAATAAACATTATTACGCGATAACACAGTACAAACCGAACAAGCTTCGCCTATCAAATAAATAGAATGTAAATTTAACACTTACCCCTATGGCTGGAGAATAAAGGAGAGTGTATACTCCTTGACGTGATCCAAAAAATGACCAGTGTGGTTTTTCATGATTCGTCTTACTTAAATCCATAGGAGAGTGAGTACAAGTCGGGGTAGAATACCCGTGCACCTCATGTTAGTCATGATACCTGACACAAGTAATCTGTGGCTAGGTACATGTTAATACAGTCGCTTACCTGGAAAAACACATTCACCCTATATAACGTTGTACGCATGTACAACGAGAAATAGTCTAATTGTTTTAAGACAAAACCAAGTTATTTCTTTGCCTTATTCTGTGACATGCATATTATAATAACAGTGAGTTATTAGTGAACATAATGGGTAGATGGGGGGAAAGGTTTAGTTTCTAATAAATTAAATTTATATTCAATGGCATTGCTTTTGTTATTATAAACCAAGTACCTGTTTAGAACCCTTTACATTGCAGGCCTTTGATTGTAATTGGGGGCTCATCAGAAGAAAGCCAAGGAAGTACTGGGGCCTTCCAAGAATTTCCACAGGTAGTTGGAATCAATAGATGCCTTTAGCATGAATCTCCATCTGACTTGATTGATTAGTCATGCATTACATCTAGTATCATTTCATACACTGACCATAGTACTTGTTTCTTCTGTACCATGCCAACATGTTCTCTTAACAATCCACTGTTGTACACTTCAGCCAGTTTCCATAACTGGCAAAAACTAAATAGATTTCATTGCAGGGAAGGCCTATGTTCCATTTGGATTTTAGTCAAAATCTGGATATTAAGCAGAATTCCCATTGGGATTTGAAATATATCAATGGCTAATATACATAATTTTGTCAAAATCTGGTTATCCAACAGAATTCCCATTTGGGATTTGAATAGTATCAATGGCTAATATAGATGGTTTTGTCAAAATCTGGATCTTAAGCAGAATTCCCATTTGGGATTTGAATAGTATCAATGGCTAATATAGATGGTTTTGTCAAAATCTGGATCTTAAGCAGAATTCCATTTGGGATTTCAAATAATATCAGTGGCTAATATAGATGGTTTTGTCAAAATCTGGTTATCAAGCAGAATTCCCATTTTGGATTTGAAATGTATCAATGGCTAATATTCATGGTTTTGTCAAATATCTGGTTATCAAGCAGAATTTCCATTTGAGATTTGAAATTCAGTGGTTCCCCCCTCTTTTACGGCCACCCATTTCTGCACTGGGAAAGTGGTCTTTTCAGAGAGGGGACTAAATTTTTTGTGAGAAGTATATGTAATGTACGTAGTAAGAAAGCTACATACTTCAAAGCATTTAATATCTTCATTTAATATCTTCACTTAAAAGTAACATTAATTATTAAAAGGTTCTTGTTATAATAATAGACTTATTTCAACTGAATATACATTAATCATTTTGATTCTTGGCATAAGCGTGATATGCGAGAGGGTATTGTTGTCATGCACATTGAAAACCATTCAAAAACATCATTTAAATCTTGGTACATACATAATTCAATTTCCATTTGCTCCATTTTCCCACTGCTGCTGAATAACCTCCTTATCGGTTATGATGTTATTTATTCAAGTATTTTCAACATAAAATTGTTTTATTCGAGTCTTTTCTACATAAAATTGTTTGGCAAGTCCCCCCTCCCCACCTCACCTGATGTCGTTGAGTAGAATAACTGACTTTCTTCTAAAATAATGTCTCCATTTATGTGGTGACATGTTAATGTTTGGTAATAATGTATTCGGATGTTGCTAATCATATGCGATTTAATTATGCAGACAAAACTTTTGTAGAGTGGATGAAATGCCTTCTTCTTAAAGGAAGTGATAAATGTGTTGTCACATGATTTTTCTGTCTTTGTTTGATACCCTGTTTTGTTCAGTTTCTCTGTGTGTGTGTTAATGCAAAAATCTATTTTTAGCCTATGCTGACCCTGTTATGATCTTGACAATTATGTCCGGTTGTAATCATCAAAGAGAAGAATTGGACGGATGTGTGAATCCCAAAACTGTTTTATAACATTGTTGAGCCCATTTTCTGTAAATGTCTGCTTTTATAGACAATAATATAATATTAATCTAATTGTTACATGTACTTTAGTCAAACTTCTTTCAGTAATGGAAATTTGACATTGGGAGACATGTATCGATGATGGAGATAATCTGATTACTTACCTTGCATCATGATATGAAGTAATTATTGGTTCTGGATACATTTGAAATAATAAGTGGCTGCTAGTGAGGGGAACATTTTACATGCTGGCCACTGGATGTGTTAGAGGGGTACTTTTGAACACAGACTCGTTGGTGCCAAGGGATTCTGACCGTAAGAAGCGGTGGCTGCCGGTCGGTGGGGGGGGCGCGTTCAAGAGGGGGACTACTCTCAATGGCTAATATACATGGTTTAAGACTCTTCATTTAATTTGTCTATGCTTGATTTGTTATGATGTGCAACTGTCTGTTGCCAGGTTTTTTTCTGCACAATAACTCGGTTGTTCACCATCTACAGTTAACCAAATTTGTGGATGACCTTTACTTGGGGTAAGAAAGAAGGCTGGTGATTTTGGAGCCGAAAGATTAAAGGACAAGATCTTTGACTGGAAGAACAAAAATGGCTGCCACACGATGACATTATTTCAGCATTGCAGAGCTTGATCAAACATCATGAATGGCTTTCACTTGGTGTAAGAACCCAATTGATTTTTGTCAAAGGTCGGAGCCACTGTGTCTGAAGGAAGAAACATGGTTTCTAGGGAAAATGTCAGCTATCGACCATGTACTTTCAACAAAGCTTTTGGATGACTTACATGTCTGGTAAGAAATAGTACTCTTGATTTTGTGGTTGAAAGGTCAAACCTCAAGGTCACTTTTACCAAAAGAATAAAATTCTTTTTGCACGATAACTGGAGTACCCTGAACAAAGTTTGTGATGTGCTTGCACTTAAGATATGAAAGAGACATATTGAATTTATGCTCGTGGCTAAGACTGTTAAACACATGGCAGGAATATAACGTACTGTTAATGTTATTCATGTTATGTATTTTGTCACTTGTGATCATTCATGGGCTTTGACAATCCTCACTACTTGGAAATGTACTTAGTGTTTCCCTTCCAGGTCATTTTTCAATGATAATGTGGAATGTTGTTCTTTCCCACTTGCATTTATTTCTTGCACCAGGCTGTTCATTACATAGTGACAGACCTATTTCCCAACAGTTTGCCCTTTTCTCAGTTGCCGAATGTCCATTTTCATTTCTTACTAATGCAAACAGTCACTTGTTTGTTTGGTTTAATTTCAGTATTTTTATGATCAGAAGCAGTTATATTCCTGTGCCTAAAGCTTGGAATAATTACTATGTATCACGTCAAGGCTAATTAACACCACACAGTGATACACACAGGTCTTGTTTATTAGAACTGAGCTGCTCATGGTAGTGTGTGTACTCACTGGACAATATTTTGACATACAGTTGAGTAAATATAATCAATGGAATTACCTTTTCCAACATAGCTGGTATGGCCATTCCAACATGAACTATCATTACAACCAATGGCTGGGTATGGCCATTCCAACATGAACTGTCATTACAGTCAATGGCTGGGTATGGCCATTCTGACATGAACTGTCATTACAGTCAATGGCTGGGTATGGCCATTCTGACATGAACTGTCATTACAGCCAATGGCTGGGTATGACCATTTCGACATGATCTGTCTTTACAGCCAATGGCATTGTATGGCCATTCCAACATGAACTGACTTTGCACCCAATGGCTGGGTATGGCCATTCCGACATGAAATGTCATTACAGCCAATGGCTGGGTATGGCCATTCTGACAAGAACTGTCATTACAGCCAATGGCTAGGTATGGCCATTCTGACATGAACTGTCATTACAGCCAATGGCTAGGTATGGCCATTCTGTCATAACCTGTCTTAACAGTCAATGGCTGGGTGTGGCCTTTCCGACATGAACTGTCTTTATAGCCAATGGTTGGGTATGACCATTCTGACATGACCTGTTTTTACAGCCATTGTCTGGGTAAGGCCCTTTTGACATGATCTGTCTTTACAGCCAATGGCATGGTATGGCCATTCCAACATGAACCGTCTTTGCAGTCATTGGCTGGGTATGGCTATTTTGACATGAAATGTCATTACAGCCAATGGCTGGGTATGGCCATTCTGACATGAGCTGTCATTACAGCCAATGGCTAAGTATGGCCATTCTGACATGGCCTGTATTTACAGTCAATGGCTGGGTATGGCCTTTCTGACATGAACTGTCTTTATAGCCAATGGTTGGGTATGGCCATTCCAACATGAACTGTCTTTACAGCCAGTGTCTGAGTAAGGCCATTCTGACATGCACTGTCTTTTACAACTAATGGCTGGGTATGGTCATTCTGACATGAACTGTCTTTACAGCCATTGGCTGGTATGGCCTTTCCGACATGAACTGTCTTTATAGCCAATGGTTGGGTATTGCCATTCTGACATGAACTGTCTTTACAGCCAATGGCTGGGTATGACCATTCTGACATGACCTGTATTTACAGTCAATGGCTGGGCATGGACATTCTGACATGAACTATCTTTACAGCCAATAGCTGGGTATGGTCATTCCAACATGAACTGTCTTTTACAGCTAATGGTTGGGTATTGTCATTCCAACATGAACTGACTTTTACAGCTAATGGGAGTGAGCCAGTGATAAAGACTGTGTTCACAAGATAGTTTCTTACAGGTTTCTTTAGTTTTTCAGTTAACAACATTCATGTAGTTTATGGCTCCAGATTAAAGCTAAAAATTGAATAAGAAAATACTGCTTCAGTTTGAAAAGTACAAAATATATGGGAACACCAAATGATATTAACTGGTTATAGCATCTTTTTTAAAGGTATGTCTAATGAACTACTAAGTACACCGATCCCCTCTTCAGTAAATTAATTCATAGTTCATCCAAGGCATTAACAGATGAATGAAAGAAGAAGATATATAAAGCCATATGAGCAAGTTAAGAAATTCCATCTTCAAATATGTTTCCCGATCAACATTAGGATATAAGTCTACTACCTCCCAAATCCAGCCTTACTAAAATGATGAAAATTATCTTTTTCCATCTATTTCATATAGACAGAGAGCAATGTTCTCTTGCCCATTACCTTACCTTTCCACCACCAGGTGTCACTAATTTTTAAGATGAGTAATATGTCAACACATATTCTCACATAGCAGGGTGGTTGGGAGAGTTTTTAAGTAATGTGATAGGTAAGTATTCTTGGAGAAACATAATTTAATTAAAACTTTGCTTTCTCCTTCAAAAAATGTTCCCCAATCACATTAACATTAGGAGGATAGGTAACAGCAGGAGGGAACATCTGACCCCTACCTTGGGTATCCTTTTAGGGAAATCTGACTGGATTCCCCAAATTCAAACGTAACCCTTTCTCCCGATTAATAAACAGCACTGCCTGAAGTCACATGATTGTGACCTCTACAAGTTTATGAAGAGTATTGAATTCTTCTTACATTAAAAATGTCACTGGTGAATCCGGTGAAGCTAATAGGGTGTGTCTCCATATTCTATGCTGGAAGATACCTGATAAATGAAAGTTGTGACTGAAAGTGTGTGTGTGTGTGTGTGTGTGTGTGAATGTGATGTAAGTACACTCTAGCCTGATGAATGTGTCTTCTTTTTATCTGTACTAATTCCTTAATACAGGATGAATTCAAAAATTTATTGAAAAGTATTTGAAATTAAGCCTGTTTAAGTAACAGTACTGTTTTACCCAATAATCTAATGCAATAGACTGCATAGGACCAATGGTTGTACTTCATTGTTTTGTGTTTGCAGGTTGAAGCTGCACGGATGTACACAAAGTATGCTGCCAGACCTAGCTCAGTTGAAAGGATACCATTTTATGTGGAAAAGGTTCACTTTTGATACTTTGGTATTTTTTTGTCTGTTCTTTGATCAGAGAAATTAAACATTATGTCAAACCAAGTATTTCAAAAGGATTTTTTGGAGAAAAAAACATACATAGCATCATGAAGCCAATATATTACATGTAATATATACCTCTTTTATACAAAACATTGTGATGCTTTTCAGTCACATTGTATAGTCATGAGAAACTGTTATTTCCTATAATCATTGATATTTATATTTTTGATACTTTATGAGCTAAAGTTTACAAAATTATTAAAATACATGATAGTATGTTTGTGATTGCACAAAGATTCCTACCATCATCAGATCTTTTTCCCCTATTCACTTGACATTGACCTAGATGGATAAATGTGATTATGTGCTGTATATACTTGCTTATAAGTTGAAACCAATTTGTTTAGAGTAATCAGTTCAACAAACATCATAGCACCTGAACAGCAGGCACATCATGCAACATTAGATCACGGTCTGTTGTTTGTAATTGGAAATTGGACTTATATAAATGGTAACCTTGATGATTTTATTACATCTCGGGGCTTAAATATCTACAATTAGGGTGTATATGATAGCTTTTCATGTTTAATGCACTCCTAATTTCATGTGATGTTTACATGACCTCCATTCAAATTAATGTGTGGCGAATTTGACCTAAATAGTTGTTGACTTGACCTTAGTGATTGGCCTTGGTTTATGAATGAAATTCCTACAAAATAGTGTGCATGTACTTTAATGCTAGCAAGCCTCTGATTTATAGAATTTAAAATATAAATGTCATAAACCCAGATGACTTAAATAAAATGATATTATAAATTAAATAGATCATACAGATACGCATAACTATATATAATATGGATATTTTCCTCTTTCAGGCAGTAAGGACGAGTATTTATGGAAGACCAGGAGTATGTTACATTGATATCCCAGGAAACTTTGTCATGAGCAAGGTTGAAGAGAAGAATGTTAGGTATACATCCAATCAGATTTGTATTATGTTGATTGTTAGGTGTATATTTATTACATTGATTGTAAAATGAGTTATGACATGACCACTTACACATAACCATATACAGCTTACAAGTGATAACTCAAGTTGTTTGAATGAACTGGTTTTTGAGGTGAAGGAAATTGGAGAACTCAGAAGGAATCATAATCATTAGGGATATCTGCTATTGAAATATCACCATTTACTGAACCCTTTGTAATGGTACAACCATTATGTTACGTCATTGATATGACCTTGAAATGATGTAACCATTATATTGTGACATCTTTGTTATGACCTTGAAATATTATTGGAAATACTGATACATGATGATATAGATATCCAAAATGGCAAATTCTTGTAGTTATTTCAGTCTGATGAACATTATTGAAAAATAGCTAGTATTGTTTTTTTCAACACTGGTATTGGAAACTCTTAAAATATTTAGTTTGACATATACAAGATTTTCAGAAAACATCTGCTTTATTTCTGATGTTTTCTGTAAGTCTTAGGACAGTCAATCTGAGAGTCACAGGTTCAATACCCACCCAAACCAGCCTTGGTTGGTTACTTTAGTGCATGTCCATGGGAAAAGCACTTAGCTTCCATTTCCTTTGCATCATACAGCCAATAATGTGTTCAGTATGCCATTCAAACAGACTTTAAGTGTTACTCTTCTCGTTTGATAGGTCACTCATATTAAAAAAAAAATTTCAGTAATGAAAGAAACTTTTGCATAAAAAAAGGGAAATCCAAAAAATTACATGAATTACTATTCCAACATAACACAAGAGATCAGTTTATATGGGTAAGTGTTTACTACTTTTCCTGCCGGAACAGGATCAAATTAAAAATAGCAGATGTGCATTATAACTAACAACTGAATGGCTGTGTGGTTACTTGCCTGCATGTTTATTTAAATATCACTTTCAATACATTACTGCTATATCATGCTGAAGAAATGGTAGCTAATCAGCTTTCTGCAGGACACACTGAGGAAGCTGATCTAGGCTGCCCTGGGCAGGTGCTTTATTCATAATGCATGGATTATTAGTCTGACACTACCTTGGCTCTAGTATGGCTAATGAAAGTAAGTCGATGTACATTTTACAGCAGAATCTATTAAAAAATGATTACTCTTGATCAGGCCATGGAGTACATTAATTTCAGATGGTATTTAGGCTGTTTTGATTTAAATGTTTCCAAAAATTGTACAAGAAAGTGCATCTGATTGGTAGAAGTGGGAAACTGACTTGTGGTATAACACTAAATTACTGTATCACATTGGTATAGGCAGGACATTTTCTTTCAGCAGTCTCTGTTGTTACATTTTTGTGGGCACCAATATAGTTTCTATGCTGGTATACTTATCTGGATATTTAGAAATGACTAAAGTCGTTATATAGAATATTTCTTAGTGTAATTAAATTCTCATGTCAGATCAGCATGTAGGCAACTCAGCAATAATTTTAATACCAGGGCATTAAGCATGCAAAATTCACTAAATATAGGACAAAAATTTATGTTAAAAAAATGCCTAAGGGAGATGATTTGCAATACTAGTAACCCATATAGCCTGGACTTGAACATGGGTCTGACCATGAAAAGTAGGTCACTGTCTCCTCAATATGACATAAGTCTGCAGTCTTACTACAGCAAAATCTGAAACAAGGTTAACAATAACAAGAAGATTCCTGCAGTAACTAGATTTTCTAATCTATTTCTGCAGCCCCGTCACTTATTTAAAAAAAAGTAAAACATGAAATTTTAGAAAATTTCTTTTGTTCCTAACCAAAAAATTTGAATATGTCAGAGTCTTAAGGGTTTTTGGAAATGGAATTCTTGTTTCTTTGTTAATTTGTTAGATTTGTGCACATTTATGGGGAGAAAGGAAGTATTGAAGAATCATGTGCAGTGATTAAAATAAAAACACATTAGACTAGTCTTCATTTCAAGGCAATTTTGGACACATCCACATTTTATATTGTTGATACATGTTGTAGTAGCATGATCAAGAGATATACCTTTTACAGCAATACACAGTTGGCTCTCATAGTCTTGGGCAACATGCATAGCACTAACGTCACATTGATAAATATCTCACACAAAATAGGTAATTGGTACCAGGATCTCTTGGACTTCTATATTTAATGCACTGTATAATTGTTTTGGGGTTTGATTTTTTTTATATAGGTATAGTTTTTATCAAGGAACTAGACAATGTAGCCTTTTTATTGTAACATTTATGATGGTCCTGTTCTATTGGTTTGTAAGTATATCGTTGTGTATGCTCTTTGTTGATGCAAAAGGACTCCATTCCATGCATGCAGAATGCATGCAAACCTTTTTGTCTATTTGTCATATGGATTTGGCACTCTTAAATCTTACAATGAAACATCAGAGCCAACAAGAAAAGAATGCACATACATTTTGATTAGTGCTTTCATTTCTTTATCCAGGTACATTCCGCCATGTCCACCACCACCCAGAATATGTGCCCCAGATGACATGATAAAAAAGGCTGTAGACCTGATTATGTATGCAGAGAGGCCACTGGTCATAATTGGTAAAGGTGAGCACAGATAGCCATTATCAATGTTTGCACAACCGATGTAAATATGCCATTAAAAAAAAATCCATTATTTCCATAGAGAAAACGGACCCATTTTAAAAACTGAATGACCAATTCTTACCTTATTATAAAAGGCAGCTTTCTTGAATCCAGGTCTTTCAGTTTGGGGAAATATGTTACTGATTTGCCATCACTTATGGCTAATATTACTAAAACAGAAATATATATTGAAGAGATTCTTGACAACAAGTGTCAATCTATTGGACCAAATTTTTAATGGAGAGCATCCTTACATCATTTCTTTAAAACTGTATACAAATGATGCTAATCTGTCTTCAGATATGGTAATTGTTGTATTGTGCATCACACTCAGGCACGTCTGTTATACTTTAAATGTTAACATCAGTTAACCACAAATCATCAACAAATGATAAACATGGTATGTTTTTGTTTTGTTCAGGTGCTTGTTATGCCCAGTGTGAAGCAGAAGTAGAAAGGCTAGTTGTGGGGTCCAAGTTACCTTTCCTCCCAACACCAATGGGCAAAGGTCTTCTCCCTGATGAACATCCTCTATGTGTGGCACCTGCTAGATCTAAGTAAGAAGTTGCAAATTATTTATATATATGCACATGATTAAAGTATAATCTCAATCATCCCTGTTTATCTCTCTCTCTTTCTTCCTTTCCCTCTGCCTGTCTGGCTTTCTCACCACTCCATCCTCTCCCTCTGCCTGTCTTGCTTTCTCGCCACTCCATCCTCTCCCTCTGCCTGTCTTGCTTTCTCATCACTCCGTCCTTTCCCTCAGCCTGTCTTGCTTTCTCACCACTACACCCTCTCCCTCTGCCTGTCTTGCTTTCTCACCACTCCATCATCTCCCTCTGCCTGTCTTGCTTTCTCATCACTCCATCCTTTCCCTCAGCCTGTCTTGCTTTCTCACCACTACATCCTCTCCCTCTGCCTGTCTTGCTTTCTCACCACTCCATCATCTCCCTCTGCCTATCTTGCTTTCACACCACTCCATCCTTTCCCTCAGCCTGTCTTGCTTCCTCACCACTCTATCCTCTCCCTCTGCCTGTCTTGCTTTCTCACCACTCCATCCTCTCCCTCAGCCTGTCTTGCTTTCTCACCACTCCATCCTCTCCCTCAGCCTGTCTTGGTTTCTCACCACTACATCCTCTCCCTCAGCCTCTCTTGCTTTCTCACCACTCCATCCTCTCCCTCTGCCTGTCTTGCTTTCTCATCACTCCATCCTTTCCCTCAGCCTGTCTTGCTTTCTCACCACTCCATCATCTCCCTCTGTCTGTCTTGCTTTCTCACCACTCCATCATCTCCCTCTGCCTGTCTTGCTTTCTCACCACTCCATCCTTTCCCTCAGCCTGTCTCACAGACTTTGATTATACTAAGGATAGAAGTTAAATCCATTTGCTTGAAACACATCATGTATTTAATATTCATCCTTGTCACAGTATAAAACTAGCTGCACATGAAAGACATTTGTTGGTACTGTACAACAGTCTACTGATTCCATAAAAATTTGAATATGTTTGAACCATTTATTGTAAATTTGTAAGGATAATTCTTCAACAATACATTTTTAAGTTACAGTCAAAATAAATAGGCTTGGCTCCACAGTTATATCAAAAATGGTAATTCATGATCAGTTCATATTGAGGTTACCATCAAAATAGATACACTTGGCATTCAGTTATATCCAAAATAGTAATTCATGATCAGTTCATATTGAGGTTACTGTCGAAATAGGTACACTTGGCTCCACAGTTATATCCACAATGGTAATTCATGATCAGTTCATATTGAGGTTACCTCAAAATAGATCCACATGGGTCCACAGTTATATCCAAAATAGTAATTCATGATCAGTTCATACTGAGGTTACTGTAAAAATACCTACACTTGGCTACAGTTATATCAAAAATGGTAATCCATGATTAGTTCATATAGATGTTACTGTCAAAATACCTGCACTTGGCTGGCTCCACATTAGTATCCAAACTGGCATGTGATATTGAAACAATCCTGACTACCTGTGAACTTATATTCTTATAAAGTGCATTTGCACATATCATTAATGTCTGAGATAATATATATTCTCCTTTTATTGTTTACATTCCCTGCATGTTGGAAAGTTGTAACTCTATTTCCAATGCAAATACTAGTAACTAGTAACAGTTTTTGATATATTACCCTTGTACAAAAGACAAGTAATTGGATATGATCAGAGCACACCTCCCCGGTGCTCTGTACCCTACACTGGCTATCCATTCGATACAGAATCAAACACAACATTTATTCTCTGTGCTACATTTCACTGACAGACTCTAGTCCAACATACCTATCTGACCTCACCCATGTGTACACACCAGCAAGATACTTACGCTCCTCTTCTGACAATCGTATACTCATGATTCCCACTATGAAAACAAAGTCATATGGACATCGTTCTTTTGCATACCAGGGCCCAGCAACGTGAAATGAATTACCCACTGAACTTAGACACAAAGACACAGTGATCACATTCAAGAGTGCTTTCAAAACTCACTTATTTCGACTGCAAGAACAAACTTAAAGACCTAATAATGTTTCCTACCTTAAATATTCTGAGGATGCTTTTTCTATGTTTTCTAATTTCATGGTGTTTGTGTTTGTAATCATATCATTATGTGTTTTTTTATCTTATAGGTGTTGTCTGATATTGTAAAGCACTTAGAGCTTCTAAAGATTAGGCAGTATACAAAGTCCTCATTATTATTATTATTATTAAATCATATAAAAATGATTTCTTTAAATATTCATCATCTGGGGAAAGATTTTTGAACCCCAATGTGCACATGATAGGATTGTAAACTGTTTTCACTTAACTTTTATTCTCAGAGAGAAAAAGGCAATTGTATCCATTTTTCTCCAGGATTAAGGTAATACTCATGTAAGTTCATAATTTTTTGTCACCGCTGTTGTGAAACTGCTCATCATCAGTGTTGAATCTTTGTATAATTTATTATGAAATAATTGCTATTTTTGTCATTTGAAATCAGGTGCCATTTTTACTACTGTGTGTATTGGGTGCTCAGCTTTCAACAAGGAGGCACTCAGGTTAATCTTTCTGAATTCTTCCATATTTAGTCATATTCGTGAAAACTTTGTCATGAATTTCCAGAGAGTGTTCCCAAAACCTATAAATAAGGGTAAGATCTGCCGTTTTGGCAGTTGTGGTTCTACTGGACTCCAGTAAAGGTCTCAAGACCAAGCAAACAGAACAAAGTCTCTAGTAATCTCAGCTGATAATTTCAAGCCTTAATAGCAAAGTAGACTAGTTACTGCTGACACTTTAAATTTAGTACTCATAATGACTACTATACTGTTTCTCTAAAATTGTTTCACATTTATTTCCTCGTTATATCAGATAAAAGTTCCCTTAGAGGGATTTAACTGATGACGCTGTCACTGTGTCGTCATCAACACAGCCATCTGCTATCCATTGGAAATTTAGTATTCTGATTGGCATTATCGAATTTCCTACTCAGTTTCATGTATCATTCTGAATCACAAATTTCCATCCATTTTGTAGTGGTTGTGTGATTTAGATGTCAAAATAATATACCCAACACAAAGACACACTCTGTTGCTAGAAAATGACACCCATTATTGCATTCAACTAAAGCGACACACTCTTAACATCCGGTTCCATACTCTGTTACTCAAAATGACACTGCCTCAGCCAAAAAACGTGACACACTATTAACATCTGGTTCCAGACTGTGCCTCTATCATATTTACCATTGGACTCTAAAACACAAACCTGGGTCTGGTTCTGAGCCTTGATTGGATCCACAAAATCATTAACACTTTGGTACGTCATATGTACAAATTTTGAGAACTATTAACTTATTTTCTGTGCAAGAATAGTTTGGGAATTGGGATTATCCAAGTTAGAGATTATGTGAATTAGGACAAATGGGACATTAATGCTGATTTTCACATGCAATTTACCACTGAAACTATTGTTGTTATTTCAACATGCTTTATCAAACATCTGTTTTGCATATTTACAGATATTATATTTCACCATTTTGAGCACTAAATTTTGTGAGACAACACATACAAACCTGGAAGTCATATATTAAACTCTGTTGACTATTTATATTTGTTTTGTTTGGCGCTTTTATCATCTAAATAAGAACCTTTGTGGTAAACACACCATTTATTGACACTACAATACACTGGAAAGATCTAATAGCTGAAAAAGGTGTGAGCTGTCCATCTATTCTATTTGACCTTGACCCTTGATACGGAACAATATTGACTGGGATTTGTATATGTGATAGTTTTACTTTTATCCTCTTGATAATCTATTGACTCCAGTAACCTTTGCATAACGAAGAGAAAAAAGTATCACTATCATTTTGTTCTAATCTGCGTCATTAGCTAGGAAGGGATTCACAGTAATAACATTAATTAATTGTCTGTCTGTCTGCACACATTGAAATTTGTCAAAACTCTTAAGATGTACATTTATTTCTTGCAGAGCTTTACAGGATGCAGATGTTATTCTCCTTCTTGGAGGGCGCTTAAACTGGATCCTTCACTTTGGTGCACCTCCTCGCTTTAGAGCTGATGTCAAGATCATTCAGGTATAGTTTCCTCGTGTTTCTCATCTCTAACCTTGTTTAGAAAAGGACTGTGGTGGCTCACTGCTTAGTGTACTGAATTTGCAACTGGAATGGTATGGGTTAAAACCCTATCCAACCTGGATGAGTCAGCTGCCGTGGTATGTTACTCAGCAATTCAATTGTTCCCAATTGCCTCAGTATAATACAACCTTGTGCACAACAGATCATCAGAAAGTTGGGAATAAAACAAAGCATCTACAGATTCATTCAGATTCAGTTGTTTGTCTCTCCAGAATTAGCAGATTGCACAGCATTGGTATTACTTTAACCATGGTCATAGATGATGTCGTCACATTTGTCATGCTTTGAATGAAAGTTTGTTAAAGTTATTTAATATGCATCATAGCATGGTTCACAAACAAAATATAGTATTCTTAAAAATCTTCACTTGTATTTTTGACCGCTCCGATAGCCTAGTGGTTAGAGCGTCTGCCTCGGATGTGGGAGGTCACTGGTTCAAACCCCAGCCAAGTCATACCAAAGACTCATAAAAATGGCACTAACAGCTGCCTCACTAAGCGTTCAGCATTAAAATGTTAGTGTTAGAACTGGTTGGCCTGGTGTCAGGATAATGTGACTGGGTTGGACATCATGCCACATGTCTGCGGCATGATGCCCCAGTGCTAGACATCACTATAAACTGCCTCATTGCAGACATCATAGGGATATGACTGAAAAATTAGTAATTTGAAGGATAAACAGCTATAATAATAATAATTGTAATAATAATAACTGCCAATAGTAAATCAGATTTAATTAACAATTATTTATTGATAATATTAAGAGATTAAAAGCCAAATAATATGTATAATCCTCTTGTTTAATACAATTGCACTTTTTAAAATCTTCCATTCAAGTTAAGTGAAGTGTGTGCAGTCAAACAGAAGCCCTGACAAATTTACTTACTTTAAATGCACTCCTAAAGCTTTAATTGGCATTTTAGTTAGATTGGGACAATATGAGCACAGTTATGTTTTTATACCATGGAAAAAGGCAAGCACATATAGAAAGACTCTTTTGCTGTGCAAGTTGATTGTATTGCTGGGCAAGTATAATTTGTTTCTTCTGGTCAGGAAGGCAGGTAGAAAAAAATGAAATATTTCTTGCTGGAGTAAACTTCTGTCTCAATCCTGTTGTGTTATCATTATGACCTATTGGAGAGTTTATATCTTTAATTTTCAGGTGGACATTTCCTTGGAAGAAATAGGGAACAATGTCCATCCAGCTGTAGGACTGGCAGGAGATCTCAAATCTGTTGTTACTCAGGTAAATATTATGAATGGATGAGTGAAATTAATGTTATTATTCAGACAAAGGTCTATAGAACAATATATAAGAGGTTGCAGAAACAGAATCCAGCCATCTATGCAGAGTTATTTGTGTAGGATTATCCAATCCAACTGTCCAACCCTACATGGATGTTTGTATGGATTATGCAATCCTGCCATCCCTACATTGGTTGTATATGTAATTTCATGTTACCCCCTCTTGCTTAGTTTAAGAAAGAGACTTAAGACTCTGGGATATAATTGGAGTTGTCTGTATGTGTGCACGTTGTGTTCAGAATTTGTTTGGGGGGAGGGGATTTGTCACACAATCGACTTTGAAATATGATATGGGTGGAAAGCATTGGGGTGGGAGGAAAGCATTGGGGTGTGTGGAAAGCGTCGAGGTGGGTGGAAAGCATGGGGATTATTGTTCTTTGCTGCAGACTTCTAGTTTCCACATAACTACATTTCATAAATGAGAAGTGGTTCTTTTCAGTGTCTGTATGTTGCACAATACACATATATTGTGTTCAGTTATGACCCTGAACATGTATTGAATACTAATTAAAATATAGAGAGTTCTTTATAGTTTTCAGATAAGTCAATTTATTATTGTGGAGACTCGTGATTAATCAGTTTTTGTGTTCAGGTTAGGCTACATACAGGGGCTACTTACAAATGAAACTAAGACTATCAGTAAAAGACTGTTGTGATGGGGGTCCAATAGTCAAAGAAAACTAAGACATTGACCCTGAAAGATGTAATGGGAGAGGGGTGGGATCTATCTCCCTCCCACCCCCATATCGTAACTATCAGGATCAGCAGATTACATTGTAGGACTTTTGTCCAATTCTTACAGTGTTTGTTTTTTAACCCTCTCCCAATCCCTGTATCCATTTACCTATAGTTTTAATTCATTTGTAACAAGCCACAGTGGTTGATTTTGAGTCAACATAAGAAATCTTACTCTTGGTTGATTTTGAGTCTGCAAAAGAGATCTTACTCATGGTTGATTTTGAGTCAACATAAGAGATCTTACTCTTGGTTGATTTTGAGTCTACATAAGAGATCTTATTCTTGGTTGATTTTGAGTCAACATAAGAGATCTTACTTTTGGTTGATTTTGAGTCAACATAAGAGATTTTACTCTTGGTTGATTTTGATTCAGCATTAGAGATCTTACTCTTGATTGATTTTGAGTCAACATAAGAGATCTTACTCTTGGTTGATTTTGAGTCAACATAAGAGATCATACTCTTTTAGAGATAGAGATCATTTTGGTTTCTGGTCATCCTTCCTCTTTGCGAGTTTTAATTCATTTTAATTTGAGATCGTCCTTCAGTTCAAGTGGCAAGTGAATAAAGTTTAGCAGATTAATTCAGAATACTTAATAATTCAGCTTGCAGTGTGTATGCCTTCTGTTTCATTGTTTATATTAGTTACTTTACACATGACTCTTTAGAAGTTGGTATGAATAGTTCTCTACAGTTTATACTTATATAAGTGCAGTTCAGTCTGGTCACATGATTATGTTCCGACTAATGGAAATCTTCCTTACAACCAACACAGTTACAGTCATACATGGATAAAATACACTGTAATGGATTTTAATGAGAATGAATACAAAATAATTGGTAGAAAACTGTAATCTACAGTGTTTTCTCACTATAAAGCACATCAGTATAACATGGCTTTTTGAAATAACAGTGTTATAATATTATACCAGTATTATAGTTTTAGATTCTGCTACACAGGTTGAATTCTATTTTCCATGTGATGTAACCAATATAAGGCAGCCTTGCTCATGTCAAGATACACTTTTATGGCACCTCTGAACAGCATTATATTGTAATCGTAATATACCAACTTCTCACAGCTTAATGATGAAATTGCAAGGAGACCTGGGAAGTTTGTCTTCAATTCCAACTCTCCCTGGTGGAAAACACTGGATGAGAAGATAAAGAAAAACCGAGAAGCAACACAGGTATTTTTTATTGTAACAGTTTTCAGCATACAGAGTGGTGAGTGAGTAGCATTTTAAGCTGTGTGAAAAAAAACCCAACCACAAACAATAAAGAAAGAACTTTTCTTGAATAATGACATGATAATTAAAAGTTTATGAGATGCATTTAAATTTATGTAATGCTCAGGATAGACCATGATCTGCTGAGTCAACACATTATGTAATGCTCAGGATTGACCATGATCTGCTGAGTCAACACATTATGTAATGCTCGGGATAGACCATGATCTGCCGAGTCAACACATTATGTAATGCTCAGGATAGACCATGATCTGCTGAGTCAACATATTATGTAATGCTCAGGATAGACCATGATCTGCTGAGTCAACATATTATGTAATGCTCAGGATAGACCATGATCTGCTGAGTCAACACATTATGTAATGCTCAGGATAGACCATAGACCATGATCTGCTGAGTCAACACATTATGTAATGCTCAGGATAGACCATGATCTGCTGAGTCAACACATTATGTAATGCTCAAGATAGACCTGGATCTGCCAAGTCAACACATGTAATACTCAGGATAGACCATGATGTGCTGAGTCAACACATTTTTCTGTGAGAGATTTAGGTCACAGTTGCAGCACTTCCATACTAGAAAACCATTTCGTTGTACAGTAGTAGAATAAACACTATTGTGTGCTCCAATACAAGGAAGTTTCACATTAAGGTGGCATTCATCATGCATTCATCATCCATCATGTATTCATCATCCATCATGGATCCATCATCCATCATGGATCCATCATCCATCATGTATTCATCATCCATCATGTAGTCATCATGCATCCATCATCCATCATGTATTCATCATCCATCATGCATTCATTATCCATAATGTATTCATCATCCATCATGCATCCATCATCCATCATGGATCCATCATCCATCATGTATTCATCTTCCATCATGCATTCATCATCCATCATGCATCCATCATCCATCATGTCTTCATCATCCATCATGGATCCATCATCCATAATGTATTCATCTTCCATCATGCATTCATCATCCATCATGCATCCATCATCCATCATATATTCATCATCCATCATGCATTCATCATTCATCATGTATTCATCATCCATCATGCATCCATCATCCATCATGTATTCATCATCCATCATGGATCCATCATCCATCATCGATCCATCATCCATCATGTATTCATCATCCATCATGTAGTCATCATGCAGCCATCATCCATCATGTAATCATCATCCATCATGCATTCTCCATCATGCATTCATCATCCATCATGCATTCATCATCCATAATGTATTCATCATCCATCATGCATCCATCATCCATCATGTATTCATCATCCATCATGCATTCATCATCCATCATGGATCCATCATCCATCATGTATTCATCATCCATCATGCATTCATCATTCATCATGCATCCATCATCCACCATGTATTCATCATCCATCATGGATCCATCATCCATCATGTATTCATCATCCATAATGCATCCATCATCCATCATGTATTCATCATCCATCATGCATTCATCATTCATCATGCATCCATCATCCATCATGTATTCATCATCCATCATGGATCCATCATCCATCATGCATTTAACATCCACCATGCATTCATTATCAGTCATGAAGCATTTAACATCCATCATGCATTCATCATCCATTATGCAGCATTTGTCCATTATGCATTAATCATTTCATCATGCATCAGTTGTACTGCATCCATCATGCATTCATCATGTATTCATCATCCATCATGCATTTATCATCCATCATGGATTAGTCCTGCTGCATCCATCATGCATTCATCATCCATAATGCGTTAGTCATGCTGTATCCATCATGCATTCATCATCCATCATGCATTTATCATCCATCTTGGATTAGTCATGCTGTATCCATCATGCATTCATTATCCGTCATGCATTAGTCATGCTGCATCCATTGTGCATTCATCAGCCATCATGTATTCATCATCCTTCATGCATTCATCATCCATCATGCATTTGTCATCCATCCTGCATCAGTCATGCTACATACCTCATCCAGCATGCATTCATTATCCATCATGCATCAGTCATGCTGCATCAATCATGCATTCATCATCCATCATACATTCATAATCCATCATGCATCAGTTGTGCTGCATCCATCATGCATTCATCATGCAGCATCCATTAACCTTCGTGCAGCATTCTTCATTCATCATGCAGCAATCATGCATTCATCATCCATTATTCATTCATTATCTTGCAGCATTCATCATCCATCATGTTTACATCATCAGTGATGCAAAATTCATCATCCATCATATAGTATTCATCATCCATCATTGTCATTACAGATTGATTAATATCTATTAGATGTTTAAAGTCATTATTTTTAGCAATCATGAAGTCTTTAAAAATTGGTACCCCATGAATAGAAGTGGATGTAGCTATCTTTTTTACCAGTGATAATCTGAGAAACAGCTTATGCAGAATTTTTCTACATTTTGTGGAAAACTCCTTTATTTATGTGTTGGTGTTTTATATAGAAATTTAATTTTTCCACATTTGTGAAAAATCCTTTCTTCAGGTATCGGCTTCATAATTATTTTTTTTATTAGTCTCACTTGCAAGTTAGCTAACATTGAGTAAACTTGTATTCCTTTGTTTAATGTTTGTATGACCTTGGATTGCAGAAATCGATAGATGACAAGAGATTGCCACTCAACTACTATGCAGCACTAGATGAGGTATGTATGCAGTTATTCATCACAAGGTTGATAGTACAGTCAGACAATGAAGATATTTACCAGCTAGCAGCAGAGGGGCTGTACAGACCGAAACTTTTTGCACAATAAACCCCTCCAGGAAACTATTCCTCGATAGAGGGCTTATTTCGACGAAATAAACCCTTCTATTCAGAATACAGGACAAAAAAAAATGTCCCCCGAAAACTCGAAGAGTTTCCAGGGACAAACTCGTTGAGTTTGCACTGACAACTTGGGTTACTTCAATAAATCTGAAACAGTTTCCGTGGCGGGGTCGTTATTGAAAAATCCATGGGTCGGGTCCATCCCCTCTGCTGCTCTGGGAAATGAGTTTCCAAGGAAAAACATTTTTATGTTAGCGGAATTAAATCATTGACAAATAAATAATGGCAAATATTGGAGAAGCACATACGACTAGATTAGCTCGAGAACGTCTCGAAGCAATTCAGAAATTTCTTCCTGTCCGTGATAGTGTCAGACAAAAATTACAACTAAGACAGCAAGCACGGGAAGGCTTTGCAGAGACTACGGAGGAATTATTTAAACCCGTGACCAAAGCTACTGAAAAATCCGCAGCTGTTACCAAAGAGGCTTTAATAGAGCAAAGGAAAATTTTACAGGATATTTCAGCTGGACTTAAACCCCCGCCTCCACCCGATGAAGTTGTTGTGTCAGTACCTGCTGGTAAGCGAGTAACAGGGAGAATTACTGACCCCGCCAAAAGATTTACGCCGGATTATATTGAACTTCTTAAAAATGTACCAGAAGAGAAATTACCTGAGACAATACTGTTAGGATTGATTAGAAGAGATGTGTCTTTAAACCCAGAACACGGTTCTATGACAGATGATAATTTTATCAAATATTCGTATCGTATACGTGAAAATAAAAAACAAATCAGCAGGGACGATACAAAATACGATAGACTTGTAGATGCTATACGTAAACTTGAAATTCCACCATCGCAACCTCAAGAAGAAAAATCACCGTTGCAACACACAGAACGACAACAATATCCTTCACGGCGAAGAGCAATAGATCCTGACCTAACTCCGTTAAGTGAATACGAGGCTGCATCTGAAGGAAGTCCGCGGGGCCAAAAATTCAAACAAACTAGGTCGCCGATAATTAGCTTAACAACATCTTCTGAAAGTTTGCCTCAAGACATTTTATCCCCAAGAATTGTACCATCAACAGGGGAGGGTTTAGGATCCGGTTTTATTGCCTGCCCTAATAATATCATCGATGATGTATCACGGTTGGAAGTTCTCATCGGAGGAAGACGTGCCGGAAACAATTCTCCGGAAATTATAAATGAAGCCGCAGATATCTGTCAGAGACTATTTCAGCGTGGCATCATGGATATCAGCATCTACCGGGGGCTCATTGATGAACTCGCAGACGGTTACCACAGCGACTAATAATTAAATTTGCTAGCAAATTCAGTTAGATAAACAATAATTAAATAAAATGATACTACACGATTCTTTTCGCAGACCAAGAAGTGTCAGAGTAGTAAACTCACGATTACCAGTATACGAGGTTGTTTACGGAGATGGAGTCGGTGATGTTGTTAGGGATTTAGTCACAAGAATCGCTCCGAAAGCTGGACCGTTAGCAAAACAATTCGCGATGAAAGCCGCTGATGTTGTCAAGGATAAAGCCATTGGCACTGTTGGTAGTCTTGCCGGGAAAGCATTTCAATCAATCAAGGATCGACTAGCACAGCTGATACGAAAAAAAAACCCAGTCGAGAGGTTGGTGCCAGTAAAACTACCATCCACTGAAGCTATGCCGGCAAATGTTAGTAGCGTAGTAAATAAGGCCGTAAATCAGAAATTAGCTGAGATCGCAACAGCAGGAATTACCTCCAAAGCGTTGCAAGATAGTGTAACTGCTAATTTGATAGCTGGTAGTGGTTTCCGGTGACGATAACATTTTAATTAGATCATCACAAATAATAATAATGTTTGCACGAAAATCCAATGACGCGTTTGATATGTCCAAACCAGTACTTAAAGATGATTCTGTACGTGATTTTCAATATTATTCTTATGAAGCACGTGATCCTAACCAACGCGGAAGAATTGAACTACAGGTCCAGGATACAAGTAGATACTTCTTGCCCGCTGAGGCCTTCATCGAAGTTGAAGGTAGGCTTTTAAAGAATGATAACACTAACTACGGAATCGGCGACCGAGTTGGATTTGTTAACAACGGCATCATGGCGTTATTTAAATCCGCTATTTACATGATAGATGGAAAAGAAATTGAAACAATTCATGATAACGTCGACGTTGCCACAACAATTCTCGGGTTGGCGAGATACTCGGATGATTACACCAGATCAGCCGGACCATCAATGATGTTTGCAAAGGATATAACCGACAGCCCCGAGAACAGGAATGTAACAATGAATAATGCCGGTGACGCAGTTGCATCGATGAACGAAAATTTTAATTTGGGTTTTGCAACACGTAGATCGATGTTAAGTGGAGATGAAGAGTTCTCAGGTGTGATTCCATTGTCTCACATCTTTGGATTCTGCAGAGATGTCCACAAGGTCATATTCGGTGCCAAACACACAGTTGTACTTGTGCGAAAACCTGATGATAATGACGCTATCTGGCGAGATGCTGCTGTTGCCCCTGGTCAGGTAATACTAACTAAACTGTGGTTGTGGATGCCAGTGTTGTCTCCGTCAATCACCGAAGAACAACGACTGTTGTCTTTCATGGACACGGGCGGTAAATCACTGCTATCCTGGAAAACAACAACCACAGACGTTATTCAGGGTGATAATGGTGGGTTGTTTACATGGCATATATCATCGCAACAAGGAGTATCAGCACCACGACATATTTTCATTGCATTTCAATACCGTGCTAGAACAGATAGCCAGGAAAGAAATCCAATGGTATTTGATACACTTGGAGTTTCTGAAGTTTCGTTGAGAATAAATGGGCATCAGGAGCCATCTGAGGATATATTAATAGATTTCGAACATCATCGTGTCGCACGCGCGTATCATCGTCTGATGTCATTTATGGGGCTCGACCTTAATGTAGACACTGGCCTGCAAATATCACAGCGAGACTTTATGAGTTTATATCCGATTTATTACTTTTCGCTGGAACATCTTGATCTGGTTAAACAATCTGTTGTCGACCTACATTTCCGAGCTCGTGTAGGTGTTCCTGCTGGTGGTTACAGAGCGATTGCTGTCATACTCTCCGATAAAGCAATGCTGCTTGAAGGTGTTGGCGGACGAATGAGGGTCATCGACGCTCCAATCGAGAATATGTAACGCAATTAAAATCAAACTTAGGATATAATGTCATACAGTCATGTTAATGTCACCTTGACTTCCGGTCAAACGAAGAAATTGCAATCAAAGAACGCAAGCACGTGCGGGACATCAATAACACTAAAACGAGATCAGATTACTGGTGGTCCAAACAAATTGTCGTTGACTAATACTCAGCTTAAACATTTTAATAAGGCACTAACAGCAAAAACCGGTGTCCGACTTGATTTCTCTGCTGCAGCTATCAAGGACATGACTAAAACCGGTGGAATATTTCCTCTTCTCGCAGCAATACCGGCGTTGATTGCCGCGGCAGCACCAGCCGTAGCAAAAGCCGCAGCACTCGGTGCAGTTGGAACTGCAGCTGGAATGGCACTAAAAAAGGCAACGGGAAAAGGATACAAGAAAAAAAAGGGACGCGGTCTAAGACTACCAGGAACTCCACCATCATGGTATCCAAAAAAATTCTAACGCCGTTGAGCAATTTTGATTTACTCGATGCTGTTAAAAAATTGCGTGTAAAACATTTCAGAGGCGTATTTATGCGAGATCAATTACCGCAACGACCGAATAATCCAGAAACTGGCATTATCAATCTCGACAACAAAGATGGTCCGGGAACTCACTGGGTTGCTTACGCGATCGATCCACGTGGAATTATCTATTTTGATTCGTACGGTTTAGCACCGCCAGTTGAGTTTCTCAAGTATGTCAGCAGATTTTCTAATGTTCCAGTGTGGCAGTCGACGTTACCAACACAAACATTAATTGATCCGCCCATTTGTGGGAGGGAGGTTTTAAATGTTCTTGATGCAATCTCAAGAAATCCAGCAACTCCTCCTCATAAAGTAGTGTATGAATATACCGCATCGAGAAATGCTAGCATTTGAAAAACAGCAATAAGAATAATGGTGGATATTTACGGAAGACCTTTCACACGAGGAGGTAAACCAAGCACAGATGCTGATCTCTCAAAATATGCGACCAAAGATGAAGTCGATAATCTTTTGAATATAGCTGGAGTTGACCCAGATGAAGTTGCTATTTTCCAAGACAGGCAAGGAAAACTAAGAACGAGCAACATTAAGTGGAATGATATAATTCGCAGAGTTCTTGGAGCTACCAAGGATAACTTCGTTGCATTTAGTGATGGCGGCCGGATCAAGGACTCGAATATATCAATCGCAAGCATCAAAGACAGTATTGATAAAGGTGTTGATAAATGTGTGAAAAAAGCCGGTGACACGATGACAGGCGAACTCAGCATGAGCGGCAACAAAATAACCGCGTTAGCGAATCCCGAATCCGACCAGGATGCGTCAAACAAACAATACGTGGACATCGTCAACGGTAAACTAAATACGCTGCGTGCAGAGCATGATGTTCACGTGGGCGCGTTTACAAGATTTCGAAGAAACTTCGTAAAAACTGATGAGGTCGTGGATAAGTTCTTTGGGACTCCTCCAGTCGTCGATGTAAAACTCGCTGATGTAAAGACCGACATTAACACGATCAAACAAACACAGCAGGATATCGTATCGGGTATTCCTGATATCGTTAACAAAACCAGTTTGATTAAAGTTCCCACTGGAGTTACTCCGGGGCATATCACCAACATCGTATTCACGGTATCATCGGGATTCGCAACATGGTCACGACAAAATAACACTATCAAATATACAGCAACAGCCACCGGTGTTTACAGGTTGTCTGTGTTTTCAGCCGCTAAATTTGAAATCTTCACAACATATCCTTGGAGACATTCCACCGATAAGTATTCCGGGGTTTGCACTGTAATACTAAACAGCGGAACCGAGGAAACATTTATGCTTGAAGCCGAGGACGATAGTTTAACAGCAACATCTTACTGGTTTTGTTTGGAATTCGTCGCTGCAACGCCTCAATTGGTTACCGCGTAATTGAATAATGTCAACGACGCCAGATGCTCAACAATATCGATACAATCAAATCCGTGAGTGGCAATCTGAGTTAAAAACTGTCATCGAAGTAACTAGTCAAAAAGTAAAAAAATACAAGCGCCGCATAACAGTGCTGGATATTATGGTTTATTCAGTATCTGCCGTTGTTGCATCTGCCGGAGCAATACTATCAGCGGTCACTCCGGTAACTGCAGCAGTCGCCGCCACGATCTGTGTTTCCGCGGCCACAACAACAGCTGGAGTTTTCGGCATCATAGCAAAAAAAATATCATCATGTGCTAACACAAAATTACACGATTACACGACAAAATTAAATACAGCCACAACCGCATATCAGAAATTATCATCGCTGATATCATCATCGTTAGACGTGCAAAGTAGCGACGCTACGATATCAGATTCTGAATTCAAACTAATGTCAGATGCGTACAATGACTATTTGAAAACTAAACAAATAAATAATGTCAATAGAACTGCTTCAACAAATAGTCACAAACACAACACCGGTAAGGACCACAATGATCTCAGTGTCCTCGACGACACCAGAATTCGGTATTAATTTTCGAACTCCAATTCCAGTGAGTGAAATCGCGTTAGCAAAGCTCAGTGTGTATCACAGCTGGCCCAATGTTAGGTCGGCATCATTTGGTGGTCTGCAGCCAAATAATTCATTCGTGTTCGGGAAAAGCAAAGCCGACTCCGGCGAACAGGGTGAACTTGACTGGAATACAATTACACTTCCCACTGGGAGTTATCAGATCGAAGAAATCAATAATGAGATACAACGCCAAATAAAACGAATCACCGGCAAGGAAGCCAAAATATCTATAACAGCTCATGAACCAACGCTGTCTGCGGTCATTGAAATCTCAATGCCAGGATACGCCGTGGATATTTATAACAGCTCAATCCGAACATTATTAGGATGGCCAAAGGCCCCCGAGGTTAAACCTCGTCCACCAAAACCTGAAAAATCGGATTTTATGACCTATAAAGAAGCACTACACGACCTCGAGTACAATTATTATTTACTCCTTGCAGATCAATTACTAGCAAGAAAAAGTACTTTAATGCCCGATACTTGGAGTATAGAAGCTCCACGTGTTAAGGGGGGGCAGGAGCTCCGTGTTTACCGTCTAGATGATATAGAATCTGAATTATTTATTCCGATCAATCTAGTACATAAACAACAGCTACAACTCCTGCGAGTATATTTCCAAGATTATATTTCTGATTTAACAAGTCCGCGTGATAATATTATCACAACCATAGAAAAACTAAACAAACTCGCATCGGCCATGGAAACTATAAATCTAAGAATAATTCAGGCTTTACTGGATCTTAAAGACTATATCGATGATAATTATAGACAGATAGCCAGAGCAGATTTTGCAATTAAATATGGTATTCAAGTGAATGATATTTCAGATTTTAAATTTCCTGGATATAACGTGCCCGAGCTGAGAAAATCAGTCTCTGATCTCATCGATCAATCTTTCGAAGATATTCTTGCCGCGTACGAACGAATAAAACCACAACCTGTTATTCTCAAGCACGACAACAGTACAGCATCCGATGGCAGACACATCTCACCCGGGATCGTAAATATCACAGATGTTATTGCGGTCAATCTTGTATGTGACGTCATCGATGGCAGTTACAGCGCATCAGATACTACGACGGCACAACAGGGGTTTATCCTGTATACGTTCACACCAAGAGACCCCCCTGGTTTTCTGATTGTGCAAGAACCAATCAATCCGGTCTATCTACGGTGTCATAACCCGTGGTTGTCAACGATAAATTTCAAACTCACCGACCAGAGGGGGAATTTGTTGGACCTGCGTGACGAGACTGTTAGTATAAACTTACTGGTGAAGTCCTAAGTCAAGGGATCCATAATATTTATAATAGTTTTTTTTTCTGCACTGATCCATTTTCGTCATTTTATCGTGCAAATACCCTATCAAAACCAGCATAAGTTATCGTTGAAAGTGCTAGCACGCATTTAAAAAAAAACGGTTGTGTATAATGTATCAACCCGAGTACATTCATGCACGAGTTCATATTCATGATAAGCAAATTCTTTACGAGGCAATAAAAACCGCATTTCAAATACAGACATTCCCAGAACAGTATTTCCCCGTTAAAATAGTTATTGACGTGTATGGTGACGAAGACTTCTTGTTAACTCCGTCACAATTAACAGAGCTACAGCAAAATCATATGATCATAGTTTGGTGTCAACGAGAACAGATTATGAACTATTCTCATTCCTGTATTGATGTTGAAACGCTTAAGCAAATCCTGAAAATCTGAAAGCGCCCTTCACTTGAGAAACTCTTTGAGTTTCCAAGGGCAAAAAAAATAATACACTTTTTTTTTTACCCGTGGAAATGTGCTTTACACTCCAAGCGGGGGGGGGGGGGCGCTAGCGTTCTCAGGTTCTACTTTCACTTTGTGCTGTGAGTCACACGCTATGCGGTTTATACTTCCTTGTCGGCCTCGTAGTCAGAAACACTAGTATTTTTGTCAGAAATGCAAGGCATTTCCGTGTCTAGATTCTTTATATAACCTTTTAACCGTCTCACCCTGGTGCTAATTAATTTTCGAGTCTCATACTCTTGTGACAATCCAAGACGAATCTTCTCAACTGCACGGCACAGTGGAATAAATTCAGATACCTGATTTTCAGTTATCCCGGCAAGTGATCTGTAAACACGATCTTGCAAACCCTTAATGAACCTATAACGAGCAGGGAGATTGTTCTTCCCCAAGCGTGATAGCTCATTCAAGGATTCAAAATCTGACATAATTGTTTCAGTGTCTAGTAAAATATTAAAACCTCGCTGTTGTAATTCTTTAATTTCAACAAGTATGGTATTTATATTTTCGTGATTCATATTATTATATATTTTTATATTTTTAATAGAAACACTTTGCATGAGAAACGCTAGCTTTCCAAAACAAAACGAGACAGTCGGAAACATTTATCCCCTGCAAGGGCCTAGATCGTCAAATAACGTTCTAGAACCCCACGAGGACTGCTTCCGACATGACAATACAACATGTAACACGAAACACTTTATCCCCTGCAAGAGCCTCTAGATCGTCAAATAACGTTCTATAGGCTCAAGAGGACGTGTTTAGTGAATTGACAAGGACAAACATATAACACGTAACTTATCCTAAGGACGGACCCCTCTGACTGCCAAGTGACTCAGAGGCACATTTATTTACAAGACGAGACAGCCCTGGCTTCTAGGATCGAGTTCTCTAGCAGGCCCGGCAAACATTTATTTGACAACACAAACAACCTTTACCTCTGATTCGAGTATCACAGCAAGCAAAGGTACAATGAACATGTAATCTTATCCTAAGAGACGGTACAGAACAGACAACCTTTACCTCTGATTCGAGTATCACAGCAAGCAAAGGTACAATGAACATGTAATCTTATCCTAAGAGACGGTACAGAACAGACAACCTTTAACCTCTGATTCGAGTATGACAGCAAGTAAAGGCACAATGAACATGTAATCTTATCCTAACTTATCCTAAGACCTTATCCTATGACGACACAAACATACACAGGTGGGTCATTTTCTACGGTCAGCAGCAGAGCAAAACCATCCATTGAATCGACCATTGGATGGTGCACAAAAGACACCCGCCATTGGCGGATTAAATTTATGGTTTTGCTTGCGCGTGCTGACTTTCGATCGACCCAAAGGTCTTAGGGAGCGATTTCGTATATAACCCAACTGTTACTTGCGAGTTGGAAATTCGCTCTAGCAGTGGGCGGGACTTGTTTAAAATATTTTAATTGTATGTTTTCTTAAGCGCGGTCATATAACAAGCACAGAAGAGCAAAACAGTCGGATATATTCAGTAAAACGAGGATATTGTTTGTAAAAAAATATATATTCTACGGTAAATAAATGATTACATGTTATGAACTCGATAAAATATTTTATCAAGGTGGCTTTCTTAGGGGGAGCAAATCCTCTGACCAGCAACGACAACTCTGCAAAGCGTTACACACTCTCGGAGGAGTTATCGTCGTTTGTGTCAACGATAAGAGTTATATAACAGAATGAAATCTTCTGTTTGAGCTTCTTTGAAAATGCTGTTTTGTAGATCCCATCTGCGACATGCTGTACAGAAGGTGGACAAATACCGAAATACCTACCGGCTGCGCTCATTGATTGAAATATTATTTCTTCACGAGTCTCAACATTCACAGATTTCACTGCTCTTCTTATAGCTGTTTTACATTTAACTCTTCCTCGTATGGTATTCTTGCTCTGAGTGATCGCTTGAAGGTTTTCAATACTGTTATCAAGTCTGTTCCCGTTAATATGATCAATGACAAGGCCTTTAGGGATCTCTCCGTTAAAAACCTCATAGACGAAACGATGACATAAATACCTCCCTTTCCTAACAGTAAATCTTAAATAACCAGCATTATCAACTGTACCAACTTGTTTCCTCAGCCTGTAGTTTCTCACTATGCCATCTCGGTTTGCCTCATAATTTGGAATAGTTGGATGTCGGACGAATTCTTGATTCATTATACTATAAGCAAATCATTGTCTAATTCATAATTTGTCTGAAAACTTATTTATGTAATCACGCTCGCATTTGAGAGCGTTATCACAGTCTGGATTTTTTTTATCATAATACCGTTTTAGTTCTCGATAGCGTTTTCCACCACACGCTGAACATAATTGCGTTTTTCCTCGTACTCCAATGCCGCATCTGATACACGGTATCGGTCCTAGACTCCCACCGCGGACCTGTTGAGCATGTTGTCCACAGTATTCGCCTCTGCAGGGTTTGCTACACGGCGCTGATGAATTTAGTTTGATCCACTTGCATTGGTTCATCATATAATATATTTGTCTATTTAAATATTTGTCTTAATTATAATAATGGGTTTTGAAAGACTATCCAGAATAAAACCCATATCAGGTTCTAGATTCGATCTTGACCGGTTAACCGCTGATCCACGACGAAGAGAGTTAGCAGAGGTAATTGGTGTTATCAAGAATGCCAAAGAAGAGTTTCGTCGTGATGGTGCCGCACACACGTGGTCTTCGTATAAAATTATCCTCGGAAACGCGAGCGTTTCTCGGGAAATGCAAAGCATTTCTCGTGACCGTATCATTGATGCTACCATGAACGATACAATCGCGCGTAACATAATTGGGTATCTCGACGATAGAAGATATTTCGTACAGATAAAATTTATTGTTGGAGTCGGCGAGGGAACGTGGATTATCAGAGACAAACTAGACCCTGTTCTTGATGCCAGAGGCGTTCGTGGAAAAACCGTTCTGTTAAGTAAAGACTCAAAACCGGGAGTACTTGTTGGGATTGATATACCATATTATGCCAGAGCGTATCCTGTGACCGCAGTTGTTTATGGAATTTATCCGATGAAGAAACCACGCGTTGATAAACTCAAACCGATGAAGGTGTCGGTGTTGAATTGTGTAGCTGAGCGAGTAATGGAACATTTTAAAAATGCAATGCGAGGAAACGGCCTAACACCGCTAAGACAAACTAAAATAACAGCGTGGGCGACACGAGTAGCGGATAAAGGAGCGTCAATAAATGATGTTGCTGAGCTAGAGCGATTACTAAAATTTCCTATAACGGTTTCATCGTTAACCGGTGAGGTATTGTATGAGTGTAAATACAATTCCCGTGGAACACCAATAACTATTATCGATCATAACAGTCACGCCTGGACTGACTCGGTTAGGATATTTCCGCAAGACCGTGTTGTGAAGTATTATCCGGAATTGCAAAGCAATTCTGGGAGCATGTTTGATTTTATTTATCAGATAAGTAAAACCGATCCAGTGTCTGTGTGGTTATTCAGAAGTAGCGAAGATGGAGAATATGATCAGTTTGTGAGACCCAACGGGGAAATATACAGAACAATGGCGTTACAGCAGGAAATGAAAAAACTCGCAGAAAAATATCATGCTGGCAACACTGATACGTTACTGACACACTGTTTTACTGTCCCGGGTGTTGTCGCGCATGTAGCCCGGGAACGAAATTCATGGAGACCAACTCCGAAAAGTTTTCTTGCTGATATCCAGCAGAGCTGTGTCGAATACGGACACGGCGGTTTGTGGAATACTCAGTATGATCACCGCGGTATGATATCCGCGGACATGACGGCGTGTTATCCAGGAAGTTTCCTTGGGCGTGGAGAATGCAGCGAATATTTTAAACGGTTTGGCCACGCTGGCAATACCATGACAAGAGTAGCTGTCAACGGTGTTTTACCCGATTTTGACTTGACCGGATTTGCTTGTGTGTCGTCGTTTAAATTCGCTAAGGATTTACATCCTGTGTGTTATGTTTGGTTTGGCAGACATTTCGTTGAGAAGCGATGGGCACCGATAGTGTTATTGCGATACATGCTTGACAGTCGAATACTGTTGTCGCTGACGGTCAGCGAAGCGATTATATGTTATTGTCGTCAAACCGAAGTTTGGTTGCCAACTCCAACGCCGGTTACGTTAGAAGAAGTCATCGAAGATTGGTCACGAGAATATCCAGAAACTTCTATCGACGCTATCATCAAGAAAGCTCCTGAAGTACTTAAAAGCAAACTCAGAAATGAAGAAAGCACAGCAAAAGATCTAGGACGAAGAATAATAGGGAAATTCACTCAAGGTGGAGCGTATGATCATAAACAACATCACAGTCGATTAATCATGGACAAGACTGAATTGGATCTTATTGTCGCTGATGCAGCCACGAACAACATGTTCTGTAACCGCAAAGATGTGTTTCTGTCAAACGGGGAAAAACTAGGGACTGTTTTTAGTTATATTGACGGAGAATCATCTCAGTACATACATTTGAGATCTTCGATGCTGGCTTATGTATCCATAAATTTGTTGTCGATGATCAATAGATTCCCTGTTGCCGCAGTGAGAGTTGCAACGGATTCATTTTATATTGATAAAAAACACTCAGCGCTGTTGGATAATGTTATATCGGATGATCCATCGTGGGGCTCGTGGAGAATAAAGAATGAAATGTTACACGGATATTGTAAATCGGCTGATGTTGAAATCGAGGATGAGTATCGCAGCGCAGAAATATCTTCGATGGTTTCGTCGGGGGCAACTTCGTTGTTGCCGCCGGTGCACGATCCTGTTACAAGACACAAAACAGTTTATCTGAACGGTCCTGGTGGTTCTGGTAAAACAACTCGAGCGATTGAATTATTTAGAAACTCTGACATGATTGTGCTAACACCCACACACAGACTTGCCAGGGAGATGAGACAACGGGATGTTAATGCGTGCACGTATCACAGTTTTTTCAAATACAGCGGCGGCACGTGGACACCTGAACGAATGGGAACGAAATATATTCCCGAGAAAATCATCTGGGATGAGATAGACACTGTGCCGTTGGATACATTAAAACAGTTTCTGGATTGGCTGCTAAAGAAAAATACCGCAGTGGTGATGTGCGGCGATCATGGTCAACCACCCCCATTTACAGGTGAATCTCCACACGAGTGGCTGAAAACTTTTGTAGATTATTATGAGGAAATAACTAACGATGTTAGAGCACTCGATGAAACGCTGAAAGAGTTTAAGGCACTGATCAGGCTACAAACCAATAAAGTCCAGTGTGAGATAATGCGTGAAATAATTCCAGAGACTTCGCTGAGCGACTTTTGGGAAACGTGGAAACCAGGTGATTTAATTGTGGCAAGTAGAAAGATAGTCAGGGACACACTTCAGCAGCGGTTATTTCAGTTACATCAGAAGAAATTTCCCATGTTGCCAGTGCCGTTGTGTTATAGACCAGCTGATACGCGATTGCAGAATATTGATGTTGATATTCCAGGGCGCCTGACTGCGTCGGGTCCGGAGAAACAGAATTTAGTATTAAATGATATTGTCACAGTTGATGTTGATGCTGTTGAACAGGCACTGAAAATGAGCAAATCCCCGTGGACGCTAGGATACGCTATGACCATCCACAGTTCGCAGGGACTAACTATTTCAGATACAACAGTTTGGATTGTTGATGATCGCATCGAGTGGTCAAATTTAGTTTATTTAGCCGTGTCAAGAGTAAGAAGGATAGGTCAGTTACGAAGAATTGTATTAGATGATGTTGTCAACGACAGCTCAATCGCTGATGACACAATAAGAAAGAAATTAGCCGGTTACAAACAGAGCGACAAAAAAAATGGTAGAGAGTTTGATCCCAAACAAAGTTTGGATGTTGAATTTGTAATACAATTACAACAACAGCAGAATAATCACTGTGCGAGTTGTAATTGTTTATTGCTGTGGCAGTATTCGAAAAACGACCCAAGGCAATTCACCGTAGATAGAATAGATAGCAGTCGCGGTCATACACGTGAAAATGTGATGTTGACCTGTCTTGAGTGTAACCGACGCAGAGGTGTTGCTGCAGTTATTTAAATGATTGAATCACTTCAGTGCGGATCACTTTAGTGATCGGGGTGGTAATTGTGTATCCTCGGGAATCACCTGAAGTTGCTCGCGTTTAAATCCGCGTTGAGGAGCAGTCGAATCTAATCTGTAGATTGCGTTTCTCCCAGTTGATCTGGTTATGCTGGATATCTTATGTGTAGTAACACTCCATGTGGGATCGGTTGCTCTTTTTTTTCCTCCTTCTAGTTCGCCTGGTTCGTATAAATACCTAACGGTGACATTACCCAGCAGTGGGGACGCTAGCGTCCCTGGCTGCGTTGAAACATTTTGTTGCTGTTGTCCGCGTTCACTGACGCGGGGTATATATTTTTTTGTGATTGCATTTACAGGTCTCATGTTTGTTGTTCTGGTAATTTCATTATTCAGTGCGGCTATCACGTTTGGCAGTCTTGCAACCCATTCACGAGATCTCGTATCGTAAATGAATTCCCTCGTGTACTGGTATCCGAATAATCTCTCAGCGAGTGTTCTATTAAATCGCTCAACAATTGCCTGATCCCGATGAATTTCAGTATGTCCTCGTCGTATGGTAACGTTATGCTGCTTTGTCAGTGATGACACCGCGCCCTGAAATTCCTTGCCAGGATCAACTTGTAATAATCGTGGCCAGTTTAGAGGTCCTCGTTGATAAATTCGTTTAAACGCAGAGGCGACTTCGGACGCTGTTTTAGTCGCTAACGGTTCTGCTTCTTTGTATCTACTGGCAACATCAACTACTGTTAGCGCGTATTTGTATATTTTTCTACGGACAGTATCATGAGGCAGGAATAGTATGTCAGCCTGATGAACTTCATTGGGCACACTAACATCAAAATGTGCAAAGTTGATTTGTCGAGGTGGTGGTAAGTAGATTTGCCATATTGCTTGTTTTGATAGCCAATTTTTGGCAACCTCGCGTGTTACTGATGCCGCGTTGGCGAGTTTATTAATTGCTGAGTTACCTCTCCAGTATCCGATTGGGGAATAATAAATCGCTTGCATTTTTATTTAATTATCCAGCGCCTAATACTAATTTAGATTTCATCGCTGATCTTACTAACCAATTAGCGAGTGACTCCTTAAATGATTTATTTTTTATGGCGCTTAGTGCATGAATTAATTTCACATCCGCGATATGCCTGTCTTGTAGATCTTTACTTCGATAAGCAACATCATGTATGTGACACGCTGCGTCGATAGCGTTTATCGGATACTCTCCCGGTTTTGGTTTAGATTGTTCATCAAGTCTGATATCTAGTCGGGTCCCTGGACCGCAGTAATTGTATCCTGGGAGATGTTTTTCTCCGGGATACTTTGCCCAGGGAGTTCCGGGGAGCTTTCCAAGTTTGGCTGCAATGTCACCTCCGCTAAATTCTCGCTTTTTTTTTTAAATCTAAATTTTTTTGTGCCACATCGCGTACACTTACCAGAAAGTGCTTGTCTGTTATTTTTTGTTGTAATGGTTGTTAGATCATTCGTAGGGGTTCGTGCCTTACACTTCACACAATATAGATCCATAATTATTATTCTTTATATACAAATGGAAATTACAGATTTTTCTGCGACAAAAAAGAAAGAGCCAGTTAAGCATAATTCAGTGCTACCAAACTCTATCCGCGCGATTATAATTGGGCCATCCGGTTCAGGTAAAACACAGCTGTTGCTGAACTTGATAATGAAGTGGATGAAATGGGATAAACTGTATTTGATAGCTCCATCTGTAGATGATCAACGATGCTATAACGTTATAAAAGATTTTAATGAGAGTGCAAGCGCGCTGAGTAAAGACGGTGAGGATGTTGTTGAATTTATCACTGATATCGAAGAAGCCCCCAGCGTCGAGGATCTTGATGAATCAATTAACAACCTAGTAGTGTATGATGATGTTATGTTGGACAAGCAAAAAAATCCCGCAAGAATATTTTCCCGGGGACGTCACAAAAACACTGATGTGATTTATGTTACTCAGCGTTATACACAAATTCCTAAAGTAATCAGGGATAATTGTAATCTTCTTGCGATATTCAATGGAGTTGATACACATACACTGAGAAATATTCATCAAACCTGGTGTGGTGGCGATATGGATTTAAATAAATTTAAAAATTTCTTCAGTCATGCTCAAAGAAAACCTCACGGATTTGTGACAATAAATTTACACGATCCCAGAACAAGATACCGTATTGGACTTGATACACTATTTGCAACATAAAAATGTTTTTCCTTGGAAACTCATTTCCCAGAGCAGCAGAGGGGATGGACCCGACCCATGGATTTTTCAATAACGACCCCGCCACGGAAACTGTTTCAGATTTATTGAAGTAACCCAAGTTGTCAGTGCAAACTCAACGAGTTTGTCCCTGGAAACTCTTCGAGTTTTCGGGGGACATTTTTTTTTGTCCTGTATTCTGAATAGAAGGGTTTATTTCGTCGAAATAAGCCCTCTATCGAGGAATAGTTTCCTGGAGGGGTTTATTGTGCAAAAAGTTTCGGTCTGTACAGCCCCTCTGCTGCTCAGCTATTTCCTAGGGGAGGTAGCTCAATGTTACCCTTACAGTCAAAGCTGTTTTCAAATATCAATATTCATGTTACACCAATGTACAAGTTTGAGTGAGAAAAAAAGAAAAATATTTGGAAAAATGCCAAAAACACAAAAGGGTAGTTGCAGTGAGCAATATGGTAGAATAAAAGTTATTGCCCAAGTTTTGTAAGGTTAACATTCAGAATTGTAAACTCTTCAGGGCTGACAAATCTGTTCACCTTGTAAAGGCAATAATTTTATCTTGTAAAGGCAATAATTGTATCTTGTAAATTACTGAGTGATATATTTGTGCACAAGGCATCATTATCTCAGAATCTACTTGCTCTGAAAACATAGTATCAGCTCCATTTACCTTCCTTTCTTAAAAAAATGGACTGTTTGCAGAATAATTTATTGAATTTACGACAAAAGAAATATTGCAGATTCTGGATAAAAGCTGTACACTTGAAAGTAAAGGTGTATTAAGCACACATGCACTTTCCAGTATTTGCATTGCAAAATTAAGTGCATAAATGCATGCGAAAAACCAACAGCTTTAAAACAGATTTTAATCTTTGTACCCAAGATTTATTCCTAATTTGCTAATTTGTATCACCACTATTTGTATTCATGTATGTTGGATTCATTTTGCCTTGAACATGCTTTTAGTCCCTTCTTTAGTTAACCATATTCATTATGTTTTTGAAATAATTATATTAAAATAAGTCCCTCTAATGATAAATACATATAAGAAATAGTACACACAGCATTAACTAATTTCATAAATAAGTGCATATGCTTTTATCCCAAATTTATAATAAATTGCTTAATACAAACCATTTTATTGAGGAGCTACTCCAGTGGCCTAGTGGTTAGAGCATCTGCCTCGGATGTAGGGGGCTCGATACCTGGCTGAGTCATACCAAAGACTTATAAAAATGGTACTGACATCTGCCTTACTTAGCACTCGGCATTAAGAGGTTAGTGTTAGGACTGGTCGGCCTGGTGTCAGGATAATGTGACTGGGTAGGGACATCATGCTACATGTCTGTGGCAAGATGCCCCAGTGCTAGACATCACCATAAACTGCCACACTGCAGACATATAGATATGACTAAAAAATTGTTAAAGCTACGTTAAAAATCCAAATCTCACACACACACTCAACATTTTATTGACACCCCCACTGAATTGGATGATATTTATAAAAGCATACCTCTGCAGCGATTCACATATTTTGATACTGTTGAATTTGCTTGTGGCATTTTGGGTTGTTATGCCATCACTGTGGTAGGTGTGGGGTGAGGTGCTTCCAATATTTTATTTAAATTATTATAGTCCCACCCAGGCTCAGATCAGTTGGAAGTTAAATTAGTGAAAGATAGATGTGGAGCTCCGAGCCCCCAGTCAGCATTGCCGACGGTTAAATGATTGAATATACAAAACATAGTGAAATTCAATGAATAATAATTTAATGGCAGTTCAGTAGTCAGCTGATTAAATTTCCCAAGTACTCTCTTTCTGCTCGACCCTGTGATAGCCTATTGCATCATTCGATTAGTAGTGGCGAGATAGCTTTCCACCTGTACTTGTATTCTACTCATCTGTGTATTCTTCTCTCCTATTCCTCCAATTCCTTCTCCTCTTCCTCCTGACTTTCTCCAACTTTCGACTTCTCTATATTCCTTCTCCTTCTCCACTTTCTCCTTTTCCTCCTCCTCCTCGATTCCCTCTACCTGCTTGACTTGTCGACTCCGACTGCTCTGCTAGTTTCACTTCCATCTCCCCTCTTAGAGACTCCATCCTTAACTAAATCGGAAGTTCTGTCCCCAAAAAACTTCCTGTGAAAACACAAGGACAGTACAGTTTTTTCCTAAGCCCTCTCATCTCGCATTACACCCAGCCCATCATCAGATAACGGCTATTAAATTTCATCAGCCACACATTCATTCACATCGAAATACTCATACATTCTTGTATGGTAAAACAACATGGTAATAAAAGCAACGGTATCAGTTACTTCTCATACATACATCAATAAATAGTATCACATCAGTACATATTCCTAATCTCATTATACTAAACAATATCACAACAATCAGACAAATTCCTTTACATTACAACTCATGCAAAGTACAAAAATATTCAAATATCCATACTCTGATATATCCATACATCCATATTAACTAATCTTACAATCTTCAAACATTTTCCAAATTCACAATTCAAGCATGTCTAAAATCTAACATATCACATGAATAAATGCACAGGTTTGCTACGAAGTAACCTAATAGTGAATTACAAAATTAATTCTTATCACAAGCTAACAATCTACATAATTCTGTACATAATACTCAAACTCATTTCTCAAATATGCATGTAAATTAAGCACTGCAAAGGTAAGTCTACACACTAAATGATCCTAGTAATTAAGTATACATACTACACATAATAACAATTACAGTGCCATAATATTCTGCAAAAATTGAGCAAATAACTTACTGACCTTTATGAAGCTTTGTCTTTCCATAGAATCTCCTAAGTTTTACTGCCAAATTACGAGTGGCTCTCTCGGAGTAACCCAATATTGCTCACCAATCTTCCTAGGCGAGACTAAATTTTCACGTGCTAGTTAGAAGTTATAATTCAGATTGAAACTGTTATCACACCCTCTGTGTCAATTCCGATTGGATGTCTCTTTGATTCGATCCAATCAAACTTAGCGGACAATGTCCTTCTTGTTGTCTGTCCATGTGGGGACAGATTTAGAACATGCCCCGGTCCCTCACAGTTCCTCTGATCTTTGTAACACATAGGAAGTTGCTCAAATTCTAATGCCTCTGCCAATTCAAGATGCCAGGTCATCTCTCAGTTACAGTAACCTTGTGTAAGAGATTAACTCTAGCCTGTGGCTATGTTCAGACATCAAACATGGCTTGTACTAATAATACCTTAGTTTATACACAACTTACGAACTGAGGAAACCTTTATAAAGTATCCAAGACTACTTCTCAGAGGTTTGTTTCTTTATTTCTATTTCCTAGCTTTTGCCCATCATCTAATTTTGAAGTTGGCCTATTTCAGACAGACACAATAGTTGAGATCTTTTCAGACACATGAAGCTACTATTTCTTATACAACCTTTCTGCCAAATGTACATCTGCCATTTCCCTTTCTCACAGGTTTTGTGACTTATTTAAGTCACAGTAACTTTACATCCCTGTTTTGAGAATCATTTGGTATATAAGATTTACTTTGTTTGTTTGTCCAGCTCTATATCTTTTCCAGGTTGTAATTCTTCTTTTAGTACACATAATCAGACCAAAATCAAGGTACATGTTATTCTCAGGATATATTTTTTTCACACACAAAGTAGGTTGTTGGCTTCTTTTCAGGGCTTATTTAATATGCCTACAAATCATGCCAGGGCATTAAATCCCAAATAGTTTCACCTATAGCCAACAAAAAGCCATATTATGCATGTGTTATGTACATATGTTATTCACCAAAACTATGTCACTGTGACCCACTTCACAGTTTATGCAACATCTCTCACAACTACCAATTCATGTCTTATAAGCTGAAGTATTTGTGAGCTTTGGGTTATGGTTTCAGAAAATGTTTCCTCTGATTGAATTTTAACTTTTGTCATGTGTGTGTATGTGCTTTGGATTTTTAAAATAGCTTTAAAACATTTTCAGTCATGTCACTATGATGCCTGCATTGTGCCTGTTTATAGTGATGTCTAGCACTGGAGCATCATGCTGCAGACTTTTATCATGCTTATGCTACTTATTATGACTCTAGGTCTTAAAATAATGTAAAGGAAAAGAAAGTGAGTCCAACTATTTAAGTAAACATCAACAAGCAATTTACTTTCCTAGAATACAAAGTGAAAGTTTAAAGGACACAGTATTGTGAATAATATTCCAGATAATCCTGAATGTCCGATTACAAATCCAATAGTATTGAATGTCCTGAATGAATTCCTTTAGTACTAAATGTCCTGATATAATACAGTTTATTTGTAAACAAGACTGGCCATGAACTCAAATGCTTCTTAACATTTTGTTTACAACCTACAATCATGGACAAAAGTTAAGCATGAAATATAAATTTAATATACATAACATACTTCAGACAATATTATTTTTGTCAGAGGCAGAGATAATGTCGAGGATACAAAATTACATTTTTAGTTTTAAAAAGTGACCATGTTGAATTCCATTAGTATTCTTAGAAAAGCAGCTGAGGAATTGCTAAGTTTTCAGCAAATCTTCAAAATTTTATGAAAGATAAAACAAGACTCTTGTCAGAAGAATTTAAAATGTTTAATTTCTCATGTCTACTATAAATTCGTTGTTACTAACAATATGAAAGATAATCAAGAATCTGAATTTGAGGGAAAAAAAATTCAGATATTTATTGACACAGGGACCTGCTGAATAACGATGATGATTTCATTATTACAGGTGAACAAGCTGCTTCCAAAGAACTGTTATCTCATTAGTGAGGGGGCAAACACCATGGATATCAGTAGAACTGTCATACCTAACTCCATCCCCAGACAAAGGTAAAACTTACTTTTGGCACTTCATCCCTTCCTTTTATGTACTACCTTAGTCCTCTTCTTGTCATATGGCATCAGTCTAGAGCAATGGTTCCCAAACCATGGCCTGTGGGCAACTTGTGGCCCATCAGCTCTCAGAAAGTGGCCTGCGAGGCCTCTGTATTTACTATAATGTATTTTAATAATTTCAAAAAGTTATTGACATTCAAATAATAAATAATAACTAGACAAAAGTTGCAATAATGTGCGATCTACAGTATTCTAGAGTCTAGAATGTTATTTCTAAGTCTAATAAGTCTGTCATTTTGCTCAAGCACTCGGAGCTCCGTCGGTGTTCGATAATTCACACTGCGCGTGGTTGTTGTGCTCTGATATAATTATCGAATGCGCCTGTTGAGTTAGCGAAACTTTGGGCATGACAGCTTTGTGCCCAGACATTGATAAACTGGCATCTAAACTTCAGTAACTGGTTGTGAAGAACAGTTACAATTGTAAATTAATTATATTAATATCAGTTTTCGAAACTGATTTAAAATTGTTAAATGAACATTTGATTTAAAACCAGAAATGACTGTAGTGTAGGACTGACACTGACTGTTTTAAAGTTTTAGAATTTGGTTGCTGAAAGTTAATAAATTTAAGAATGATATTACACGTGTATCTCAGCTAACCTTACCCTGTTCCATGCCATATGGCATCAGTCTACAGTGTATCTCAACTAACCTTACCCTGTTCCATGCCATATGGCACATGTATCAGTCTTCAGTATATTTCAACTAACCTTACCCTGTTCCATGCCATATAGCATCAGTCTGCAGTGTATCTCCACTAACCTTACCCTGTTCCATGCCATATGGTATATGAATCAGTCTACAGTATATCTCCACTAACCTTACCCAGTTCCATGCCATATGGCACATGTATTAGTTTGGAAGTGCTCACCAGTTATTATGTACTTTTGTGAGTGTGACATATGTAAGGTGGAGTTGTTTGTGTTTGAAACAAGCACAGTGGAGAGAACATTGTCATACCTCTATGCTACATTGATGTAATTTGGCTGACATTTCTTTGGATATTGTACTTATGGAAATTGTACATGATCTAAGCACACTGCTAACTAAAATGACTGCTCCCTTGTGCTAAAAAAATTAGCCTGAATTAGTCTAAAGTACACTATCTTTAGCATTTGTTAAAATAGGGAATTTTGCTCTACTAGACAATACCAGTGTCAGAAAGTGCATTGGATGAAATACCAAATATATAATAAGTTAAAAAAAGCTATTGGCTCTTTTTTATTTTTACAATTTACATCTAAGTCGAGGAAGTGAAAATGACCCAGTGGAGCTAGCAAATTTTTGAAAGGTGCATATCTGGAGTAAGGCCAAACTGTATACTCCATAATACACCCATCAGCCATATACCAAAATAAAGGGAATTAAAGGTTCTTTGAACAATACTTGAGATATACAAGGTCTTTTTTAAATAGCCAGTATAACCTTTGAGGACACCTAAGGAAATTCTTTTTTTAAAATATTCTAACCCTATGCAAAATATGAATCTCTTGAGTGCCACCTTAATACAAATATGAAAATTTATGCAATTATTTTTCTTTTTTTCAGATCATTGTGTATGATACTCTGAATAAAATGTTACATTAAAATTGATTTTATCCATGAAAATAAACTAATAATGCTTATTTTGCTCTTGTTTACATTATATGCCTTGAGGCAGTATTGTGTGTGTAATGACCTTAATTATGGGGAAATTAGAAGTCTTAAAATAGAGCAATGAAGTCAACTTAAATTTAAAACTGTTACATTAAGTAAAAGAATTATATCGTGAAAATGTTTTGTTTCATTTAGTTGGAATGATATTGAAAAATAGATGATGACCCAGCAACTTTACTTTCTTCCATATTAAACAATAAGCATATATTTTAACCTTTGACCTTTGACCTTCATGAACCACATCTGTTCCATCCGTTTTCAAACTGTAAAATTTATTGGTGACATCTCAGAAATAATTCTGGCAATTATTATATTCCTGTCTTTGTGTTTAACATTTGTTGCTATGTTGACAAAGCACAATATGCATTTTTAATATAGCTCACTTTTCATCATAAGAGGGGGAGGGGCTGGGCTTGTGTGAGGCTCTGACACTAATAATACAGGATAATTATTCAAAAGAACTGTTTTGATGCTTGCGACTTAAATGTTTCAGCCATAAAATCAAAATTAAATTATACAAAAATAATACCAGTGTACTTAAGGGGGCGCTTACCAGTTATTATGTACTTTTGAGAGTGTGACGTATGTAAGGTGAAGTTGTTTGCATTTGAAACATGCACAGTGGAGAGAATGTTGGCATACCTCTATGCTACATTGATGTAATATGGCTGACATTTCTTTGGATGTTGTACTTATGGAAATCGTACATGATCTAAGCACACTGCTAAATAAAATTACTGCTCCCTGGTGCTAAAATATCAGCCTGAATTAGTCTAAAGTACACATCATTAGTACCTATTAAAATAGGGAAAATGAACTTGCCCTGCTAGACAATACCAGCTTTTTAAAATGAGTTTGGAAGACCTTTTCTTATCCAACAAAAATTACATCTCAGTACATGCTAAAGTGAGGACCATAGACCATTGGTCAACTAGTCTTATTGTTTCACTATAGTCATACAAACATAAAATATAAAAACCTAGTCATTTTCTATTGTAAATATGAAAGTCATGGACTCCATTAAATCGATTTGTATATATACATATACTATCTTTTAAGTACTTGTTCTGTTTTGATTTGGATATAATTAACATTTTATAGCAAATATATTTTATGATATACCCTACTATTATCTTTATTGGCGAGTTTAAATAAAAAGTAATGTGTATGATTGCTTGTCCTTATAACATCTGCTGTATGGACAACGGCTTCAATAATAGATCAACAGATTTACATTTCCCTAATGAGAGCCTCATTTCCCTACTGGCAGCCTTGATGATTTGACCTCTTCTGTCGATTCTTGCACTTGGTTTCAATTGGAATAACCCAAAGCATTAAGCATGTTTAATTACTGTGTAAATAACACTGCATAGCCATGTGGTTGTTGTGACATAATTAAAACAAGAATGAATTGTTGATTAAGTGGTGTTTATTGATAATGGAATATAGTATGGTCATAATACATGAGGATTATCACAATCGTCAGGTAACATACTTTTTTCTCTTTGCAAATGCTAGAAATAAAAACCATGCAAAATAAATATAGTCTTGTACACGGACAAACTTTTGTTTCATCTCTCTCTTTCTCTCACACACACACACACATATGCATGCGCACTTGCATGCATTAACTAATATGTGATTTCAGGTTCTTTTTTTTTGTTGCAATTTGATAATGAGATTATTGTTAATGTAAAAATACAAGTTGCACTTCATTTCCTGACAATGTGGTCTCATATCCTTGCGTACAATTTACCAATAATAAATACCCATAACTGATACGTGTTCAAGTCGTCTTAATCATTTTGGCAACATTACACAACATAACAGCTACAAATGCTCTAAATGCAGACAAGCTTGCACAGAGACATAATCCTCCTGCTCTCTTTCTCTCTTGTTCACTAATAACAACAAAAATCTTTGAGTACTTTTATTTTTATTGTAATTAGATTCTTGAGTTGAGAGCAGAATGAGACAAATATACATTTACTTTGTACATTTGTACCGTTAGGGTGTCGAGTAGCGTGTGTACAGTTTTTATTAATTGCTTTGAAACTCACTGAATATTTTGTCTGTGACCTCCAGATGTTTATATCGACAATAACTTTGATTATGCAAGTTTTGTTAGAGTCATTGCACTTTTTGTCTTGTAGCAGAGTATGACACAATCTTGTTGGTGCAACTAGTCTCTCACCTTGTGATGCATTGCCATGAAACTCAGTAATTATTATAGTTATGGCCTGAAAATGTACATATTGGAAAAGATACACTTATTTGACACAATTTTTCTTAGAGTAATACTGCCTTTCCATTTCTTGCAGCAATGTATGACACAATCTAATTAGCATAGCTGTTCATGCAGTTTGTGATGTGTTGCCACGAAACTTGGTAGATATTATATTCACCAGAAGATGTGCATTTCAACAAATCACTTTGCTCATGCACTTTCTTTTAGAGTTATTGACCTTTGTCTCTTGAAGTTAAAGCAGTATATGACATGATCTCAGCACAACTAATCTCACAGAATCCAGTGAATTGCCATGAAACTTGGTAGCTCTTGATGTAAAAATACAAGTTGCACTTAATTTCTTGACAATGTGGTCTCATATCTTTGCGTACAATTTACCAATAAATAATACCCATAACTGATAATGATGTTATGCATGTTTTCAAGTCACTGCAGTTTTAGTTACATTTAGTGCCTTTTTGGCCTTGTAGCTTTGTTCCACAGTCTTCGATGATTACCATGAAACTCAGGAAATAGTGTGGTCATTACCTAGAGGTACATATATCAACAAAGTATTTTACAGTTGTTTGTTTTTTATATTAGAGATTACTATTTTTATCTTGTTTCCTAATGCAATATATGACACAATCTTGCTAGTGCAACTTGTTCTTCAGTTTTTGATGGATTGTTATGAGACTTGGTAAATATCATAACATGACCTGAAGATAGACATATTCACAAATCATTTTGCTTCCCTTATTTGTATTATTTTTATTGCCCATTTTGTTTTATTGCTTAATACAGTATATGACACACTCTCGAAAGTGCAACTTGTCCCATGGTTGGTCTTGCAATTTTAACTATGTTGGTCATAGATTGGAAGAGCTTATGTAAAGCTTGTTGTCTGTCATTCAGTCATTAGCATGAGTTTGTTATTGTTACACCTACTAAACGACAAGGAGGATTGCCATGAAACTTTACACAGACATGGGGTTTTCACAACAACGTTTGTTATGGTATATAGATTGGCCTAAGTGAAAATGGACATCCAGTATGGCCACTAATATGGCCATCTTGAAAACCTTGCTATTGCTACTCCTGAATGGATGATCATATCAGCATGGGTTCTTATTAAAAGACTTTTATGATATCAGGCTGGTTGTAAATGAATCTGGTGCCAGTCTGATGTCCAATATGGCCACCATGGTATCTATCTTAAATATCTTGTCATCGCTTCTCCTCCTGAATGGAAAGTCATATTGCCATATGGTTTTCACCAGAAACCTTCCTATGATGTCTAATTGGTCATAATTAAAATGCTAATGCCTGTACATCTGATATGTTTACTACAGTGGCCATCTGGTAAATCTTGTTATTGCTACACTACCTGAAATTTCTTATGATAATGTCCTGATTGAAAATGGTGCTGATCATAAACTAATTTTCTGTTTTGCCTATCAGGTTGGATGCAGGAACATTTGGGACAATGGGAGTTGGCACTGGTTTTGCCCTGGCAGCTGCTGTTTGGTGTCGTGACCATGAACCTGGGAGGAGGGTTGTGTGCATACAGGGGGACAGTGCATTTGGATTCTCTGGCATGGAGGTGGAGACCATATGCAGGTATAATCATACTTGTGATATTTCTAGGCACCAGTTTTCAAGGTCAGTCAAAATATATGAGATTAAAATATTTTATTTAAGAATTTTTTTCTAAGATTTTTCATGTGCATTGATGTATTTTAATTTAACAGATAATTTACTTTTAGTGGATTTGAACAAATTACAGATTGCATAGTGTATGCACACAAAAATGACCATCATTTATCCAGAAACTACTTAAGCATAACTCATTTCCCAACTTATGACAACATGGTACTAAGAATGTTGATTGCATTATCTGATTGACCTCTTAATGTTATGACTGTCACCAACAGTATTCTGCCCTACAAGCAGGCAAATGGCAGTCATACAGTGTGTGTCACTAGCCAATGAAACCTTCTCATCTGTTTAAAACAAAACTACAGAGGATGTTAATTGTACATGATATCCCAGAATGCCCACATATTTGCCTTTTTTGTTTATGTCTAAAAGTAAAATACAAGACATACAGGTCATCTGGGCAATTATAGGTGTCATTATTATAGAATTTGTTAGATCATATACATTGAAATGGCAATTATTCAGTTTATTTCACTCCTTATTGATCAGTATTCCTTGAATGAACATAATATATAAATGCAATAAGAAATACCTATAACAAAATAAATGTTACAGTACGTTGACATTTTTAGACAAGGCCAACCAAGAGGTGTGGTCCAGATTAAACTAACTGCTCCAGTGGCCTAGTGGTTAGAGCATTCGCCTCGGATGCAGGAGGTCATGGGTTTGATTCCCAGCTGAGTCATACGAAAGACTTACAGAAATAATGCTAACAGCTGCCTCATTTGGCGCTCAGCATTAAAAGGTTAGTGTTAGGACTGGTTGGCCAGGTGTCAGGATAATGACATGTGACTGGGTGGGACATCATGCTACATATCTGCAGCATGATGCCCCAGTGTTAGACATCACTATAAACTGTCACACTGCAGACATCATAGCGATATGACTGAAAAATTGTTAAAGCTACATTAAAAGTCCAAATCACACACACCAGAGTAAACTGGATTGAATCTCATGCTATGATACCACATAAAAGAGATGCATAATAGAAACATTTGAATTATCCCTGCAATTATTGGATGTGACACCATTGTAAAAAGTTCATAGCAATTGATAATTTGTGTCAGAAAGTTTTCTGATTAAAGCTAGCATGAAGATTATTCAGGAATGATCAGACTTTTATAAAGCTACTTTATTATTAGACTTTAGAACAACAATTCATATTTTATTTAAGATAGTAAAGCACCTACATGTCTAGTTGACATAGTCTTCACAAGTATCAAGAACCTCATTCAGTTTATGTGTGTATGTGAGAGAGATAAAGTGAAAGAGAGAGACATAATTATTTTTGCTGTTTAGAAAAATGTCTAAGTTTAAATTTGTTACAGACATTGTATATGTCTAAAGCTACATCTAATTTGGTTCTTTTTTAGAAAGAGAGGGAAAATAAAAAATTGAGAGAGAGAACCTAATTCTCTCTTTCTCATAGTTCTCTCTCTCTCTCAGTTTTGCACTATCTCTCTCTATCTCTCACATAAACTGTTAGAATTTTGACACTATGGTCGCCAAGTGGTCTAAAGCATTTGTCTTTACTTATTACTACCATCTCAACTTTGTCTGCCTGGGTTCAAGTGTGGCTATACTGAAGGCTTGCCAGGGGTCAGGGTTTTTTGCAGAGGTTATCTTGGGTTCTTCCTCCAACAGTTATACTGGCTGCCCTGTGCTGAAAAACAGCATGTATTCATATGGGTGTTGTCAGTGACATCATAAAATGGTTTCAGAGATTGAGTTTCAGCTTAAGATTTCATGTCTGACCAATTTTAAACAGTCATACTGACACTGAAATGGGTAGTTTTATCAAATCTATAAGCATTTTACTTTTGCATCATTTGCATTTCATTTATATTCTTTTTCAGCTATCATCTTATTTTTATTCTTTACAGCCTCAAAAATGTATTCTGAATTTGTGTTGATTACTTCCACTCATTGTTTCCTTTTGTTTTTCTTCATCTATAATGCATGTATCGGTCAGGATTACCATTTAGTAGTATTAAATTGAGAGAACTATTTCTGTCATATCTTGTCTTCTTAGATTTGTGCTTTAATAAGTAGAAAGTGTACAAAATTTTAAAAAAACACAGCATTGAAACATGCAATAAATAAAAATAAAACTACAAATGCAATAGATGTAACACTTTTGTTATAGAGTACTTGTCAGCAAATTTTATTTCTTATTTCATTTAAATAATATATGTGATAATACAAGTACAGATGATAATGTCATCACATCAGTGGTGTTTGTTGGAAAAATGCCAAGGCATGCTAGTAGTGAAAAATTTGGAGTCATTGTAAAGAATCGGATCCAAGATTATCATGCACAAGGGCATTCCCCTTGGAGATTTAGCTGCTGCCTGAAACAGAGATAAATATATTTTCAGATTCATTCATTAAATGAATTGCATTTTTTCTTTCATTTATTATGTTATTGGTGTATAGTGTGCTGTGTTTTGCTTTTGCATTCTCTGTTTTCTTCTAATTGCATTCATTGGTTCTTTTGCAATTATTCAGCATTTCGTTTTGATTTCACTGGTAAATGTACCCATTTCAGGCTCTGTATGTATGTAAGATGATGACATTTTGGATGTGGAAGCAAACTCTCCCATCTGCTGTGGTGTCCAAGTCACTCCTTGTTCCTGGCTGGTTTTGTTACTGTTATAACTCATCAGAGGGAAAAATACGGGTTGATTTGTTTGTTCAGCTAATCACTTTGTTATGTCAGTGTGAGGTTTATATACCCCTTTTTCACTGGTGACACCAGTGCAGCTGGTATAGGTACTTGTGAGGTCATGTGACTAGTATTGTCACAACTTTTGATTGTAGCATCTGGCTTCTGAAGTAACCATTGTCTTGTAGCCATAGAGAAATATGATTTAATGAGGGGTATAAATAAAGAAATGACTTGCAAACTCATATGAATTTTATTTTGATTTACAGTTGTTGTTGTTGTGGAGTTTAACACCATTTTTCAGCACACGATAGGCTATACATGGTGGCCAGTATTAATGGTGGAGGAAGAACCTGGGAAAACCCCGGAAAGAACCACCGACCCATGAGAATTGATTTACAGAAACTTAGGTCTCTTTATCATACCACAAAATTAATTCATGTAATGCACAACAAAAAACTGCCATGCTGCTGTATAGATCATTGGTTGAAGTGAAGTCTGCAAGGGTGTCAAATTGACTACAAGTCCTTGTGGAATCATAAGGTTTTCATATGGTTAGTGTATAATTTCATCATACTTTAACATAGTTCCACCTGGCTTACTTTCGTGTTCTATATTAATATGTTGTTGTGTACTCCAGATGATTGTTATAGTCAGGATGTCCTCATTAACCACCCAGCTTGAAGAGTTATTTTCTAGATTAATTTGATTCATTAATCCTGTATGTAATATTTGGGTATAGTCCAATCCATTGATCGGATCTAAGGGTCCTCGGTAAGAAACTGTTCTTGCAAAATCACTTTAAACAGTCCAGGGGTATTAACTCCTGTTAGTATCTGTGAGCAATGTTCATCTATTATTTTGAATTTTGTGGAGTTCTTAGATGAAACGCACTTCAGTTTTTTATGAGATTGATCTTCTTGTGAAGATTTTTCTGCAGTCACTGCAAGGTACTCTGATACCAATGTGTGGGATCTTAACATGTCATGCTAAAACTGGCAATGTTTAAATTTGGCATCACAGTAGACACATTGGTAATTCATTTTGCTGTGTAGCAGTTGCATAAGAGTGATTGCATCATAATTTGTGACACAATCTGAAGCTGGGGCAGCATTTTGAGGGTAGTGATTTACTCAGAAGAGTGGAATAATTCAGCATAATGACTATGGGGCTGAGATGTCCTGGGAGGGAAAATAATAAATTAAGCTAAAAATGCCTGTACTCCCATTTAGACCAGGATGTTAATCCCTACCAGCTGTAGAGTATGTCATTGGTATATCCAATTAAGTACCCTGTCTAAAAATGCCTGTACTCCCATTTAGACCAGGATGTTAATCCCTACCGGCTGTAGAGTATGTCATTGGTGTATCCAATTAAGTACTCTGCCTGAAAATGCCTGTACTCCCATTTAGACCAGGATGTTAATCCCTACCAGCTGTAGAGTATGTCTTGGTATATCCAGTTAAGTACTCTGTCTGAAAATGCCTGTACTCCCATTTAGACCAGGACGTTAATCCCTACCGGCTGTAGAGTATGTCACTGGTGTATCCAATTAAGTACTCTTGTCTAAAAATGCCTGTACTCCCATTTAGACCAGGATGTTAATCCCTACTGGCTGTAGAGTATGTCATTGGTATGTCCTATAAAGTACTCTGTCTAAAAATGCCTGTACTCCCATTTAGACCAGGATGTTAATCCCTACCAGCTGTAGAGTATGTTATTGGTATATCCTATTAAGTACTCTGTCTAAAAATGCCTGTACTCCCATTTAGATCAGGATGTTAATCCCTACTGGCTGTAGAGTATGTCATTGGCATATCCAGTTAAGTACTCTGTCTTTCCTAAAATAGTGCTACTGGAAAAATCTGCATCAGATTTAATAATTTCTGTTATCTGATATTAAACACAATCTATGTTGTGGTCAGATCAATTAAATGCTTGGACACCAGGGAATCTTTATGATTACAGATATCCCTCAAGTGCTCTTTTATTTTCACTTGGAATTCCCATTTAGTCTCACCTACATATTGTTTACCACATTTTGTGCAGGTGAGTAAATAGATGACTTTGTATGTTGTACAGTGTCCTTTTAGTTTTGGTTAATATTAAAGGTTAGTAATTGAAATTCTAAACATTTTAGATTTATCCATTTTACTGCAGTAGCTGCAATTAATGCTTTCACAATCTAATACTTTGTTTTTGCGAAAGTTTTTTTTTAGTAAGGCCAGGATGTTTGCTAGAAATCTTAGCTCTTATTATTTGGTTATTGAATTTGTTACCTCTTATTAATTGGTTATTGAATTTATTACCAATCCAGTGCAAGTATTGGTTGATCCTGAAAATCTCTGGTAGACTCAATTTTACAATAGACCAGAAATTTTTAATGCACTGTATTTTCTTCATCATCACAAGTATCAAAACTGTGGCAGTCAAGATTACAAATCCATTTATTGTGTGTCTTGGATAGAGGAGGAAATGATTAAAATTTGATTTCTGTATTTGCTGGCCTATAAGTTGATACTTTTTTTTTTACCAGAAAATCTGGGCTTCTTCTTATACTCTGAAATTACTTGTATGTGGATTATGTCATTCAAATCACATTATTGTATCTCTTGTAATTTTTCATATGTAAAAAAAAACATTTCTCGAAAAGTTCAAATAATAATGTGTAAAATAAGTATCATTTTCGGGAAGAGATCATGTATGAAAAAATATAGGACCTGACACTGAGAAGGTTTTTAAAATATTTACATGATCATTAGTATTAAATTCACATACATTGGAGTAATTATACTAAAGCAGCATGCACTAGCAGTTAACATTTAATTTGATTACATATATGTGCATTACAACAGACAACTTAGAAAATGAGTAACAATGACAAAGATATGTGTTCCATTGTATTTTTCTTCTTGTACCTTGTGATCAAATAAAATATACCCCAATTTGAGAGAGAGAGAGAATTAAGGATGATTTTAATCCATATTGTTTATTACCTGACAGTTGTGATCTTATTCATGTACAAGGGCAATGCTATATCTCATTATCAGTTAATATCACTCAGTAAACAGTTTCTTCTAGTTTTTATTACAATATCCATTGTCCCATGAACCACATGGTTTAGCTGTGTTATTTTACCTGCCAATTAAATATGCTACATCTTTGGTTAAGTCATTCCAGCTAAAACTTGTTTACAGGCAAGATTCAGCAGACCAGATCAAATTAGCAAGGCTGCCAGTAGGGAAATGAGGCTACCAATACAGTACTGCCTTTTGTACTTGTAGCTAGAAGTACCTAATTCATTGACAATACTTTGTGTGAAACGAATTAGGTACTTTGAGCTACATTTAATGATGCTGACCTGAAAATTGAATGAGATACAGACAGGATGAAATTTATGATACTCTGTGGAATGAACTATAAGATATTAATTTGACCTCATCTTATAGTCAGCTTCGATATGGATGAATGAAGGATAGAAAATTTAAAATATTTGTAAATTTGACTTGTACTCTGCATCGACTTATAGGCCGGCAAATATGGTAAATTTTTACTGTTATTGATTCATCATTCAAGCTTGATATGCAAGTAGTTTGAAAACCATTTCTGAAATAGTTGTTGTCATAAATAGCATATGTCCTGTATGATTTCTATGTTAGAACTAATTGAAATAGTAATTTTATTCAGGGTTCCCACTGGTACTGGAATCCTGGAAAATTTTTTGAATTTAAAAAATATAATTTAAAAGGGCCTCAAACAGTCATGGAATGTCTCAAAACCTTGCAAAAGTTTTGGAAAAGTCATGGAATTTCTTACAGTGGAGTTCCAAAACTGAAAACTGCTGATTTCTTTGAGTGCTGAGTACCATTGAAAAGAACTTGTTTAAAAAATCCACACAATTAAAATCGAAGAACAGTTTTGTGAAATGTTCCTAGAAAAGCTTTGGAAATGTCATGGAATTGGTTTTAATTAATTCTGCAGGAACCCTGTTAATTACATTTGGAAATGTTTCAGCATCACTGAAAATTCTGAATTAATATATGAGTGGAAAGATAATTTCATTTTCCATTAAAATTTCAGGTACAAGCTTCCAATCATATTTGTCATCATCAACAACAATGGTATAACTCGAAGCTTTGATGAGGAGGGATTCCAAAAATTAGAAGGAACTGACCTTCTAGTTACGTAAGCTCTTACTCTTACAGCCTGCTATTTTCTTGCATAATCTGTCAAGACTGTTCCCAATTAAACATAGGGCTATAAAATTTGCCCAACATTTTCATGCCCATAATGAAGTACTGATATAAAATCCATTCTTATAATCAGTTATTGAATTAAAATGTCCATTCCCATAATGAAGTACTAATATAAGATCCATGCTTGTAATCAGTTATTGAATTAAAATGTCCATACCCATAATGAGTTATTGATATAAAATCCATGCTTGTAATCAGTTATTGAATTAAAATGTCCATGCCCATAATGAGTTACTAATATAAAATCCTTGCTTGTAATCAGTTATTGAATTAAAATGTCCATGCCCATAATGAAGTACTAATATAAGATCCATGCTTGTAATCAGTTATTGAATTAAAATGTCCATACCCATAATGAGTTACTGATATAAAATCCATGCTTATAATCAGTTACTGAATTAAAATGTCCATGCCCATAATGAAATACTGATATAAAATCCATGCTTGTAATCAGTTATTGAATTAAAATGTCCATGCCCATAATGAGTTACTAATATAAAATCCTTGCTTGTAATCAGTTATTGAATTAAAATGTCCATGCCCATAATGAAGTACTAATATAAGATCCATGCTTGTAATCAGTTATTGAATTAAAATGTCCATGCCCATAATGAGTTACTAATATAAAATCCTTGCTTGTAATCAGTTATTGAATTAAAATGTCCATGCCCATAATGAAGTACTAATATAAGATCCATGCTTGTAATCAGTTATTGAATTAAAATGTCCATACCCATAATGAGTTACTGATATAAAATCCATGCTTGTAATCAGTTATTGAATTAAAATGTCCATACCCATAATGAGTTACTGATATAAAATCCATGCTTATAATCAGTTATTGAATTAAAATGTCCATTCCCATAATGAAATACTGATATAAAATCCATGCTTGTAATCAGTTATTGAATTAAAATGTCCATACCCATAATGAGTTATTGATATAAAATCCATGCTTATAATCAGTTATTGAATTAAAATGTCCATGCCCATAATGAAGTACTAATATAAGATCCATGCTTGTAATCAGTTATTGAATTAAAATGTCCATACCCATAATGAGTTACTGATATAAAATCCATGCTTATAATCAGTTATTGCATTAAAATGTCCATGCCCATAATGAAGTACTGATATAAAATCCATGCTTATAATCAGTTATTGAACAAAATGTCCATACCCATAATGAAGTACTAATATAAAATCCATGCTTGTAATTGCATTAAAATTTCCATGCCCATAATGAGTTACTGATATAAAATCCTTGCTTGTAATCAGTTATTGAAGTAAAATGTCCATGCCCATAATGAAATACTGATATAAAATTCATGCTTATAATCAGTTATTGAATTAAAATGTCCATGCCCATAATGAAGTACTAGTATAAAATCCATGCTTGTAATTGCATTAAAATGTCCATGCCCATAATCAGTTACTGATAGAAAATCCAGGGTTCCCAAGCTACAGGGAAATTGGGAAAAAGTCAGGAGAAATAATCATTTTTTCTGGACCATGAAAAGTCCTTGAATTTTGCAAATATGTATTGATGAAAGTCAGGAAAAACCCAGGAATTTTCTGCTACCACTTGATGCCTGAACCAATCAAGTAATTGAGTCATAACTAAACTGATCACGAGTTAAATTTATTGAGTTCTAACTGAAATATACAGAGGGTGCAGTATGGATCATTTGGGTGCTTGCAATAAACATATACGCTGAGTTGATCCAAATGCTCAGTGGATTCGATTCATCTAGTAGACTTTTATTTTCAAAGTCAGCTTGATATCCTTATCTTTCCTTACCTGGAAGGTATGAAAACTAGTCTAGCATCACAAGAGGCCAACATGGTTTTGGCAAAGCGTAGCTGCTTACTGGATGACCTAGCAAACTTTAAGCGTTGTTAGATCGAGTGATACATGCATCAAATCAATATGAAAATTACACATTTTCTCAGAAATTGAGTATTAAAATCGTTATATTTTTAATTCTGTTGAAAGACATAATAAAACTACGGCATTGATGAAATGTAACATGTTACTCGCGATTTGCATTGCTAGTTGCTTGAGTACACAAATCTAACCGACATTTTCAAATGTTGTAGAGAAAAAAATATTAAATGAAAGTTGTATACTGATTGTAATAAAAATACAAAAATGAAAGAACACAACATGTTCCATATTTATTTATTCCGAGAACAACTTCTGGAATTTTGTTGTGTTGTTACTACCACGTTGACATGTGCTCTCTGCTTGATAAATTATACTATCCAGATTGCTGGTTTTTACAAAAGGTATCTGACTTTAATTTAATATAATATAATTTTGGTACAACAGCATTAAAAAGGAGTTTGTTGTTGTTGATATTGCTTGACTATTGGACTTTCAGTGTTGTTTCAGATTTGTGTAGTTATGTGACTAGTAATGCAAATGGCGAGTACCGAGCCAGGTTTCATCTATGCCGTATTTTTGTCTAGTCTGTCAGTGGATTAAAGACATAATGATTATAATACTTGCCATTTCTGAGAAGATAATTTTCCTATCTATTTCATGCAGGTTTAAGTTGATATAACATAAGTTTACATTTTCTAGGCCCAATGGGAATATTCGGAGGAAACCTGGATTAGAAAACAAACTGCTATTCGTTTTAAGCCATATTTGTAGTCCAGATTGTTGAATCTCAGAACTGAAATGAGAAATTGTCTTTCCTTTTATTATATATTAAAAAACGATACGAGCCCCTATATCAGTACAGGTTTTGGAACTGGATTCACGAATTACAAGAAGACAAGTTGATTTTACAGAAAATTCAGTCCTTGTTTATACAACAGTTACAGTATGAAATTTTGAAGGTCTTTTGTCAAAATTTAAATAGCCCCTTTGCAAATGCTGGATTTTTAACCAAATCGTCTTTAGGAGATTAGATTGTTTGTAAAATCTTGTTTGGGATTATACTGGCACAGATAAATTCAGGGTTAACTTGTTTCGGTACAAGACAAGAATCTAATTATTTGCGTTTATTGTTTTTGTATTACCGTAATAGGAAATGTTTACTTTCTATAAGATTCATATATATTGCTATAGAATTTTTAGAATTAAAGGTTTGAAAAGAAACAAAATTAAATTATGTTCGTTATGTTGTTCCCACTTAGCAACATAATGCAGGTCAGCACAGTAAAGTTAGAATTTTTATTTTGTACATTGAAATGTCTTTACATGCCAATTTATATGAATATAATCAAATTTGTTTCGTTTGATACATTTTATGGTTATGTACATGATCACCTTTTCTGACTTAGATGTTTTGGAGAGTCTTGAAAGAGAAACATCTTTAGATTTAGAAAATGGATGTTTTATAGTCTGAAATGGTCTTTAATTCCATTAAGTGATGGTCATATGTGAACCTTGAAAAAATTAATTTCATCCTGGAAAACCCCAGGAGTTGTATTTTTAGAAAAGCATGGGAACCATGACAATCTGTGCTTGTAATCAGTTATTGAATTAAAATGTCCATGCCCATAAAGAGTTACTGATATAAAATCCATGCTTATAATCAGTTATTGCATTAAATTGTCCATGCCCATAATTAGTTCCTGATATAAAATCCATGCTTGTAGTCAATTAATGCATTAAAATGTCCATGCCCATAATCAGTTACTGATATAAAATCCATGCTTGTAGTCAGTTATTACATTAAAATGTCCATGCCCATAATCAGTTACTGATATAAAATCCATGCTTATAATCAGTTATTGAATTAAAATGTCCATGCCCATAATCAGTTACCAGTATGAAATCTGTGCTTGTAATCAGTTATTGAATTAAAATGTCCATGCCCATAATCAGTTACTGATATAAAACCCATCTTTATAATCAGTTATTGCATTAAAATGTCCATGCCCATAATCAGTTACTGATATAAAATCCATGCTTGTAGTCAGTTATTGAATTAAAGTGTCAATACCCAAAATCAGTTATGTCTGCAGTATGATGCCCCAGTGCTAGACATCACTTTAAACTGCCACATTGAAGACATCATAGCGATATGACTGAAAAATCATTCCATGTTTTTTTCCATGTCTGCATTTTTCTGGATCTGTACCATCAGCTGGGACTGGATTGCACAGGTCATATATTAGACTGGTCACTGTTAGATTGTGAACCAGACTTGTCACATCTCAAGATGATAGCATAATGTAAGAGCTGGCAGTTTCACGATTGAAAGAGATTAAACTATGAATTAAATTGCATGTGCATACTGTTTTAAGCATGAAGCATGGTATATACTTGTAATTTGAAGTAGTAATGTTATTTTCTTGTTGCCTCATCATGATTTTTGTTGTTGCCATATACCAATAAGTTGCAAATGCCATCCATTTTACTTGCAACTTGGAGCACTGAATAGGCAGGATATTGACAAATGTGATCCCTTGTAATTTTACTGTTTGTTCAAAATGTGGGTACTTTAGTATTCTCACACCATCTCATTTGTTTGTACAATTCCACCACCCCCATCGATTTTAAAAACAAAAGGCATCAAGGATATGAAAAATGCACAAAGCTTAGTCATTTCATACATTAATTTATAATCTGTAACCTTGTTGCCAGTGGGTCACAAACACTGTCAACTTGTTGGAATTTTGAATCAAATGGAAGTTGTTTAGCATTTTAGTCACCATATTTGATTGGGCCAGTCTGTTTTCAGGCAACAGATGTGATTTGTTTCACCATCTTTGAAAATTTAAAAAATTCCTTAAATTTCAGATTCATATCTCTTTTAACACATAAGAGCTCCACCTACTTATTTTTCAATTTGTGTTAGAATATAACACGATATTGCAAATATTGGATGTAGACAACTCAGTTTTTACTCAAATAGACTATTCTAGAAATGGACAGGAAGCAGTCTGACTGCTTGTTTACATTGGAAGCATCTGTTTGCATTTAAAGGCCAATAATTTGACAGTGTTAGGGACCCCATGGTGATGATCAGATTAGTAATTATAAATCAGTGAATGAAATGACTTAAGTCTTGTGCATTTTATATATACTTGATGCTTTTCATTTTTAAATTCATTGTGGGGGGTGCATATAAACAGGAGGGTCTGTGAATACTATAGGTGAGCAGTCTCATGACCAATTGGGCCTTTTGTTAATAACATTTATATTATGTATAGGTCCCCTCCCACAGTGTTGCTGCCTAATGCTCACTATGAGAAGATCATTGAAGCATTTGGGGGCAATGGCTACTTTTGTAAAACACCAGAGGAAATACAGAAGAGTTTGTCAGCAGCGCTGAGGAGCAAAACACAAGCATCTTTAGTCAACATAATGATAAACACCATGGCTGATAGACGAGAACAGGTAAGCCACCATAGAAATAATTTTTATATCCATGTAAAAAGGATGTAAATGCATAAGTTTGATAAGTTAATGAGTATATATTATAAGTTTGACATCAACTTTAGTTTTCATGCATAATAGACTAACCTTTTTAGGACAGATCAAGAACCAAGGGCTTGGTGCAAGTTAGTGGGTTAGAGGTAAAAGAAACGAATCTTCTTTGTATGGTTAATGGAAGGGAAAAGACTCAAGAAAGTTTGATGTATAGTATACAGGCAACTTCAGTATGAATATCAGGGTAAAATGTTGAACAAGTTTGATTCATGTACAAGTAACTTCAGCTTGAGTACCAGGGAAGTTTTTCTCTGAAGTTTTAACTTTTACATGAGAAATTGTTTAATACCTTTTCTTGGAGATTTCTGATGCCAGTAGTCAGAAATCCAAGAATAAGAGCAGCTTTGATTCAGATGTTGCAGGCTTAATGTAGAACATGCACTAGAATGTTGATATGAACATACAACTAAAATAGTGATGAAAAGTTTTTCTTTCTGTCTCGACTTTAGTTGGTGAGAATTAACATTTACAAAGGATCAGAACTTTGATTTGCTTTTAAATTTTTTTATAACCGTTAAATCTCAGTGCATAATAGAATAATGATGTGATGCATTAGGTTACCCATGTTAGCCAATTTTCCAGTCTAAATAATTTTGATAATTCACAGGAGTGAATTATGAAAAGTATTTCTTCACTCAGCTCAATGGACATTAATAACATTATGACCAAGAAATTTGATAGGCATTTTTGTCACTTGCATGTTCTAGTGGTAATTATTGCTGTCTGTCACAAAGGAGTGCCAGGTTCAAACCCCACAAAATTATTGTTTTCCATTTAGTTTGTTTAGGCACTTTTTGCCTTGAGTAAAGACTGATAATTATGTAACTACTAACATTTCCTGTGTGAGTATGAATGCAAAATGAAACAAAACATAGCAGAACATAAAAGGTAAATAGCTAACATTATTGCATGAGATACCATGTGAAATCTGCAACTTCAGCCATTTGTACATATTGCTAGCCAAAAACATTTGAGAATAAAATTAAAAGAAAATTTGCTTGTTCCAAGTGAATAACAAATTTTATTTTGTTTGTGAATTCCCAGGTATATTCTCCCACTTGAGGAAATAAATCCATCATTTACTTGAAACAAGCTAATATCATCTGTATACCCAATCCATGAGTAAACTGTCCAGATATCTCTCCCATGAAATACTAAAGGTAGAGAGTAGGTAAAGAAATCTTCTAACATGGAAATTTGAAAAGTTCAAGGCAGTTCAGAAAGATAGCTTGGATGAGGATGTATAATGCATTTTTTAATTTCATCAAAATTTAAGTGTATTACATACCTGTTGAAGAAAATAAAGCAAAATTTACGACTACCCACAAAGATTTAACACATCTATTGTCACCCTAGCCTAACTCTATACTGATTAATGCAACACATATCCACCCTCACCCTTGCCTGACTCTATACTGATTTACTGATTAATGCAACACATATCTACCCTCACCCTAACCTAACTCTATACTGAATAATGCAACCCATATCTACCATCACCCTTAATGCAACACATATCTACCCTCACCCTTGCTTAACTCTGTACTGATTAATGCAACACATATCTACCCTCACCCTTCCTTAACTCTGTATTGATTAATGCAATACATATCAACCCTCACCCTTGCTTAACTCTCTACTGATTAATGCAACACATATCTACTCTCACCCTTAATGCAACACATATCTACCCTCACCCTTGCCTAACTCTGTACTGATTAATGCAACACATATCTACCCTCACCCTTGCCAAACACTGTACTGATATTTCTTGAATAGCCTTGTATTATTCACCTTTTTATGTGGCAGACATTAAGGCTAGTACATTTTTCTGATGTGTGTTTGTGCTTATGTTGAGTTCTTTTGGGTGAAAGCAACAAATTTCATTTCAGAATAATCATTTTATGTTAGTAAAACATGGTGAATTTTTATAATCATTTTGAATTTTGTATTGTTAGCTCTGCTGGTCATAGACCATGTTGTTCTTGATCCAATACACATCCTTTCATCAACACAGGTTTGTTGGCACTACCCCTTGTAAAGACTTTGAGGATTGCTTTGAAACTTTAGACACAAACACACACACACACACACACACACACACACAAACATTTATTCAATGCCTAGTTGGTCCTGAATGAAAATTGTGCCAATCCAATATAACAGTTGTGACAGTCAGCTTGAAAAGTTTGTTATTGCTACTCATTCTGAATGAGATGTCACATAAACACAAGACTAATTAGGATATCTTCTTTGCCCTGAATGAAAAGTGTTCCAATATGTCTTCCAGTATGGTTGCCACACACTGAACTTAATGAAAATCTTGTCACTTCTGAATGGATGGTCATATCAAGCATTGGGTTTTTACAAAATGTATTTTAATGGTGTCTAGTTTATTAGAAATGAAAATGATGTTGATCTTATATCCAGTATGGCTGCCACATTGGCTAATTGGAAAAGATCACTCAAGACTATCAGATGCTTTCAGTTAAATAGAAGAAATGGTCTGCTTTTGAGTACCTGGAAATAATATTCAGAGAGTTGAGTGTTATTGTGTTGTAGTAATTATCTTCTGTGATACATTCAGTAGGAAAGTTGAAAATTGAATATGTGTATCTATATAGTGAGGCAGTTAATATCTTTAGATATATTTATATCATTTCAAGGACAAGCATTTGAAAGATTGAGAAATCTATGAAAGAGGGAAAATTTACACAGAGCAAAAGTGACTTATAATGGAGAAATTTTTGCTAGCAGCCTTAGAGATGGTAACAGGTAGCTTTAAGTATATAGGAATATGTTTTTTCTTTTGTAGGACTTCTCCTGGTTGAGTGGAATACAGCCAAGCAAAATGTGAAGAGTTCATAAACACTGTACAACATGAATCAAAGAAAATATAAAAATCATTCTCTCTCTAGTCAAATTTTAATTGATTTTGAATACATTTCATATGTATTTAAAAAGAATGAAAGCCTTTAAAAAAATAAATGATGTATATTAATGGAGGATTTTACATGGTTTTGAATTACATTGATGCCTTCAACCCATATTTTCATTTTCATTTTTGAATAAAATACGTGATGGCTTTTTTATTTGATAAGGAAAAATAAAGTATATATGAAATCAGCTAGTTTAAATATATACCTTTATTTAAAATGATAAAGTATTAGGGTGTTCAGAGCAGATTTATTATATGAAGCAGAATCATTTGTTTCTTTCAAAAATTCTGATGAAAATACAAAATTTTGCATACACTGCAGTTTAATTTTTTCCATGATTGCATTATATATTTCACCTGTGCATGTTTTTCTTACTTATTCCATTTTTCAATGGCTCAAAAATTGTCATATGATTTGCAATAGTTTATGATATTGCACCAACATCCAAATTTATTTATATAGTGTTGTGCAGTAGAAATGGCATTTTCACTACACTGAAACAAGTTGACTTGAAGTTATCCATTAAATCATGTGATAAAATAATTATAGACCTATTCACTACACTGAAACAAGTTGATTTGAAGTTATCCATTAAATCATGTGATAAAATAATTATAGACCTATTCACTACACTGAAACAAGTTGACTTGAAGTTATCCATTAAATCATGTGATAAAATAATTATAGACCTGTTCACTACACTGAAACAAGTTGACTTGAAGTTATCCATTAAATCATGTGATAAAATAATGATAGACCTATTCACTACACTGAAACAAGTTGACTTGAAGTTATCCATTAAATCATGTGATAAAATAATGATAGACCTATTCACTACACTGAAACAAGTTGACTTTTAGTTGTCCATTAAATCATGTGATAAAATAATTATAGGCCTATGTTTAGGTGAGTATGAACTTTTATGAATTATTACATTACTTTGCAATAGTGAGTATGAGGTTTACTGGTCCATAAAACTTTGTGTTCACCCAAATTAAAGTCGGTATCTGTAGAATAACATATCCAGTTGGGAACATTGTAGATTTCGATCTACTATTTTATAATGCACTAGCAGATCAAATTGATTAACATATGCTTTAATACATTTAGTTTAGGTAAACTATCTTATTTCTAGTTGATACAATCATTTAACAAATGCTCAGATTGATTGCAACTGATTTTCGTGACTTTGGATACCCCACCAGGGTATTCTAATCTTTGGATACCCCACCAGGGTATTCTAATCTTTGGATATCCCACCAGGATATTCTAATCTTTGGATATCCCACCAGGGTATTTTAATCTTTGGATACCCCACCAGAGTATTCTAATCTTTGGGTACCCCACCATGGTATTCTAATTTACCAGCTCTCTTTTCGGTTGTCATAGGGTCAACGAGGTCCCATTATAATATGTCAGGTTATTACTTATGTACTTAAACAGAGTAGATGTGCAGATTAGATCAATTTGCTGAAATGTTTGGTATGTATACTATAATGAAGACATAATTTACTTGCATGTCTATAGGGAGTACACTACAAAAACTATTGTTTTGACAGGGAAATTTAATATTTTGATACAATTTGTTACAATTACGTAAGAAGGTTGATTTTATTAGAGATTAAGAGCTAATTGTTATGTATTGTCATATTTTAAGTAATCATGAAATGAATTGCAATATAATTGTTAAAAATTGTTTTATTTGTTTGTAATAAAACAAGGATAAATTACATAGACTTGTTTGTTCCAAACCTGAGGATAAAGAACACTTCATCTCGGATGACAAGAATTACATGCAAGTACATCTGTATTTTGAGACTTGACATCAACTGGCTGTAGTGTCGATTTAGCTAAGGGGATTTTTGTTTTGTCCAAAACATGGCATTTTATATCTGGGGTTCAAATATTAAAACATAGTGAAATTAAAAATAAAATCTTTCCGTAAATAAATTCATAGAGACATTTTTAGAAATTCTAAATAATTTCTACTGATTTGTTCGCTACTTTAGTTCAAGACATGTCATGCTTTTTGAAAGTTTTCTGATTTCTTAAATGGAAATTATAAAATATCATCTCCAGTGATCTTGCAAGTAAATGAATATTACTTGGTGTGCATGACTTTAAGTAAGCAGCTCCACAGCAATTTTAAAAAGTAAATGAATATTACATGATCTACATACATTAGTTAGGAACTCCACATGGTGTGAATGTAAAGCATAGTAATGCACTTTGAATCTTGCCAGAGGTGACAATTTTTTGTGATGTGAAGTACATAATTGCTTGAAAGAGTTCTGTACTGTATGAGTTAAGATCATAAATAATTTTTACATTTTGCTACCTCACATTATATAGAAACAGTGAACTAAAACAAAGATTTAACGTAGTAAAATAACTATATATATCTTGATTCCGTATTCAAGAAATATTTATTAATAAGGCACAATGAATCCTTCCATCATAGATGTTTCAGTACCAACATGAATGAGAGCAAAATCACAACTCCATTTAATGTGTTCCACCTTGAAAAGAATAAAGGGGGATCAGTAAACATAATTTAAGTAGAATCACAATGTAAAGCCTTTGCAATTAATTAAATGAAAGTTAAATGAGTAGATTTATTTGAATTTGTCAATCACATTGAGCCATATTTGAATTTGTCAATCACATTGAGCCATATTTGAAGAAGACTATCGGTAGATAAAATTCAGAAATTTGATTCTATAAAGGTACAGCTAAACTTAACCATCGGACTTGTGAAGAGACCCAACCATGATGGAGAACAAATTTTTACTACACACCAAGGCCTCTAAACAGTTTAAATGAGAGAGAAATGGATAAATCATGGAACATATATTTGACAGTTGATGTTAGGTAAAATGAGTTTGTTAAAGTATAAAATGGCTGTTTGGATTAAATATTTTGTACATCAGTATAATCCTTTCAGGAAAAGGTTGTATATGAATTCCCTTATTGGGTTAAGAACATACATTAATTTAAAAAATAAGGATGTATCTACTTTTCTGCCATGTAATCTGTGTTAAGCATACTAATTGATCATGTTGCTACATTGAAATCTCTGAAAATAATTCATTTTATTATTCCATTTTGACATTGAAAATCATGAAAAACCTTGTTACAAGAAGTTAATAATTGAATGAACTTCTATGTGGATGGTTTGTTTCATAATTGTTTAGGGTCCCAGGTGGCAAATTACTCACATATTTCCACCTCTTTATATGGTGTTACAGTTTTAGAGTTATCTCAATGGCTAATGTATGAATGTTATTACAAATTGAAAGCAAATATGGTAATGGAATGAGGGTTTTCAAGGCTGACATATTATTTGTATTCTTATGTTTGGACAGATAGCTTTGCATAGATTTGAAAGATAACATTACATTCTATGACACTAGTGACTACCCAAAGGATTTTTGATTCCCACAAACGAAAACATTCCTTAACATTTTATGGAAAAGTTAAATGGAGTTTTTGTTGAAGAGTTTTGTTGTTTGGGTCCAACTTTATTAATTTGTAACAGATGGAGATTAAAGGAAGGTTGTTAAGGAATCAAAAACTGTGTAATCAAAATAAATTTAAAATTAGAAAGTAACAATATTCTTCATTCAATCACTAAGGAAATTAGAAATTGATGAATGTGCATACACCATACATTCGTGAGAAGTAGGACATTGATATCTAGCTCTGTACATGTATGACAACAAAATGGTTTTTGTTTGACACTGTAAATCCATTGTGTATAATTTTATATAAACCTGACTTTAAAATCGGAAAGGCATGTTAATATGAAGCAGCTTCATATCTAACTTGCATTTTGCAAACATGATGGAACAAAGTTAAATCCATAACTCAGTAATATATTCAGAAGTGTTGGTTCAAAATTTAAAAAATATATATTACAACCCAATCTTATATTTGTATGAAATTGAATATTTCACCATCTCCACAAAGCAGAGCTTTCATTTTAGACCAAATGAACATTAAACCTAAAACATTTAAGCACCTGATTGTGCTATTTGAACTTGAATCATTTCATTTCACATTGTGTGTCATATAATGCAGGTGCAGTGTGAATTGTTTTTAAGGTTGTCTCATTCTTCTTTCAAACTTCAGCTTTGTCTTTTACAGTTAATTTGAACATTTTCAAAGTTGCTTCTCATTTTCAGCTCTTTTCATTTGTGAAGTAACCATTTTTTATCCTCTGATAACTTTTGATTGATTGTTCACCTTGCTTGTATCTATAATGTAGTGACTATACTTATGATGCTTTGCTTGTGTCTATAATGTAGTCATTATACTCTGATTCATTGTTCACCTTGTGTTTCTTTGCAAGTGATGATGGAAGATTAGACAAATCTAATTTTAATTCGTATAAGTTTTCTTGGAAGCTAATTTACTAGTTTACTTTCAGCAGTTTAAAATAATTCAAAATTTAATTGGGTAAATGAGAAAAAGATGGATAGAAGACTATCTCCTGGAGGCAAAATAACAAAAGCTAATTAATAACTGATAAAATGCCTTGGAGATGGAGAATCATAATAGACAGGTTGAATCCTTCAGGATGTCTGAGTGAGATTTTGAATAGTGATGATAGGCATCACTATTGTGAGACTTGATTGCTTGGTACACAGCTACTATTGTAATGTCAACTATTGTGTAATTCGGTTAAAGGGGAAAAATGCATCAACAATAAAGCAACCAGTACTCATTTATGAGTTTATTAAGAATTTTCCTGTCTTTGATTTCCAAAATCTTACTCGTTTTCTTCTTCGTATTTTGCTGACTTTTTTAAATTAATATGTCTAAATGTTGTCAAACAGCCATTCAATGCAGATTGAAGTAATCCCACATTTTAGTTCTTAGTTGTCGTATGGAATAAATTCTGTAAGAAATAATGGTGTAGATTACAACATCAGGCGTTGAAATCGTTGCAGTTCTAGCCTTGATAACGTTTTAATATGAATTCTTCAAAATTGACAGCTCAGTGAAATGCCCTAAAAATTTACTACACACTATATCAAAGACCTTTTGTGGCTATTTGTCAGTTATTACAAATTGTGTAAAAATATCCAAAGAATCTTCTACACCTGACTGATTGTCTTTAAGTGCTATGAACAAGTGAAGACAGCATCCACCTCCAACAGGAACTTTTGCTCAAGGGAGTTGCAGTGTTTGTTTCAATCCTTTAAAGTGTAAGAATGATTTTAAAAAATTGTCAGATTTAGTCGTTCCTGTAGTAGCTCTGTTAAAGTTCATGCACTGAATTGCTGCATGCTGTATTAAATTAAACTTTGTTTTTCATGCAGTCAGTCTCTCTCTCTCTCTCTCTCTCTCTCTCTCTCTCTCTTTGCTTTTATTTAATTATTGTAGACCTTGCATAATGTACGAAGTCTGCGGGAGGTCGTGGGTTCGAACCCCGGCCGAGTCATACCAAAGACTTATAAAAATGGTACTAACAGCTGCCTTGCTAGGCGCTCAGCAATAAGAGGTTCTTATGAATTTCGTCAGTCTTGTTCTTAAGCTGAAGGCTGAAGTAGTAAATATTGTCGTCATGGTTGCCAACATAGATATGCAAGTTAAATCGTTTACGTTCATGTTTTAGGCCAGTTTGGATTTCGGAATCATAGTCGTCATAAAGTTCTTTTATATTATGCTATAATATTTTACCCCCACCCCCTGGACAGATTCACAGTCAGAGTTGCGCCTTTACGTGAAAAATACCAAAATGGTTTGTCTTTGTAAGCAGAGCATTAATTGACATATCGCCAGAGTAGAGATAGATAACTACGCCTGCACGTTAGCAATATCACATCATATAAAATTAGAACATTGTACTGTATGTTATTTTTTTTTACACTATGTGAATTAGTGCTGATTTTTAGTGCATACTGAAGAGTTAATGAATATTATTAAAAAAGTTTGAAAATATGACGATTTGGATTGGTTTCTATATATCGTGTCAAGCTTCCAGCGCGCCTTTAAATCAGTTGATATCTCCTTTGCCAATTGTAGTATTTTTCGGGGGTCCATAGGTATCGATACCTGTTAATGTTCGAGTTACGTAGGGCGATACGTTAATTCCGTTGGTTATTTCGAAATGACAAATTTATCAAAACGCCATAAAGTATGACTTTGAAATGTGCGAAGCATCTGACATAACGCTGAAAATAATAAAATGCAGACAGCCAATTACAGTAGTTTGGATAAGTGTATTTACATACTGGGCTCAACTATTTGTGTCACTCTTTTCCAGTATTTTAGTGAGGTAGTGACACTTCATGGATGTTTTAATTGTGTTTAAACTTACCAGAAAGTCTGTATATCTTACTGGTTTATTAATCCTAAATTTTAGTTTGCTGAGACATTTTCATTGTAAACGTACACAAACTGATAATTAAAACACGTTCATGTTAATTTAAATTATAATGAATAAAAAGCGGTTTTCTATACATCTTAAAAACAAACATTATCAAAAGTATCAGCAGAGGGAGTGAGGAAAAGATTCTGGTTTGGGGTCAAATGATATAGGGTCAAACCCGAAGGATAATTTATGTAAGTCTTCATTCACAATGTTACATATAATTTCTCAATCGCCAGTAAAAATGTTCTATAAATATAAAAGATGACACACAGGAGGAAAAAAAGGGTTATATAAATACTTTACTTTCCAGACTGATCTGTAAATTGTCTAGGCCATAATACTACTACTAATAATAATAATAGAATTATGCACAATCAAATGCAATTATCACGGTTCCCTTAAAAACTCTGACGTAAGAAAAAGAAAGATGTGCCCGTTCTACTATCAACACTTGTAAACAGAGCTCGTCAATGTCATGTACATATGTTTAATTTATAGAGCAGTGACCTACCGTACGTTAGCCAACGGGCCTCCTAAAGCGAGAGGAAATGGCCCTTGAATTGTGGTCCTAGGTTCAAAGTTGAAGCCACCACGAATTTATAGCAGGTAAGGATCGTCTGCTTGATATAAAATGATACAGATCTATCTGGTAAGAGCCATCATAGGGTCAACACTGAAGGAACCACTCATGCAAATCACGTAAGAATCGTCTGTTTCATATAAACCGATACAAAGCAATTTAAATTGGACAAGCCCCAATACTGATTTGTGGTCTTAAGGGTCAAAGCTGAAGCTGCCATCAAATGTTATTGCACGCAATTGTTATCTGCTTCTTATAAATTGATACAGAGCGACTGGACAAGCCCCAAGAAAGTAACATATATTGCACAATTATATTGTTTTTAGTGACAATCAGAGTTAAATATGGCCAATGTTATAAATGTCTCCAGTAAAAATTGCAGAAATGAAGCTGATTTTTATATATGCAGCAAAGCGTCATAAATATAATCACTACATTATAGATACAAGCAAAGCATCAAAAGTATAATCACTACATTATAGATACAAGCAAAGCATCCTAAGTATAATCACTACATTATAGATACAAAGTATAATCACTACATTATAGATACAAGCAAAGCATACTAAGTATAATCACTACATTATAGATACAAAGTATAATCAATACATTATAGATACAAGCGAAGTATAATCACTACATTATAGATAAAAACAAAGCATCCTAAGTATAATCACTACATTATAGATACAAAGTATAATCAATACATTATAGATACAAGCGAAGTATAATCACTACATTATAGATAAAAACAAAGCATCCTAAGTATAATCACTACATTATAGATACAAAGTATAATCACTACGTTATAGATACAAGCAAAGCATCCTAAGTATAATCACTACATTATAGATACAAGCAAAGCATCATAGGTATAATCTGTTCACTACATGATAGATACACATCCAGTCTTAAGCAGCTTGTCTTAAACATTCTCATTTCAATTATAGGCTAACATCACAATCGTAATGTTTGGATAACATCTAAGCAATAATCAGTCACTACGGTTTGGTCTGGCTCTTTATGGCACAGCAATACATGTAGGCTATTTAATGCAGAGGCAATTGGAGAAAAGTGCCTTTCCCAAGAACACACCATAGCGGCTGACCGAGGCTTCCCCGATGATAGCATTCGAACCCGGTTCTTTTTGGTCGTGAGTCGGGCACGCTAAACACATAGCCACACCGTCTCCCCAGTTACTATGAAATCAGTGTTTGGTAGCTTTACAGTACACTCGAGCTAAATTTTGTAAATGGTATGTTTGGTTAATTTAAGTTCTGTCTCACTCGAAATGTTAGCTAGATGTTTGTACAAAAGTCGTTTATTGTACCCAAACTGATGAATTTCAACAACAACATCATCAACAACAACAACCCCCCACAGTAATACAACTAAGAAATACATGCAGCTCGGCAGCCATTAGGCTGTTCGAAAGTTGGAAAAAATTCCCAATATTACCATTTCACTATTCAGATGTACTTAGAGCAAAATGCTGTTTTCTTGACTGGTTCTGTTTTAATTTGCTTTATTGTATTGTGTCATATAGATCCCCATACCCGTTTATTTTTAACCTTTCGTTTGTTTCCTCAGAATGTCTGTGTCATCCTGTCGTGTTTTCGTTGATGACACCAAAATTGGATTTCTATCACAATCGGACTACTCTCTCCTCTTTAACTATTCATCCCCTGCTTCTGTCATAACGATTCCACCACCGGCACACAAACCTCATATTCACGCACATTAATACATAGCACTCCTATCATATTTGGCGTTAAAATATATATCTTAAAGGAAAACAAACCGTTAATTTTGTATGTGCCTTGAATGATTATATTAAGAGAATGGAAGTACATATCCAGATTTTCTTAAAATCCACAGAGAATGATTTAAGATATGGTCGAATAATTTCAAATATTCGGGTCGAATATCTGGGCTACGAATATATTTGTGACGTCTCTATACCGTATACAGCCTATCATCGATAAATTAGTCTATTGATTTCTTGTTGCCATAAATTTAGCTTTTGGAACTTTTAAAAAATCACACAAAACGGTGATATAAAATTATATGCTATATTCTTGAACCATGCAACATCAAATATGTTCGAGTAACTGAACAAGACAAAGCCACTTTGACATGCTGATCACAATTAAATAGGGCTGTTCCGTGACTACAAATGTTGACCGTATAACTATCTTGGAATTATATAACAAAATTAAGATCAGTATCAAGACAGATAAATAGGCAACTGTTTGATATTTGTTACTTCAATCCACTACAAAATTATCAAAACGCATAAGACTTACAACATAGATAACTCGATAGGTATATTGCATGACGAAGGCTCCGTTGGAAAATTAAAAAACACTACAAAAACCAATTAAAATATTCCGCAATTTTTATTTGGATTTTTAAAATGTCATCATTCCAGAGGCACGAATTTATAAACAACATTGAAAACAGTCAAATACATTCCCACAGGTTTCTGTTCATTAACTTAATCTATAAAATATACACAAAAATATTTTACGCAGGAAATGATAATATTCAAGTACTTTACGAAACGTTGAGAAAATTTGCAGAACTAGTTTATAAAGAATAAGTTGCAGAACTAGTTTATAAAGAATAAGTTTCCATAAATGCAAAATATGTTTACAGACCAAAAACATTTAAATTCACAACATATATATTATCTGTGATAGAGATAATTATGCCGAAGGAAGCGTTCACCGAGATTGAATAAATGAATATGCATTGCTACACCTTGTTTAAACGGAATGAAGAAAAAAGAATGTAATTTGAACTGATAAGACCAAAACACAGATCGATGCACATTCATGAAGAGAAGGAATTAATACAAAGCTACGTGGAGTAAGAGAAAGAATTTACATAAAGCTACGTGGAAGAAGAGAAGGAATTAACTCAGAGCTACGTGGAGGACGAGAAAGAATTAAGATAAAGCTACGTGGAGGAAGAGAAGGATTATCGTCAGAGGTATGAGAAGGAAGAGAAAGAATTTACAAAAAGCTACGCGGAAGAAGAGAAGGAATATCGACAAAGCTACGAGGAGGAAGAGAAAGAATTTACAAAAAGCTATGTGGAAGAAGAGAAGGAATTAACTCAAAGATACGTGATGTTGGAGCAAAACAACGAGGAAACATTTACTGTGGAACCCGAAGGAAAAAAAAAAAAACCTCGGCTTGATTTATTATCGGTGTCTTCAATTGGTTGCTAAACTACCACCTACTTAAAATATAATGAGCTCCCCAATCAATGCTCAGCGTGATGTTGCAGCGCAACATTACAGATACAATCAAGCACATGAATGGCAAACAAAACTCAAACATAGTGTTTATGAATATACAGCAAAAGTATAAAATAAAAATATCGCAGGCGTGTAGTTGTTGTTGACATAATTGTTTATTCAGTGTCTGCTTTTATCGCTGGAACTGGTGTATTATTATCAACAATAACATCATCGCTAGTGATGGCACCAGCAGTTGTTTCAGCTGCAACAACAATTGAGCGTCTCCTTGATATCATCGCAAAAAATATGTACGCGTACAAACACAGAAGTACATGATTATATAATAAAATTACATACATCGACACTATCATATTCCAAATTAACCTTATTATTATCATCAAGCGTTAGTGATTGAAAATCATCAGATTTTGAGTTAACGGAGATGATTAAAATCTACAAAGAAGCAATGACTGTGATATAATCCATGCCTGATTTAAATAATAATAAAATAATAATAATAATAATAATAATAATAATAATGTCAACGTCAAACGAATTACTACAACAGATTGTCATTAATACAATTCCGTAAAAAACAACGATAATATCGGTAAGATCAACTAATCCTGAATTTAATGTTAATTTTCCAACTGCAATTCCAGCGAAAGAAATTGCGCTAGCACAATTACGAGTATATTACAGCTGGCCAAATATCAGATCAAAATCATTCGGCGGCTTGCCAGCAAATAATTAAATTGTATTTGTAAATAAAAATAAAGATAATGGACCTTCCGATTGACAAGTTGTCAGAATTCCAACAGGTAGTTATACTAGAACAAATCAATGATTAATTCCAGCGCAGAATTAAATCGATAAGAAGAAAAAAATAAAAAATAGCTATCACCGTTTACGAACCAACTTTATCAGCTGCGATAGAAATATATTCACCAGATTATGTTGTAGATATTTATCAATCATCGATCCTATCTGGTTTAGGTTGGCCTGAGGTTACGTCAGAATATGAAAAAAAAAAAACAGCAAAACCAAACTTAAATGAATTCCTCACAAACGAAAAAAATTTATAACAATTCCAAAAATGTCGAGAAGAAGAATATCCATTAGACCCTACTCTTCAATATCGCTATCCTACTTCTATGGTCAATTCCGTAGAAGCAATTTATGCTGTTAATGAAGCAATATTCAAATCATTAACTAATAAAATTAGAAATGAGATATAACTATGTCTGCATCATTAGAAAATGCATTTAAAAATTATATTCTCGAGTATGATTGAAACAATACAACATTTAAATCAAGTTGTATCAGACCTTTACTATATTAATCAAAAAAGTATTGAGCATATCACTAAGGCAGATATACCAATACCACAATATACTATTGTAGATTAACTGAAGCAGAATTACCAACGTTTGTGATACCAGAATTTGAAACTGACGGACTAAAAAGAAGACTCAACATCATTATCAGTGAATATTTTTCACAAATTGTTGTGTCAAGGAAAAAAAAAAACATCTCCGCCATCAATAATTCTCAAACATAACAATGATCGGTACGGTGGCGGCAAACATATTTCACCAGGAATTGTAAATATCACATCATCGATCGCAGTCAATCTTGCATGTGATTTAATTAATGGCAGCTATAAAATAGATCTTGAAAAATACAGTCAGGCTCAGCATTTTTATATACATTTACACCTCAAGTACATCCCGGATATTTAATCGTACAAAAGCCTATTAATCCTGTTTATCTACGTTGTCATAATCCGATATTATCAAGAATAAATTTAAAACTTACTGACCAGAGCGTGCACTTATTAATTTATATGTTAGATCATAGATCTTAACGTTAATTTACTTTTTTTTTTTTACTGATCCTCGGTAACAGAAATAATTTTTGGCTGACATTCTTTCTGAATGTCTTTGTGTGTGGTACCCCTCAGTGAGATTTAGAGCTCACATCACGCTACGGTTTATTTTTGGAAGGCTCCAAACTTCATAGACACACACACCCCATAGTGAATCCCTAAACGAAACGAAATTTTAGAGATTCAGAGGGTTGTCTATGCTTTTCAATTTCATGTATACCCCCAATATCAAACCCCGAGGAGAGCGCAAAAAGTACTCACCACATTGTTTGACGTCATGATTTGTACATGAAATTCTCAAAGCTTTGGAACCACAACTTTATTAAAAATCGTGATTATCGCCACCTTCGACAGCATGTTCAATCACGGGATTTGAACGCCAGCCCTCGAGTATGAGAGCCTGCCGCGCTACCACTTCACTACTTTCCAATCTGGATTTTTATAAGCTACATCATGAACGTGACATGCTTGATCAATTGCTTTCATTGGATACTCTCCAGGTCTTGGTTGATCTTTCTCGACAAGTTGGATATCAAGCCGGGTACCAGGACCACAATATTTATATCATGGAAAGTGTTTTTCTCCTGGGTATTTAGCCAATGGAGTTCCTGATAAATTTCCTAATGAAGTAGCGATATCACCACCTGTCTTCATATGAGACGATATAAATTTATATTTGTTTGTACCACATTTCACACACTTGCCCGTAAGTGCAAGCTTTTTATTTTTTGTTATTATTGTTGTTAATCCACATGTGAGGGTGGATGCTTTACATCGAACACAATATAAATTCATATTATTTATTATATTTGTATAACATGGATATCATTGATTTCTCAGCGACACGAAAGCAAGAGCAAGTAAAACATGAACTAGCGCTACCAAATTCTATCAGAGCAATTGTCATAGGTCCATCTTGGTCTGGTAAAACGCAATTATTACTTAATCTGATAATGAGATGGCTCAGATGGGATAAGTTTTATTCAGTAGTTCCGTCAGTTGATGATCAGAGATGTTACGATATATTTAAAGATTTTAATGAAAATACAAAATTGTTGGTGTGTGTGTGTGTGTCTGTGTGATTTGGATTTTTAACGTAGCTTTAATAATTTTTCAGTCATGTTGCTACGATGTCTGCAGTGTGACAGTTTATAGTGATGTCTAGCACTGGGACATCATGCCGCAGACATGTAGCATGATGTCCCACCCAGTCACCTTATCCTGACACCAGGCCGACCAGTCCTAACACTAACCTCTAAATGCTGAGCGCCAAGCGAGCAGCTGTTAGTACCATTTTTGTATGTCTTTGGTATGACTCGGCCGGAGTGGTCCAAAATTGTTGGACGAAGACGGTAATGATATTATTGATTTTATCACCGATATTGATGAAGCCCCATCTGTAGATGACCTCGATGGATTTATGAATAATCTCGTGGTATACGATGATGTAATTCTGGATAAACAATCAAATCCAGCTATAATATTTTCTCGAGGCAGGCATAAAAACATAGACGTGATTTATGTTACTCAGCGATATACACAAATACCTAATGTGATCAGAGATAACTGAAATATTTTAGTTGTGTTTAATGGAGTCGGTACACATACTCTGCGAAACATTCATCAGACTTGGTGTAGTGGGGACATGGACGTGGTTAAGTTTAAAAACTTCTTTTCAAAAGCACATCTACTCCACATGGATTTATAACAGTACATTTGCATGATCCTCTATCACGATATCATATAGGTCTTGATAAAATCGTTGGTTGAGAGATTGATACAATAATGATTTAATTACACATTTATAGCAGCAAAGAGGGTTAGTCCTACAATGTAAGACATATCACATGTTGGTTTGTTTTAGTGCCAGAACAAAAATATCGTTGATGTGTCTTACGTTGTAGGAATACAGAGAGGGTGGGACCATAAATAAGTGTCACGGTGGGTAAACAAAATTTTCAAAAACGCGAACGACAAAAATGAAGTAACAAAATAAACTAACCAAATTAGAAAAGCTCTCTTTTTTTTGTTAGAGGCTTCGTTTGAATTTATTGACCTTTTGTTTTAAGTTTTCGTAGGAAGCTTTATTTTTTAAAAAAAATTGACCTTCCAGCAAGTGGTCTGTTCACCCTCTGCTGTTCTTCTCCACCTTTGTGTGCTCCCTTTGTTGCACTCTTCAGGCAGGGAACCAGAACTTCATGGTCAATTCTTGTTTGATAAATAACCAAAGTGGTGAAAATCGGAAATATCGACATTGATTCATGGTATAATCGTAAAACTGACTTCGAAGTTGCTAATGCGGTTTAATACAATATTTTTTTTAAAAAAAAATGTTATTTTTAGTACATGGAGTAGCCTAATATACATCGTAAGGCTCATGGATTGGACGCGGATGGTCGCATGTACACGTATACAGCTTGTAAGATAACAGTTGCTATATCAGGTAAAATAAAAATATAATGCAAGTATAATATTTATTTTTCATTTCTTTGTTCATTATATGCCACAAATTCCAAAATAATTCAGTCTGAATCAAAATCTCTATATAACACTTTTGTCAAATTCATATTTAAGTTGCATGTGAAATGTATTTAGTGTATTTACTGTTAACTAATGTATGCTATTACCTTGTTAAATTTTTTGCTTATGTGCAAAGGTGTATTACTCTGATTATCCATTTTATTTTCTCACATTATATTGTTTGAGGAGCATCAGAATTTATAATTAACACATAGCTTCCAATAATAGATTCCAAGTCTTCGGAGGGCACTGCACGTTCTCATAGCGATTTTCAATGATATTAAAGTGTTGAAGCTAACAATGCGTATTTCCTAAGTATATTTAAAAATAATAAAGAATTTAAATATATTTTTGCGACAACAGCTCTAAAATAAAAAAGAAAAAGAAACAAACAAATCACACTACATTACTTCTCTGTGACTGTGCCTTCGCATTTTTGAGTTTATACGTTGGTCAGTGTATTATGTTAATTTAAGTATTCGGAAGTTTATACTTTTCTCTGTGGAAAAGGACCGATATGTTCCGGTTCATCGCCATTGGAATGTTTTGAAATGGCGACTCACTGTAGCTACAGTGCCGGTTGTTGATGACATAAAAGAGAAAAGCAAAGACTTTATAATGGAAAACGAGTATATAGAGGGTATAGCTTCATCCCTTGTGCGAGAATATCTCAACAGAAAGGTGAATTAGCAATCTTTTACTTTCTTTCTTAGTTTTGTATCAGTATTTACGAAAAGTCACACGTTTTCGATACCAGACAAAAATTTCGAGTAACGTGCATATACGATAGGCTTGGTTCACCATTATCCCGTGTCGTATAGTTTAAGTGTTTAATTTTCAGGCTCTCAAAGGTGACAAAATGCTTTATTGACTTTTAGACATACCGCTGTTCTTTTTATCCTTACAGAAACTGAAACCCTGGATGTAGCATTGAACGCTGCATTATCGCTATGCTTAATGTTGTAATCGTTTATATTAAAACCGTTTTGTCATTGCTATATACATCTATTATTATTATTATTATTATTATTATTGAAATCTGATTTAAAAGTTAAACTATTATTGCTTTCTGATTTGTTTAGGATAAGTAGGATAATAAGCAACATTTTGTCAATTTCAGTCCATATTGGCTATCATGGAATGAAATTCCAAGCATAACTTTGTAAGGACATTATGTCACCATTGGTATATGACATATAATCATGAAAACATCAAACGATACACTGAATATATATTGTAATCAAAACCAATGTGGATATAGTAAGTTTGGCAAGATTTTTGTACATGATGATCAATGGAATTGTGTTCACTTTACAAAGAAGTGATGTTCATTGTTTTTCAGTGTAGAATTACCAATAATGTTGATATTTTGGAGGTAATTTTGCTCTGATAGATTTGCATCCATCCTGGCTAAAGCTTTACATCTGTCAACAGCCGATAAATGACACTTGTTCATAATTATTTGGGAAATGCTATTTGCCACAATTAATATAGTGCCTGCAGTAATACAGTGCTGCGGTATATATTTTGAACTCAGTGCAAAGATGCAAAATTGGACCAACCTCCATGGATAGGAGGGAATCAAACAACTCAGCTCATAGACCACTTGGTCCAAGACAAGTCGGCCCAGGTTTTGGACAACTCTGGCCCAATCCTGATTCAGCTTAACTACATGCATGTTGATAAAAGCAAAATAAATGAATATGTTCTGAATTTAACTTTGATCATAGTTACATTCCTTAATTAATTAATTTTTTCTCCAGATTTTTTTTTCCTATTTTTTTCTTCCAACAGAAAATCTTATTAGCAGGTTAAAATATCATCATTTGTCTAACCACAGCCACACCTCCTTTTCTACTTAGCCTAAAGGACAACTCGGATAACTTGTTAAAAACAAGTTGGGCCAGTTGTTTATTATCATCAAACAGGGTCCATAAATGTTACTGCTTAGTGGACATAATCAAGCTACAACAGTGTCTGGATAGAAGGTATTTTTCTTGACTGAAATTCAGCTTGGTTTGTTTTTGCTAATGATTGGTTTTATTTGGTGTCATCTGAGATGTGTTAAATAACATTTCTGCACCAGATTAATTCTATAACTTTTGCCAGGTCCAAACTGTCTTAAAAAATTGGTTCACCTTGTCCTGAGCATTTAAATTGTGCTGTCTTTTATGAAAATGCCAGGCACTGAGTTGATTAATGGCTGGGTCCAAGTTGTTGGAAACCTTGGTTAAACTGTTTTGGTCCTTATTGTCCAAATTTCTGTAGACTTCATGAATACTCAGTGTATCAAGATATTTAGCCTGTATTTATTTTCTTTGTGGGCATAGGTGTTCCATACCATTTGCAGAGGATACAGAAACTTTTTATAGCATGATGTTAAATGTGCAATAGCATCATAAGATTTTTTCAAATATGCATGTGATCTCTATCAAAGTGAAACAGTTATGAAGCCTGATAATGAAGTTTTGAAGTTTTGGTCATAGAAAACATAATCTAAGTCATTTACTTTCAGATTGTAGAACCTTTTATAAATGCTTTGGGGGGTATTGTTGAAAGTAAATCATTTGGAATATGTGCTTCTGTCATCAAAATTTTGGACAGGTTTGATGATGTGAGAAATAACACATAATAAAGAGGTTATCTTGCATTTAATGGCAGCACTTGTTATCACTCTAAGTCGATGCTTCTGTTCAGTTTTGATAAAACCTGGAATATTTTCTTATATCATTGAGAACTCAACCAGGTTTAGTAATGAGTGAAATCCAGACACACTAATTAGAGTGGCTGAGCTTCTTATCACTCTTGAAGTCATAACTCTGATCTGATTGTAATAAAACTTGGAATATTGGGCTGTATTTTAAAGATCATGGATGAGTTTGATGATGAGCAGTATCCATACATATTAATGAGGTGATCTTGCATCTGATTATTTGAGTTTGTTACCACTTTGGAAGCCACATTACTGGTCTGATTTTGAGCAAACTTTGAATGTAGGCTTATATGATCATGATCTCTAATCTATTTGAATCTGTGCAGGATATGTGGATATTACTGAGGTAATCATGCATGTGATCTGGCTAAACTTGTTACCATTTCTAATTGACTAACAAATCAAACCTAATCTGGGTCACCACCCAAAAAGGTTAAGTACCACTGATGTATTGTCAGAGGGATAAGCCATCAAGATTATGTCCAGAAACCTGGTTTGTCTGACATGGACTATTTGTTTGGTGATTGGAAAAATGGTAATAAAATAAAATTTCAATCTGACCATAACTTTTTGTCAGCATCAAACTGGAAACATGGATAATTACTTTTTCCTTAATATTTCTTTGTGTTTTTTCAGGGATTAAAGATTACGCTGCAGGTAATGGATGAAGAGTCTCCACGTACAAGCACATGTATCAGTAACAGACAGACTCTTTTGAAGGAATTGCAGATTGAAAAATTAATGAAAAAAAACAAGGTATTTGCAATTAAATTTGGCTATGTGGTTTACGAAATAGACACATAATAGTTGGGAAAAGCAAAGTTGCATTATCAGCATTCTATGTCAGATTTAGAAAAACAAAACAATTATAAAACATTGGATTGACAGATTAAAAAAGCTGGAGTACCAGTTCTATGATCAGGATTACCAGGAATCAGTATTTAGCAATGAAATGTTAAAGTGGTAACAGCATAAATTGTATCACTGTAAACATTGGGTTATTGTCAACATTCTTATTTAGTCCAAGATAAAACTGAGTTGTATAAATAGGGATACAATTAAATGAAAACTAAAATGTAGTAAGGTTCACTTTTTAAACAAAGAGATAACATTGAAAGTTAGCTATCAAAGTTAGAATTTATCTGCTATTCCCATAACAATGTTTTTACATGTATTTGAGGTATAAAATAAAGCATTAATAATGATGAGTAAAAGATTTTAGTCATTCTGATCTTGACAGTAGGAAATCTCACTTTAAGAAAATAACAAGTGATGTGTTACTATGAAGATAATATTAACCTCATTATTAATTTAAAATTTTGTATTGAAAACCAGTAGAGTTTCACTTTGAGGTGCAAATAAAGATTTCCCAAACTTTTATACCTTTATGGTTGTATTAGTAACATCCCATAATAAAATTGCAAAGTAAACAAACAAGGTTTAAATATTTGTGTCTTCACACTTCATTGTTACTATCCAATCTTTTCTTAGTGTGGGAATACAGGTATCTAGGTTGACACTGTTACAGTTGATCAGTAAAATTTGGTTGCATAAATATTATTGTCATGTTCGATTATTTGGTTTACCGGTTAAGGGCAGTACTGTGTAAATGTTTGTTCCAGATCTTACTCCCATTTAACTTATGTCATCTCATTTACCAGTGTTTTAGTTAATATTTTAAACTTTCTTTGAATTAATTTTAAAAACTAATAGTTAAAGGATTGATATAAAATTGTTTGTTCAGCTTGATTCTTCTTTTTAAATCGAGCTTGTCATGAATCAATCAAATCTTAAAAACATATTGCACCAGAAGTCAGCTGTAGCTTTGCAGTCTAATTCAGCCAACCTTGAATTTTATTATTGCATTTTGTTTGGTAAAAAGTGAAAAATAAATCAACATTTGAAACAATTGACATAATTTGGCAATTTTAGCAATCGCTGTCTCAATGTAAAATGTATAATGTATACAATGTCAAAATAGGAAACTCTCATCTTCCTAGCTCAAAAATTCATCAATAAGTTTTATTTCAGAGTAATGTATGATCGATATCCTTTGTATAATTCTGTGCAATTACATAGTTTTAAAAGCTTCTAGATGTTGGAAATATTTGGTCTAGTAACCCCCAGTTCCTGACTGGTTTCATTATCTTTGTAACTCATCAGATGGAATTGGTCCTGTTGAATCGATTTCTCAACTGATCATGAGTCAGCAAAACCAATTCCTTTTGATGAGTCACCAATATAATGAAACTGGTCAAGGTGGGTGGTGGGGGTGACTAGACTACACCAGCAGATGGAAGGATATGTCTGCACATCGTATCAGGCATTATCTTCTTTCAATTGAATTTAATCAAAAGTGAAGGTGACCCTCTCTGCGATACCAATTATATAGGTCCCAATTCCTTCAGAGCCAGATGAGTCTGAACAGAAGTACGTCAGCACTATCCAGCTCTTCCACAACCATATTGATTAGAAGAGATGCCAAAATCAACAAAAAGAGAAAACTGGATGACCCAGTTTCAGAATGCCAACAAATCAAGTATCTACTACTACCAAATTGGAACCACCTGAATTCCAAGAAAAATAAAAGATCACCTCGGAGGTTTCCATTTTAAAGAGACCCCAGTGACTAAGCACTTAAACCAACCTTTTCACAAGTAAAACTGTGTTAAGTATCAGACGATTGAAATGATCCAATCTGATCAGATTAATCAATTAATTAATCCATGTATTCAAACTTCTATGACTGTACTATGTACATGTACTATGTCACTGCTGACAATGCAGGTACTTGAAGACATAGTTCTGCTTAACACCTGTATCATGTCATGATCAACAACAAAGGTACTTAAAGATGCAGTACCTGCTTAACTACTATAATGTAGTGTATGTCACTGTAAGCAGCAGGGAGGGCGAATCCTACAAAGGTCTAGAGACCACCAAATGATAAAATAAGCCTTAAAAAAAAGCTAATCTTACAACAGCAACGAGACAAAAAAACGCGACCCCCCCCCTCAACTTGTTGTCGCCGCCCGGGGCTGCTCTCTTCGAGTTTCTCACGTTAACCATACAATGTATCAAGTCCGATACGGTATCGTGTCCGCGGGTCGTGTAAATTTATTGTCACAAATCCATGCGCGATAATTAAATCGCAGGTTATCAAATAATGGCAAATATCGGAGAAGCACTCACAACTAGATTGGCACGACAACGACTAGCCGCGATTAAAAAATTTCTTCCGGTTCGTGATTCCGTCAAAGAAAAATTAAAAGAGAGACAAGAAGCGCGAGTTGAGTTTGCAACATCTGCGGAGGAATTATTTAAGCCTATTACAGCAGCTACTGGTGAAGTTAAAACTGCAATTGTAGGAAAACCTGATCCTGCCGACCCTACCAAAACAAAACGAGGGTTACTTCAAGCAATAGAAGAACTTAAACAGCAGGCAGATGCAGGTGCCGCCGGAGTAGTGACAGTTGCTAAGGAAACATTTATTAATAAATTTACCGAAGATGGTATTACTGAAATAAAAAATATTCCGCTTACTAGCGTGGATGAACTTAGGGAATTTTCTGTTTGGATTGTCTTAAATTATCCTAACCGGCAGGATTTTTTAAAACCAGGAGCTGCCTCGGGTATGACCCAGGCTGATTGGAGGGATTATGTTTATAAAGTAAACCGAGACATTCCTCGAATATCCAGCACTGATGATACCTATAATTTTATAAAAACTGGCGTAATTGGGGTTAATAAGGAACTAAGAGACCAACGAACGAAGGTAAAGGAGGAAGAAGAGAAGAAAAAAATGCAGGAAAAGGAAATGAAAAAGCAGAAAAAGGAGGAAGAAGAGAAGAAAAAAATACAGGAAAAGGAAATGAAAAAACAGTCGAGACTACAGGAGAAGAAACCACCAGCTCTAAAAATAGACCCCGCAATAACACTGCCTGATCCAGTGCCTGAAATTTCATCACCTGAACAAATGGGGGCTAGCGCTCCTGATGATGATTTTACCACTCCTGTTTCGTCGCCCATCCCCCCCGATATATCAGAAAAGGAAATACTGAAAAGCAAAATAAAAGAATTACAAAATGAATTAAGAGATTTAAGGGTGGAAAAAGAAAAATTACAAAAAGAAATACCGAAAAAGGGTACCGACTCTAAGGTAAAAAAGATAGAAAAAAAGGAAAGATCTGTAATTGATGAAATTTTTAAAATATCAGCAAAACTAGAGAAAACAGGAAAAGGATACACCGGTCGCGGATATAACAACCACATCTGTCCTAATAGCGTCGTCAACGATGTGTCCAGACTAGAAGTTCTCATCGGAGGAAGACGTGCCGGAAACAACTCTCCGGAAATTATAAATGAAGCCGCAGATATCTGTCAGAGACTATTTCAGCGTGGCATTATGGATATAAGCACATACCGGGGACTCATTGATGAACTCGCAGACGGTTACCACAGCGACTAGTAAATTTAGTTAGAGAAACAATAATTAAATAAAATGATCGTGCACAATTCTCAACCTAGACACACTAGCGTGTTACCAGTCCGCGTAGTGAACTCGCGATTACCAGTCTACAGAGCAACCTACGGAGATGGTCTCGGTGATACAGTTACTGGTTTGTTTTCAAGAATAGCCCCTAAGGTGTTACCGATTGCAAAACAATTGTCGATGAAAGCTATTGATGTTGTCAAGGATAAAGCCCTTGGATCTGTTGGTGATCTCGCCGGGAAGGCATTCGCGTCAATCAAGGATAGACTGTTACGGTTAACTCGTAGATCAAAAAAACCGCCACCGGTGAAACTGGCCAGTACTGAACTTATGCCCGCGGACGTCAGTAAAGTAATAAATCAGGCTGCCAATCAAAAACTTGCAGAGCTTGTAACCCAAACACCCGAACAAATAAATACAAGCCTGATATCAGGAAGCGGATTTCGTTTTAGAAGACAATAATTTTATATAATGTTCAAACCTATATCTGATCCAGCGTTCGACATGGATGCACCAACACTAAAAGATGAGTCCGTGCGCGATTATCAGTATTATTCTTATGAGGCAACAGTACCTAATCAACGCGGACGAATTGAATTACGAGTCCAGGATACAAGTAGATATTTCCTGCCCGCTGAAGCATTTCTTGAAGTCACGGGTGAACTTGTAACAGATGTTGTCGCTAATACAGAATACGGAGCTAATGTTCGAGTTGGTTTTGTTAATAATGGCATCATGGCGCTGTTTAAAAGTGCCTCATACAGCATTGACGGGAGAGAAATTGAAACGATTCAGGATAATGTTGACGTTGCTACAACAATCCTGGGATTAGCGAGATACTCAGATGATTACACTAGATCAGCTGGTCCGACTATGATGTTCGCTAAGGATAATTCTGATCATCCTGAACACAGATCTACTATTCAAGTACAAACAGCACAAGGCACTGCTATGGACCCGCAACCGGCTGGATTTGCGGCCAGACCAGGTGCTGCATTTCCAATATTAAGGCCTAGTCCAGAGTACAATTTAGGTTTTGCTACACGTAAATTAATGTTATCAGGTGAACGTAGGAGATTTTCATGCGCAATTCCACTGTCTCACATCTTTGGATTTTGCAGACATGTCAGAAAGGTTATTTTTGGAGCCAATCATACAGTTGTACTTAACCGAAAAAGTGATGACGTTGACGCTATCTGGCGAGAAGACGGTGTTGCTGGCGGTAAAGTAATATTATTCAAGCTTGCTTTGTGGATGCCAGTGATGTCCCCATCGATCACTGAAGAGCAACGGCTACTCTCTTTCATGGACACAGGCGGTAAATCATTGATATCATGGTTGACAACAACAACAGATTCCATTCAGGGTGCCGGTGCTGGGCAGTTTACGTGGCACATAGCATCACAACAGGGAATATCAGCGCCGCGACATATTTTTGTTGCACTCCAGCAAAATGCGAGGTTGACTTCCCAACTACAGAGTCATATGATATTTGACAAACTTGGTGTCTCTGAGGTTTCGCTGCGAATAAACGGGCATCAGGAACCATCCGAGGATATACTGATAGATTATGAGCGAAATGAAGTTGCACGGGCGTATCATCGTTTGATGACATTTATGGGACGTGATCAGAATATTGATACCGGGTTGCAGATATCACAACTGGATTTTACAACGCTGTATCCGATTTATTACTTTTCGCTGGAACATTTGGATCTAACAAAACAATCTGTCGTTGATATACACTTCAAAGCTCGTGTAGGTGTGTTTCCCCTCGGCCCGCCTGCTGGTTTTAGAGCGATCGCTGTCATACTCTCCGATAAAGCAATGCTGCTTGAAGGTGTTGGCGGACGAATGAGGGTCATCGACGCTCCAATCGAGAATATGTAACGCAATTAAAATCAAACTTAGGATATAATGTCATACAGTCATGTTAATGTCACCTTGACTTCCGGTCAAACGAAGAAATTGCAATCAAAGAACGCAAGCACGTGCGGGACATCAATAACACTAAAACGAGATCAGATTACTGGTGGTCCAAACAAGCTGTCGTTGACTAATACTCAGATTAAACATTTTAATAAGGCACTAACAGCAAAAACCGGTATCCGCCTTGATTTCTCTGCTGCAGCTATCAAGGACATGACTAAAACCGGTGGAATATTTCCCCTCATCCCAATACTAGCTGCTGCAATTCCAGGATTACTTGGCGCAGCGGCAAAAGCTGCAGCGTTAGGTGCAGTTGGAACCGCAGCTGGAATGGCACTAAAGAAAGCAACCGGACACGGGTATAAGAAAAAAAAGGGGAGATCCACTCGCGGATCAGGGCTAAGACTACCAGGAACTCCACCATCATGGTATCCAAAAAAATTCTAACGCCGTTGAGCAATTTTGATTTACTCGATGCTGTTAAAAAATTGCGTATAAAACATTTCAGAGGAGTATTTATGCGAGATCAATTACCGACGCGGCCGCGGAATCCAGAAACTGGCATTATCAATCTCGACAACAAAGATGGTCCGGGAACTCACTGGGTTGCTTACGCGATCGATCCACGTGGAATTATCTATTTCGATTCGTACGGTTTAGCACCGCCAACTGAGTTTCTCAAATATGTCAGCAGATTTTATAATGTTCCAGTGTGGCAGTCGACGCTACCAACACAAACATTAATTGATCCGCCCATTTGTGGGAACGAGGTTTTAAATGTTCTTGATGCAATCTCAAGAAATCCAGCAACGTCTCCGCATCGAGTAGTGTATGAATATACCGCATCGAGAAACGCTTAGCATTTTCATGCTCGCATTTGAAAAACAGCAATAAGAATAATGGTGGATATTTACGGAAGACCTTTCACAAGAAAAGTCAAACCTGGCACAGATGCTGATCTCTCAAAATATGCGACCCGAGATGAAGTCGATAATCTTTTGAATGTAGCTGGAGTTGACCCAGATGAAGTTGCTATTTTTCAGGACAAGCAGGGAAAACTAAGAACGAGCAACATTAAGTGGAATGATATAATTCGCAAAGTTCTTGGAGCTACCAAGGATAACTTCGTTGCATTTAGTGATGGCGGCCGGATCAAGGACTCGAATATATCAATCGCAAGCATCAAAGACAGTATTGATAAAGGTGTTGATAAATGTGTGAAAAAAGCCGGTGACACGATGACAGGCGAACTCAGCATGAGCGGCAACAAAATAACCGTTCTAAAAAATCCGGAAGGTCCCGAAGATGCCGCAAACAAACAATACGTAGACACCGTTGATAATAAACTAAATACGCTGCGTGCTGAGTATGATGTTCACGTGGGCGCGTTTACAAGAGTTCGAAGAAACTTCGTAAAAACTGATGAGGTCGTGAATAAGTTCTTTGGGACTCCTCCAGTCGTCGATGTAAAACTCGCTGATGTAAAGACCGACATTAACACGATCAAACAAACACAGCAGAATATCGTATCGGGTATTCCTGAGATCGTTAACAAAACCAATCTGATTAAAGTCCCCACTGGAGTTACTCCCGGGCATATCACCAACATCGTATACACGGTATCATCGGGATTCGCAACATGGTCACGACAAAATAACAACACTATCAAATATACAGCAACAGCCACCGGTGTTTACAGGTTGTCTGTGTTTTCAGCCGCCAAATTTGAAATCTTCACAACATATCCTTGGAGACATTCCACCGATAAGTATTCCGGGGTTTGCACTGTAATACTAAACAGCAACACCGAGGAAACATTTATGCTTGAAGCCGCCGACGATAGTTTAACAGCAACATCTTACTGGTGGTGTTTGGAATTCGTCGCTGCAACACCTCAATTAGTTACGTAATTGAAAATCGGCAGCGATTTTTAAATAATATGTCAACGTTGAAATCCAAAGGATTTCCATCCGAAACATTTCCAGATGCTCAACAATATCGATACAATCAAGTCCGTGAGTGGCAATCTGAGTTAAAAACTGTCATCGACGCGACGTCCCAAAAAGTAAAAAAATACCGCAGACGCATAACAGTGTTAGACGTTATGGTTTATTCAGTATCCGCCGTTGTTGCATCCGCGGGAGTAATACTATCAGCGGTCACTCCGGTAACAGCAGTAGTCGCTGCCACGATCTGTGTTTCCGCTGCTACAGCAACAGCAGGAGTTTTCGGCATCATAGCAAAAAAAATATCCTCGTGTGCTAACGCAAAATTACACGATTACACGACAAAATTAAATACAGCCACGACCGCATATCAGAAATTATCATCGCTGATATCATCATCGTTAGACGTGCAAAGTAGCGATGCTGCGTTGATATCAGATTCTGAATTCAAACTAATGTCAGATGTGTACAATGACTATTTGAAAACTAAACAAATAAATAATGGCACTGATGGCAACGCCACAAGAACTGCTTCAACAAATAGTCACAAACACAACGCCGGTAAGGACCACAATGATCTCAGTGTCCTCGACGACACCAGAATTCAGCATTAATTTTCGAACTCCAATTCGTGTGAGCGAAATCGCGTTGGCAAAGCTCAGTGCGTATCACAGCTGGCCCAATATCAGGTCGGAATCATTTTCCGGTCAGCAGCCGAATAATTCGTTTGTGTTCGGGAGACCCAGCGCGGACCCACAACAACGTGAACTTGAATGGGATACAATTACGCTACCCACTGGGAGTTATCAGATCGAAGAAATCAACAATGAGATACAACGCCAAATAAAACGAATCACCGGCAAGGAAGCCAAAATATCTGTGACCGCGCACGAACCAACGCTGTCTGCGGTCATTGAAATCTCAACACCGGGATACGCCGTGGATATTTATAGCAGCTCAATCAGATCCGTATTAGGATGGCCACAAGAACAACCCGAGGTTGAACCGGGTCCACCAAAACCTGAAAAATCGGATTTCGAGACCAACAAAGAAGAACTACACGACCTCGTGTACGGCAATTATTTATTATTTTCAGATCGATTACAATCAGGAGAATCCTGGTTTAAAAAACCAAATCCCCCCTTTGATATAGGGGTAGCAGCTTTCGAAGGCGGGTGGGACCGTCATTACCTTATAGAAGATATAGAAGCTCAGTTTTTTAATCCGATCAAACAAGCACATAAACAACAGCTAGATCTGTTGCGAGTATATTTTCAAGATTATATCTCTGATATAACAAAACCTGGAACTGCAAGCAGTTCTCGCACGAACATTATCACCACCATAGAAAAACTAAACAAACTTGCATCCGCGATGGAAATTATAAATCAAAAAGTAATTCAGTATCTACTGGATCTCAAGGGTGATTACGGAAACGAAAAAAGATCGGAGTTTGCAGCCCGATTTGGTATTCCCGTGAAGGATATTTCAGATTTTAAACTTCCTGGATATAACGTGCACACACTGAGAAAATCAGTCCAGGATCTCATCGCGGAATCTTTCGAAGATATTTCTGCCACGTACACGCGAACAAAACCACAACCTGTTATTTTAAGACACGACAACAGTACAGCATCCGATGGCAGACACATCTCACCCGGGATCGTAAATATCACAGATGTTATTGCGGTCAATCTTGTATGTGACGTCATCGACGGTAGCTACAGCGCTGGCAGCGCTAGCGCTGACACAACGACGGCACAACAGGGGTTTATCCTGTATACGTTCACACCAAAAGACCCCCCTGGTTTTCTGATTGTGCAAGAACCAATCAATGTGGTCTATCTACGGTGCAATAATCCGTGGTTGTCAACGATAAATTTCAAACTCACCGACCAACGGGGGAATTTGTTGGACCTGCGTGGCGAGACTGTCTCCGTGAACTTACTGGTGAAGTCCTGAAACTCTTCGAGTTTCCAAATTGGCGATGCTAGCATCGCTCATGCAAAGCATTTCTGGAAGAGTTTTTGGCGATGCTAGCATCGCTCACGCATAGCATTTCTGAAAACGCAGAGCGTTTCACATTTAAAAAATTACAGTTGTGTATAATGCACGAGTATATCCATGTCCGAGTTCGCGTACATGACAAACAAATTCTCAACGCGGCAATCAGGACCGCATTTGGAAATGCTTTGCATTCCCCCGTCGGAATAGTCGTTGACGAGTACGGCAACGAAGACTTCTTGTTGACACGGCCACAACAAGAACAGTTACAGAAGTATCACACGATCACAGTTTTTTGTGACCAAGAACACATCATGAACTATTCTCATTCGTGTATTGATGCTGAAACACTCAAGCAAATCCTGGAACTCAAAGAGTTCTGAGAAATCAGAGATTTCCACGATTGCTCAGAAATGTTTCACATGAGAAATGTTTCACATTTCCAGAAACGCTAGCGTGAGAAATGCTTGCATTTCCACAGTAGAATTTCAAAGACAAAAAAAATAATACTTTTTTTTTACCCTTGGAAACTCACAATGGGGGGGATCAAAGAGTTTTTGGCGATGCTAGCATCGCTCACGCGAGCGTTTCTAAGTCTCTTGGACTTCCAACGCGAGCGTGGATGAGAAGTCAGAGACTTGAGGAATGCTTTGCATTTCCTGAGAAGTCTCTTTGACTTCTGCGTCGGAATTCTTTATTTGACTTTTTAACAATCTCACTCTCGAGTTAATTAATTTTCGAGTCTCATACTCGTGTGATAGTGTAAGACGAATACTTTCAACTGCACGCGTCAACGGAATAAATTCAGATACCTGTTCGTGGGTAACTGTGGCAAGTGATCTATAAATGCAATTTTGCAGCATTTTAATGAACCTGTATCTCGCAGGAAGAGTATTCTTCTTCGTTGATAGCTCATTCAAGGATTCAAAATCTGACATAATTGTTTCAGCGTCTGTTAAAATATTAAAACCCCGCTGTTGCAATTTTTCGAGTTCAACAATTATGACATTTATGTTTTCGTGATTCATATTATTATATATTTTTATATTTTTAAATTGGGAAACGCTAGCGTTTTTCTTGGTCTTATACTGAGTTATCGTTGTTGTCAATGATATAACAGAATGAAATCTTCTGTTTGAGCTTCTTGGAAAATGCTGTTTTGTAGATCCCATCTGCGACATGCTGTACAACAGGTGAACAAATACCGAAATGCTTACTCGCGGAGTATATTGACTGGAATACAATTTCTTCACCGGTTGCGTTTATAGATTTAATAGCTCTTCTTGCAACTGTTTTACAACGCCCTGTGTTACCCAGTAGGCAGTTCTTGCTCTGAGTGACCACGCGAAGATTGTTTATAGAGTTATCAAGTATGTTACCGTTAATGTGATCAATGACAAAACCCTTAGGGATCACTCCATGGAAACATTCATACACGAAACGATGACATAAATACCTCTTCGAGGAAATGCCTGCATGTCTCGGCGTGGCAGTAAATCGTGAATAACCACAATTATCAACTGTACCAACTGGTCGTCTTCGCGTGCAGTGTCGTACTATGCCATCTCGGTTTGCCTCATAATTTGAAATAGTTGGATGTGGAACAAATTCTTGTTCGGGAACAAATTCTTGTTGGGGGGCGAATTCTTGATTCATTATAATATAAGCAAATCATTTGTCTAATTCATAATTTGTCTGAAAACTTATTTATGTAATCACGCTCCGAGAACGTGTTCGAGTCTGGATTTTTTTTATCATAATACCGTTTTAGTTCTCGATAGCGTTTCCCCCCACACGCTGAACATAATTGAGTTTTTCCTCGTACTCCAATGCCGCATCTGATACACGGTATCGGTCCTAGACTCCCACCGCGGACCTGTTGAGCATGTTGTCCACAGTATTCACCTCTGCATGGTTTGCCACACGGCGCTGATGAATTTAGTTTAATCCACTTGCATGAGTGCGCGGGCGCACCAGAGAAATGCTTTTCGTTCATTATATATAATATTTTTGTCTATTTAAATACTTGTCTTAACTATAACAATGGAGGAATTTGAAAGACTATCCAGAATAAAACCCATATCAGGTTCTCGATTCGATCTTGACCGGTTAACCGCTGATCCACGACGAAGAGAGTTAAAGGAACTGCTTGGTGTTATCAAGAATGCCAAGGAAGAGTTTCGTCGTGATGGTGCCGCACATGTGTGGTCGACATATAAAATTATCCCCGGCGATGCTAGCATCGCTCACGCGAGCGTTATCATTGATGCTACCATGAACGATACAATCGCGCGTAACATAATTGGGTATCTCGACGATAGAAGATATTTCATACAGATAAAATTTATTATCAAAGTGGTCAACGAAAACGACGATGACACGTGGATTATCCGTGATAAAAATGATCCTATCCTTGACATTAAAAGGAAAACTATTTTGTTGAGCAATAATTCTAGACCAGGAATGTTGACGGGAGTTGATATACCGTATTACGCCAGATCGTATCCAGTAACTGCAGTCGTTTACGGAATATATCCGATAAAGAAACCAAGTGTAGATAAACTCACGCCAATGAAAACATCAGTGGTGTTAAATTGTGTAGCTGAGCGAGTAATGGAACATTTTAAAAACGCAGCACGTGGAAATGGTCTAACTGAGATCAGAAAAAATAAAATAACAACATGGGCTAATCGAGTCAAAGATGTAGGGGCCACAATTAAGGATGTTGCCGCGCTAGAAAAATTATTAAGATTTCCTATAACGGTATTATCGCTAACAGGGGAGGAATTGTATAAATCGAAATACAACCGTAGTGGAGCTTCAATAACAATTATTGATCATAACAGCCACGCCTGGACGGAATCAGTTAAAATATTTCCACGCGATCGTGTTATAAGGTATTATTCCGCGGGTATGTTTGATTGTATTTATCAAATGAGTAAAACCGATCCGGTATCGGTATGGTTGTTTAGAAGTTCTGAAGTTGGTGATTATGACCAGTTCGTGACCCCGAACGGAGAAATATATAGAACTGCGGAGTTACAAAATGAAATGAAAGCGCTCACAGAAAAATATTCAACTGAGCAAGTTGATCAATTACTAACTAATTGTTTTACTGTTCCAAGTGTTGCCGCACATATAGCACGACAAAAAAATAATTGGAAACCAACCATGAAGAGTTTTCTCGAGAATGTTCAGCAGAGTTGCATCGAATACGGACACGGCGGTTTATGGAATAGTGTATTTGTTAGTGATAATATGGTATCGGTGGATATGATTGCGTGCTATCCAGGAAGTTTTCTTGGCCGTGGCGAATGCGCTGAATACTTTAAACGATTTGGACATCCCACAAATTTAATGACAAGAGTAGCTATTAACGGACCTTTACCTGATTTTGACCTGACTGGATTTGCTCGCGTGGAATCGTTCGAATTTGCAACACGGTTACATCCTATTAATTATGCTTGGTTTGGCAGACATTTCCACGAAAGGAAGTGGGTGCCGTTTCCGTTGTTGCGGTTTATGGTTGACAAAACAATACTAACATCTGTTGTTGTCAGTGAGGGGATTATTTGTTACTCAAAACAAACCTCAGTTTGGTTACCAACTCCAACTGATACTGCGTGTTATTCTGACTTAAAATTAAATTATCCTACAGCGTCTGAAGAAGAATTACGCACACTGGCGTATAAACATGATGAGCGCAACTGTAAAGATCTCGGCCGAAGATTGATAGGTAAATTTACTCAAGGTGGAGCATATGATCATAAACGACATCACAGTCGATTAATTATGGATGAAGAAGAATTAAATTTCATTATCGCTGATACTACTGCGAAAGATACATTTTGTAGCCGCGAGGATATAATAATATCATTGCCGGGGATGCCTGGAAAACGATTAGGAACAGTTGTTAGTTATATCGACGGTGATTCAGCTCAGTACACTCATTTGAGATCCTCTATGCTGGCTTATGTTTCTATAAATTTATTGTCGATGGTGAATAGAGTTCCCTTCGCGGTAAGGGTTGCAACAGATTCGTTTTATATTCACGAAGACGATTTAACGGTGTTAGATTTGCCAACATCTGATGATCAATGGGGAACATGGCGAGTAAAAAAGGAAGAGTTGCACTCGTACTGTGCATCAGCTGATGTTGAAATTAAAGATGAATATCGTAAATCAACAACCTTGTCGTGGACAACTTTGTCGTTGCCTTCTGTGTACGATCCAATTGCTAGACACAGAACAGTTTATTTGAACGGACCTGGAGGCTGTGGTAAGACAACTCGTGCAATCGAACTATTTCGCGGTTCTGATTTAGTCGTGCTAACACCAACACACAGACTTGCCAGAGAAATGATACAACGCGGAGTAAAGGCCTGCACTTATCACGGCTTTTTCAAATACAGCGGCGGTACATGGACTCCTACGCGAATGGGAACGAAGTATATCCCGGAGAAAATCATCTGGGATGAAATAGACACTGTGCCGCTGGATACATTACAACGGTTCCTGACGTGGTTGTTAACGAAAAATACCGCAGTTGTGATGTGCGGCGATCATGGTCAACCACCACCATTTGTCGGCGAATCTCCCCACGAATGGTTGAGAGGGTTTGTTGATTATTACGAGGAAATGCGTGATGACATCAGAGCGCTTGATGACACATTAAGGGAGTTTAAAAAACTAATTAGGCTACAAACCAATAAAGTCCAATGTGAAATAATGCGTGAAATAATTCCAGAGACTTCATTTGATAACTTTTTAACGGCGTGGAAACCAGATGATTTAATTGTTGCAAGTAGAAAATCAGTCAGAGATACACTTCAGCGGCGACTATTTCAGTTACAGCGGCAGAAATTTCCAACGTTGGAAGTGCCGTTATGTTATAGACCAGATGATACACGATTGCAGAATATTGATGTTGATATTCCAGGACGCGGGACTCAGTCACGGCCAGAGAAACAAAAATTAGTATTGAATGATATAGTAACAGTTAACGTCGATGCGGTCGAAGATGCATTAGCAATAAATAAATCACCGTGGACACTAGGATATGCTATGACGATTCATTCAGCACAAGGATTAACTATTTCTGATACAACTGTTTGGATCGTTGATGACCGCATCGAGTGGTCAAATTTAGTTTATTTAGCCGTGTCCAGAGTAAGAAAGATGGCTCAGTTACGAAGAATTGTATTAGATACGTCAACGAAGTCAGCCGTTGTTGAGTTAACGCAAAAAGATCAAATAAGAAAAAAATTAGACAGTTACCGACAAAGCGACAAGAAAAATAATAGAGAGTTTAACCTGAATATCAACGCTGTGTTGTCGTTACGTGAGCGTCAGAATAATCACTGTGCGAGTTGTAATTGTTTATTGCTGTGGCAGTATCCGAAAAACGACCCAAGACAATTTACCGTGGATAGAATAGACAGCAATCTCGGTCATACGCGTGAAAATGTAATGCTGACCTGTCTTGAGTGTAATCGACGCAGAGGTGTTGCTGCAGTTATTTAAGTGATCGAGGTGGTAATTGTGTATCCGTGGGAATCACCTGAAGTTGCTCGCGTGTGAATCCACGCTGAGGAGCAGTCGAATCTAATCTGTAGATTGCGTTTCTCCCAGTTGATCTGGTTATGCTGGATATCCTGTGTGTTGTAACGCTCCATATAGGATCAGTTGCCCTTTTTTTTCCTCCTTCGAGTTCGCCGGGTTCGTATAAATACCTAACGGTGACATTACCCGCTAGCGTCGTTGGCTGCGTTGAAACATGTCCGTGAATCACTTTAGTGATCGGGGGTATATATTTTTTTGTGATTGCATTTACAGGTCTCATGTTTGTTGTTCTGGTAATTTCATTATTCAGTGCGGCTATCACGTTTGGCAGTCTTGCAACCCATTCACGAGATCTCGTATCGTAAATGAATTCCCTCGCGTACTGGTATCCGAATAATCTCTCAGCGAGTGTTCTATTAAATCGCTCAACAATTGCCTGATCCCGATGAATTTCAGTATGTCCTCGTCGTATGATAACGTTATGCTGCTTTGTCAGTGATGATACCGCGCCCTGAAATTCTTTACCAGGATCAACTTGTAATAATCGGGGCCAGCTTAGAGGTCCTCGTTGATAAATTCGTTTGAACGCAGAAGCAACTTCAGCGGCTGTTTTAGTCGCTAACGGTTCTGCTTCTTTGTATCTACTGGCAACATCAACTACTGTTAGCGCGTATTTGTATGTTTTTCTACGGACAGTATCATGAGGAAGAAATAGTATGTCAGCCTGATGAACTTCATTGGGGGTACTAACATCAAAATGTGCAAAATTGATTTGTCGAGGTGGTGGTAGGTAGATTTGCCATATTGCTTGTTTTGACAGCCATTTTTTGGCAACCTTGCGTGTTACTGATGCCGCGTTGGCGAGTTTATTAATTGCTGAGTTACCTCTCCAGTATCCGATTGGGGAATAATAAATCGCTTCCATTGGAAATGCTTGCATTTCTATTAATTATCCAGCGCAGAAAGCTAGCTTTCAAATACTAATTTAGATTTCATCGCTGATCTTATTAACCAATTAGCGAGTGACTCCTTAAATGATTTATTTTTTATGGCGCTTAGTGCATGAATTAATTTCACATCCGCGATATGCCTGTCTTGCAGATCTTTACTTCGATAAGCAACATCATGCATGTGACACGCTGCGTCGATAGCGTTTATCGGATACTCTCCCGGTTTTGGTTTAGACTGTTCATCAAGTCTGATATCTAGTCGTGTCCCTGGACCGCAGTAATTGTATCCTGGGAGATGTTTTTCTCCGGGATATTTAGCCCAAGGGGTACCTGGAAGTCGTCCGAGGGTTGCTGCGATGTCACCTCCGCTGACTTTGTCAGGCTTTTTTTTTGAAATCTAAATTTTTTTGTGCCACATCGCGTGCAAGTACCAGAAAGTGCTTGTCTGTTATTTTTTGTTGTAATGGTTGTTATGTCGTTTGTAGGGGTTCGTACCCGACACTTCACACAATATAGATCCATAATTATTATTCCTTATATACAAATGGAAATTACAGATTTTTCTGCGACGCGAAGAAAGGAGCCAGTTAAGCATAATTCAGTGCTACCAAATTCTATCCGGATGATTATCATTGGACCATCTGGATCAGGTAAAACACAGCTGTTGCTGAACCTGATAATGAAGTGGATGAAGTGGGATAAGCTGTATTTGGTAGCACCATCTGTAGATGATCAGCGATGCTATGATGTTATAAAAGATTTTAATGAGAGTGCAAAAGCGCTGAGTGAAGACGGCGACGAAATAGTTGAATTTATCACTGATATCGAAGAAGCTCCCAGCGTTGAGGACCTCGACGGGGAAATAAATAACCTAGTAGTGTATGATGATGTGATGCTGGACAAGCAAAAAAATCCTGCAAGAATATTTTCCCGGGGTCGTCACCGAAACACTGATGTGATTTATGTTACTCAACGTTATACACAAATACCAAAAGTAATCAGGGATAACTGTAATCTTCTTGCGGTGTTTAATGGAGTTGATGTTCACACGCTGAGAAATATTCATCAAACTTGGTGCAGCGGGGACATGGACATTAATAAGTTTAAGAATTTCTTTAGTCGCGCTCAAAGAACCGCGCATGGATTTGTGACAATAAATTTACACGACCCGCGGACACGATACCGTATCGGACTTGATACATTGTATGGTTAACGTGAGAAACTCGAAGAGAGCAGCCCCGGGCGGCGACAACAAGTTGAGGGGGGGGGTCGCGTTTTTTTGTCTCGTTGCTGTTGTAAGATTAGCTTTTTTTTAAGGCTTATTTTATCATTTGGTGGTCTCTAGACCTTTGTAGGATTCGCCCTCCCTGCTGCTCTGTAGCAGAAATGCCCACCATTCTGATTTAGGTGGTATGATTGCCATTTAGCATCATATTATGCCATTACAATTGCTTCCATCAGATTCTTATTTTATGCCATGGTCAAATAAAATATTGTAATGGTTAACCATAATTTTGAACACCAGTATATCTAGGTCACTGAAATACTTATAATGTCTATTTGTAATTCTTATATAAAACATATCAAAGCACTTGCATCACAAAGCAAATTGAATATTGACCAATCAGAAATCACTTCAGATAGGAATCCTGATTCACCTATGAAAGTTCCAGAAAGATGTTGAATGGCCAGTGAGGGTTATACCTTCATGACAACATGATATGATCTACAGAGTTTCCAAGCAGGGTGTACAAGTATCAAAAGTGAATTAATGCCATATGCTTGCAGGTTTTCCTGACAGTTTTGTTTGGTTTATATAGGTTTAACTCCATGTCTCAGCAATAGATAGGCTATATGTGGTGGCCAGTGTATTTGATTCAGAACTAGCCCATACAAACCCAGGGACGAACCATTGACCCACAGGAAGCTACTGGCAAGCTATCTTAGATATCCATGTTCGCTGAGCCATGACTCAAACTCACATAGACAGAGATGAGATGTCAATGATCTGTAAAGGCAAGTGTCTTAGACCACTTTGGCCATCTGGGACCCCTTTTCTTGATGGACTCCAGCATGTCTCATGGTGATAAAGATGATTGGGTTTCACATTTCAAGCGAGTGAGGTTTAATTGATAAAATAAAGAGATAAATACAACTTTATATATTTTTTTATATTCAGATTCCAATTCTTTCAAGGCTGACATTTTAATATTACATTGGTAAGGTGTGGCATCTCAAATATTCACTAGCTACACTACCTAGCAGTGCTAAATAAAACTCTCTGTTTCATTGAATAAGCAACACAATGTCATTAAACAAGGACTATAATGTCATAGCATTTTGTCATTCTGCTGTGTCAACACAATGTCATCAAACAAGGACTTTAATGTCATAGCATTGTGTCATCATGGTGTCATCAGACAAGCACTATAATGTCATAACATTTTGTCATTCTTCTGTGTCAACACAGTGTCATCAGACAAGCACTATAATGTCATAGCATTTTGTCATTCTGCTGTGTCAACACAGTGTCATCAGACAAGGACTATAATGTCATAGCATTTTGTCATTCTGCTGTGTCAACAAACTTTCATCAGACAAGGACTATAATTTCATAGCATTTTGTCATCCTGCTGTGTCAACACAATGTCATCTGACAAGGACTATAATGTCATAGCATTTTGTCATCCTGCTGTGTCAACACAATGTCATCAAACAAGGACTTTAATGTCATAGCATTTTGTTATTCTGCTCTGTCAACAAAATGTCATCATAAAAGGACAATAATGTCATAGCCATGTTTTACAGTCATGTCACATTGTTAATCTATTTTCTTGCATCTATTCATATTTTTCTATTGAGGAATTGGTAATTCTTTAGTTTAGCATTTAGAAATAAATGAAAATATAGGGAAGCACTATATAGATTATATGAATTTCTGAGAGAGTGGTGGGTGTAAGGTGAAGTTGTTTACATTTGCAACATGCACATTGGAGAGAATGTTAGTATACCTATAAACGTTACATTCATGTACTGTGACTGAAATTTCTTTTAATATTGTAAATGATCAAAGCATAAAGCTAACTAAAATGACTGCTCCCTTTTGGTCAAAACATCAGCCTGAATTAGTCTAAAGTACAATATCTTTAGCAGTTATTTAAATAGGGAAACAAAATTTGCCAGACTATGCAATACCAGCATCTGAAAGTGCAATGAATTATTTATCAAATATATAAAAAGTAAAAGAAAAAGTTATTGGCTCCTTTTTTACAATTTATCCCTGAAATCCAGGAAGTGAGATTGACCAAGTGGAGTTAGCAGATTTTGAAAGGTGCACATCAGAAGTAAGCCAAGCTGTGTACTCTATAACCCATATTACACACATCAATCATACACTGAAATAAAGGGAACTGGCAAGCTGATTATTTCAGGTGGGTTGACTGTTATATCATCACATGTACCAATCTCATGACATTTGTTGATATGGCTTGCCATTCCTTTTCAGTGATTTGTGATTTCAGTTCTTTTGTCATGATTTATTTCATTTGATTCAATATGGTACAATAATTAGAATCTTGTTATATTATAGTTGCTGAGTTGAAGTTTAAAGCCTTTGGCTTCAGGTTCCTAAACTGCAACATCAGCAATCATAATGTATAGGATCCCTCAAACATGGTTTTACTATTCTATCAGGAACAAGCTCAGCCTTTAAAGGCAATGCTGGAAGTGATTGCCAAGTACTTGATAGAGAGAAATAAAACTGCTGAATCAGACGGTGTTGCCAGTGGCCAGTCAAGTAGACCCCTAATTGCACATAACAAGTCTGCTAAACTGCGTCAGGAAGATGGATCTCTTGATAGTGCATTTGATATGGAGCCAGCCAGACAGACTGACATGACTCATGACAACACTGAAGAAGTGCAGGGTCCAGACAGATTCACGTCAGTCAAAGCCAATGCTCCAAAAAGCTCTAAAGGTAAGGGCAACCAAAGACATGATCCTTTCAGCATTGAAAGATACCAATGGTCAAACACTTATTAAATGCAAACTTGCAAATAATTGCAAATTGTTAAAAATAGGTCTCATGGATATGAAATTAATATTCAGTAATTAAAAATATTTTCTGTGTTATAAGCATATTCAATATTTATGTTTCATGCCTTTGAAAAATACCAAGAATATTTTCTTAAAATTTCAAGTCATCTTGAATACATCAGGTTAATGATCAAACTACACTAGATGTACATGGCATACTATAATACAACCCCCTAAAATGCCCTAAACCCAGACAAAACTTGCCATGTGTAGAAAATGAAAGCAATATTTTCTTAGTGCTTCTTTTATTGATCACCACAGAAAATTATTAAATAATGATATTTTAAAGTAATTTGTATAGAGATAATGAAATTATGGCAATTGTATGTATCACATCAATATTTTTTTCTCCAAGTAACTAACACATTTTTAGCCTCCCCCAAATACTGAAAGATGCATCGACATCTGTAATTTATTTTATTTTTTTCCCATTTCTCAGGAAAGAGAGAGCGTAATGACCTTATAATAGATGAAAATGTGGAGGGAGAAACGGTTCTTGGGGAGGGGAAAGCAGGAATGCTGCAGAAGGGGGAAGAGCAGGAGCAGTCTGTCCCCAAGAAGCTGACCCAGGCCAGGCCTCTCAGTGCCAAGAGAAGGGGTCTATCTGGCCCTATCACCAGTAGTGTCGAGGTAAATTGAAGAGTCAAGTGATTTTTTTCAGACACTGTGAGAAATGATGTTTGAAATCAAGGGTCTTTGATTTACAGTCTTTAGAAATCTAATGTAACTGCTGATATTTCTAGGGTTTCAAGGAGGAAGAGTAAGTACAGCAGTGGTCAAAAAATCTTAAAATTCAATGAGAGAAAAACAACCATTAACTATTATTATTATTATTACTGGCAGGTGGTGTCAGGCTTCAGTTAATATTAAACACTATTTGAATAGGTAGAAGTGCCAATACAGTTTTAGGTTTCTACTGCAGGCAGTGGCTGCCATTTAGAACTGATGTGCCAGGTCCACTTAATTGTAGAGTGCTGCATACCAAAGTCATTCTCATTCCCTTTAATTTAGTTATTGTTTTCAGAACAGTACATACAATACAAAACATCGACTCAAACTGCATGCCTTTGAAAAGGTTCTGGCATGATACTGCAGGCACGCATGCCATTGCTTGCAGACACCTGTTCTACTGAATAGCTTTATCACCAGTTAGGACTTAGCTACACAGCATCTTGGGATTCAGAGCCATAGAATGCTAGGGATCAAAAAGTAGTTTTTTGGCCACAGACTAAACAGCCTTAGAACAATGAGGGTCACAAATTTTTTTGAGTGTCCAGGATATAAAGGAAGTGTTTATAGATAGCTCTGTATATTTCGTCTTGTCTATACAAAGTAAAAAAGTAGGGTTTGTTGCCTTGGCATTCAGTGCTCTTTCCAGGCCTTTTAAGCATGTCTGTCCCACCCAGAAGACTTAGAAAAATTATTGCTGGTAAGTGATGTGTCTTCAGTCCCACGACATTCTTTGATTTTTGTATGTGTTTTGGCTACTTTTATTTTAATTTTATATTATTGCACAAATTACTCTTAAAAATAGGAGGCACGAATACAATGGTACATCAAAGGTGACAACTGATTAAACAATTAGGCATTCATTATTTTGTTGTATTGAAGCCCAGCCACTTAAAAATATACATTTTAAATGATAGCGGTCATATACCATGTGATTTGATGAATATGCCTTACAGCCATCCTGGTTAGAACAGTGGTGTCCCTTTAGTACAGTCCATCATAAGAGACCACAACTTTGGAAGATCATTTTTCATTAAGACCATATTGAGAGACCATCTTTCTTGAAAGTATACTTTTTTGTTGGCGGAAGGATGGTCTCTCAAGACAGTTTTTGCTGTAGTATGTGTGTCATTTATGGTTCCATTGAACATGTCCAGCATTAATTGTAATTTATTTATGGAACATGAAGGTTTGATTTAGTTGACTGTATTTTGTGTCTCATTGTGGAAAATTTCAAATTGAGGCTGATAACATACCTAAAGATTGCATATAGTATGGATGAACATGTCAGACAAGGTCCTGGGGGTCATGACTTGGACCAGAAATTTAAAAACATTGTCTGAATTATTGATGGTAAGTGTGCATACCACTGTAGGACAGAGCTCAGAAGCCCCAAACAAACCACCTCATGTTTTGCCTTTGTTTCTACATGTACAGTGGTCAGTCCAGATTGATTTCATGGAGGAAATAAACCTCTTAGGCACATCGCCTTCAACAAGTCTCATCTCATACCTGATAAGTAAATGTTCTTGTTAAATCTTATGACAAGAAATGTGCTGAATGGATCTTAGTGTGTGGCTTGATCAGAAACAGTAATAAAAATTATTTTAAAAATATGCCAGTGACATTCATGTGCTGAACTCTCTCAATCTCTCTCTCCGAAAAGTAATCAGAATAAAATTTTCAGCATTGTTGGAAATGGGATTTCAGCAAGATGTGAATGTATTTCACTTTGGAACTTAGGTTTTCATGTAGTCTTTTTTGTGGGAAACAATTTCAGAACCAAAATCCCAGTTCTTGGTCTCTCAGAAGCAGTATAAAAAAATCTTAGGTTACCTGGCAGCAGCTTGAAAGTTTGCCTCTTATGAAACAACACAGGCATAACAAATCCAGTTCATTTTGTAGTAATGTTCTCATATACTGACTGCCAAATGTACTACACACATGTACATTTGATGGCACTCCATAATACCTGAATTTTTATGACACATGAACATTGTTAGATTTCTACTGACATTTGCAAGGCACTTCTTGATATATGGCATCTTATCACACATGAGCTAATGATTTCTACTGATACTCGCAAGGCACTCCATGGTACATGACAACTTATCACATATGAGCTAATGATTTCTACTGACATTTGCAAGGCACTCCATGATACATGGCATCTTATCACACATGAGCTAATGATTTCTACTGATACTCGCAAGGCACTCCATGGTACATGACAACTTATCACATATGAGCTAATGAGTTCTACTGACATTTGCAAGGCACTCCATGATACATGGCATCTTATCACACATGAGCTAATGATTTCTACTGATACTTGCAAGGCACTCCATGATACATGGCATCTTATCACACATGAGCTAATGATTTCTTCTGATACTTGCAAGGCACTCCATGATACATGGCATCTTATCACACATGAGCTAATGATTTCTACTGATACTCGCAAGGCATTCCATGATACATGGCATCTTATCACACATGAGCTAATGATTTCTGCTGACACTCACAAGGCACTCCATGATACATGGCATCTTAAGACACATAAACATTGTTAAATTTCTATTTATATTTGCTTGGCACTTCATGATATGTGACATCTTCCCACAGGTGTCAAATGTTTCACAAGGCATTAGTTACTAAACTGAACTCAGCTTTTCAGCATCATATTTCTTAAAGAAAAGCATTTAATATGCTGTAAATGTACAGCATAATTTACAGTCAATCTGCTACACATTGATGAACAGTGGATACAGTACCTTGACATAGATAAAAAATAATATCAGTTTGTTGCTGTATTTGAAAGAGTGGATCCTCATCATGGCCAAATTTACTAACCCACTGAAAAGACACATAATTGATCTATATGGACTGTGAAGTTCTCTTGCGTATGCAAACATAAATGATACACACAATAATCACAGATTTCTTAGGATATCGTACATGATAATGTCAGTTGTTTACCATTTCTGTTCTGCTGTGTTGTGGTAGTAAAATTATTCTCTCTCTTTATTCAAAGCAAAATCACACATACAAAAATAGAAATAATGTAAGCATATAGATGATTTGAACCTGATATGTTTGCATGACAGGTTGTGATACTGACCACTAAACCAAGAAATGGACAAAATGGAAGGTCAGATTTCTTGGTCATATCGCTATGATGTTTGCAGTGTGGCAGCTTATAGTGCTGTCCAGCACTGGTTCTTCATGCCGCAGACATGTAGCATGATGTCCCACCGAGTCACATTATCCTGAGCATATAAGAAATCTGGTATAATGATAAGCAAGTACCAATTTAAGAAAGTGAATTTGTTCTAGAGCTTATGTTAATGACAAATCCAGTTTTGGAACAGATATCCAAAATACAATACCATTGAGCTGTGGAAAATTGTACATAGCTGCTATAAAGAACAATTTACCAACTTTTTCAAGCTGGTTTAGCTAGCTATGTACATGTCCATTCTGACAGCAGGCTGTGAAAGGAGGTTGTCAGTGTAGAATAGTATTCGTATACAGATAAAGCAGAGATTTAGCTGAAAAACAATCTACAGATATAATGCTACAACTAGAGGCAGCATCTTATAAAGACTTCAATTTCAGTATTCTCCAACAGAGTAGAGCAGGAAGAAAGAAAGACAGATATTGAAGTGTTAGATAAATAAACTATGGCTGTTTCTTCTTCACCATTCTTTTTTGTTTCTACTCTCCCTTTTTTGTTGACAAAAGGGAGCTCTCACCTTCAGCTTCAATCCTGGAAGCAACTCGGGAATTATCAGAATTATTTCTATTGGGATCCATTAATTTATTGCTATATTAAATTAGTAACATGTACCTATTGCAAATATAACCCAATCTTGGAGCAATTAACTGAACATCATGAATATAATTTTTGTGTACAATGTGTTCTCTTTTGTTTAGACTTCTTATATAACCTTTCTTGGTATTTACAAATGAATCATGTCTGCCTTCAGGATACAAGTAGGAGGAAATTCAACAAACCTCGCCCGATAAGTTCAGCTAAAAATCAGAGACTGGACCTATTTGAAAATGCCAGTAAAGACAGTATTGATGTTACACAAGATAGTTCAAATGAAAAATTACAAGCTGATCAATCAAATGTGAGAAGACCTTCTGTAGAAAGATCCACAAGTGTAGAAAGTAGAACTTCATTGTCCTCATATAGGGATACAGACTTGGAGGAAATTGATTCACTTATATCACAACCAGTGCCAAGACGTACAATTCAGGATGTTCTGGAGGTAGAAAGAGATCGTCCAAAGACTGGGAAGAGAAGGGAGACAACTCATTACAGTGTTGAAAAATCCAGCATAATAAAAGAGAAACTTTCTGCCAGAGGAAATGCCCTTGGTTCAAGGTAAGAATACACCAGAATGATTCACAAATCTAAATACATTTTTTTTAAAATTAAGCTCACTTTAGTAAATAGAATTTGTAAATAATTGAGTCTTTGATAATTGATGATGCAAAATTTATTATGGTACACGCTCGTTTAAATTCAAAATATTTCCTAGGATCCAAGTGAATTAGAGTTATCATGATGTCATTAATGTTTGTATCCAGATGATTTCTTATATATCAATGCATAGGATTAGTTCCTTATTTTTTAATACATTTGCCCATAATTTTTAACTGTCAAACAAATAGCTGACAGACTGAACAAGAAATGCATACATTTGCCTTGGTAATTTTATGGCCAATAAATGGTATACCATTCTTAACACTACAGATAAATAAGAATAAAAATATGTATATTTTGTAATCAAGACCTTTGGCCCATATTACACAATATAGTCATTGCCTCCCCAAGGCTATGCATTTTGGCCCATATTACACAATATAGTCAGGGCCTCCCCTAGGTTATGCATTTTGGCCCATATTACACAGCATAGTCAGGGCCTCCCCTAGGCTATGCATTTTGGCCCATATTACACAATATAGTCAGGGCCTCCCCTAGGCTATGCATTTTAGCCCATATTACACAATATAGACAGGGCCTCCCCTAGGCTATGCATTTTAGCCCATATTACACAGTATAGTCAGGGCCTCCCCTAGGCTATGCATTTTGGCCCATATTACACAATATAGTCAGGGCCTACCCTAGTCTATGCATTTTGGCAACAAATGCAAACGAATTTTGAAAGTGGCTTTTTTTGTTAATACTGACTGGCAAAAGTTGCTGGTGACAAATTGTGTAAAGTAAATTTTTCATTGATATAAGCAACTTGGGCCACTTAATACCTGTTTTCACTATCTGCAGCAGCCATTGGATAATAATAATAATAATAATGAGGACTTTGTATAGCGCCTAATCTTTAGAAGCTCTAACAGCTTTACAACATTAGACAACACCTATAAGATAAAAAACATATAATAATATTATTACAAAAACAAACACCATGAAATTAGAAAAAACATTAAAAAATAAAAAAACATGCTGAGAATATTTCAGATAGGAAACATTATTAGATCTTTAAGTTTGTTCTTGAAGTCGAAAAAAGTGAGTTTTGAGAGCCCTCTTGAATGTGATCACTGTGTCTTTGTGTCTGAGTTCAGTGGGCAATTCATTCCACGTTGCTGGGCCTTGGTATGCAAAAGAACGCTGTCCATATGACTTTGTTTTCATAGTGGGAATAATAAGTATACGATTGTCAGAGGAGGAGCATAAATATCTTGCTGGTGTGTACACATGGGTGAGATCGGATAGGTGTGTTGGGCTAGAGTCCAACAGTGAAACGTAGCACAGAGAACAAATTTTGTGTTTGATTCTGGATTGAATGGATAGCTAGTGTAGGGTACAGAGCAGCGGGGAGGTGTGCTCTGATCGTGGTACTCTAAGTATGATCCGAGCAGCTGTGTTTTGAACTTTTTGAAGTTTCTGGAGTAGATATTGAGATGAACCAGACTGAATTGAGTTACAATAGTCCAGTCTTGACAGTACTAATGAACACACAAGTGTTTTAGTGGCATCAACTGGAAGATATTTGCGAATTGAGCTGATGCGTCTCAGCTCAAGATATGCAGCCTTGCATATGTTCATGACATGTTGGTGCAATGTGAGAGTACTGTCCAGAGTAATACCTAGGTTTCGTACTGATTGTGTGAATTTAATGTTAGTGTTGCTGACATTTATTGTTTGAGGTAAAGGATGTGAATGAGAAAGTCTTTGTGTTGTGATTAGAATGGCCTCAGTTTTATCATCATTCATCTGCAGCTTGTTACATGTCATCCATGATTTCACATCAGAAATGCACCTCTCTACACCCTGGATGGTAGCTTCAACTTCAGTTGAGTGGCTAGATTTTTATATTTTGGTGTCGTCAGCATACAGTTGGTGAGACACTGGATGATGATCTATGACACTTGAGAGCGGCTGAGTGTACAGAATGAAGAGAACAGGTCCAAAAACAGACCCCTGTGGAACACCACAACATAGATCAACTGGGCTGGAGAGTATTCCGTTTGCAGACACAATTTATGTCCTGTTGACCAAGTAGGACTTGAACCACAGTAAGGCTGTATCATGAATGCCAAATACGTGTTGGAGATGGTGAAATAATATATCATGGTCTATTGTGTCAAATGCTGCAGACAAATCAAGGAGGGTGAGGACTGTAATCTTTCCACTATCCACTGCAGAGAGAATGTCATTAACTACTTTTAGAAGAGTAGTTTCAGTATTGTGGTAAGGGCAATATGCAGATTGTACATTGCTAAAAAGACTGTTTGAATTGAGATGAGATACAAGCTGGGATAGAACAACCTTTTCTAAGATTTTTTATATGAATGGGAGATTAGAAACTGGACGGTAGTTCTTTACATAAGCAAGACTGAGCCATTGTGTCAAAAGAGAGACAACACATCTTCTTGCCCTTCAAAAGAGGGAAAGGATGATATATTAACTCTGACGTCCTTTATTAGGTGGGCTATCTGTACCTCAAATTGAAAATAACCCCACACCAATGAATTTGTGTTACATCTTGGCTCAAAAGTTAGGACATCACCACAAACATTGCATATGAGCAAAACTGTTCTTTTACTGTTATTATCAATACCGAGGGATGGAGATCTGAGAATACTTTTCCAGCTTTTATCTCAGATATCTTTTATCCTAACAGGCTCAACTTGATCTGGTGGGACCTTTGCCCATGGTGCAAAAGGTTATTTTTCCAGGTTGTTCGACAGCTTCATAAGGAGATGGATTTCAGGGATGGTATTGGCTTTTAAAAAGTTGTCACAAAAAAACCCACCAACCTCAAAATTTTATTGCCAATTTTCAAAAATGTCACCAAAACAAGTAGTGGATATTTTTCCAAGTCTTTTAATAATAGGCATTGAAAATTGGAAAAGATGGGATAGTTATTACTTTATTGACAACAAGCAGTACAGCCATAATATTACAAATAAATTGTTACATGATCTTTTTGCACTGCTTCCATGGTCTTTGCATCCCGCATCACCTATAGTGCATAGGTATGACTGTTGTCAAAGTAGAAGATCAATGAGCAAAATGAACATATATTACTTACCCTGCCTAGATTCCTGTTTGGTGACACACTCATTCTTTAAAAATATCACAACCAGTTGTAAATGAATTGACTTGTGCCTTGATACATATATCACAGAACATCTGCTTTAACTTTGTATCATATCTCAGCCATGGATGCCCAAGTTTCCAGCTGTTAACAAATTTTTGGGAACTTTTGACCCATTCATCATGATATCATGTTGGACTGCCAGGTTTAATATCAGGTTCAGAGGCTGTGTTGTCGGATGAATTTGCACTAAATTCAAATGCTATTAATTTTGTTAACTTACTCTTAGGATGAGACGATGAACACGCAACATCTAACTTACATGTACCCGTGATAAAGTTGCACTGTTGACAGTATATAATTCTGATTGAGATTTTTTCCATTTGTTTTCAATTTATACACAGCAATCGGTACTTCAAAGGTAATCAGTTTTCTCTGATGTTCAGCAAAACTATTTTATTGGTACATTTGAAAAACAACAGAAGGATTAGCCATCATTCAACTAATTGTAGCTGTTTCTGTTCTCGTTTTCAGAGGTCGGTCGATTGTAGGTATAGTCCAGTAGTATGATTGAGTGTATCACAGCAAACAGTACTCAGACCAGATGTGAACATAAATGGATTATAATGTAACAATGCACTGTAAAGATGGGTTTGTCATTACGAACAAAAGAATCTGTTTATGTAACAGATAGATTCCAGTGCATTGTGTAATAAAACACAGTAAGTAACATACTAATTTGCATATATGCTGTCACCTGGGTGTAATACAGGCAGTGTCTTTGACGTTGAGTGCATATGCTGTCACCTGGGTGTAATACAGGCAGTGTCTGTGATGTTGAGTACATATGCTGTCACCTGGGTGTAATACAGGTAGTGTCTGTGATATTGAATGCATATGCTGTCACCTGGGTGTAATACAGGCAGTGTCTATGACGTTGAGTGCATATGCTGTCACCTGGGAATAGCACAAGCTATGTCTGAATTAACACTGCATATGTCACTGAACTACACTAATCAACACCTAAAGTTGTCACAAATGTGAACTAAATTATTTGTGATATTTCATCTTTACATGAAAATTTTCTTATTTCTACAAGCAGCAGCAGCAGTCAGCCTACAAAAGTTGGGGATGTAGAAATTGGTGATGTAGATGACCTTGAAATTGATGTTGCCAAGTTAAATTTGGGTCCAAGGACAAAAACCCAAGCAGTGATTAAAAATCCCCTGGACTCCAAACCTATAGATGTACAGACAGCTACAGTAAGTTCATAATCATTAAAATAAGTGTTCATTATTTATAGGGTGGGGTGTGAAGGTGGTCTAGGTAATTGAGTGATGTGTCCCATGTCTTGGTATGATATACTGTGTAAAATGCCCTGTGGAAGGGCTCATATTTATATGCAGTATAATTTTCAAAGAGACACTATTGACTGCCATCTAAAGATTATTCATTGATATAGTTTTCTTGGACCTTTCCTCCAACCTGTATTGTAATATTTTACAATTTTTAAGAATCTGTTATCCTCCTTGTTTTTGATTCAGTTGATGGTAATGTGCTTAATTTTTTCTTTATGAATTGTAAGAAAATGTAATTTAAACAAAATTATGACAACAAATATTATCAATATGCAATGATGGGTAAATATCAGTATTATCTGTTTTATGCTAGTCTCTATAGTACTGGCTTTTCCAAGGGAAATAACTTTGATAATTCACTGGAATGAATTAGCTAACATATTTTTTCACTTCAGCCATTAGACATTGATAATATTATGACCAAAGAATTTCATCCACCATATTGTGAATTGCTCAGTCAAATGATAAACATGGCAACCTGTTAGACAGGAGTACCAGATTCAAATTCCTCAGTATATTTAAAAAATTTATGTTCCTCATTACCCTTGAATAAGGAAAGAAAATTATTTTACCTGTGATACTTTCTTTGTGAGTATATACTGAATACAGAACATAAACTTTAAACAGCTGATATTACATTTGAGGATAAAATAAAAATAAAATTTGAATGTTCTGAGTGAATAATGGATATATTTCATCTTGCAGGAAAGTATTTTCCCCCACAGTGAAACTTATCCATTATTAACTTGCTAGAATCAAATATCCTTTTTATATTTAGCTCATGGTTTTCTGTGCAAATACATTGTGTAGGAGGAGCCTGTACATTTTCTACTTTTAGGACATTGTCAAACACTTAGTGGTTGCTATTAAGTACTTAGTGGGTGTTTTAAGTACTTAGTGGGTGTTTTAAGTACTTAGTCCTCTGTTTTCATCATATCATGCATTTGTTGTCAATACAGAATAGTCTACACTGAAGCACATTCAACATTTATTGTCAATACAGAATAGTCTACACTGAAGCACATTCAACATTTATTGTCAATACAGAATAGTCTACACTGAAGCACATTCAACATTTATTGTCAGTACAGAATCGTCTACACTGAAGCACATTCAGTATTTATTGTCAGTACAGAATAGTCTACACTGTAGCACATTCAACATTTATTGTCAATGCAGAATAGTCTACACTGAAGCACATTCAACATTTATTGTCAATACAGAATAGTCTACACTGAAGCACATTCAACATTTATTGTCAATACAGAATAGTCTACACTGAAGCACATTCAACATTTATTGTCAATACAGAATAGTCTACACTGAAGCACATTCAACATTTATTGTCAATACAGAATAGTCTACACTGAAGCACATTCAACATTTATTGTCAATACAGAATAGTCTACACTGAAGCACATTCAACATTTATTGTCAATACAGAATAGTTTACACTGAAGCACATTCAACATTTATTGTCAATACAGAATAGTCTACACTGAAGCACATTCAGTATTTATTGTCAGTACAGAATAGTCTACACTGTAGCACATTCAACATTTATTGTCAATGCAGAATAGTCTACACTGAAGCACATTCAACATTTATTGTCAATACAGAATAGTCTACACTGAAGCACATTCAACATTTATTGTCAATACAGAATAGTCTACACTGAAGCACATTCAACATTTATTGTCAATACAGAATAGTCTACACTGAAGCACATTCAACATTTATTGTCAATACAGAATAGTCTACACTGAAGCACATTCAACATTTATTGTCAATACAGAATAGTCTACACTGAAGCACATTCAACATTTATTGTCAATACAGAATAGTCTACACTGAAGCACATTCAACATTTATTGTCAATACAGAATAGTCTACACTGAAGCACATTCAACACTTATTGTCAATACAGAATAGTCAACACTGAAGCACATTCAACATTTATTGTCAGTACAGAATAGTCTACACTGAAGCACATTCAATACAATTGATCTACTTCATTTCACTCAGTAGTTATAAATAAAATATACAATTAAAAAATGTAATGAGGTCCAAACTAGTACAATATTCAGTTCATTAAATTCTTATCTTGACTTGTCTTTTACACAACTGCTCTGGTGGCCTTGAGGTTTGAGCATCTGTCCCAGATGTGGGAGGTTGCAGGTTCGAACCCTGGCCAATTCATAACAAAGACTTGTAAAAATGGTGCTACCAGCTGACTTGCTTGGCACTCAGCATTAAGAAGTTAGTGTTAGGACTGCTCAGCCTGGTGTCAGGATAATGGGACTGGTTGGAGCATCATGCTACATGTCTGCGGCATGATGCCCAAGTGCTCGACGTCACTATAAACTGTCACATTGCAGACATCAAAGCGATATGACTGAACCTACATTAAAAAAATCCAAACTCCAAATCTTTTACACAGAGGTTTGGAGAAGAAAAGAATTTTAGAATAAAAACGTGATAACAATAAGTAATCATGTTCACTTAAAAAAGAAATGTGGTTTTGATGAAAACAGCCACAAGATTTGAAAAACAAAAGACAAAAAAGGAGAAAATATACTGTAATGTATCTTAATAAAAGATCATTGATCTTTGACTAGGAGAATCCAGCATAGTGATCTTTGTCATATCAGTACATGAAAGGATATACAGTGTGAAGGCATTGGGAGTAAATTACATTTTGCCAGAATATACACAACAACAACTGGCCAAAGTTGATCTTGGCCAGAGTTGAGCTAGCAAACTTTTTATTAGTGAGCCTGATAAATTACCCAATTTTAGCAATTATTGTCTATGAAGACAGGTGACAGATTTTTGAGCTTGTATAGTATCCAAGTACAAAATCAGACATTTCAGTGATTGGTCTCTTTAGCTAGGTTGTGTTTTTAAAAGAGTGTGTATTTTACAAGTTTAACATTGAGAGATTTCTTAAATAAATGACTGAAAGAATAGATTATGCTTACAATCAATATACCGGTAATGTAGCTGAAGATTTCTTTTCTGTTTCAGGAACTAAAGACACTTGTATTTGGTACAGCATTGCAGAACTTCAATGATGAATGGAGATTACAAAGCTTTTGTTTCTGTGATACTCCTGGTCTCAAATTTGGAATTGTACAGAAAAAGGTGAGTATTGAATGACTCTTAAACCAGTTGCTGTTCACTTGGTTTCTTTGAGCTCTTTTTACAAAATAAACTGTATTTAAGTTTGCAAATTTTGTTAAGTTTGTAGCTTACAAAATTGTACAGTATGGCAAAACATTCATCCAAATCTCTGACATAATTGAAAGTATTAAAACTATTGAAACAGGCACCCTTAACTCTTCACTGAAACAGGCACCCTTAACTCTTCACTGAAACAGGCACCCTTAACTCTTCACTGAAACAGGCGTCCTTAAAATTTCAATGAAACAGACACTTTTATAGCTGTTACAGTAGATTGAAAAATTTTTTGTTTAATTACAAGAGGACACATTGCATTTATGATGATTACACTTTAAAGGAACTAAAAGATAGAGCTAGAACACACATTTCAATTGATAAAAAAATTTAATTGGTATTTATTGATTAAAGTACTGCCTCCACTAGGCTTAAGTGACATTTTCATTGATTGAAATGTCCTTGAATATTGTTCTAAGAATGTCATCTGAAAAGAAAATGTAACAAATTATATGACTTTTTATTATGTTATGTATATTTGATTTAATTTATATTTAATTTAATTTAATTGTTTATTTGTTAGTTTTAATTTTCTTATTCCGTTACATGCTATTGTAATGTAACTTTATTTACTAGAATTAGTTTGACCTGACTGTTTTTTTGATAAACACCTAATAATAGAAACTTTGTATCTATTTGCTGACCTAGTTCCTGACCTTGATTCAGAAATCAGTGAGTTGAAGTAAACATCTTTGTAAAATTTTCTTTTTATTATTCTTTTGTGTAAGATTCATAGAATGAAATCAAGACCATACTGGGAGTATGTGATATTAGGCATGTAAAGCTTCTGTGTTGTTCTAGAAACATGATCATGTGACCCTCACACGGGAATCTGTTATGTGTCTTAAATTAATGTAGAACCTTTTTCTATAGAGAATTTAGTCAGTTGGGCTATAAACCATTAACATTTAAAGGTGTTTTGTTGTGACCAGTTTGAGTTGAAATTCTATTTTATGGAATTATTAATTCTTTTCCCTGGGAATATTTAAGTGCTCATACAGAATTCTTGGATAAAAACATTTATTGAAATCTTATTCGGAATTCAAAACTGGAATATTATTTTCTGTGGTTCAACAAGGAACTGTTGACACATCAGGACAACAATGACCACAGCATACATCATCATCCTCCATCTTGGATTTTTTATCAGGACTCCAACTCAGATTCATTTAGGACTTTTTATTTCTAGGACTTCTATTTTTATTTCTTCGATTATTCTTGGTTATTTTTGGGATTTGATTCGCAAAACGATAAGATCAATTTCTCATTTTTACCTTGTTTTTCTAGAGAAATAAATTATTTGTTAAATTTTACAAAGCTTGTTGTCTTCACTCTTTTCTTGTTGTGTTTATTAAGAACCTAAACATAACAATTAAAAGTTAGTATTTCATAATTCATAATGTTGATTAAAATTTCCGTTTTTGATGACAAAATGAGTAATATATCAGAGTTTCCATTACCAATTTTGAATGCGATTTTCTTCAAGTTCAACAAATAGGGATCAGTTTTTTTTGTATTTTCTGGTTTACAAAATGGGAACCACTTATGACCCCATGTTATAAGCGAGTTCATGAGTTATCAGGGCACAAGTTATTGAGGGAGTGGTGTACTACAAAAGATGAAAATCTTACAGTGAAAGAATGATTTTATATGTGTGAGGACCATTTAGCAGATGTCCCTATTTTTTTTTTCAGTAATTTATTTAATTCCCGGAACCTTTCTTCTGATGATTAAATCCTGAACCTTGTTCTGAATTGTACAGAAGTTTTGCAAATTTAAGATGCTCTGAAAATATTATCTTAAGCATTGATTTGTGTCACATATGATTAATTCCTGTTTTACTAACAATCATGGTTTGATTAAATTTTGAAGAAAACTTATCAACAGACATACCATGCAAAAGAAATTAGTTCAGGGATAGAGATTTGCTGTTTTACATTGCTTAATTTGGATCTTGGTTACATATAGCAGAGAAAATATTACAAGATGTGAAAGGCTCAAACCATAAACATTTTCAAAATCATCAGATGTTTATCTTTCTCTTTTTATTCTGTTGGCAAATATTTTAAAATCCGTTTTCTCTCACACCCTTCTCCTTTCATTAAACATCAAAGTTTGTTTTTTCTCATGCTCCTCTCCTTTCAGTAAACCTTAAGGTCCATTTTCTCTCAAATCACCCCGTTTAGTAAACTGTAAGGTCTGTTTTCTCTCAAATCCCTCCCCTTTCAGTAAACCTTAAGGTCTATTTTCTCTAAAATCACCCCTTTTAGTAAACTTTAAGGTCTGTTTTCTCTTAAATCTCTCCCCTCTCAGTAAACCTTAAGGTCTGTTTTCTCTCAAATCCCTCCCCTTTCAGTAAACCTTAAGGTCTGTTGTCTCTCAAATCCCTCCCCTTTCAGTAAACCTTAAGGTCTCTTTTCTCTCAAATCCTTCCCCTTTCAGTAAACTTTAAGGTCTGTCCTCTCTTGAATCCCTCCCCTTTCAGTAAACCATAAGGTCTGTCTTTTCTCGGATCCCTCCCCTTTCAGTAAGGATCATACTTATAATAAGATAACAGTTGCAACTTTTTAATGAGCATCAGATAGGAATTAGTCAGGCCTTTTTGAGGTAATGTTGTATTATTAAGGTTAGAGAATATATACACTATAGAGAGGGAGAGAACTGACATTAAAGTGTTTGACACATATAACTGTTTTGTGTCTGTCCATTCAGGGTGGTCCTTGTGGTGTTCTTGCCTCTGTCCAGGCCTGTATGCTGCAAGAGCTCTTGTTCTCCAAGAATAAAATCCCACTCAGTAGATAGTAAGTATTGTGCAACCTTTCATTATGGTAACTTCTTTTAAACAGCCACTTCCTGTATACAGCCAGTCATATTTTTCCTCCCTTGTCAGGATTTCTTTTTTCTCCATATTACATATATACCACAGAGATTGGTCACAACAGAATGGTTTTGTTTTAAAAACAAAATCAAATCCTTAAAAATTTTCACAAAATTTGCATAAAATAAATTGTTCATTCCACTCTGTCATATGGGATGCCATGTTGCTGTAAGTGCACACAAATATATCCATGTAAAAGGTCTAGATTGTGTTTGGTTTCTAATTAATTTTATGCTTTTTAATCCTCTGATATGTGCTTTGTGGAGCAGAGTAATTAAACATCACTGAGGTCATCTGATTGTGAATAAAAATAGCACTAGTTATGCATAAAACTGAATTTAGGTTCATTCTTTCTTCAGCCCAGTTGCATCACATTACCCTACTTGTGTCAATATTTTGATCAGGAAGGATCCTCTCCTTAATTGTTACAGAAGTCAAAGCTCCTTGATTATATTGTTTCAAATGCATTTACTGGCTTTGATATTTTAATACTGGCATTAAATTCTATTCATTGCTGAATCATTGTGAGTAAAATCATTCTATAGAAGTGCTATTTTAGCAGGAAAAGAGAAAAAAGCCCTGCATGTTACATGTGATCACTTTCATGGACAGTGATGAATTAAGAAGAAAGTTCCAGCTTACTTCAAATAATAACTTCTTTTTAACCATTTTTTTTGCAAATAACTAAAGACAAATTGGGGAGCCATGTATATACAGCATTATACTTGATAATAAGTATTAAGAATTATTGGTCTCCATTCATGTGGCATTGAATGGTTTTGGCACTCACAGTCAGGCACATGACGTGTGGAATAACCTATAATTATTGTGTAACTCTAGCCTTAATTTGCATTTAATTTAGCTATACATTTGATAAATCAGGTTCAACTGAATATTATTTGAATGTTTGTTGTTATGTTGTGCATACAGGGTTTAATCCAGTCCACTGTTTCAAGCAAAAACATGCCTGTGTATTGCCAAAATAATGAAATCATTTCCGTTAAATTCTTTCTACATTAAAAGTTTTTGAAATCATTGAAGAATAAATATAATGATTTTTATTGTAGTGGTGATCCTAATAATGAAGAAAGGTCCAGTGCACTAGCCACAGGTTTGAGTAAAATCTTTTGGAGAGCTGGACAGAAGAAGCAAGCTGTTGTAACTTTGTAAGTATCACCAACACCCTTCACAAGAATTCCATTCTTCACTGATAAAGATTACTTATTAGTTTAAAAGTATGCAAGGATATAGCTAAATTGGATTCTTGTATCTGCTAAAAATGAAAAATGAATTAGTGAAACATAAAGAAGATTGGTCAAAAAGAGCTGTTTCTTGTTCTTTATTTACCATTTCCAGGCACAGTTGGAACCATAATTGTGACAGCTATGGACCTAAAAACATCTTTTTGGCTAGAAAATTAATTTTGCATTTGTATTTTAGCTGAAAGTTCATTGTTTGTCTTTTATAATTTAAGCATTTACCATTCATGCATTTCTTAAGCATTTGTGTATTATCTACAATCTAGTTGGATATTGGTTGTCATCTTGGCAGTCTCCACACATCATAATAATATAAATGCATCTTTACTGACTACAGTCATCTTTGAATGCACTTTGAATGCATTTAGACTGTAATGGTGATGTTGCTTCAAGACAAGCAATTAAAGCAGGATATCTTAATCGAGTAAAATTTTTAACAGAAAATTAAATATGTTCATAGTTATAATTAGTTATAGATATGTGATTTTTCTGATATACATGTGATTGTGCACAACAGTTGGCATTATCTTTTTGTTTCACCTTCTAATTTCTCTTCACCAAATATGATCTAATTTGAAATATTTATATGTGAAACAAAAAAAGCATAGATAAGTAAAAGAATAATATAATTTTGTGAAGGTTACATTCATTTTGAGTTCAATATGTATCAATGTAACTTTTCTTTTTTGATGTCTCAAAAGATTTGGAGTCATAAGTTAAATAGTGTGTAAATATAACTTTTTGTTCAGCATTTATCCATTACCATTAGCATTAGCATTCATCATTTAATCATTACTTTTATCATTTATTAATTACCATTAGCATTTGTCCATTACCATTAGCATTTATCCATTACCATTAGCATTCATCCATTACCATTATCATTTAATCATTACCTTTATCATTTATTAATTACCATTAGCATTTGTCCATTACCATTAATTCATAACTTTTATCATTTATCCATTTCCATTAGCATTAGCATTCATTCATTACCATTAGCATTTATCCATTACCATTAGCATTTATCCATTACCATTAGCATTAGCATTCATCATTTAATCATTACTTTTATCATTTATTAATTACCATTAGCATTTGTCCATTACCATTAGCATTTGTCCATTACCATTAGCATTTATCCATTACCATTAGCATTAGCATTCATCCATTAACATTAGCATTCATCCATTACCATTAGCATTCATCCATTACCATTATCATTTAATCATTAACTTTATCATTTATTAATTACCATTAGCATTTGTCCATTACCATTAACATTAATTCATAACTTTTATCATTTATCCATTTCCATGAGCATTAGCATTCATCCATTACCATTAGCATTCATCTATACCATTAGCATTTATCCATTACCATGAGCATTTGTCCATTACCATTAGCGTTTATCCATCACCATTAGCATTTATTCATTACCATTATAATTGATCATTACCATCAGCATTTTTTCATTATCATTAGGATTTATTCATTGCTCTGTCCATACATCTATCGATTGATTCATCTCTTTATTGTCCACCCACCTTCTCAAAGAAAGTGGAGAACATAGTAGCTGCACTTCTGCCCATCCATCAACCTAAATGCCAAATCATTTGAGATTAAAGGATGAACTTGATATACCTATAAATCATTACTAGCAGGTGTCTCATGTACCAGATTGGGTCTTTTATTTAAGGTCAAGGTCATAGTTATGTATTTTTTGTTTTCCATCAAACTTTTCTTTCAGTCCATAACCTTAAATATGTTTGAGATTAAAAGATGAAGCTTGGTGTACTTATACGCTCTCACTTGAAGGTTATATCTTCAAGGTCAAGACCATAAATCAAAATTTTACATTTTGTATAACACTTTCCTTTCTGCTCTATAACATTTGAGATTAAAGTATAAAGTTTGTTTACTTATACATCATCATTGCTTGTGACACATACCAAAGTTTTATTTTTGGGACTGGGGTCCAGTCTTCAAAGTCATTGTTGTGTCCTAATATGTTTCCATTGCACTTTGCCTTCTACAATGTAATATTACAACCATTTCAGGTTAAATGGTAAAACTTGGTATGCTTGTATATCACCAATAGAAGGTGTGTTTTTTACTGCATTGGTGTCACATCTTTAAGGTCAATGTCAAGGTTCAGTATTTTACATTTTCCATCACACTTATCATTTTGCTCTGCAACTGTAATTCCACTTAAGACCTAGCAATGAAACTTGGTATACTTATGTACCACACTAGAAGGTATGTCATTTACCCAGTTGGGGGTCACAATATGAATTACCTCATTAGAACTTACATCTGAAGGTGCTTTGCTTATTTTGTATAATTGCTTCTTTGTACTGCAGGCCCTCAGGGAGAACACTTGTGTCTGGAATGGGGAGATTTAGATCAGATGACTTGATAGAGACTGTGAGTACCTGATGTGTTGATGACAATTTCTCCCCTCTGACATAGTGATCAGTGTAAATGTATTTTAAAGCTTGCACCCTTTAAACTGCAGAATTGTGTTTTGCAAGATTCCAAAGATATTCACATTTTTTGATATTTTAACTATGACTCAATCTGTTGCCTTGGTAGCAGAGATCAGTACAATAAATATCTGAATGCTTTAAAACAACAGTTACATTCTTTTAAAACCTTCCAGCGATAATATTCTAATTTGGCCAATGCTCCAAATTGGGCACATTTTCTACTTAAACTTGGTAAATTTGTAGTCTTTTGGATGCATCCAAATTTGAAAATTTTAAGTGAGATTGTCAGATTGGAATGACAAAATTATGAAAAATGTATCAGGAGTTTTTTTCTACATCTCTTTTAGGTGCAAGAGACTATTTAGTAGAATGTAGAAAAGAGCCAGAATTAATTGTGTGTACCACACATTACACAATGTATTATGTTGATTTTGTATATACTACAGAGATGTGACTTCGTTAAATATCCCAATCAGTATTTAGACTGGTTGATGTACATGTGTGTTCTAACAAAACATCCTATATATAGAAATTAATCTTCTCAAGTAGTTGAATGTAAGCATCCATGACATTTAAGCAAGGAATGAAAAGTATCTTAATTATTCTTCACATAAAACTGAGATAAACCATTCCCTGAGTTACTCAACAGCTAGTGATTCATTAGGTATTTTGGTGATGATATGGTGACAGGAAACATATTGCATTGTACATCAACACAAGCACCAAGCCAGTGGATAAAGTAAAACCATAAGAATCTCTCTCAGTACCGCATTCTTCTAGCTAGTAAGAAAATAGTTAATTTTTTGTCTTTTCTTTTTGCACCTCAAAAGGCTCTTATCTGTCTCTAAAAGCTGAAATCCACTAAAATTGGTACCATAGAAACTGAAATCCACTAAACCTAACTTTGTACCATAGAAATTGAAATCCATGTTTCCCAATTTTGTTGTGCCCAAATTTGAAATGGGCTGCAGAATCAGAATAATTGTATTATCTTCAAAAAAAAAAAGAATAATAAAGGTAATTGGTTACATTCCTTGGATCCTTAGAATGTGATGGATCAAAGACTTAATTCTATTGGGATTAAGTTGCTGGCTGCATGACTGAAAGAGGCTTTGCTCATATCTTTTAATGTCAAGGAAATGACTGAAAGAGGCTTAGCTTGGATATTTTAATGTCAAGGAAATGACTGAAAGAGGCCTTGCTTGCATCTTGTATGTCAAGGAAGTGACTGAAAGAGGCCTTGCTTGCATCTTGTATGTCAAGGAAGTGACTGGAAGAGGCCTTGTTTGCAACTTGTATGTCAAGGAAGTGACTGAAAGAGGCTTTGCTCACATCTTTTTGTGTCAAAGAAGTGACTGAAAGAGGCCTTGCTCACATCTTTTTATGTCAATGAAGTAAATGAAAATGGCTTTGCTTGCATCTCTTTTTGTCAAGGAAGTGACTGAAAGAGCCTTGCTTGCATCTTTTTATGTAAGGAAGTGAATGACAATGGCTTTGCTATTATCTTTTTATATCAAGAAAGTGACTGAAAGAAAAGGAACAATTTCCATCGCGGCATGAACCCATTTATCATCTGGAAAGGTCATTGCAATGTGGTCAAAATATGTTGTTCAGTAAATTTAGAATAAACTTGCAGTTGGTATATCTCTCTCAATCATGGCTTTAGAATAATTGAGCATTGAGAAATGAATCAGTTTCACTGTATACATTTATCTAGTTCTTGATGTACACATATGTCCATAATGTAGGTCAATGTGAGAGTTTGTATAATGGGGGTAGTGAAATTAGTTCAGAAGAAGCAGTGACAAAATAAAATACACTTAGGAAAAAGACTTATCAACCTTTACATGTGTAAATTATGAAATAAATAATTCAAAGTTTCCATACTGTTTTTGATCTCTGCAAAATAATCTTTTAAATCATTGTGTGCTATGAACTGTAATTTGTTCAGTCAAGTAAAAAGAAATTGTCAGCCATTTCTTGCATGTGTGACTAACAGTAGGTGTCGGAAGAAAGGAACCAAGAAATATACTCTTGACTGACTAGTTTCCTGAGGTTGGAGTGAGCATGGATATCTTCAGCAATCAAAAATAGTGATACACATCAATATTAAATGCCACTGTTCTACCCAGAATTCATCATAAATGAAACATTAATACAATTTGTTTTTAAAATAATAGCACCAGCAAAAATAATCCAAATAACAACGTAGTGGTATCATAGGAAGATATCAGAAGAGGATTCTGATATTTACTGCAATGTGCAGAGCACAAATTAAGATAAATATTTATAAAATTTCATTTCCACAACTCTTTCCATAACTTTTAATATTTGTCATTTTTTTAAGAAGTTAAATATGGACTCCTTCACATGAAAGCTGGTGAAATAAAGATTTTCAGCTCCAACAAAATAAAAACTGCAAGCATTTCTTTCAGACCATTTTCATGTCTCAATTTTGGAGAATCTGATGTTGCATCTGATGATGATACAAATTTTATTATAAATCCTGTATATTCTTCAGTCGGGATTTTAGTAATGATTTTTTAATCATATTTTCATTATCCATTTTGTACTGGAATTTGTTGCTGAACCCTAATTATCCACCTTTCATTCTGAGATGTAATCAGAATCATTTGCTAATGAGCATGAATAGATAAAACCAAGAGAAAGCATGCATCATGCTTGACAGATGTATTAAAAATGGTAATTAAGTGACTTTTTGCATATCATCAGTCTGTACTGTTGTGACATCATTTTAACTGTTCTAAGGAAATAATTTAATAAAAGTATGAGTTCATGATTGAAAACATAAACACTCAACAGTCCTGCAGATATTTTGTTATTTATACTGAAATTGCACTCAAACCTTGATGAGTCACATTCCACCTGCTTAACTGCCCATCTATTTATTTTGATGACTTTTCTCATTCCTTTTCTCTCTATTACTTCTCCTACAGTATGTCTGAAAAAAAGTATAGATTTTTTGAGGGTTGCCAATGGATATTTTGGGTGCAAAGTGGAAGCTGTCAATACTCAATATTATATTTAGCCAGACATTGAGGGTGATATCAGGCATTTTGCTCTGGGTCACAAATATATTTCAGAATAAATTGAATACCTTTTTACTTCATAATAAGTACTTGCTAACTTTCATGGTTCTAAAAGGACCAAACTTACAACTTTTAGAGTGCAACAATACAAAAACAAATTAAAATTTTCATAATGACATTCAGCCTGCACAAGGATTTTAGACACTACTATTTTGTTTGCTTTAATATTGGCATCTTTCAGTGATCTTTATTATTTATATGTAACTTCACACAAACTAATAATACCATCTATCAAGTTTGAGTTCGGATAGCCAGAATTTGTGTTTCTAGTCTTATAACATTTTAATTGTATTTTAATTCCATGGTTCTGTCTGCTGGACCTTATTTTATCATCATTATTTTATTAGTATATACATTTTTTCTGAAATTGTCACTGATGTTTTATTATGATGGAAAACTGATCATAAGTATAGCAACAGTAATATACACTCTCTTTCTGAACATAAAAAAGGACAAATCCTATTCTATCAAAAAATTATTAACTTTGCTTTGTTAAAACTTTGCATGTATCAGAGCTTGTACAAATAAATTGCTTGAAGCAACTAGCATTCTTACCTTGTGGTATATGTTTCCGTTTCAGATTATGATATACACATTTAAAGATTTTGATGATCTTCTGGCCTTTGTAAAGCAGAACATACATCAGGTGGGTTGTTATTTTTACACATACAGTACAGTATTGATAATGTGCCTTTGTAAAACAGACCATACATCAAGTAGGTTGTTATTTTTACACGTACAGTTCAGAATTGATAATCTGGCCTTTGTAAAGCAGAACATACATCAGGTAGGTTGTTATTTGTACACGTACAGTTCAGTATTGATAATCTGGCCTTTGTAAAGCAGAACATACATCAGGTAGGTTGTTATTTTTACACATACAATACAGTATTGATAATCTGGCCTTTGTAAAGCAGAACATACATCAGTAGGTTGTTATTTTTACACATACAGTACAGTATTGATAATCTGGCCTTTGTAAACCAGAACATACATCAGGTAGGTTGTTATTTTTACACATGCGATACAGTATTAATAATCTGGCCTTTGTAAAGCAGAACATACATCAGGTAGGTTGTTATTTTTACACATACAGTACAGTATTGATAATCTGGCCTTTGTAAAGCAGAACATACATCAGGTAGGTTGTTATTTTTACACATACAATACAGTATTGATAATCTGGCCTTTGTAAAGCAGAACATACATCAGGTAGGTTGTTATTTTTACACACACAGTACAGTATTGATAATCTGGCCTTTGCAAGGCAGACCATACATCAAGTAGGTTGTTATTTGTACATGTACAGTACAGTATTGATAATCTAGCCTTTGTAAGGCAGACCATACATCAAGCGGGTTGTTATTTTTACATGTACAGTACAGTATTGATAATCTGGCCTTTGTAAGGCAGACCATACATCAAGTAGGTTGTTATTTTTACACGTACAGTACAGTATTGATAATCTGGCCTTTGTAAGGCAGACCATACATCAAGTAGGTTGTTATTTTTACACGTACAGTACAGTATTGATAATCTGGCCTTTGTAGAGCAGACCATACATTAAGTGGGTTGTTATTTTTACATGTACGGTACAGTATTGATAATCTGGCCTTTGTAGAGCAGACCATACATTAAGTTGGTTGTTATTTTTACACGTACAGTACAGTATTGATAATCTGGCCTTTGTAAGGCAGAACATACATCAGGTAGGTTGTTATTTTTACACGTACAGTACAGTATTGATAATCTGGCCTTTGTAAGGCAGACCATACATCAAGTAGGTTGTTATTTTTACACGTACAGTACAGTATTGATAATCTGGCCTTTGTAGAGCAGACCATACATTAAGTGGGTTGTTATTTTTACACGTACAGTACAGTATTGGTAATCTGGCCTTTGTAGAGCAGACCATACATTAAGTTGGTTGTTATTTTTACACGTACAGTACAGTATTGATAATCTGGCCTTTGTAAGGCAGAACATACATCAGGTAGGTTGTTATTTTTACATGTACAGTACAGTATTGATAATCTGGCCTTTGTAAGGCAGACCATACATCAAGTAGGTTGTTATTTTTACACGTACAGTACAGTATTGATAATCTGGCCTTTGTAAGGCAGACCATACATCAAGTGGGTTGTTATTTTTACACGTTCAGTACAGTATTGATAATCTGGCCTTTGTAAGGCAGACCATACATCAAGTGGGTTGTTATTTTTACACGTACAGTACAGTATTGATAATCTGGCATTTGTAAAGCAGAACATACATCATGTATATGTCCCCCTACATAACAGAGCAGATTGTCTGTAAGTCTTAGCACATCGGACTTTATGCCAATCTCGCAGGAGTTTTCTGTCAGTCTAGCCAGCTGTCAGTGCTGTGTTTAACTCTCTTGGCTCCTGACCTGCACATTTATCATGCCAATCTACTGTCTATTGCTGCTTTTGATTAGGACAGACATCTTGAAGTTCTTGTTATGACTCCAGAAGATCAGAGATGGTTTGAACACTCAGCAGTTTAAAGGAAGAAATGATTTTATCTTGGATTCCTGAAAATTTGTTTGACCATCACTGTTGTTTATGCCCAGTCTCAAACATGGAAGGGAAAAAAGGTTAAATGTTACTCTTGTCTGTCCATTTGTTCTTTGATATGTCTGTCCTTCATCTTTGGTTAAGTTTTGCATGGGATTTGTATATGGTGAAAGAGGGGTAGTGTGACTGTCCTATTCTAGGAATTTATTTTCAGGATATATTTAGCTTTGCTAGTTGTAGACCTAAAGAGCTTATGGGATGGCCTGTTGTCTGCCTTACAATGTCCATCCATTACCACCAGTATGTTATCACGAATCTGCCTAAATTGCTTGGAGAATTGCTATGAAACTTTACATACACATTTATCCCAAGATCTAGTTGGTCCTAATTAAAATTATAGCTTCACAGAAGTCCAATATGCGATACAGTTTTGTTATCATTACTGCTTATGACTGGATGGTTATATCAACCTGGATTTTTCACGAAAAGATTTTTTTATAATGTCTAATTGTTTCTAGATGAAATGGTGTCTGTCTGTCATCAAGTATGGCCACCATGACAGTTATCATGGAAATCTTGTTATTGCTTCTTCTCCTGAATGAAGATTATATCAACATCGTGTTTCACAGAAGACTAAATGTGGCATCAATTTTATCCTGAATGAAGATTATATCAACATGGTGTTTCACAGAAGACTAAATGTGACATCAATTTTGTCCTGAATGAAGATTGTATCAACATGGTGTTTCACAGAAGACTAAATGTGACATCAGTTTTGTCCTGAATGAAGATTATATCAACATGGTGTTTCACAAAAGACTAAATGTGACATCAATTTTGTCCTGAATGAAGATTATATCAAAATGTTTGGTGTTTCACAGAAGACTAAATGTGACATCAATTTTGTCCTGAATGAAATGGTGCTGATCAGACCTCAAATATGGTGGCCACAATGAGCACATTGAAAATCTTATTACTAATTATTCTGAATGGATGTTTTTTTAAACAAGGAGTTTTCACAAAAGTTGTCTATTGGTGTCTAGTCTGTCCTAAGTAAAAATGGTACTGATCTTGCATCTAGCATTGTACCACAATAGCTGATTTGAACATCCTATCACTCAGGAATATCAGATATGGTTTGAGCATTCATCAGTTAAAATGAAGAAACGGTCTTATTTTGAATTTTAAAAAATTCATTTCAGACAGTTATGCATTAGTCAGTTAGAGACTATCACAACACTATAGTCCAAGACTGTGAGATTGGTGGATGTGTCAGCAATTTCATATGTTATTTTAATAGAATACTTTAAGATGAAACTTTGATACTTGTTAGATTTCAGTAAACTTCTCAATTTAAAGAGGCACAGGCTGCATTTTTTTATCTCAAAAGAAAAAAGTTTCATTTGTTTAATATAGTTGCTTTCTAAAAGTTAAGAGCTTTGTTATAATGTATGACATTTTTATCATTAAAATTAAGCACTTGCATGATAGAGAACAAAATAATTGATTTCCTACTCATCTTGTCAATATTACAAACAATGAGTTATGAGAGGCTTCTCTTTGCATCTCCAATTTGTATCATAATCTCTTGAAATCTACCATTTTTGAGAGGAGTAGGAGAAGCAACATAGAAATGAAAGAGAAAAGTCTGAAAAATACCATGTTCAGGAGGTGGAAATCACTAGATCAGAAATTTGGATCCATTTTCCATGTCAGTGACAAAATTTCAGCAGGATTTCTGTGAATTTTGTTTGTATGCTTCTTTGAACAGTTTAAACTATATGCCAGTGCTGCAGGATGGCTTGATACAAAGAAACAGCAATATATTACCATCTTTTGTACAGTAACTATTTCCATTTTGAAATGGATAATGAAAATATGATTTAAAAAATTCTTACATAATATCCTGGCAGAAGAAAGTGAAGGAAGTATATTATATAAAGCTTTCATAACCACCATTATCTGCAAGTGAAAATAAAATTGAGGTATATGATATAAACGGCATGAAAAACATGCTTGCAATTTTCATTTTGTTCTAGTTCTGTATTTCTGTAATTGATTTTTAATCAGCATTCATGTGAATGCATCCTCTTTAACTTCTTTGAAATCATATAAAATATGAAAAACTGTGGAAAATGCACACACACACACACACACACACACACACACACATATGCATAAATAATTTAGCATGAGTGGTGAGTATTGACATTTTCTCATAATCACCCTACACATTATTATCATTATCACTAACATCATTTGTTGTTGTCATTGTTTTCTTCGTCTCAATCAATTGATATTGTTGTTTCCAGATGTCATAATTTTAACAATAATGCTTTCCACCACATTTAATTTTAAATGGAGGAGAATTCATGTAGGACAATGGCATTTTTGAAGCCTGTGCATGTTACCCTTGCCCAGTGCTGAAGAATATATGTGATACATTCACCTGAGATCAAGTCAGATATTTTCTTTGTTCATTTTGTTCTATACCTATTTTGTGTTTTCACCTTTTAAATAATCATGAGGTGTAATGTCATTTTTAATAAAAATACTCACAAAAATCAATATCCATAACATCCTGGATGGAATTTTTAAGTGTTTTTTCATTCAAGCTCTTCATTTAAATTGTCAAAGAATGAGAGTATTATCATTCAAGGCATTTCTTAACATTAAAAAATGCATGTTTTGCCTTTTAGTGTTTTACTAACTTTAAGATTTTACCACAATTATAAATAATCTTTTTTTAAAATTTTCATTTCAGTTTGAACTTGATGGCTACTGTGGGGTTGTTTTATCCTTATACTCTGTTATACTCTCTAGAACAGTAGAAGGGTGAGTTCAAATTCCCTTAATCAGAAAAATGTTTTAAGAACTAAATATTTGATTTCCTCTACATAATTGCTTTATATGGCAACATTAGTGATTGAAAAGAACATTCTTTAGATTTTCTGTCTTTTGCCACAAAGAGTAGTTATATTTTTAGATAAGCTGCAAAGTCTGTTTTTTTAAAAACCTTACCCTGTGAAATACTCATGCTTAAATTAGATGAACAACATATACTTTTGATGTCCTTTTTGTGCTATTTTTAGCTCACTTGACCATAATGTCCTGTTAGATTATGGAATGTTGCTGTGTTTGTTATTCAACTGTCCATCAACAATTGCTTGTGACTGCCCTGTATGTCATGGTTTTGATCTGATTTTGATCAAACATGGAATAACTCCTTATATCATCAACATCTCATAAAAGTTTTATAATGAGCAAGATCTCTACATAATAGTGTGTTGAACTTGCATCTGACTGGCTGAGCATATCATCATCATCATCATCATCATCATCATCATCATCATCATCATCATCATCAGTCACATGACCTAGTGTGGTTGTTGAGGCACTGTGCTGCTGAACATCTGACCAGTTCCCTCCACTTTTCTCGATCATGTGCCAATGCCTGTGTCTCCGCAAAACTTTTCCTGGTCCATTCTGTGATGTTGTCAGTCCACTTTTTTCTCTGTCTACCTCTCCTTCTGCCACCCTGGACGCTGCCCTACAGGACTGTTGTGGATAGACTGTTGGCTCTAGTGACATGGCCATACCATTTCAGCTTTCTCTTTTTGACGGTGGTGAGGAGGTCCTCATATTGGCCTACTTTGCGCCTGATGGTGTTACGCACTTCTTCATTTGTGATGTGGTCCATGTAAGAGATGCCAAGGATGGTTCTGTAGCATCTCATTTCAAGTGACTGGATTCTTTGTTGCAATTCTGCTGTCAGGGTCCATGCCTCACATGAGTACAAAAAGACTGAGATGACTAGAGCTCGCAATAGTCTGATTTTAGTTTTCAGACAGATATTCTTGTCTCTCCAGATGGGTCTTAGCTTTGACATAGCTGAGCATATAACCACTTGCACAGGTATATTTTTAAATCAGATTTTGATTAAACTTGGAATAAATGCTTAAATTATCATCGCCTAACAAAAGTTTGATAATGAGCAAGATACACACATGCTAATGAGGTGATCTTTTATCTGATTGGCTGATATTGCTATCATTCTGGAATCCATATTTCAGATCAAACTTGGAATATATGCTTATATTAAAATGGTCTCATCAGAGTTTGATAATGAGCATGATACACACATGTTAATGAGGTGATCTTTTATCTGATTGGCTGATCTTGTTACCATTCTGGAATCCATATTTCTGATGAAGCTTGGAATAAAGAGTTAATCAAGATCTTACAAGAGTTTGATATTCGGTGGGATCAATTTATAATAATGAGGTTATCTTAGTTCTGATTGGTTCAATTTGTTTTAACTCAACTGACTACATTTTATCTGATTTTGAGTAAAATTGGTAAATGGGCTTGTGTCATGAAGATGCCTTAGGAGTTTCGTTATTAACATATGTTAATGGATTTCAGTACAGTTAGAACAGTAAGCAATGTAAGCAAGTTTATTTTCATTTGAAGTACCTGTCTGCTCGCTGAAGGAAAGCAAGGGAAATAACTCATGCTATTGACTTTTGGTAACCACAGGTTTGGATTGGACTTTTTATCTCAAGAAATTTAAAATTTGTGTCCATATAATAAGAAATACATACATAATGCAGAGGAAAACCAACATATAACATATACATTGCTTATCTGTTGCTAGCAAAATTATAAACAGGCATTCAATATATTATTATTTTTAGCAACATGAGGATACCTCTTCAAAATCTGAACAAATTTCAGATTATTAATTTATCAACTGATACTTAAAAACTACCTTAACTGCTTTCTGCTCTCCAAATGTTTGGGATAATATGGTACATTCAGTACATATAATTTATTAATGATGTATAAACTTCAACAATATTATATTTCTTAGTGTTTGATTTTTAAATTTATTTCATCAATTAGACAGCTTTATAATTTCCAAGACCAAGATGCTGACAGTGTTTTGTACCCATGTAAAATAAGTTAAGACTCATTTACCCATTTAACATACATATATGTCTAAAGAAAGACACTATTTTGTGCCAACTCACCTGAATCAGAATAAATTTGTCAGTTTCATGGCAAATTTAAAAATTAAATAAGTTGTAAATGTGTGCCCAAATATGGGGCTGTCATTTTGAATTACAGTTGTATTACAGGTGTGTTTACAAGTTTTAATTGATAAATAAAGTTCATCTGATTGCTAGATTTTTTTAATGTAATTTTACTCCCACTTAGAAAAATATGCATTCTTTCTTTGTCTTAAGATTGGATGACTATGGGTGTTTATCTTACCAAAATCCAACTTGTAATAGTGATGGTAAAATTTTATACCAGATTTGTATCTGAGGCTTCAAGAGTTCAGATGAATAATTTGCAATTTGTAAGTCAAGAAAATGTTCATAAAATAGAAATATTGTTAGATAAAATGTATAGCTGCAGGTCTGCATGAACTAGTTAAATTTGAGTACTATATGATGTTTGAGTAAAACTTAAATGGACCAAGGGCTTTTTATTCTTTCTGTGCAAAATGAAAATATTTTTTAAGTATTTAAATGAAAGGTAAATGCTATTTCAAAATTAAATAAAAATAGTGTTTTGTGGATTTACCAGTCACTATATTTTGTGCTGATGAAAGATTTTCCTGGAAAATTACTGTTTTTGTTACAGCATAAGTTCCTAATTTTAAGGTTTACTAGTACGTTTGTTCATTTAATATTCTCACCTATGCAGTAGAGACATATAGCTGGCTTGTTAACCTTACTTTTCTTATCTCAGTCTGGTTGTCTCAGTCAGGTCATCTCAAACATGGTGTCCATGTGCCAGGAACTACTTTTAAAAAGAATGAACCTTTGTTGTCTTCTGATGTGCCAGATAGAGTTGCTATGATATCAAACAGCAAGAACAACAAAAGATATATAACAAAAATAAATTCATCCATATAGCAACTTAAGGTCTCTCTAACATTGATTACACACCATACAAAACACGAAGTTTAGTTATTTGGTATTATGCCAGAAACTATAGTTCATTCCACACAGCATGGTGAATTTTATCCTCTCTGTAACTCGGTCAATTTTCAGGTCAGCATCATTAAATGTAGCTAAAAGTATCTAATTCATTTCACATGTACTCTTAAGTTTATTTAATTGTATCTTCCATGTTATGTATATCTATGTTGTATATTGGCATTAAACCCACATACAGCAACAGTAACAGCAGTATGTCTTTATTGTGTGCTTATTTTTTGTCCATGATCGAGGGTAATGCCTACCTTATTTTTGTTATGATTCTAGGAAGTTAACAAGATGTTTACTTGGATTTGAGTCCAAGACCTGGGTTTTTCCCTAGCAAATTCTATTGTGTCCTCAGGCAAGTGAAATTATTATTTAGAATGAGTTAAACAGTTATTAGTTCCTGTTTAATGATCATCTGTGGATTCACCTATAGTTGTTAGGAATTATTTATTTTAATTATTCACTGGTATTGCAGAGTGCTCATGGATTTTGTGGACTAAAACACTACTTTGAGATTTTTGATGACTCATTCAAAGACATTCTAGATTACATCATTGTGGTACATCACAACATTCAAGATTATTGTAAATCATTTGGAATATTTTATGCTTTTGGACTTGTGTTAGAACATTTAGGATTATTGGGATTTGCTTAACAATACTTGTATACATTTTCACTTATTAAACTATTTGTTGAGTCTACAAAACTTGTTTGTCTGTATGTTACATAGTTTAAGACATGGAGTCAGAACATCATTTAAACCCACGGTTGTCATATCAGGCTCTGTATTTTCCACTTAAACCCACAGTTGTCATATCAGGCTCTGTATTTTCCACTTAAAACCAAAGTTGTCATATCAGGCTCTGTATTTTCCACTTAAACCCACAATTGTCATATCAGGCTCTGTATTTTCCACTTAAACCCACAGTTGTCATATCAGGCTCTGTATTTTCCACTTAAATCCATAATTGTCATATCAGGCTCTGTATTTTCCACTTAAACCCACAGTTGTCATATCAGGCTCTGTATTTTCCACTTAAAACCACAATTGTCATATCAGACTTTGTATTTTCCACTTAAAGCCACAATTGTCATATCAAGCTCTGTATTTTCTACTTAAACCCACAATTGTCATATCAGGCTCTGTATTTTCCACTTAAACCCCCAGTTGTTTTTGTCGTTGAAGGTTTTTGTAGTTTTTATCTGAAATTCGAGTAGGAAACATATTTTGAAAGCTATTTCTGAATAAATCCTAAAACACCAACTTCCAGGTGATCTCCCAATAACATACTGCTTAACTGTGTTAGAAACATCGTTTTTCATTGGCTATTTGGCTCATGCGTGAACAGAAGGGTAAAAGTTGGAGTTCTTTGGGTTTTTTTGGGTTTTTTGTTTGCTTAACGGGCCCATTATTTTCATATTGAGACCACTCTTTATTCCAAATGCCCATCTTATCCTACTTTTTGCAAAGGTTCATCTGTCTGTTTGCAGTTCATACTGGTCTGCCTTAGATCTGAGACAAAGAAGTCTAAAATCTGGACACAAAATCGGAATCCAACCACGAGCGAATTTTGGGTAGAAAAAAATCGGGTCCAAAAAAGGAGGTTTTTCCCTCCGTATTTTGTAGTGCAACTTGAAATTCCAGATTTTTTTGTATCATTGTAGAGCTACATCTGTTTCCCTTTCTATAATACCACCCACTTTATTGTATCATACATGAACTTGACACTACAGAGCTTGGCTACTACCTCCTGCCACTTAAACTCGTCACCAGGGGTTAATGTGTTAAACCCACAATTGTCATATCAGGCCATATCTTTGCATAAATCCACTTTTGTCATACCAGGCCCTGTATTCTCCACTTAAGCCCACAATTCTGAAATTAACCATCATGTATTCTTGACTTAAACCCAAAATTGTCAAATAAGGCCCTGTTTTCTCCAGTTTAATCTACAATTCTCAAATTAGGCCTTGAATTCTCTATTTAAAGCCACAATTCTCATATCAGGCCTTTATAGTCTCCACTTAAATGTACAGTTCTCATGTCAATCGATGTAGCCTCCACTTAACAACAATTCCCATATCTGGCCCTGTATTCTCCTCTTAAAACCACATGTCATATGTGGCCCTGAATAAAAACCACAATTGTTATAGCAGGCCCTACATTTTCCACTGAGAAAACACCTTCGTCAGATCAGGCCCTGTATTCTTTACTACTTAAACCAATAATTGTTATACTGGGCCCCTTTTTTAAAAAACCACAATTGGCATATCAGGCCTGTATTTCCACTTAAACCCAAAATTGTCATAGCAGGCCTGTATTTCCACTTAAACCCAAAATTGTTTTATCAGGCATTTTGAAATCTCAAGGCTATGTATTCTCCACATGAACCCACAATTCTGAAAAATCAGACTATGTATTCTCCAAATAAAACTACAATTTGCAAATCATGGCCTGTGTTCTCTTTTTATACCCACAGTGGTCAAATCAGGCCCTGTATTCTCTACTTAAAACATCAATTGTCATATCAGGTCCTGTGATTCTCCACTTGAAATGATAATTGTGATATCAGGTGCTGTATTCTCCAATTAAAACCACAACTGTCAAATAAGCCCTGTATTTTCAACTTAAAACCACAAATATAAAATCAAGCATCCAATATTCTCAACTGATAATTGTGATATCAGGTGCTGTATTCTCCATTTAAAACCAAGTTGTTAAATTAGGCCCTGTATTTTCCTCTTTAACCCACAATTCTTGTATCAGCCCAATTGTCTCCACTCAAGTCAACAGTTTTCATATCAGACCCTGTAGTTTCCACTTAAAGTCTCAATTCTGAGGTCCTGTTGTCTTCACTTAAAACCACACATGTCATATCACCCCCAGCATTTCCACTTTAAGCCATAATTGCCATATCTGGCCCAGTATTTTCCACTTGAATAACAATTGTTAAATCAGGTCCTGTATTCTCCACTTAAAACCACAATTATCATATGAAGCCCTGTATTTTCCACTTAAAACCAGAATTGTCTTATCAGACCCTGTATTTTCCACTTCAGGGTAAATTTCTCAAATTAGGCCCACTATTCTTCACTTGATTCCACAATTGTCAAATCAGGCCTTGTATTCTCCACTTAAAACCACAATTGTCAAATAAATCCCTACATTCTGCTCTAACCCACAATTCTCAAATCAGGGCTATTATTCTTCACTTAAAACCAAAATTGTCTTGTCAGGCTCTTCACTTTAATCCACCATTCTGAAATCAGGCACTGAATCCTCAAATTCTCAAATCAGGCCATGCATTCTGAACTTACAATGACAGTTGTTAAATCAGGTAACCTGTAATATTTACTTAAGCCCACAATTCATAAATCCAGCTCTGTGATCACCACTTAAACCCATAATTGTTAAATTAGACCCTTTATTCTCAATTTAAACCCAGAATTCACATATCAGGCCCTGTAGTCTCCACTTAAATCTACAATTCTCATATCAGGTCCAGTCATCTCCACTTAAAGCCATAATACTCATATCAGGGTCTGTAATCTCTACTTCAAACCACAATTGTCATATCACTCCCAGCAGTTTTCACTTAAAACCACAATTACCATATCAGGCCCTGTATTCTCCACTTTAAACCACAATTATTATATCAGGCTCTTTATTCTCTACTTAAACCCACAGTTGTTATTTCAAACCCTCTAGTTTCCACTTAAACCCACAATTGCCATAGGAGGCCCTGTATCCACTTGAAACAACAACACTTTTATAAGGCTCTGTATCCACCTGAAACCATAACACTCTTATCAGGCCCTGTATCCACTTGAAATCGTGACGTTCATGTCAGGCCCTGTATCCACTTGAAACCATAACACTCTTATCAGGCCCTGTATCCACTTGAAACCATGACGTTCATGTCAGGCCCTGTATCCACTTGAAACCATAACACTCTTATCAGGCCCTGTATCCACTTGAAACCATGACGTTCATGTCAGGCCCTGTATCCACTTGAAACCATAACACTCTTATCAGGCCCTGTATCCACTTGAAACCATAACGCTCTTATCAGGCCCTGTATCCACTTGAAACCATGACGCTCATGTCAGGACCTGTATCCACTTGAAACCATGGCACTCATATCGGGCCCTGTATCCACTTGAAACCATAACACTCTAATCAGGCCCTTTATCCACTTGCAACCATAACACTCATATTGGGCCCTGTATCCACTTGAAACCATGGCACTCATATCAGGGCCTGTATCCACATGAAACCATAACACTCTTATCAGGCCCTTTATCCACTTGCAACCATAACACTCATATCAGGCCCTGTATCCACTTGAAACCATAACACTCTTATCAGGCTCTGTGTTCTCTAGATTTTTTGAGCAAGAAACTGAAGCTCAAATCTAGGACTGTATCTTTACATGAATCAGACTTTACATGAAAGGTATACAATCACAATGTTATTCTAATGGAAGTTGTCTGAATGATGTAACATTGAGCTAGAGTTTTGTTGTCAATAAAATGTTTACAATATGGGTCTCTAATATGACATTGTTTATTTATCAAGGGTATTGTTACAGGAGGTTGGGATGGGTGTTAAGGTGAGGTTATTTATCAAGGGTCTTGTTACAGGAGGTTGGCATGGGTGTTAAGGTGAAATAATCTGAAATTTCACTTAAGCAAGACAGGAAAGCAAAGTTGACTTAACCTTTACATCAATCAAATTGTTTACTCCACCCCCTTTCCTACTTGAGCCAACTGATATTCTGCCCAAAATAATGAATTTTGTATGATTTTTCATTATGAAACTCATGTTGATAGGCACAAAAACTTATCATTATAGGCAAAAATAGGTACAAATATGCATTAAACTTACATGCAGATTTTAGTTACTGCTGGTGCCCTAACCCTATTCAACATGACTTCTCATGTGGGACTGTGTGATCTTTGTCATACAAGGGTCTGGTAAAGTTCAGTGCAGATGACTGTAATGCTTATATGAGGCTTTCCAAAAATGTGTTAAAGTCACTAATTGCTTGAGAGGTGTTCTTGTTAAAAACTTATGCTTATGTAATTAAATGCACAATATTCATGTTTTTGTTTATATTTTGAACTGACAACATAAAATCTGTATGGTAATAAGGGTGGTTGCCTCAGCAAGTGAATCCTGCAAATCACAAGTCTGGGACACTAAATGAACAGGGCATAATTTCCTTCATTTGTACCATTACATTATATTGTGGCCTATGAAGTATGTTATAAATAAGTTTACATTAATGGCTTGTACACAGACATTGCTAATGGATGTTTCATTATAGATGATGTATTTTTCATACAGAAGATAAAAAAATGAATGATACCAGTTGGTAACAATCAGTTGTGCTGACCATTACCAAAATCTTGCTCAGAGTTGATCTTTTAGAGTTGCACAATAGTTTGGTTCAATGAGGCTAGGGAAATCCTCAGGTTTTTCAACTACAGAACAAAATTATGTTTTTATGAAAGAAGATTTGAGACTAAAAATAATAACAGATTTATTGAATCTTTGACTTAAAAAATGGGTGTGTGGTGATTCACCATCAGAATAGAAAAGCTTTTAATATTTTCATAAAGTATGATGTTTTGTGCATTTTAATTCTTTTAAACTGCAGAGCTAGCCAAACCCCAATGACAAATTTATTTTCCCAATACTCACTTCTCCTATGTTCCCCTCACATGGCCCAGTTTCCCCTCAATTTGTCCAAGTTAGGATTTTGCTCTTTTATGGATTAAGAACACATTTTAAGGTTATATATGATGGTGAGGCAAGAAAAGTGCCTTGCACAAGGATGTGTAGAATCTGATCCAAGCCAATCCAGTGGTGGGAATTGAACCTGCACCCTTCTGGTAACAGGTCAAACACCTTACCTTCTGAATCACTGCAACATCTGCCCTATTTAGACATGAGAAAGAGGTCACTTTACCTGATATTTTGAGTCCATTATGACCCATGCTTAATACTTAATCATAGTCATTTAAATCTGGGTAGACAAGACTTAAATTTACCAAGGATATCAAGATCCATGTAAGTAAAATGAACAAGAATTACATTTCAAAATATCCAGTTGAAATTGGGTGTGGAGGGGGGGTCATCAAATTTTTGGTTTGGAGAGATTTTAGTCCTGTCATGTTTATGGCATAGTATCTTACCCCCCCCCCCCCAATATATGTTACATTAATAATAGTAGTAACAAAAACTGTAGTCTTACTAAAATTAGTAACAAAAGTGCATGTATATATCCCTGGTCTTTCAGGTCAGTTTTGTTTGAATCTTGGACTCAGCTAACGTGGGTACATGAGAAAGCTTGCAAGTCTAAGCTACCCTTGGATTGGTGGTTCTCTTCAGGGCTTTTCATGTGCTGAAAAATGGCATTAAATCCGATAACAAAAACAAAATCAGGTTAATTTTATATGTCAAGAGAGGCTACTTAGATTTAGGTACCCTAAGTTCAATTAATAGTTATCTTCCTAGGATATTGTTCCAATGATGGTACTACTTGGAACAATAAAAGAATGTGCTTTTAAAGGGAAATCATCACATCAATTCATCAAATAGTATTTCAGATATTAATATGAATTCTCCATTGACATAAAAATAAAATATCTATTAATATTATAAACTTATTGATTAGAGTAGACTGTTTATTTCAAGAATAAGGGTAATGAATAGCAGTATTTGTGTAGATTGTTTAGACCAGTCTGTTTGTGACAGGAAAAGGGGTCATGAATAGCATTATACATGGAGATTGTTTAGACCAGTCTGTTTGTGACAAGAAATGGGTCATGACTAGCGTTATACATGGAGATTGTTTAGACCAGTCTGTTTGTGACAGGAAAAGGGGTCATGAATAGCATTATACATGGAGATTGTTTAGACCAGTCTGTTTATGACAAGAAATGGGGTCATGACTAGCGTTATACATGGAGATTGTTTAGACCAGACTGTTTGTGACAGAAAAGGGTTCATGACTAGCTTTATACATGGAGATTCTTTAGACCAGTCTGTTTATGACAGGAAAAGGGGTAATGAATAGTGTTATACATGGAGATTCTTTAGACCAATCTGATTATGACAGGAAATGTGGTCATGAGCATACATGCCAACCATTGTGCTTTTGGCGTAATCATTATGCTTTTTTCACTAAATTACGCCTTGCGCGTAAATGTATTCAGGTTACGTGTTATTGGTATATCCCCCTCCCCAAAAAATCAATCATTTGTTTTCTCATTTTTATTAACATCCCATTAATCTTTCAGACTGTGTTCTAGAAATGACAGCTTCTATGTAACTATGACATAAGAGTACGCTTGTCTGTAGACTTGCATGCACTTTGCTAACAGTATTATGTTCTGTTTATAGCAGCTGTCCTATTTGCAAGAAACATGATGGTTTCTACTTAAACTTTTGACCTCAGTTTCTATTTATAGCAGCTGTATGGCTTAGTTTGGAGAGAACAGACTAGTTTTCTGATTTTTAGTCTTTGCTCGCAGATTCTTTGTTCTAATTCATATCTGGTAAAGAACCAGTTTGTAGGTATTTGGTGCTAAAAGTCAAGTCAGATTTATTCTAGTTGATGGGTGTGTTAGTGCAAAAATGTTTTTCAAACAATTTCACAGATGGATTAGAAAAAGACAAAAATCCAATTCAAAGATGAATACATGTATTACACAATACAGCATTCCATTCTAGGGCAGCTTCATGTCCATTGCAGGCTGTGTGTAAAGGATTTTAATATTGGTCATCGTTGTAAAACAAAGAAACCTTGAATTAAACTCATTTTAATACTAAGGTAACTTCTTTTCTACAGTAAAAATAAACTGTGGACAAGAATTTTATAAATGCAGAGGCATTATTTACCGAGTTCTTAATAGAACATGGACTACCTCTAGCAATAGAAAACTACATTGGATCTTTGTTCAAATGGATATTTCCTGATTCCAAAATTCTGATTGCAGAAAATATGCATGTGCGAGAACAAAATCATCAAATATTGTTATGTGTTTAGCAGAAGATAATTCACTTAAAATTGCAGAAGCCATGAAAATTCATAAAATAGTTGCATTCTATATTTTGAAAAATGTCTCCGTCAGTGTACATATCAGGTTGTCCCTGTCATATGATGCACCTTGCTGCAGGAAAGGCTGCCGATAAGTTAGAAGGAGAACTCCAGAAGTATCAAAGTATCAAGTTGGCATTCTACCTGAGAATGTACTTCATTTGGACAGAGTTGATTTTTTTCATCTTATTTCCCAGCTAAAAGACTCAATAACTGGAAGATATAAATCTACTCTTCTTTGTCAGGTTATGAAAGGAATATTGGTTCTTTACCATTCTAATGCTGACTGAGAGATTGTTCAGTATTGTTAACAAATATAAAACTGAATTCAGATCCAGGCTCTGTAATCCAACTCTTAGTACTCTAATGGTGTGCAAAACATTCATAATCTCAGCTGGTACAAAGTGTTTTGAAATGCAATACGAGAGTTTGTTGCTTTTAAAGCTCAAAGTGCTATATATGAAAACTTGAAGCAGTAATTGATGTTAAAAGACCAGAGGGGTAAATAAATCATTCTGTACTCTTTTTGTCCACTTGGATAACACATTTTCCTTGCCAGGTGTTGGCATGTATACACGAGCAGCAATATGTATGGAGATTGTTCCTTCTTGTGATCTTTTGTCAATTAGTATCACTTTAGCCCTCCAGGCAATCAGTTGATAAATGTAAGGAAGCTTTCCATTGTTCAGAACATAATCATGTGATCAGACCCAGCTGCATTTATTTAAGAGTTTAATGTTTGTTTTTCTGAGTTTATTGTGATATAAACTGTCAGTCACTGAATGACACAGCAAAAAATGCTCAAAGTGGACTTTGAATATTGAACTTCTACTCAGATCACGTGTGCCAGATAAAATGTTAAAACTATACTGTGGAATTTTCAGAACCTTGGATCGCCTACCATTTTTAGAATTTGTTTTATGCTGACATAGCTATTACATTACAGATGGAGAATTCACCGTTTTATAAACAGCTATGTACAGACACCCTCAACAAGAATTCAATACATATAAATAAGGCTCAAAAACTGATAGGAAATATCTTTAAAAACACAAAATAAAAATAAAGAATGAATAAAATTTTAAAGAAATGCAGTTGCATGTATAAGAATTTAATGTTGTCTTTTTCTGAGTTTATTGCAGTGTAAACTGTAAATTGCTGACTCACAAAGCTTACATAATGCTCTTCAGGCATTATTTGCTGTGTGATTCTGCATGTGACAGTTTATACCATGATAAACTCAGAAAAACAACATTAAATTAGTAAGTGTTTTCAATACTTTGATAATGTAATTTCATAAAACCAGCATGCTTGCAATTCAGTCATAGAATTTTCCATGTGTATGCATGCAGGAGAAGGAAATTTAACCTGTGGGGATAAAGTTAGCATTATGCATTAGGTTTGCAATGTTACCAGTTTTCCTATGGGTTGCAGTTCCCTTTTCTTTGAACAGATGGGTCAGGAAAATTATTAGGTTTGCCATGTTGCTGGTTTTCCTATGGGTGCATTTTCTTTTCCTTTAGAAGATGGGTAGGGAAAATTATTTGGTTGGCATTGTTACTGGTTTTCCTGTGGGTTGCAGTTCCCTTTCCTTTGAACAGATGGTCAGGAAGATTTTTTAGGTTTGCCACATTACTGGTTAATAGACAGTATTTTACACCAAACTTCATGAGGTACCTGAATGAATTTAGTTTGTATTTATACAACTTTGTAATGTGAAACAATATTTATACCTCTAAGCATCCAAAGCTCTCCCTTGCTATAATGGCCATCATTCTAACATGATTCTGGATATAATGTGGTACCAACATGGGCCTTTTGACCAAATATATTCTAATGGACCAAAATGTTGGTTGAAAGGTTACATGAAGCTCAGTGTTATATCAGTTTTTCCTTTCCTAAGCACTATTATTTAACAAATTTCGATCATTTCTGCTATACCATGGTTTTGTACATAATGCTGTTCTCAATTTATTGCAATTCTGCACACACCACTGTTCTCACTATAACATGGTTCAGTAGATAACGTGGTTGATGGCTATGAATTCTGACTACTGTGATTTCAGGAGGGAGAGCTGTACAGTGTATGGAAGTGCAGGAACTCAAAACAACTGAAAACATATTCAAGTTTTTTGTTCTTTGGAGTTTTCAAAGTTGCCTGCAAGAGAAAACTTAATGCTAATACTGAGAAAGTCATTTGCATGATGGCATGTATTCATGACAAGTACTTAATATGTGAGTTCTCAGAGTTGACTTGTTTCTTCTTTATTTTTTATAGGGTTCGTGAAGATATGGATGAACCTGGAGGACAACTAATGGGGGCCCATGGTTATTGTACTCAGGTAGTTTACATGATCTGACAATACATTTATAGTCATTATGTGACAATCTTTGATTCAAATGTCATCATCTGCACTCCTACCTGAAGTACTGAAAGGATATTTCAGAAATAAAGGTATTGAAGGTGGGGGTCAGAGGACATTTTTTCAAGCAGCCAGCCTCCAATATGATTTTAATTAAACTGATCAACACGGAAAACTTATGTTCATTTGGATTACCCAGCACCACTAATATACAGTATCAAAACAAGTTCCTTTACCATACTCTTTTGTGACATAGATGTATAACATTTGCTCTTAATGACAAAATACTATTATGTATATTTAATTTTTATTGTGTGATTGACCTTTGTCCATAATTGAGGTTAGAAGTTTGGGCCTACCTTTTGTCTTCTTTTGTAAACATAGCTAATTTTTGTTTAAGATTGTAGATGATATATCAAGACTTTTTTATTGGTAGGTAAACATGTTTACCTGGATTTGAGTTCAGGACATTGGTTTTCTCCCTCTGGAATTCCTGGTCTACCTGCTGTTAGCCGTATTCTTTTTAAAGTTTTAGCAACAAAGCTAATCTTATCTACAACTTAGAATGTTTTGGAATGAACTTTTGACCCTCATCCTTGTCCTCATATTGTGTTTTAGGTTTTTATATAAGGGATAGGTAAACAGAAATTCTTTATTTCTACCTTATTATCTAAAGTGGAATCAGTCTTTTAGTTGTGTTCAATTTTAATTTGAGATGGTTTATTTATTTAAATTATTAATTTGAATTACAGAGTGCTCTTTGGCTTAAGGTCTAAATCACTATTTTTGGAATTATTGTGAATTCATTTAGAGACATATCCTTGTGATACATCAACACTGTTAGCACATCAACACTATTTTATGCTACTGGTACATCAACACATCATTCAAGATTGGAATTCATTCGGAATACTCTATACTTTTGGACTTGTGATAGAACTTTTAGGATTAAAAAGGATTTAATTAACAATACTGTAAGTTCTTTTGTATTCTTTGTATTCTAGGGAAATAATTTTTTTGTTCAATTTTACGAAGGTTGTTTTTTTTTTGTTACTTAGTTTAAGACCTTAAAGTCATAACAATATCAGTTGTTTTTGCTTTCTGTATCAAATAGTGCAGATATTTCTACCTCCAGTTATTTTAGTCATAATTGTGCATTTTACCAATCTTTGTAACAAACATTTAGATTGGTTAAAATTGTAGCATGTGATGGAAGAAACTTAAGTTATTTATTCCTAACACCAGAAAAGAGCTATTTTTGTATTTCATATGCTTGAACAATAGTTATAAACAGTGATTATAAATAAATAAATAAATACTACTTTTAGTTGTTTATTTCTTGAGACTTGTTATAATTTTCTTGACTATTTGTAAATATATTGTTCATTCATCTTAGAAAATAAAAAAATTTCAAACTTCACGTCATCATGAATTCTGTAAAATATGAAGTTCAGTTCTTAACTAAGTTTGGAATTGGGACACCTAAACAATCTTATACATGTATACATATACCTTGGAAGTTTAATATTTTTTGCTGCTACATATTTTCAACATTTTTGGTAGTGAAACATCGTTAATCATTTCTCCTGATTGGAAATAAAAACTGCCAGTAACATGTTACAATTTTAATCATTTTTTGAAAATGTATCCAGTTTTTTTATTGTGATCTTTGTGTTCTGTGCAGTTTATATGGAATATAGAAAGCGCAGATGTTGATGACTGTATTATGTGATTTCTGAAGGGTTATCACACAGAGGTTGAATTCCCCGTCTGGCATTGCCATAAAGGGTAACCTTCAGTTTTTAAGTTGTGGTTATGGCAGTTTTTACATAAATACAAGGGGCCCAGAATGGCCGAGTGGTCTAAAGCGCTATCTGTTACGGATCACTGCCATCTCACCTCTGTCTGCGTGGGTTCAAGTCTAGGATTCGGCCAACATGGGTATGTGAGAAAGCTTGCCAGTAGCTTCTCGTGGGTCGGTGGTTCTTCCTGGTTTTTTCCCGGGTTCTTCCTCCACCATTAATACTGGCTGCCATGCATAGCCTATCGTGTGCTGAAAATGGCGTTAAACCCAACAACAACAACAACAACAACAGCACAAATACATTATTTATAAATAGACAAGTTATAATATGTTTCAACAAATGTTTGATAAATAAGCTATAGAGAATACAAATCAAACTTAGTAGTTGTTTATCTTCATTATCTGTACAATGGTGCAGTCATGTTATGACAATGGCACTGTAATGCATACATTAGAAGTGAATGTAACAGCAGGCAAATACAGAAAACAATGTTATCTGTTGTACAACCAGGTCATGTGCAGTTGCTAAAGTGCTTTTTAACACTTGATAATCAATGAAAGTGACTAATTAATCTATTGTAAATGTTGACTTGGTAAGCATTTGGTTGACCTTAAAGTCAAGCACTCTGATGGTCAGATTGACCTTTGTTAATATTCAGGAATTTTTCATATTGAATATGCTCTTGGCAAATCAACTGTGCACTATTGCCATGTGCTAGATAATTTTTAAAGTCTGATTCATTTAATTTATTTCCTTGGGATTTGTACAGTCGTGATGCCTGGAGAAAACGCTGCTGTAGGTGGAGAAATTACATGAAGAAAACTTGTCATGAAGTATTCCCAGCATCCATTGCAACTTGTGTTTTTTATAACAATGAATTTATGTGGTAAATTTTTTGTTGTTGATTTTGTGATTGTTACAAATGAAAGATTTAAAGAACCAACAAAACATTGATTCTTCAGTGAAATAGTAGAGTCCATTCCTCATTTCTTGAATATAAAAAAGTTCTTTTCCATAAAACTTATGAATTTAATGTCCACAAAAACAACTCAAAAAGAAGCTTTTAATATGAAAATAAATGTTACTGTAACGCACACACATTTTTGTCAGTTTGATTAAAATTGTGATCACTGATATAACAGAAATCATTGAAGCAAGGTCATTTACCTTTGACCTTGTGGTTACCATTCACATTTCAACTTTCATATTATGAAAGTCAAAATCTTTATGGAGAACATACCATTTCTAATGATAACTCTCCCTCACAAAATGAACTTTTTATATGTAGCCAGAGAAATGCAAAGATAAGTGCCTAACAGATCTACTTTTTATAAGTAGCCAGGGAAATGCAAAGGTAAGTGCCTGTCAGATCAGCTTTAAATAAGTTGCTATGGAAATGCAAAGATAAGTGCCTAAGAGATCTACTTTTTATAAGTAGCCAGGGAAATGCAAAGATAAGTGCCTAACAGATCTACTTTTTATAAGTAGCCAGGGAAATGTAAAGATAAGTGCCTGCATGATGTACTTTAGTATAAGTAGATCTTGACTTTTATCATATTGGTATCTTCTTATAAGGGTAATTTGAACTAATTTTAGTGCTTATATATCATTTTGGGAAATATTATATTACTATATCAGTTGATTAGAGTGGTCCCCCTCTAATCAGGCAACCACTTCTGTATTGAGAAAAAAAATGGCCTTATAAAAGGGACAGTTTTATGTGTTGCAAAATTTTAGAAAATGCACAAGCCAAGTTCAGAATACAGTGGGGGTCTTATTAAGAGGTGTCTTGTAAGAGAGGGATCACTGCATCACTTATTAGTACTTTCAAGACTGGACTATTGTAACTCAATTCTGTCTAGTTCATCTCAATATCTGCTCCAGAAACTTCAGAAAGTTCAAAACACAACTGCTCAGATCATACTTAGGGTACCACGATCAGAGCACACCTCCCCGCTGCTTTGTACCCTACACTGGCTATCCATTCAATCCAGAATCAAACACAAAATTTGTTCTCTGTGCTACATTTCACTGTTGGACTCTAGTCCAACATACCTATCTGATCTCACCCATGTGTACACACCAGCAAGATACTTACGCTCCTCTTCTGACAATCATATGCTCATTATTCCCACTATGAAAACAAAGTCATATGGACAGCGTTCTTTTGCATACCAAGGCCCAGCAACGTGGAATGAATTGCCCACTGAACTTAGACACAAAGACACAGTAATCACATTCAAAAGGGCTCTCAAAACTCACTTATTTCGACAGCAAGAACAAACTTAAAGATCTAATAATGTTTCCTACCTGAAATATTCTCAGCATGTTTTTTTCATTATAATGTTTTTTCTAATTTCATGGTGTTTGTTTTTGTAATAATATTATTATATGTTTTTTATCTTATAGGTGTTGTCTGATGTTGTAAAGCGCTTAGAGCTTCTAAAGATTCGGCACTATACAAAGTCCTCATTATTATTATTATTATTATTATTATTACAGGCTTAGTAACCAAGTTTCATAAGTTTACAAATGAAGAGATTTGCTGATAAGCTATTATACACAGGCTCATGCTTTTCATATGTAACATTAGTTACACAAAAATCGGATATGACCAAAGTACATGTACCACATTTACTCCAGTTGCAGACTGCACAGACCCAGGCTTGTCATGCACTCTCAGACCTGGGTCTGTGCAGTTTGTTATGAGTAATCAGGAGAACAAACAACATATACCCTGATCTGCCAGTGTATTATGTGATGGCAGACCAGTGTCTATGTTGTTTGTAGTTCTAAGCAAATTTGCTATTTGTTTTTCTTGTAATTTTATTGATGTTTTTTTAATTTTATTTTTTATTAGAGCAGATATATTCGAAAGGTAGGAATTGGTTCTTCATTTTTTTAGTAGAGAATGATGTCAAGATTAACATTGGATGTCAGCATTCTTCTGTTCTCCTTTAGGACATGGTGAACCTGTACCTGACTGGGCGAGCTGTATCCAATGTGTTCAATGATGTTGTGGAGCTAGAATCTGGAAATGGTGAAAAGCCAGTCATTCTTAAGGGTCTCAGTGCTCGCTGTGACATCGGACTGTTGTCTCTCTTTGAACATTATAAGTCTTGTCAGGTGATTTGGTTCTTGCCACCTTATTTATTTAGTGCAAAAAAGATCATTGGGCAGATTTAATATTTCATGTTCATTGTTTTATTTTAGATTATAGTACAAGTCATACTGGTGATGTATGCATTCTGTGCCAGCCATTTCAGGAATGAATGTCATTTTTTAAAATTTGTTTACACATACGTTTAAATGTTATAATTAACTTGATTTGGAAAGGTCGTTATTGCACCCCCTAAAAATACATATGGAAAAAAATCAATGTTAAAATATATGGACATTTTTGGATAAAGACAACCTAAAGGTGTGATCCAGAACAAACTGGATTGAATGTATTGTGCTGTTATGTCAGTGAAAGCCATGTTTAAAAAATTTGTACTACCTTGTTATTTGTTTTTTTGACAACATTTAAGGTGTAGGTCATTGAATAATAAGAATTGATAATACTTTTGATTAAACTATATTAGTATTAAAATTTTTATAACAACAGTACTTTTATGAAAGAGTTTTGAAAACCAGATCTAATTGACCTTAAGTTCAAATCAAAGGCAGTTGTTTGCAATTTTGTACTTCACTGTGCTTGTGAATTTAATCAGTACTACATGTCATTGAGTACAATTTAATTTTGACCAGATTTCATATTTTGTTGCATTCCAAGGAACATATTGAAATTGATTTTAAGGTCAAAGTACATGGCTTGAATATTTAGCTTTAGTAGTATGTATGCATGATAACACAAACATGACTTGAATATTTAGCTTTATTAGTATGTATGCATGATAACACAAACATGACTTGAATATTTAGCTTTAGTAGTATGTATGCATGATAACACAAACATGACTTGAATATTTAGCTTTAGTAGTATGTATGCATGATAACACAAACATGACTTGAATATTTAGCTTTAGTAGTATGTATGCATGATAACACAAACAAAATGTGAATGGATTTTAGCATTTAACCAAGTTTGTGATTATGACTGAAGAATACTTTAAGTGATGTTACTAAAATAGCTGTTTTTTGACCCACCTACTCCAGTATTACTGAACTTCTCATTTGGTTTTATCTTAACATTTTTTGGAAACAAGTTCAGTTAATGACCATGTTAACTCAAACATTGTAAAATATTTTTAGTTTACAAATTGGATATGTTCAATATTTTCAGAATATCAGATGGTTTCTCAGAAGTTATAAAGAAGAAATACACTTTTCTTAGATTCTTTAGAAACTCTTTTCAGTCAGTAGAAATAGGTTTCAAGTGAGGGACTCTTTTGATACATAGAGTGCCAGTCCATTTGAGGGACTCTTTTTGCACAGCAAACATGACCTCCTGGTATGCATTTGGTTTATAAAGTAGTGATTAATCAAATCTATAATTGGGTTTTCACAGAGACAAAAAAAGTGTTGCCATGGTTTTATTGTACATGATATATCTTTTGTGAAGCATTGCTGAGAGTGACCCCTGTGTCATAGTTGTAATCACCTCTGTTAAGTTTTCTTACTGATTTGTGCTTAAGAAGGGAACAAATGTTTCACATCCCTAATTAGAATGGATAGAGATTGTCCAGGCAGAATTCCTTTAGGATAAAACCTTGTTGTACCTAAGGTGACTGTTATCTTGCTTTACTTTAAGGACACTGTTATCCTGTTACCTCACCTCACATAAGGGCAAATCAGATAAACTTGTTTTTATGACAGTCATGTACGTGAATATCTGTTACTTTTCTGTTGATTGAATTTTAGAACTCATTGATCTATTTGTAAACCATATTTTCAAGGTTACGCTTTTCAATGTAAACCAAAATCCAACAGATTTTCTAAAGATCACAAAATATTTCAATGGATACTTTGTCCTTTTATTGCTTAACCAAATCAGTGGGGTACCATTCTGTTCAGAACCCATTTTTCTTAACCCAGGGATGTGTGACAAAATGATCAGCTATATTCTTTTTGTGGGATTGGAAATTGCCACCATCATGGTCTTAATTCATGGACAGGAACTCCTTGTTCCTGCCAACAAATTATGATCGGGTGGGATTTTGTTGTCCCATGGATTGTGACCTGGAGGGATTTCCCTGTCATATGGATTGTGAACCAGTGGAATTTCCTTATTCCATACCAATACACATGACAAGAGTATTAGTTCCATCACATCAATGACTTTCCTCAAATATAACCATTCATTTCATAATTGAAAGTTTGATTCAAATTGTCGCCAGGTGGGATTTTCCTATGCCTTATATTGTGACCAGGTAGGATTTCTCTATGCCTTAGATTGTGACCAGGTGGGATTTCAATATGCCTTTGATTGTGACCAGGTGGGATTTCACTATGCCTTGGATTGTGACCAGGTGGGATTTCCCTATTCTATAAAGTACATATAACAGATCTTTATATCCTGTCTGCATTCCATCATATCAGTGATTTGCCTAATTGGTAACTATTAATATCGTGTTGGACAGTTTGACATATTTGTCTTTCAATATTATGTCATCAGACTGTGACATGACAGTTGACCTGAGACAGTTGTTCTAAGACAACCAGACAGAGACAAGAGAAGTAGGGATTGCAAATCTGCTAGATGTTTTGCATTTCTTTGTGTAACTAATAAATCTATTGTCTTAGTTTAATTTCTTAATCTTGTGACAAGTGATGTTTTTTAAATAAAGTTTTGATGCCTTTTCATTAGTCCCTTGCTATAAGAAGATCTTAGATCCCGACAGACAAATTGTTTGTGATAAATGAGATTTTGCTTTAATGATGCATTTTTTCTTTAGATGTGTAACTTAATGATAGTGTACCACCAGATAAATATTTTGCATTTTAAAAAAATACAGTTTTTATGGCAAACTTGGACCCTACAATTATAAGGGTTTTTAATATTTTACCTCTTTTTCACCTATAAAAAATGATATTTGAAGAATTTTACTATCTTTTATCATGTATAGTTGGATGTTTACCAGTATTTGAAAGGGTTTATTTTCCTAATTTATGTGTGTTTTTATCTTTAAATTTTTGGAACATAGCTTTTAATATGTACTATATAGCCAGTGTTGTGCTGACTTGCTTTTAAACCCTATACATACAGTATATACACTCTCTTCACTCATATTAAAATAGAGTCATAATAAGTAGATTTTGCATGCATGAATGGAATTTTTTTGTTCTAATAACCTGTATAACTCTTGGTTCACATATTTTTGGAGGTAATCTATTAGATAAAGCATTGCATTTCATGTTAGAGAGAGATGTTGATGGAAACATTATGTTCTGAATGGTATTTTTAAGTTTCATAGATGTGACAGTTGTAATTTCGATGGTGAATCAAAAAGTCAACAGAACATGACCTCTGATTGGAGTTTCCATTGTGTTGGATAGTTCAGGTTTTAATCAAGTGCATAACTGTAGAAATATTCACCTTCTTGTTGTTACAGGTCGGAACATATTACAAGACTCCCAGATATCCTATATGGATCATCTGCAGTGAAAGTCACTTCAGCATACTATTCTCAGTCAAGCGTGATCTAATCAGCGATTGGAAGGCAGAGAGAAGATTTCATCTCTACTATTTTGATGGCCTGGCTCGCCAACAGCATGAGATTAAACTGACAATAGGTATGTTATCAACAGGCATTTGTAAGTTTGGAAGTCAAAGAATTTTCTGTATATTGATGAATTTGATGCCCATGTTAACTGACTGAAATTTCTATATATATGTCATTAAGTGGATTATGTTGTCAGTGCTGTTCAAATAGATTTTTCACCCACTTGTCCAGGACAAAAAACTTGTCCTGACAATAGTTTACTTGTTCCATTATTGCCCAGCACAAGTTTATGGCACTATGAATTTCATCAACTCTAGGATCACTCCAGGGCAGCATCTCTGTCTTTTAATTAAAATATTAGTGAAAAATGATTGCAGCTTAAAATCATGTAATTAAGTTAACTGAAACAGAAAGAACAAGTTTGTCATTTATCAATGTAAGTTAGATTCATCCCTTACTGCCACAGAGTTCAAACTGAGTTTCCAGAATCAACTGCAACACAACTAAATAGCAGCTGAAATGGACAGGTCAGAGGACATGTTTTATGTGGAATGGACAGACTAAACTATTTTAAATATGCAATGCTTATCATGTGTTACCTTTTCTCTGATTATTGTGACCATGTACAAGTCATCCTCCTTTGATATTATTCCATTTCTTCACAGACAGGTAATTAAAAGTCATTTTGATATGAAACAAATCATGTGCATGACTTTTGATATTTTAAGTGTCAAATTGGTAAATTTTACCACAGGATCATTGTCTGGCAAGGCAAGTAAGACAGCCTTTGAAAACATGACATGTTTGAGTAGTAAAACCCATTACATGATACACCACATTTTGACTGGTTTTCCAAGTCGTACTGGAGAAAATATCTTCTTAGAATTAGACAATGTTTTTTATATTGCTGCTGCAAACAGCAGTCAAGATATTTCATAGTTTATGTCTGTTGTGTATAAAGGATATCAGAACTTATTATTTGTAAATTCTCCTTTGTCCTTCTCAAACAAAAGGATAAGTAATGAAGTGTTCATTACAAGTAATTAGTTAGTTTAATTGTTTTAAACGAACACATGACATATATCACTTCAGAAAAAATGCATTTGCTTGGGACTAAACTTTTGCTTTAAGGCAGTTGCACGCCTAAGACATTAGACTAATTCTTGACATTGGGTGATCCAGTTTCTACAGACCAATTATGTTGTGAAGTTTCCATCCATCCCTCTTTTATCAATTTTGCTTCTGCACAGCTTCTTAAGTTCTCCTCAGTCTGTTGTTACCAAACTTTGTGGATGACTTGGGGTAAGGAAAAACCCCTTTCAATTTCAGGTTTGAAAAATGAAAGTTCAAGGTCTGTAATTAAAAAAAAAATGTTTTTTGCACAATAATAATTTGAGTTCGACATCATCTAGAGTTAATTTCAGGTCTTGACCATGTACATTATTAAATTGGGGGTCCAAAGGTCAGCTTGGCCCTTAACATTTTGACCCCAATTCAATAGGCCTTAATTCAGTGTGATTCTCATTATGGCTTAAAGAAAAATGGATATTGCAGAACAACTTGTTGTCCAGAGCAATTTCTTGACCAAATTTAAGCCACATGTTTGAGTATAGGAATCATATAGGATATGAGTTTGAGCCAGGGACTGGAATCATATGGGATATGAATTTGAGCGAATTACAGGAATCATACAGGATATAAGTTTGAGCCCAGGACAGGAATCATACATGATATGAGTTTGAGTCAAGGACAGGAATCATATAGGATACGAGTTTGAGTAAAGCCAAGGACAGGAATCATACAGGAAAGGAATTTGAGCCAAGGACAGAAATCATACATGATAAGTTTGAGCCAAAGACAGGAGTCATACAGGATATGAATTTGAGCCAAGGACAGAAATCATACAGGATATGAATTTGAGCCAAGGACAGGAATCATACATGATATGAGTTTGAGTCAAGGACAGGAATCATATAGGATACGAGTTTGAGTAAAGCCAAGGACAGGAATCATACAGGAAAGGAATTTGAGCCAAGGACAGAAATCATACATGATAAGTTTGAGCCAAAGACAGGAGTCATACAGGATATGAATTTGAGCCAAGGACAGAAATCATACAGGATATGAATTTGAGCCAAGGACAGGAATCATACATGATATGAATTTGAGTCAAGGACAGGAATCATATAGGATACGAGTTTTAGTAAAGCCAAGGACAGGAATCATACAGGAAAAGAATTTGAGCCAAGGACAGAAATCATACATGATAAGTTTTTGCCAAAGACAGGAATCATACAGGATATGAGTTTGAGTCAAGGACTGGAATCATACAGGATATGAATTTGAGCCAAGGACAGGAATCATACCTGATATGAATTTGAGTCAAGGACAGGAATTATATAGGATATGAATTTGAGCCAGTTACAGGAATCATATAGAATATGAGACTGAACCAAGGGTAGGAATCATATAGGATATGGGATTGATCCAAGGACAGGAATCATGCAGGATATTAGTTTGAGCAAAAAGACAAGAATCATATAGGATATGAATTTGAGTCAAGGACAGGAATCATATAGAATATGAGTTTGAGCCAAGGACATGAATCATACAGGATATGAATTTGAGTCAAGGACAGGAATCATATAGGATATGAGTTTGAGCCAAGGACAGGAATCATACAAGATATGAATTTGAGCTAAGGACAGGTATCATATAGGGTATGTGTTTGAGTCAAAGACAGGAATCATATAGGATATGAATTTGAGTCAAGTACAGGAATCATACAGGATATGAGTTTGAGCCAAGGACAAGGACATGAATACAGGATATGAGTATGAGCCAAGCCAAGGACAGGAATCATATAGAATATGAGTTTGAGCCAAGGACAGGAATCGTATAGGATATGAATTTGAGTCAAGTACAGGATATGAGTTTGAGCCAAGGACATGAATACAGGATATGAGCATAAGCCAAGCCAAGGACAGGAATCATATAGGATATGAGTTTGAGGCAAGGACAAGAATCATACAAGATACGAGTTTGAGGCAAGGACAAACGTCATACAGGATATGAGTTTGAGCCAGGCCAAGGACAGGATTCATATAGGATATGTGTTTGAGCTAAGGACAGGAATCATATAGGATATGAGCTTGAGCCAAGGACAGGAATCATACAAGATATGAATTTGAGCTAAGGACAGGTAGGATATGAATTTGAGCCAAGTACAGGAATCATACAGGATATGAGTTTGAGCCAAGCCAAAGACAGGAATCATACAGGATGTGATTATGAGCCAAGCCAAGTACAGGAATCATATAGAATATGAGTTTGAGCCAAGGACAGGAATTTGAGCCAAGTACAGTATATGAGTTTGAGCCAAGGACATGAATACAGGATATGAGTATAAGCCAAGCCAAGGACAGGAATCATATAGGATATGAGTTTGAGGCAAGGGCAAAAATCATACAAGATATGAGTTTGAGGCAAGGACAAACATCATACAGGATATGAGTTTGAGCCAGGCCAAGGACAGGATTCATATAGGATATGAATTTGAGCAAAGGACATGAATCATACAGGATATGAATTTGAGTCAAGGACAAGAATCATATAGGATATGAGTTTGAGCCAAGGACAGGAATCATACAGGATATGAATTTGAGCCAAGGACAGGTATCATATAGGGCATGTGTCTGAGCCAAAGACAGGTATCATATAGGATATGAATTTGAGCCCAGTACAGGAATCATACAGGATATGAGTTTGAGCCAAGGACATGAATACAGGATATGAGTATGAGCCAAGCCAAGGACAGGAATCATACAGGATAAGAGTTTGAGGCAAGGAAAAGAATCATACAGGATATGAGTTTGAGCCAAGCCAAGGACAGGATTCATATAGGATATTTGTTTGGGCCGAAGACAGGAATCATACAAGATATGAGTCTGAGCCAAGGACTGGAATTATAGAGGATATGAGTTTGAGCAAAGGATGCAAATCATATAGGATATGAGTTTAAGCTAATGCCTTCAGAGTTGTTTCTGAATACTGCAGCAAGCTGTTGTACACAGCAAACTTTGTCTGATTGATATTTGTATATAATTAGTTACTTGACTTGGTACTTAAAATTTATACCTACAAAATGGAGTATGGTACTTAAATTTTATACCTACAAAATGGAGTATGGTACTTCAATTTTATACTTAAAATATGGAGTATTTTACTTAAATTTTATACCTACAGAATGGAGTATGGTACTTAAATTTTATACCTACAAAATGGAGTATGGTACTTAAATTTTATACCTACAAAATGGAGTATGGTACTTCAATTTTATACTTAAAATATGGAGTATTTTACTTAAATTTTATACCTACAGAATGGAGTATGGTACTTTAATTTTATACCTACAAAATGGAGTATGGTACTTAAATTTTATACCTACAAAATGGAGTATTTCAAACACACAAAAAAAACTTTCTCAAGCAACAGTTGCATTTCTAAAGTTTGAGTATGGATTAAGCCACAGCATCATGTGTATCAAATCAGCTAAAACTGATCTAATGGCATGTATCAAGGTGACACTATATTTTCATATTTTTGCTTAGGGTTAGTTAGATTTTAAAGGAAAAGGATGTGTCACGTTTTCCTTGCTGGTTATACTAGTTTTTTAAATAATGACCTTGCATGTTTCTGCTATTGTTAAAAGAACTTTTAATTCCTTAGTTCAGTGTATGATTGACCTGTGTAAGATGGGTTATTAAGTATACAGCTTGGCCTTACTAAAGCTGTTCAAATATTAAAAACCTGCTAGCTCAGTTTGGTCATTTTTATTTCCTGGACTTCAGAGGTGAATAAAAGAGCTGGTAATTTTTTGGGGCATTTTCAGAAGCTGGTATTGTCCAGTTAGTCAACATTTGCTTTCCCTATTTCAATAACTGCTAAAGATAGTGCACTTTAGACTAAATCAGGCAGATTTTTTGAGCACATGGGAGCACTCATTTTTGTTAACTGTGTGCTTAGATCATTTACTATTTCCATAAGTACAATATCCAAAGAAATTTGAGCCACAGTACATGAAAGTAACTTAGAATTATGCCAACATTCTCTCCATTATATATGTTGCAAATGCAAACAACTTTACCATGTACCTTTCACTATCTCAGAAGTTCATAATACCTGTAGAGCAACACCTCAAACCAGATGTGCATCAATTCAGCTAAAACTGGCCTGATGATGTGTATGAAACCAGCTAAAACTGGCTTGATGATTTGTCTCAAACCAGCCAAAACTGGCTTGATGATTTGTCTCAAACCAGCTAAAACTGGCTTGATGATTTGTCTCAAACCAGCTAAAACTGGCTTGATGATTTGTCTCAAACCAGCTAAAACTGGCTTGATGATTTGTCTCAAACCAGCTAAATCTGGCTTGATGATTTGTCTCAAACCAGCTAAATCTGGCTTGATGATTTGTCTCAAACCAGCTGAAACTGACTTTGATAATGTAAGAATAATCATCCAGTACTTCTTGTTCAACTTATTATCCATCTGTAAAGACAATTGGATATCATGCATCAACATTAATTTTTTTTTATAAATATTTTTTTTCAGAAAAGCACAAAAATTTATACTGAAAAAAAGAATTGTTAGTATTCCATTTACTCCCACAGATACAACCAATGTTCACTACAAAGGGCCCTCAGAAGAAGATGGACAGTTGGTGCCTCCTCTAGAACTCTGCATTAGGACTAAGTGAGTCTCATATCTTGTGTACTGTGATTTCTTCCAATATAGACTTAATAGTAATAATACCTTGACTAGGTCAACATTGCATGAAAGAGGAAATAATATATAGTTTTCATTTACATTCTTTTAGTGGGAAAGTAGTCTTATTTCAAGGGGTTTATATACATTACTTAAATGGCGAAGTGGTCTTTTTTGTTTGATTTTTACATTATTAAATTTGGGAGGTGTTCTTATTTCATATATTTGTTTACAATAATTTGAATGGGATGTGGTCTTATTTTGTGGGATTTGTTTACATCATTTGGATAGGAAAATAGTCTTATTTCATGGGTTTTATATATAATTTACAAGTGGTGAAGTGGTCTAATTTCATTGGATTTGTTTACATTATTTGAATGGGAAAAAAGTCTTATCTCATGTGATTTGTTGACACTATTTGAATGAAGAATTGGTTATTTCATGGGGTTTACATTATTTTGAATGGGGAAATGGTTTTATTTAATGGGATTTGTTTATTCAAATGTGTAGATGGTCTTATTTCATGGGATTTGTTAACATTATTCAAATGGGGAAATAATCTTATCTCATGGAGTTTAAATTTTTCAAATGGGGACGTGGTCTTATTCCATGTGGTTTTCTGTTCATTATTTGAATGGGGATATGTTCTTATTTCATGGGATTTGTTTATTCAAATGGGGATATGTTCTTATTTCATGGGATTTGTTTATTCAAATGGGGAAATGTTCTTATTTCATGGGATTTGTTTATTCAAATGGGGAAATGTTCTTATTTCATGGAATTTGTTTATTCAAATGGGGATATGTTCTTATTTCATGGGATTTGTTTATTAAAATGGGGATATGTTCTTATTTCATGGGATTTGTTTATTCAAATGGGGATATGTTCTTATTTCATGGGATTTGTTTATTCAAATGGGGAAATGTTCTTATTTCATGGGATTTGTTTATTCAAATGGGGAAATGTTCTTATTTCATGGGATTTGTTTATTCAAATGGGGAAATGTTCTTATTTCATGGGATTTGTTTATTCAAATGGGGAAATGTTCTTATTTCATGGGATTTGTTTATTCAAATGGGGAAATGTTCTTATTTCATGGGATTTGTTTATTCAAATGGGGATATGTTCTTATTTCATGGGATTTGTTTATTCAAATGGGGATATGTTCTTATTTCATGGGATTTGTTTATTCAAATGGGGATATGTTCTTATTTCATGGGATTTGTTTATTCAAATGGGGATATGTTCTTATTTCATGGGATTTGTTTGCATTTGTCAAATGGGGAAGTAGTTTTATTTTGTGGGGTATGTATACATTATTTGATTGTGGAAGTATTATTTAATGGTCTGTGTATAATTTATTTGAATGTGGAAGTAGTCTTTTTTTCATGAGATTTATTTTCATCATTTGAATCGGAATGCGGTCTTATTTCCTGGGTTATATTTACATTTTTTAATGGTTAAGTAGTCTCATAACATGGGTTTCATTTTCATTATTTGAATGGTGATGTGGTCTTGTTTTGTGAGATTTGTTACATTATTTAAATGGGGAAGTAGTCTTATTTCATGTTTTTTATATATATACTGTTTTGTGAAATTAATGGATGTGGCACATAAAATTGTGATTAAAATTAGGTTAAGGTATTTTAATTGTGTAAGTTTATAAACATATTCTTGTTTATTGTGTACACCTGTATTGATATATAAAATCATCCTCTTCACTGCAAATCATGACTAGTTTTTTGATGCTTTTTGTCATGTAAGATGGGCCATAAACAAGTTGTAACAAAATCAAACTTCATTCTAAACTTTCTGTTTTTCTAGACTAGTCTGTTTCTAATAGAAAATAATTTGGAGAGTTATCATACTAAAGAGACTATTTAATTGTGACTTTTATCTATTTTAGATGGAATGATGTTGAGATTGACTGGAATGGAACTGAACCACTTCTCTAGCTGTACATTTGATTCAATTTGTTGATTTGTGTTAGTCTAGGCATTCCAAGAAGTTGCTTTGTCATGTCATGGCAGTTTTATGTCTTTCCTTTTCACAGAAATTTAGTCAATGAATCGTTTTTGCAAGAACATGTTGTAACCACAAGATTGAAGAAATGTTTTAGGCACTCGTAGACACAATGCACCTGAAGTTGAAGAACTGATTACAGATTATTAGATGATGTATTTAGTTGATAAATGCCTATGTAGATGGATCAGTCAATATATTAATTTAGGATGAATTCTGTTTAAATAGAAGATTTCTGATCTGGAGTCCCTAGTGCCAACCACTTTGCCATGCAGTCTCATGATTGTTTGACATGCCAAATTTAGGCATTGTGATTATGTGACACAGATTCTGGAAAGATGTTAGGTATGGGATTTCATGAAACTTTGTGCCGTGTTGTCTCAGTAGTGACCATATCACCTTAGCTCTCACCTGTTGCAGGTCAAAACACAAATTTCAATTATTGATATTTTCATGTATTTACTGACTAAACTTCAATATACAGGGATAGCTGGAACATGCATCAATATAAATGTTAGTGTTAGGTATTTTGCATTATTTTTTTTGTCACTGTTGGGGGAGGTTAGGGTGATTACAAGGTGTGTGTTGGAATTTGTACTAAAAGCATGGAAATTTGTGAGGCCAAGCCATTACAGTTTTATTTATAAACCCTACCATGAATCTTGTAGCAGTTTATTTTAAGTCATTTAATATTTTTGCTAAATTTACACAGTAATAAGTATGATTTGGAAGAAAATTTACTCAATTTTAATTCATTTAATACTGACTGAGGCATGTTGTTTGTATAATAATGAATTGAATGCCTATGGTACAGATCAGAACTCACAAAAATTCTTCTAATTTGTGTCTAAGAGAATACATTATTTGTCAAATGTTGTAAAACTAATTTTTATTTACCACTTTGTGTCTAAGGAATACATTAGTTAAACGTTGTAAAAGTCTATTTTATTTACCACTTTGTGTCTAAGAGGATACGTTATTAGTTTAATGTTGTGTCATTTCACCTGCATTGTTTTCATATCATATTATTTATTAAGCAAAACTTACTGCAGATCATTTCAAACTCTATGAGTGGTATGTTCATAATGTATGTTTTGCGTTTTCATTCCATGACTACAATATTAATTGCTCTGCTTGCTTTATTCTTTAAAAAGGCAAGGCATGATGGGAGGCATGTAATTAAGCTCGTTAGTGTCTTCTTTACAAGATGTTAAATGTATATATGTCTGGGTGTTGGATCACCGGTCAGGATAATTTTGGCAGTACTGGTACTGTTTTCATAAAACCTGTGTATAGACTTATGCTGATGATGCAGATTCTTTTGATGTATAGTGCTTGCTGATGATGCAGATTCTTTTGATGTATAGTGCTACTTGTCTTAAAGGATGTATTTGTCTTCTGTTATATTTGTTTTTAATTTTAAGAAATTTATTTAATTTGTTCTTGAAAAGATTTATTTTTACATATGATCCAATGGGCTGCTGACTTTTGATGTAGCTATTTTAAAGTTGGATCTATTAAGTTATGTTGTTGTCTGTCTATTAACATTTGTCTGGCCCATAACATTGTAATGAAACTATGCCCAACTATATATCATGACTAGATGGTCAGTCAAGTACCTTAGCATGGCTTCCTGCCTTAAGGTCAAGGTCATGTCAAGGTACAATCTAATTCTGTGACTTGTATTTTTGTCTGGTGTATAATTTTTGAACCACTGAAAACATTTGAATCAAACTGTGCCCAAATATATATCTTATGGCTATATTGTGCTGATTGCCACAGTCATGATCTCAACCTCAGGGTCAAGGTCGCAGCATGGGATAAGGGATGATGTAAAGCAGTTTACCCCATGCAATTAAGACAATATTTCATGATGTTATGCAGTCATACCCCATGCCATCAAGGCAGTAAGGGATGATATAAATCAGATGCCTATTTCTTCTTCAAGTATGTTACCCAATCATAATACTGCCTTGCAAATCCAGCCTTCCCAGGCTAAATATTTTAGCTAAAATGCTAAGAGTTAGCTATGTGGCAGGTATATAGAGTGATCTCCCCTTGCAATGGCAATGGCACCAAATCCCTTGTATGCTACAGTTGCTACTTATGCATGTGCCAGTTAGCACACTCTCTACAGACAGAGAACTTGCAAAATCCATTCAAGAATTTTGGAAGTTTTCTATCTTAAAGCAGGTTGGAAGCATTTCATCTTTGTAGGGAAGTATACTCCATCTATAAATTTCATCTTTTCAGTTCTTTCTTTCTTTGCTGACAAGTGTCTGACTTTTCAGTGTTATCACTTTGCTGTCTTCACTCACTTAGGTGCCTTTGTTACATACCTGCACAGGTCACGATGGTGTCTCCTTAAATTGCTTTAACCATATTTAATAGTCGCAGGTTTGGTGTGTAATTTAGAAAACTCATATAATATTGCTGTATCAATTCTGCTATGCTCAGATGCATACATGTAAGTTTTCCATATTTTCTAATCTTAGTGTCCATTGCATAGTTATATATTTGATGTTTTGCTGATTTTTCCTTTATAGAAAACTCTTTTTTTTTATTGTAGATTTTCTGCTGTAGTCAGATACACACAAGAGAGTTTTCTGTGAAATGTTTAGTTACTATAAGTGACAGTTCTGTCATTTTACCTGTATAGGCAGTCAATTCACTTTCTCTACAGGTAACTTTTTGTAAGAATTGATAATATAGCATCCATTTCATAAGTATTAATAGTAATGCTCAGGTATTTATCATAGTGTCTAGCTCAGCATGGACACTCTGTTTCATAACACAAGACACATGCCACACTACACCTGTATATATATTGTCTGTTCTATTTTATCTTACAGATTTAGACCATAGGCAAAACTAGACTAACAACCACTCTACATGTGTATCACAGTAATCATTCTATGAATTCATTTCAGACTTATTACAGACAGAAGTCAATTTTAGGTGTGCTAGGGAGGAAGGCAAGGGACCAAGACATCATCCTTTTGTATGCAAGTGTTCAATACCATATCACTTGCTGGGCAATGATATAAATAACAACAACATCAGCCTCAGTTACCATCTTGCATGTCAGAATTATGCACTGGATAAATTTATCAATATCCCATGTCATGTCCCAACCTCAAGAACTGGACATAATGTCAATCAATCCGGCCCTGTTCCTTCACGACTGTACTTGGCCATATACCTCTAATCACAATGGGCCATGACCTCAATCAATCATACAGTATCAGCCACCAGAAGAACAAATTTTGTCCAGTTCCATGACTTGCATGGTACTGCTAGGCACTTCTTATGTATGATGCCCAGCTTAGTGCCGCATACTTGGGAACCCAGTTTCATGAACCAAGTGTACAGCAGTCTAACCTGTATAGTGACACTAGGCACTTTCTGTGGATGATGTCCATTTTATACAGGCACTCTCATGGATCAGTCAACCTTGCATAGTGATGCTATTCACTTTCTGTATACAATGTCCAACATGGTGCTTCAGAATCAGTGTTGATTTGCAAGAGGTGTGACTTCACATCCCCACTCACATGACTTCCAGACAGTCATGTGATTCATGTACAAAGACTACATTCTACAAATAGCAGGCAAGTTATATCTTGGAGCAAGACATGATAAACCTTATTGTTTTCCTTCTCATCTTCAGTCTCCTTGTCAACACGGACATCTCCAACTTGAAACGATTTGAAGATTATGGTCATCTAGGTTTGGAACTCAACACTCGAGTGAACAGGTTATGTCATCCTCAGGAATAAGAATTGAATTAGTATGATGGTGGCTTCCTTGCTTATACGGAACAATCCACCTGCCAGAGAATTATTTCACCTGCTGGATTTGCACAATATGGTAGTGGACTTCTTAGTCTTAGGCCATTTTTGGCGGATTCCATTACAATGATTCAGTGACCATTGGACCAGCTATCACAGTCTGCACAATATGAGGTTCCATCTTGAAAGTGGGACATGTCACAGGACTCTCATTGGGGATATCTCTGCACATACAACCCTGCAATCACAATCTGTATGGTTGCAAAAACAAGGGACTGGGGTGGATTAAGCAAGCTTCCTTCTACCATTATGGAATGCCAGTATAGTGTAGCTCCCTTAGGATTGTAATTTACTTGTCCATGTTCTTAGAAAGAAAACCATTCTACAAGCTTTTCATTGATGGCTGGAGAACCTACATGGAAACGTAATTCTCTTTCTGTCCACCAACTCCACTGTGGTGACTTATCTCAAATGGCCAGGCAGAAACAAGTCCTGACCTATGTATTTTTTGTTTGGGATTTTCTAAAGTTGTGTATTCAGTGACAAATCGACTTCAAAGTTTGACATATTCTAGGCCAACTAAATGTATTAGCGGTCTCATCCTGCAAGAACCAACTTATACAAACAGAATGGTCTCTTCATCCCACAGTTTTCACTCAATAGATGCCTGGTGGAATTGACCAATAGTGGACTCATTTGCAACAAGGTGGAATGCCAAACATCCAACCTTTGTCTCTCCAGTCCTAGATCCAAAGCCCTTGACAGTTGATGTTCTTTATATTGATTGGAATGCTCTAAATGTATACTTACCCTCCAACACCTCTGGTTTCAAAGGTGATAGAAAAGCAAGAGTATCAGAGTGTCTCCTTTCCCTGATTGCTTCACTCAAATGAGAAATCTTGGATCAATAACCTTGAAATCTTGGATCAATAACCTTGAAAATCAGATATTCCCTTATCTGTTCAAGCAACCAAGATGGCTGGTGTTTCATCCTGACCCAGAGATTGCTGAACTTACACATCTGCATCTTATTAAAATATGACCTCAGGAATAAGCAGTTGTCACAATTAGTTGTGGAGAAATTGCTCAAGTGAGATGATCCTCCACCTTAAATGCATAGAAAGGCAATGGAATATATTCTCACTGCATAAGAACACTCTATACCACTGCAGGCATCCATACCTCAATAGCTAACCTCCTATAGCTCTTTGATGAGAAACAGCATGTCATAATTGAAACCTACTTCACAATCACCTGTACCCTGCGTCATCATGGAAGAAAAACTATTGGACAAGCCAAAGACCTATTTGATCTTCTGTCAGTTTTGATTATACACATCCAACAATGTTGGATCCTTGCCAAATGAAATCTGTCATGGGCACTAATCTGGATAAATAAGACACTAATTGAATTACTCTCAAGAGTTTCATTGGTTTACATCTTGTATAAGACTTGCTTCCTCACCACATTAGTGAATAGCAGGCTGAATCAGCAAAATGCATGCTCTGCTAGTGTACCTGTCTACATACAGTTCTGACAAGATGGGTCAGTATCACTCTGCTTTCACTGCCAAGAACAAAGTTCAGTTCTTGGGGAGTCAGACTTTTGTATAGAATTTCTGTCTACTCTGGATATTTCATCTCAAGGTTATATACAGGACCTAGTCTGAGTTTTGAAGTAGTACTTAAAAAAGACTGAGCCAATACTTCAAAGGAGATCACTCTTCTTACCCTCTCAGAGGGAAACGATGATAACAGACACTTTGTCATGGAAAGTGTTTTTTTTGTTCTACATATCAAAAATAACCCCACACCAAATGAATTTGCTTTGCATCTCAGCACACAAAGTTAGGACAGTTGCCACAAATATTATAAGTAAATCTGTTCTTTGTTATTATCCATGCTTTGGGATGGAGATACAAGTACATTTCTACAGATTTTATCTCGGAGATCTTTTATCATAAAATTCTCAACTTAATCAAGCAGAACATATAGCACAACAGGTTACATTCCCAGGTCTTTTGACAGCTTCATAAGGAGATGGCTTCATGACATGCTGGATTTGCAGGGTGGCAGATTTTTTCCCTTTTGAAGCCATTCTCTGACATATGAAGTCTTTTATCCAGCTGGGTTATCTAGAAGCTGTCTCACATAACTTTGGGGACTAGAGATACTCTCTTCAGGGTAAGGGAATGTATCTCCCTCCACCTCTTACCTGTTCTCCTAAGGTATTATGATTGGGTAACATATGTGAAGAAAAAAAACATTTTTTTTCTTCAAACAAAATGTGTTCTTTCAATAATGCAAACATAGTACATAATACACATACAGCCTTCCTGACATCCATATAGTAATCATGAAAGGCACTCCAGTAGTAGCTGAAGAATTCATGAGATGTGGCACCAACCCCTGTATCCAGTGGAGATCACTCTAATTAATTGCCACCTAGGTTGGCAGATAAATTTTATCTTTTTACCAGTGTTAGAACTTTATGTATCCTCCTAGACTATAATTGAACACAAGCCATCTTACCCTTCTTATAACCTAACAACAAACATGCTATATAAATACATTATAATTAGTTCTGATTTTCATATTTTACCATCTTATTTATAGTAAAACTCACAAACGGAAATGTCTGTGTATATTATCAGGAAATATACTGACTTGAAACAATAGTAGAAATTGGTTTTGTAAGAAAATTACTGTTGTTTCCTAAGTAATGTTAGTGTAAAATATCTAGTGATATAATATAAAGAAAATAAAAATTAGAAAAGTATTAGAGCACACAGCTGTTGAATGAGACATATTATTCTTTACACCCATTGAGGATATATGATGATGCAAAGTCATTTGACATTACCTGCCTTTCTGTGTAAGAGAAAATAAACATATTCTTACCAAATATTTTATATATACCAAGAATGGTAAGTTTATTTATTGTGGTATAAATTTATTGCTTATATAAATGTGAATGCTTTCTTTCAAAATATAAGTGATTAACTGTGATGTTGATACCACATTTTTATAAATGACTTTATGACTGACCACTTTGGACAGTGAGATTTGTGTACTACATTTAAATGAAATTCTCAAAGTTATTCATGGATCAGCCAGATTCACATTTTTAATACTGGTTTGTTAAAACTCTTTTTTTCTCTTGTTTTTAGTTGTTTATACCACCAATTGCATAAATTATAAATTGTATTTTGATGTGTTTTCCCAAAATTTAAATGAATTATTTTTGACAACTTTATTGGGCTGAAATGCATGGTACAACTTGGTGTTATTTCACATACTGTTGTGTCATGTTAAGGCTGCTATGATGTAATCATTACAGAGCTAAAAACTTAGTGTGTCCTCCAGTACCAAACAATCATCCATTATGAGGAATTTACTAATTCATGGATAATTGGAGACACTCAAAATCATGGATAAAGCCAAGAAAACTATCAAGGCAATACTGATCAAGGCCAAACTTTGCTTGTCAGGCCATGACATCAGAATAGATGGCACCTGCTTGCCAAAACAAATCTTCTTTGGGGAACTGCCACATGACTGAAGAAACCAAGACCAACCACACAAGCACTACAAAGACACCCTGATTTTGTTGTTGTTGTTGTAGGGTTTAACGCAATTTTTCAGCACAAGATAGGCAATATATGGCAGCCAGTATAAATGGTGGAGGAAGAATCTGGGAAAACCCTGGAAAGAACCACCAACCCACAAGGAGCTACTGGCAAGCTTTCTTAGATACCCACATTGGCCGAACCTCAAACTCAAACCCACGCAGACAAAGGTGAGATGGCAATGATCCGTAAAAGTGAGTGCTTTAGACCACTCAGCCACTTGGGGCCCCCAAAGACACCCTGAAAGACAGCCTAAAGAGGTGTGGCTTCAAACTATCAGAGCTAGAAAGAACAGCACAGGATTAAACCCACTGGCATTTATTCATCAGCAAAGGGTCATTTGACATTGAAAATAAATGCCAGAGCTGGATACAAGAAGCATAGGAGCATCGCCACTGGTCAGCATCCAGGCTTGTAAGTACAAAGGACTTCCAATGTCCCATATGCCATTGATTATGCAAGTCGAGACTGCTTGTCCTCTTTGAATTTGAGGGACTATCATTATTAAGTCATGTCATGCAGTGCTTTTGCATCAAAAATCATGTGAGGGTTATGTAATAATCTAGCTTAATGCCCTATCTGACCCAGAGTTTTGTCCCTTTCTGTGATCAGATTACACAGGTTTCACTGTACTGGGAATTATGTCTGTTCAGTAATGTTTGGTTTTTTTACTACATTAGAATTGCAACAGATTCTAGTTATGTTTTTAGAGGTGGAGTAAAAGGTAGTTGTTAACTTGACCAACACAACGGTGTTCAGATTTTTTATCATTATACACCTAGTAGATTACTGATTACTCAAAGATGAAACCAATACAGAATTCTAGATTGCATATATGAGGGACTACTCCACATTAAATCTTTTGTTTCCAGTACCCATGCTACCAACATTTGGAGAGGGTACAAGTACCCATGCTACCAAGCTTTGGAGGGGGTACAAGTACCCATGCTGCCAAGCTTTGGAGGGATTATTTGAACCTATTTTCAGATAAATTCCCTCATGATAGACCTTAATATCAATGTTAATATCATTTAATCTAAAAAAGATGCTTGTTTAGTAATAACGTATGCAAGTAGAAGTGTCTGTATGAAAAGAATACAATATTATCAAGTAGTTAAATGAAAAGAAAAACATAGCTCTACTCAGTTATATTCATAAAATGCTATTTCCACAGTAAATCTGCAAAAATCTTGACAAGTTTTAAGTTTACACAACTCTTGTTAATTATGAAACTTCTTATCATGGGAAATTCACAAAAAAGACAATTTCTGTAATGACTGACACATTAATACAAAAACTATTATATTTTTTAAAACAAAATGGGAAGTAGAAAATGGTCAGTATCTATAGTCACTAGTCACTACAGTAACTTTGTTCATAGATGACTATTTCATATAAAAAATAACCATGGAATCTGGACTGACATAATGGAAATGACCATCAAGTATGGACTGGTATATTAGAAAGGACTGTTAAACATGGGCTTGTATATTGGAAAGGACCATTAGACATAGACTGGATATTGGAAAGCACAATTAGACATAAACTGGTATATTGTAAAGGACCATTTGACATGGACTGGTATATTGGAAAGGACCATTAGACATGGACTGGTATATTGGAAAGGACCATTAGACATGGACTTGTATATTGGAAAGGACCATTAGACATGGACTTGTATATTGGAAAGGACCATTAGACATGGACTTGTATATTGGAAATCATAGGATAATCATACTCTGTATTAGACATGAGTGCTCCTAGAAGAAATGTGGACATGGTGTATCTATTATTGACAGCATATGCCCAAAATATCAGACGGTTGTACTGGTATCTAAAAACTAAAGTGCTTAAAAATTGTACCTCATAGAATTAACATTTGTTGCTTTTGTATCATATTTACCTCTGAGTTGGAGAATCACTGCTTGTAAAGAAATTTGATTGCATTTCCTCACTGTGTCTTTATTTTTTTTTGGTAGTATTCTAAATTTAAAATCTAGAAGGCAGATGAATTCAAATTGTTGGAATAATATTATTTGCCTTTTTCTATCCCTTTTTGTTTTACCTCACACACATGGCTACGTGGATGTTCTTTAAAGTTTTATTTTGTTATTCAACAAACCAGAATATTGTGAACACAGAAATGACGCTATAAGAAAAATGAATAGATATGTTTAGTTTACACAATAAAAATATATAAAAAGATTCTAATGTAGTATGTCTGAGTCTCTTCCATGGAGGTTTCCATTATGAAGAAAATAAACGAGGGGCAGAAAATGGCCATCATTAGTTATAGTCCATTGCATAAAGTCTCAAGAATTTTAATTTTCAAAAAAGTCTAAAACTTGTCAGCCTGATATGCTAATAAACCATGTCTTTGACACCACTCAATCAGATGTCTGTGCCACCCTTCTGACACTAGCATTTTCACTCTATCCCACTTTGAACTGCACCAAAATAAGTATTTATAGGTTAATGCATTTGTATGGGAAAATATGAACAAGTTTTTCAGATGGATATACCGCATGACCTTGGGATATAGGTACATCATATTAACTTGTTCCATACAATTATATGCTTAGTGTAGTGAAAATACAGATGAACTAGTTTCACAATTAATTTAATCCATGACAGTGGATGACAGAATTTCTGCATAAATCCACCAACCATGCTTTATTCTGTAAGATAGAAATATCTGTTGAAAAAAACAATAGGACTGTTTATTTTAAGGAACAAAAGTAAAATTCATCAAATGTATTTATTGGAGATATATCGCTGCAGAGTTTTATGTATCCTGATCAAGATCCCATACCAGTGATATGGACTAACGTATTCCTCCAAGTCTCCCAAACCAGTGATATGGACTAACATATTCCTCCAAGTCTCCCAAACCAGTATATGGACTAACACATTTCTCCAAGTCTCCCAAACCAGTAATATGGACTAATATATTCCTCCAAGTCTCCCAAACCAGTATATGGACTAACATATTTCTCCAAGTCTCCCAAACCAGTGATATGCACTAACATATTCCTTCAAGTCTCCCAGACCAGTGATATGGACTAACATATTCCTCCAAGTCTCCCAAACCAGTGATATGGACTAACATATTCCTCCAAGTCTCCCAAACCAGTATATGGACTAACATATTTCTCCAAGTCTCCCAAACCAGTGATATGGACTAACATATTCCTCCAAGTCTCCCAGACCAGTGATATGGACTAACATATTCCTCCAAGTCTCCCAGACTAGTGATATGGACTAACATATTCCTCCAAGTCTCCCAAACCAGTGATATGGACTAATATATTCCTCCAAGTCTCCCAAACCAGTGATGTGGACTAACATATGCCTCCAAGTCTCCCAAACCAGTGATGTGGACTAACATATTCCTCTAAGTCTCCCAAACCAGTGATATGGACTAACATATTCCTCCAAGTCTCCCAAACTAGTGATATGGACTAACATATTCCTCCAAGTCTCCCAAACCAGTGATTTGGACTAACATATTCCTCCAAGTCTCCCAAACCAGTGATATGGACTAACATATTCCTCCAAGTCTCCCAAACCAGTGATGTGGACTAACATATACCTCGAAGTCTCCCAAACCAGTGATATGGACTAACACATTCCTCCAAGTCTCCCAAACCAGTGATATGGACTAACATATTCCTCCAAGTCTCCCAAACCAGTGATATGGACTAACATGTTCCTCCAAGTCAGAATTCTTAATAATAATAACTCCTTTGAGATTGAACAGATAACTGCTCAGCACAAGGGTATTACAGATAAATATTTATGTCTATATTACAACAATGTACTGAACAATATGATACATAAAAATCCATACAAGTTAAGCCATTTGTTCAAAATACAAAGCATACATAAAAAATTATAAAATGTATACTTCGTTGGATGGGGTATATATCAGCATCACAGAAAAGTTTACACTTGCCTATGTTGAACACAAGCACTATATGTATTTAGAGTGTCTAATGGCATGGCATCACAGTATGTATTTAGAGTGTCTAATGGTGTGGCATCACAATATGTATTTAGAGTGTCTAATGGCATGGCATCACAATATGTATTTAGAGTGTCTAATGGCATGGCATCACCATATGTATTTAAAGTGTATAATGGCATGGCATCTCAATAATGGCAATTTAGTGTGAACTAAAGTAAAACAAGTATAAAAACTTAGGAAGATAATTCCTCCAGATAAATTTAGAGATATTTAGTTCTCCTTGATAAAAAGGCGAAGGTGTCAAAATCCTTGAAACGGTATATAGAATAAAAGATTACGGTAAAATGTGTAAAATCCAATAAATAAAAGGTAAAACAATGTTACATGCGCTGCATTCTTTTAAAAAGTGCAAGATTTGCTCAGGAAGTATATACTTGTAAAGCTTCTTCATTAAGTTCATGTTTTTAAAAGAAATTGTCTCAGGGGTGTGGGAGTTAATGCATTCAACAAGAAATTGTCTCAGAGGTGTGGGAGTTAATGCATTCAATAAGAAATTGTCTCAGAAGTGTGGGAGTTAATGCATTCGATAAGAAATTGTCTCAGAGGTGTGGGAGTTAATGTATTCTACAAGAAATTGTCTCAGAAGTGTGGGAGTTAATGTATTCGACAAGAAATTGTCTCAGATGTGTGGGAGTTAATGCATTTGACAAGAAATTGTCTCAGAGGTGTGGGAGTTAATGCATTTGACAAGTTATTGTCTCAGAGGTGTGGGAGTTAATGCATTCGACAAGAAATTGTCTCACAGGTGTGGGAGTTAATGCATTTGACAAGAAATTGTCTCAGAGGTGTGGGAGTTAATGCATTTGACAAGAAATTGTCTAGAGGTGTGGAAGATAATGCATTATACAAGAATGTGTTCCACAGTCTGCAGACACCGGCATGGTCAGCTGTCGGTTGAGGTTGAGCCTTCATTAGGTATGCATGAGTAGGGTCTGTATGTCCTATATGTTATCAGTACAATACGCCTCATCTTTACAAAAAAAATTTATGACTCAAGCCACTCCAGTGATGGATTTTCTGTTCTGAAGCTTGTTTTTGGAGTTATCATTTCTTAAACATTTTGCCAAATATGTTAAAATTGCGTTTTTTGTATATTTTAAGTCAGTGTATAGAGAATTCAGTTAAGAGACTGGTGCCTATAGGGTAGCTTTCCCTTTTTTATTGGTCTATTCATTATTTCCAATACCATTATGACTAGGCAGCCAAAACTATTTTTTTTTCTTCAGATTTTGTGAGCATATAAAGTTTCTGTAAGAGTTGGGATATTAATGGGTTATGAAATTTCATTGACAAAAGGAAAATCGGAGAAGAAGGTGAATTTCTTTTTGGTTTGGGAGGTTTTGATTAAGTTCAAAAAACGTTTTGATTTGGCAAAGATCAAAGAGAAAAAACCACAGCAAACTAACATGTTTTGACTTGAAGCAGAGAGACATGACTACCTAGAGACTTTTGGAACCACCATAACATTTCTCTTTTTCTTTGGAAGCTAGATTTTGCATTCAAAACTTGTCAAACAAGGCCAGTACTCTTCCAGATCATTCAAGGGTGCCATCATAGATGTATGAAAACCTATTTGTGGACAATAGTATGATGAGGAATTAACAAGAAAAGTGTTAATGATATACAGATAGACTGTCCTCATGATTTTTCAGCATTATTATAAGCATGTTCTTAGTAACATTACATCTATGTAGGACATATAACCGACATCATTTGCACCACTGCATTGTCATCTCTTATAAGTCCTACTGATACAGTATTTGTGGTCAGTTTTATGACATTGCCTGTTGTGGCACATACCACTCTGCTCTTTAATACAAAAACAAAGGAGTGGGGAGCAGGTATTTATATGAGGTTTTATATTCTTTTCTCTTCCTTGTCTGTGATTCTGTACCATGTGTACACTTCGTTTACTTTATTTATTTGTTTACCTGCACCTCACTTTAAACAGTAAAATATCGATTCTGTTTTAAATATTTGTTTCCATACCACTTGTCATTTGCATTACATGCTTCCACACCCTGGTACAGTGACCCTTGGCTTTGTTGTTGTTGTTGTAGGGTTTAACGCCATTTTTTAGCACACGATAGGCTATACATGGCGGCCAGTATTGATGGTGGAGGAAGAACCCGGGAAATCCCCGGAAAGAACCACCGACCCTCGAGAAGCTACTGGCAAGCTTTCTCACATACCCACATTGCCCGAATCCGAGACTCGAACCCACGTAGACAGAGGTGAGATGGCAGTGATCCGTAATGGAGGACCCTTGGCTTTAAAATTAGTCAGAAAGGTTTTTCTTCTTCCAGTTGGTTCCATACCATTGGGCTGTGTTTTCTCTAATTATTTGTTTCATCATGTGTAGTCTTGTTTTGCACATCACTACAGTGTCCCATGACTGTCAAAATAGCATGTGTCCTATCCATAGAGCAAAGTTTAAATGCACTTGGGTTACCATTTTTTCCATACAGTCTCTACATTTGTTACTCAGTACTGAACTTTCCAATTTGTCCAAATCCTAATAAATCATATGTTAATCTAATGTACCATCAAAGATGAACTAACAGTGAAGTTTTTGTTATATGCTATCCTGTACTTTTTTAGAGGCTGGACTGTAAACAAAGCAACATGCAGTGGGTCACAGATTTGTCTTCCAGATCAGCATGAATGCCTCATTACTCACAGTGCACTATTGTCATAATACACAGAGACAACCACACCATAATTCTCATATTCTAAAGAATAAATAATTATCTTTAAATCAATACCATGAGTGCCTAAATCTCACTCTTCTATTACCACCAAAATGATAGAGGAAAATGTGCTCTAAAAATAGACTGGGACTACATTCATGGGTACTGAAGTGGAAGTAATAATTGTGACCTGAGTCCCATGAGGCCAAAATATTTATCGCCAATTTTAGTAAACTTTTACATGTACATGCCAGACCTATTTAAACTTTACTCACAAAGTCATTATGAATTTTGTAGTGAACAAGGTGTGTTACTAAGCTGTCAGAAAGTGTGTAGTATTGGTGTTGCCCAGGCTGCAAGTTTGAGAACATGTGCTCTTGATGCACCAAAACTAAATTTGCTATATCTTCTTTTAAAGTATGAATTTTTCAATGAAGTAAATACTTAATTGTAATACAAGATGATTTCTATCAGAAAATTTGTTTGAGTATAAAAATAATGATAAATTAAATTTTAATATAACAGGAAAGTTGACTAATGAATAGTATTTAAAACAAATTGTAGCTTGGGTCTGTACAACTTATAATAATTTGTCCAGTGCATTGAAGCAAGATAGCTCACAGTGATTTTTGTAATTTATATCAATATGCTTGTATATATGTGCACACACTAAAGAAATGATGACAAATTCTATATTCAGTGGTGAAGTGCTAAATAGGGAAGTGAGAGAATGCAATGAAGAAATGAGGGAACACATGTTACTCGGCTGTGTGGGAAGACAATGGCAATCACACAAAAAGTAAAGGAATGCCATTCCCACATGTTCCCAAAGCACTACAACCCTGGCTGTATTCCACATTTATTGTGTTAGGTACTCATGCAGTTGTTAGTATAAATAATATCACACTCAAATTTCCCATTTTGATGGGACCAGTACCATGTTTTATAGCAAAAATCCATTCAATTTCAATGCAGATAACCACAAAAGGTGACAATGTATTAGCACCACGTTAGTGAACAATTGTGCTGATCTCTGTTATGAAGATCTAAGCTATGTCTTTGATGTGTTATATATCAGTGTGGCAGTATAAGCTAATCCCGGTGAATTGTGGCAGGTACATTGGATATGTCTTAATGTGTCCTAGGTATCACCATCTGACTACAGGCGAGCTTCCAAACTAATCCAACTCTTCCATCTTGTTCCAGATACATGTACTATGCTAGACCTGAAAAGGTATATCATGAAAGATGAAACATGTTTAATATTAAAGATCAGTAAGATGTAGGTAAATGAAGTTAATATGTACTAGATATGGAGATTTCTAAATGACATTAAACTTTACATAGTGACGGTGAGAAATGTGAAGCAATGGGCATATATTCAAGTGAATATTTATCCCAAAAATTTATAAGGATTCTATTAGTATGTTTATCAAATTATGTTCAGCCATTTACGGCTAAATACTAGTAACTAATAAGTTACGCTAGCTATCATAAAGTTTAAGGCAATGTGGGGATGGTGAGGTTTGATCATTGGTACAATAATTAGTACATACATAATAAATAATATGCATAACCCAAAGGCGTAATATCAACTAGAAAGATGATTTCATGTGTTTTGAATAATCGCCTCATTCTGACTTTCAGAGATATTTTCCCTGACACAATTTCAAAACTCTCCAACCTTGCAACCTGAATAAGGTGTAGGAAAAGTTACACGGTGATAATAATGAGTATCAACGTCACAGATTCTATACATGTGCATTTTTACATACATTTTACAATTTAAATTTTTTACAAGTTTAATTATAGTTTATTTTACAAAGTTCTATTTGTAAAGTCAATATAAACAACATATCAAAATTTCACATGTGTATCAATAAGAAACAACTTCGGATACCATATTAAACTCTTCTGGATATTCTAGTGACAGGACTTGGGTCACAATTATTTTTCCTATATAATACAGAATATTAGTTCATCAGTACTGATCTTTCCACTGTATCTAAATCCTAATAAATCATATGTTAATCTAATATACTAGTACCTTCAAAGATGAACTCACGGTGAAGTATTTTTCATAGATTATTTGGCATTTCTTTTTGAGAGGCTGGGCTGTAACCCAAGCAACGTGCAATTTGACTCAGAACTGACTTCCTGGTCAGCATCATTGCTTCATTACTCACTGTGCACTGTCGCCAAAATACACAGAGACAACCACACCATAATGCTCATATTCTAACGAATAAACAGCTTCCTTCAAGTCAATGCCCAAAATCCTAAATGTAACTCTTGTATGACCACCAAAATGAGAGGGGGAAATAAAGCTCTATAAATAGACATTCATTGGTACTGAAGCGGAAGTAATAATTGCGATCTGAGTCCATATCCCCGGGTACTGATTATTGTTGGGACGGTTATGATGTATTTCTCTTTCCTTGTGATGATGCTGACTTCCATTCTTGCGTCAGCAATTCAAATCTGACGTCAACCGTCGCTGGATCACCAGGTCTTCTGTTCTAAGACGGATTAATATTAAAAAGTGAGTGTTCTGAACAATTAAATGTCATGGCTTAAAAAAGAGGAATCACACCGTCCACATACAAAAGTCAGTCGAAATATTATTATTTTTTTTTATTACAAGCGAGCAGCCCGATAAACCGCACAAACAACAACGCTGACCTTCCAGTACAAATCGTGACTTTCACAGTTGGTCTCCGCAACCAGTAATGTCAGAATAAATAAAAATTAACGAAAAGGCGGAGACCAACTAGTTGGTCTAGCGTTGATACAGTCATATTAGTTAGAGGTAAAACCACCCTCAGAGAACTGCAATTCATGGTAGGTACCCTTTACTTTGCTTGCTCTGTTGTGTTTTCAAAATATTATGCTTCTAGAATCGTACTACATCGATCTTACACTTGGGCTCTGGGCAGAACGCTTGGCCGACAAATGCATCGATGTCCACACAGTCAAACCCCCATGGGTAATATTCTTGAACCGTTGTTTATGTTTTATGTACCCAAACGGGCAACCATACCGCTTGTGCTACTTCTCTTTCTGGTATCGTGCGTTTCGCAGACCTGGATGCTAGGAAATATACCATGCTTTGCACTGTGTGGTCTTACACTATCAAACAGAAAAGTGAAACCAACAATTTAAGTACAATCCGACAAATGATTTGTTTCCCTCGGATACAAAGTGAAAATTAATAAGACACAGTACTGTGAATTAAATTCCAAATAATACAGAATGTCCTATCACAAGTCCAAAAGTATAGAATGTTCTTCTAAATAATCCCAATGTAAGGATTTAGTCAAAAATGTCAATGAGCACTTTGTAATTCTAATTAATAATTGCCTTAAATAATTCCTCTCAAATTATATCTGAACACAACTGCAAACTCTGATCATAGATTTCCAAAGACTGATATTAAACAGAAATGAATACTTGTTTGTACATTCTCTCTATATGCATATTTCACTTTAGGTGCGACACAATAGTATACTCTGCAGAAAAACCCACTAGCTCGTAAACAAGACAGACCTTGAACTCAAATTCAACTAAACATCTTATTTACTTCTTAGAATTATGACTAAAGTCAGGTAGGCACAACCCTAATATCTCTCTCTCTCTCTCTCTCTCTCTCTCTCTATATATATATATATATATATATATATATATATATATATATATATATATATATATATATATATATAGGAACCCCGAGTGGCCGAGTGGTCTAAAGCGCCCA